>JAMAFV010000003.1:0-655498 GCA_023625935.1 Eurotiales sp. R13A2
CTTAGAAGCCTTTTAACTTCGACTGTTAAGAGCTATCCTAGCTATACTCTGACGGTGTTAAACCGAAGTTTCCGACACGCATGTACTAGTGAACCAACATATTGATTTACATTATATTTAGCAATTAAGACCCTACCTATTTGTTTGCATGCAACGCTGGAGGATGCATTTAGAAAATTCCGTTGGAATGCTAACACTCTCTTTGTGACACCACGCACCGTGTATTCCTTATATTTTAATCATATCTAGCATCCGCGCAGCTCTGGTAGATTTCCAACAACAACCTTTGACGTGCTTTCGGGTGTAAAGCATCGCCTTCCTGTCTGGAGCTGAAAACCAGTTTACTTCAAAAATAAGTTATCATCAATACATTCAGTCGTGAGAGGTTACATGGTCTTAGTAATCAAAGTTTTGGCAAATATCTTCTTATAAATTGCAATTATCAGTCTTCGTATATAGATTTAACATTAATCTGTCCACTCAGTTACGGCTTGGATTTCTTTCCTCACCAAGCCAAGTATTATACAGCAGCTTCCCAGCATCTACTTGTCCAGCCGCCGAGTGTCCCCCCCCGGACTCATCCATCCAACTATTCTTCCACGATGCGCCAAGTCTATCGATACTTGCCCGCGTGTTCCAGCCCGTTTGTTGCTGAATCTCTCGCAGAATGCGGACGCATGCATTCCGCTCCGGCTCTGTTACGAGACATTGACCAGCAATTGTAATGAGTTGTACGGCATTCGCCCATGCGATGGAGCATTGATTCGCCAGCGAGTTAGCGACAATCTGGCGTGCGTACATCTGTGCTCGGCGCGTCACGCCGGGGCTGGAGAGCACTAAGAGGCGACTCGCTTGCGTGCAAGGCGTGCAAATCGTGAGAATGAGAAACGCACTGTGTAGCATTTGCCACGCTGCGGACACGGGACCGTTCAAGTAACGAACAGACTGGAAAGGATTGTTCTCTCCATTCGGAGCTAGAATACTGAGAGGGGAGCAAACAGCTGGCGCTCGGCTCTCGTGGAGCACCAGCTCAGCTTCAAGCTCCTTCCATCGAGCAGCGTGTTCTTCGATTTCGTCGGGCGTGCGAGCCCAGAAACTGTGAACCATTCCGAGGAGAAATACGACCTTCCTCTGCCATGATTTGAGCGTCCACGTGGCTTGATCAGGGAATACACCCCCAGGAATCCATTCTTTCGGTTCTAATGCTGCCGGCTTGCCGGCACAGAGAGAGGCAAGGATAATCATCCTGCAGTAAATCCAGAATGACTGTATATGAAAGTTCAAATTAGCCAACATGATCACAGCATGAAGATTAAGACGTACAGCCTGTGCCAAACCGCCACTTGTCCCATGCCAACCATGCATCTTGAGAAGATCCCCAGTTCCCTTGAGGTGCAAGTCCCAGACCGTGGCCTTGCTCTCGACCATCTCACAGTGAGCTACAAGCAGACAGCTCACGAATACCGCAGGGTCTGGCTGGCTATCCTGTAGCCGCTTAGACAGCAGGTGAATAGCCGCGTTATAATATGTTAAAGCCTGCTCGTGGTGGTGTTGCTGCTGGTCGTTGACGAGGGAGTACTGACGGGCAGCAACAGAGACACATGCCAGCAGGACAAGCGTGTCGTTTAGTGCGAGCTGCGGCACGACTGTCGAGAAATATCGCGGTGCATCATCGAACATGTCGAACCGCGGGCCGATGAAGTCCACGTATCGCCAAAGGAAAAAGGCGTCAGTGGGATCCGTGATGACGGTAGTGTGGCTGGATAGTGCAGGCCGTGGCGACAAATGCTGGTCTGATGAGACGCTGGAGGCCTCAACACTCGTACTTGTGACCTGGTATAGGTTGGAGACATCTTGCGTTTCGTCCACAAACTTCGCTGTTACTCGGAAGGGCGTTAGACTGTTTCTTGCGGTGATGACCACCATCGGATGGGTGTTGCTAACCTGGATATGCTATTGTCTTTGAGGAGGCGAAGTCCTTTAACAGGCCAGCCGCAGGTGCTTTAAACTCAAGCGCAGTGAAAGTAACGTCTTGACAAAGGGAACATTCAGTTCCTCGTCGCTTGCATAAAGCGCAAGGCCGCGACTGATCACACTTGGCGTGACTCTTGCGACACTGCTCGCAGGCTTGACATCAAACGTCAGCGTCCCTATTATGACAAAAAATGGCATCTTATATTCCAATGCCTACCCAACTTGGATCTCGAGCTAGGCCCTCGCACTTGTTTCGACATGTATTCTCGAAAAGGCGGCATTGCAAAGTGCTGATGCGCAGTCTCCACAAAAATGAGTTTTATATATTACGGGCACAGTTCAGTCCAAGCCTTGCCTCAGAATAGTGTATACTGGTGCAGAGAATCAAATCAAATGCGCGGACCAGCCCTGGGCCTCGGCGAAAGAATAAAGGTTGGGGTAGTCCGAAGGCATGAAAAGACTTCAAATGTATCGGAAATAGTGACAGTGGCTTACAAATTACTGCACTATTCACATCTTCGAACCCAACGCGAATTGTACTAAATAGTTGATAATTAACTGGGTCATCGTGCACTTCATCGGCGTTCCGTCCGGCGCGGATCAACCATGTTCCTTGAGTCACGTGACTGCCGTAGAGGGTTAGGGTAATAATGCTAGGTTTAAGCGTTGCTGGAGATAACCAACAAGAACCAACACATTAACGCTCCCCCCTGACCGTCTCACAGCAGTTTATAGCGGGTTTAATGATGCCAAGATTGGAATGGGTCTGTCACAAGAACAATTCTACCCCTACAAGTATAGATTACTGTTTGTATTGGATCTGGAGCAATATTGATTCGGTTATCATTAGGCAGCATCGGATTATACTAACTACCTAGGTAACTAACTTAGTAGACATTCCCAATACAATCCATCCAGGATGTCGGACTCTTCGCACTTTTTCCCAGGCTTTATCCAGATTTTGCCGTTCCGACAAGATCTTGTGGCCTCCACTTGGCAGTAAATTACCGGATTGGGGACGAAAGAATAAAGAAGTCTTGCTATTTCCTTCCATTACGTTGCGAGCTGCTATTGCATCGTAGCCTAAGCAGTTACTGATCAGAGGTACAAAGCCGTCATCATCGCCAATGAGTGAACTCCCACCACGGTATACTACGTGCTGCACTGAGAAGGGAGAAGAATCATCTCTGTCGTGCATTTCACCTGCTCCTCAGAGAAGTCTCCCCAAAACTGTCGTCGATGTCAGTACCAGGTCATCCAGCACGGCGCCTAGATGGCTCTGGGATGTTTAACTTACCCGAGCAACATGCTGTCGGATGCGGTGCATATTCTTGCCCGGCTGGATCTGGCCCACCACCCCTGGACGGTCCGACTCTGTCCGCTTGGGCACAATCATGGGTCGTCCGACGAAGCACTCGAGCGTCAGTAGCGCAAAGCCGAGAGCTTCTTTTGCGCCGATGGGGATCCCAATCTCCGAGATTGGGACGATACGAGTGTTGGGCAAGCGCTCTTTCAGGTAGTTGATGATGTTGGGGTTATACGATCCACCGCCACCCATGTAGATCTCGTCTACGCCCCCTGGCGGACCCCAGCGTTCGTAGGCATCGGCCAGGGACTTGGCTGTGATACGAGCTATGGTGGCAACACAATCCTCTGGATTAGCCCCGCCTGCAATACCACGTTGCGTCAGCCAAAAGCCCTGTGTCGGTTGGAGAAATCAGACTCACGGTCCAGCATCTCATCGCAGATATCTTCCGCCATCCGATCCCCAAACGTCTCTCGGCCAGTAGTCTTGGGTATATCATGCACAAAGTACGGCCCCTGGAGCACTTTATCTACAACAGACTGGTCAACCTTGCCCTTCTGGCCCATGGCACCATCCTTGTCATATTCCTGCTGACCGCTGGTGAAGTATCGCACAGCCGCGTCGATAAAGACGTTACCAGGTCCCGTATCGAAGTCATAACACTCTTCGACAGCGCCTCGGGGCAAGATCGAAAAGTTTGCGATGCCGCCGATGTTCTGCACAGCACGGTTGAGCGTCGGATGGCTTAGGAGGAGGGAGTCGAGAGCTGCAAATAGCGGGCAGCCTTGCCGGCCGAGAGCCATATCTGACACGCGGAAATTACCAAGAGTGGTGACGCCCGTGCCAGCGGCTATGATGGCAATCTCACCCATGTCGAGATGTGCACGGCTTTGATTGCCCTCAAAGAGCTCCGGCAGCGGTAGGTGCCAGATAGTTTGTCCCTGGCCACCGATCAGATCGACGTCCGATGCCACGCTGAAATCATTCTTCTGGGCGAACCAATTGACGGCGTCGGTAATGACCTCACCCAGTTGAATGTTGACGATGGCAAGTTCTTCAGGCGTCGTAGTGTTCTCCTTGATGAGCTTCATGACTCTTGCCTTGAGTTTACCAGGCATGGGGTATTCTCCATAGTGCAGGAGCTGCATCTTTAACGGCGCTGTCGGGCTGTCCTGGGTGCAGTGGACATGGACGAGATCGACCCCGTCCATGGACGTTCCCGCATTGTGCCCAATGACCTTCAGAGAACTTTTGGGAGTCAGCCACATAACGGCAATGTTCAACGTTCTTGAGAGGCTTGGGATGAAGGTATTGACACTTACAGCGGGCTGTCGTAGGACTGGTTCAAAGCGGAAGACATCGTATAAACGCGTAACTTGAGACACAGATCTTGGAGCGAAAGGTCCCTCTGCGGACAAGCAACAAGCACATTCATATGCTTTGCATCATACTGTTATATATCTTCTCGGGAGAAATCCCGACAAAATCATGTCCCCTAACCTTCATCGGACTCGATTTCCTTCCGGAGACAGAATCATTCCTACTGCCATTCCCCGCACTCTCCGGCCCAATCTTGTCGAGTTTGTGGAGAACTTGTGGGGAAAATCGAGGCGATCGACTAACATACCTGAAACACCAACAGAAGACCGTCCCCGGAAGGCAGTTGACCCCGATGCCCTAAAGAAATTACTTCCCCGCATCAAGTCGAATATACAACCGTATGGACAAACTTCCATCCCTTTTAGGGCTCGCTGTGAAAGGTTCTCGGGCCTGAATGCCTTCCGGGGACTGTATCCTCCCCGGACCTTGGCCTGAAGTTAGCGGAATCCCATGTTTTGAATCTATAAATTCAAGATGAAATCAGGACGCTGAAGTTGCTGCTCTGTGATATGTCCTGAGTCAAAATTCGTTTCATATATTTCAACCCGAGAGAACCCTCCACTTCATTAACGATGGCCATCTTCCCATTGACCAGATACACAGCCCACATGGGCACGTCGGGTTTGAAGCTCAATTTTCTCGTCGCCGGCATTGCAACATGTGCATTCTGGCTTTTCGGCTATGACATGAGCGTCATGGTATACTATCTTTCCCTCGCTTTCCCACATGACATAACCGAGTCTAAGAAAAGATACAGGGCGGTCTCATTACCGAAGACTCGTTCATAACTGTCTTTCCCGAGACAAAAAACGCCAATGTCCAGGGCATCGTGGTCGCCTCTTTTGAACTTGGTGCTCTTGCCGGTGCCCTCGCCTGCCTGGATCTTTGCGACCGGCTCGGTCGTCGTCTGACTGTTTGGTTCGGCATGCTCTTTATGCTAATCGGCGGCGCGCTACAGACCAGTGCCTGGGATATATCTCAGCTGGTACTCGGCCGCGTTATTAGCGGCATCGGGCTCGGTTTACAGGTCGCCACCGTGCCGTCATGGCAGTCTGAGTGTGCGAAAGCGCATAGTCGCGGGCGTTGGGGTAAGCATTTCTCCTCCCCTTTCTCTCATACTAGATGGCTGACTTGATCTAGTCATGATTGAGGGTGGTTTACAGACATTCGGCGTTGCTTGTGGCCAGCTCATTGGTTATGGTTTCTTCTTTGTAAAGGGTCAAGCGCAATGGCGTGCACCCGTGGGCATCCAGCTCTTCCCGGCTTTGGTCGTCTTCATATTTATCAATTTTCTTCCCGAGTCCCCTCGCTGGTTGATCAAACACGGCCTGGTTGAAGAGGTGTGTTCGCCGTTTCCCTTGCTGTGACTACGCTATTCCGATGGGTAAAGACCTCTTGCTGACAGTACAATGTTTCTAGGGCGTATACAACCTGTCAAAGCTTCGCGGCCTACCCGTCGACCACCCGGATCTAATCTTTGAATGTGAGGCAATCATCGCCTCTTTCGAAGCGCAGGATGAACTCGTTTCATTCTCCTACAGAGAAATTCTGGACAACGGAAAGACCAAGATGCTCCATCGCGTCGCCATTGGAATCTTCATGCAAGCCGCTCAACAACTATCCGGAATCAACCTGGTCTCGACGTACGCCAACAAGATTCTGCAGGATTCATTCACCCTGGACGCCGCGACATCACACCTGATCGCTGCCATGGGCGGACTGGAGTATGCTCTATGCTCACTTCTGTCTGTGTTGCTCATTGAAGGCCTCGGACGCCGTCGGGCCTTTCTGTGGACTACGGTCGGCATGTCCTGCTGCTTTGCTGTTATTGCTGGGCTTCAGAGCACGGATTCGCGCACCTGCCAACTGGTCGCTGCTGGATTTCTGTTTCTCTTCAATACTTTCTTTGGCCTCGCCTGGGTTGGAGGCCCTTTTTTGTACAGCGCCGAGATTGCACCCTTGCGATGCCGCGCGCAGGCTAATGCCATGGCCAGCGCTGCTAACTGGTTGTTCTGCTTTGTGGTGGTCATGATTATCCCACCTGCTTTCCAGAATATCGGCTGGAAGACAGTAAGACTACTTCCTTGTGCATGAACCGTGATCATCTAACGTGTGTCTAGTACATCATTTTTGCCATTTTGAATGCCTGCTTCGTACCAATCATCTACTTCTTCCTAGTTGAAACCAAAAAGAGAAGTCTTGAGGAACTCGTGAGTACCACCGGAGAGGAGAGATGAAGAATCCGAGTTGTGCTAATATTTTGGCTTCCAGGATGTCATCTTCGCTGCGGGTGGTGACCCGGTCAAAAAAGAGAAGATGATGCCGCACAATATACCTCTGGGTGAGGCCCGGAGGATTCTTGGTCTTTCTGAGAGTACTGCTATCGATGAAGCATTATCTCACGGCGCGAAGACGTCAGTGTGAGAGAAATGTTTTTTTGTCCCTTATTGAAGGCAATCATGGGCAGCTGCCTCGTAATTTTTCAGTTGTAAGACGGGTCATAAAAAGAGCGGTTGAAAACCACGTTCAATGGCCCAATAAACAGAGACAATTTATACTTTCAAAGATTACTGCGACTGGACAAAAGCAGCTGCATACAATCAGCGCTAAAGGGTCAGCTGCTGGCATAGGCAATAGTGATCACTATCCGTGGATTGGTTGCTCGCTTCTCAAACATTGTAACAAGAAAGAAGAGATAGACGCAAATCCTGTTGCGTATAAAGAAGAGTGGATTCATAATCAAAGTTGATGATGACGATGCTAAATGCAAGCCAGGATTTACCCTAGTGATCTTTTGTTATAGAATTTCCAGAAAAACTAAGAGTAAGGGATCTTCTAACCTCGGATAAGAATAGATCTAATCCAGTCTTCGTGACTTACGGAAATTTAGAATATATGAAATTACCTTGTATTTTTTTCAATCTTACAGTATAACTATAATCCATCAAGTTTATCAACTTCAAGCCGCAGAGAGCGAAAGACAAGATTATAAATTAATAGAAGACGAAGCATAGCTACCTTTTAGACAGGTCGCGCCCAGGTAACATCTTCCAATACAAGTGGATTGGGCTGATACCATCTGTCTAGTTGGGTATTAAAGTTGATTCTTTCTACCTCCTTCAAAAACACTTATTAGGGTTGCGGAAAACTCTAACCCTACCCGAAATGGTTGTAAATATCAACAATCTAGGTGTTCTGGTCAGGCTGCCTGCCGGAGACAACAATGTGAATTACATCTGCTGTGAAACTAGGTCTCGAGTATGATGAAGGCCGATTTCCCGTTGGGTTCGAATAGCCTTACATAAGAATCCGGAAAAGCCGGTACGTAATAAGTGGTTCCCAAGGAGATATGAATCCCACTCTACGCCGGCGGGGTGTGAAAAATACCCTATCATCATGGTATACTGTTGATTTGGTTCACCAACAATACTTTCATGAGCTATAGGGTTGACAAAGGCATGGATGCTGGAGGTCTCGGATATCCCGGCCTACGGCAAGACCCAAGCCGTCATCATCGCTGCTTGGGACCCGCAGACACTAAATTAAGCATTGGAGATGATCATAGCGGAGACCGATGCGATTGGGAAAGGCTATGGTTGGCTCGCTGCCGACCCGAGGGTATGTGTCGGACTGTCTTCGGTGCAATTTCAATGAAAGAGATCAAGCATCGACCTGCCCAGCATCCGCAAACTCCGCAATCTTCAGGAATTCCACCCGATCTATGAAACATGCGGTATAAATAGAGACAGCTATTCCGAGGAGGCTTATGCTTTGAGCAAATTCACCAACAAGACCTTACATCAAGAACCAGCAACAATGGCACGACGCGTCGATGTTCACCAGCACTACATCCCCCAGCTTACCTGCAAGGTGCGTTTATCTTTGTACACACGAAGTGACGACCCGTGAGGCTAATGCAGTACTGAAATCAGCTCTTGAAAAAAAGGGCGAGGATCCTTCCGGATGGCCGACCCCTGCTTGGAGTCTTGAGGCCGACCAGCAAATATGCCAGGAGTGTGCCGTTGAAACAGCGATCTTGTCTGTACCTGCCCCCAGAACCAGTATTCTGAAGGGAGCCGAGTCCGCACGCCTCGCCAGGGATTGCAATGCCTATGGTAAGGCGTTGAGACAAGCATCCTAAGAACTATGGCTTCTTCGCCACGCTTCCAGATATCCTGGAAACCGACGCGGCGTTGGAGGAAATCCGATACGCACTCGATGAGCTCCAAGCCGACGGAGTCACTCTATTTACGCGCTACGGTGATGGCAACTACTATTTGGGCCACCCAAAAATTCAACCGATCTGGGAGGAGCTGGATCGACTCGCAGCGGTGGTGTTCATCCACCCTACCCACCCGGTCGATACCAACCTCGTCAATAAAATGCTTCCTCGGCCCATGATTGATTATCCGCATGAGACTACCCGCACCGCCGTGGATCTCATTACGACCGACACCATCCGCAAGTACCGCAATTGCAAGGTGATCGTATCCCACGGCGGTGGCAATCTCCCTTGGCTGGCCCGACGACCGGCCATTATGCTGCCAGACCTTGGGTTGTCTGGCATGACGGCGGAGCATTTTGTAGAGAATGCGAGCATGTTCTATTTCGACTTGGCGCTGACAGACTCCACCTTCCAATTGCCGCTACTCCAGGATTTTGCTCCTCCCGGCCATATACTGTTTGGAAGCGACTTTCCCTACGCTCCTGAGGCTACTGTGAGACGGTTCAGCAGCGAGTTGAGAGAGGCGAAGTTGTCGGAGCAAGACCGAGAGCAGATCGACCGCGGAAGCGCTCTCAAGCTGTTCCCTCGTCTTTCGTCCTACTGAGAATAAGATGCCTTGCTGTGAGAATCGCTATTACGGAAATGGGAAAAAATGAAAATGGAAAATAAAATAAAATACGGAGAAAAGAGACGACAAGGGTTGACCCCCTGTTTTTATCAATCTTTTAAGCTACTTGTACTGTGGTGTATATTTGGTCATTAGACTACATTTTTATATCTATTCCTTTTCAATATCTGTTCAAGAAAGGGAAAGTCAAGCATGAGAATAGACAAAATCGTCATCGATGTCGGTCATGGTAGTAGTTACAACCAAATTGCGGGTAGGTATATATGTGCACTTTGCGGCGATGAGAATCAAAACTTATTATTGACAGCCCTTGAAGAAGTTGAGACGGAATAGCTGTCCAGATCGTAGGGCGAAATACTTTTTCTTGCTTGAGTGCGACTTGCATAAAGAGGATGGATAGATAACAAACCAGCCTGGATGTGGGTAATATCATAACTATATGTAACATGTAATACATATCGGACCATGCGGCGCCACGCAGCTGAACGGAACTACCAGAGTACGTACTCAGAACGGTCGCCAAACATGGCTCTAACTGCGCACAGCTCGCAATCGCACTTTTCGATCCAAAGGCTGTTGCTCTCTAGTGTCAGCCAGACAATCATTGAAGAGAATGACCAATGGCTGAATAAATGTTATGGGCCAGTCTGGTCGGAGGCATACCTTACCGATTTCAACAGGAGCGAGTGAATTATAGAGCCAGCTATAATGCAAGTATGATGCAACCTTTCAAGCCTGATAGCCACACTTGCCCTGTGGCGTTTTGAGCTTGAACATTTGCCCAGAGGAAGGGTTGCAATTGGGCTCGGCTAGAAAGTTTCCGCGTATATTGTTAGTAAGTATACCTTGGTACTCATATTCTATAAAGTATGTTATCTAATATGCTTAATATGTTTCAATAAAGGCAATCATGTTTATGAAAAAGTATAGAATGACTGTCGCGAGATATAAAAGAATAAGATAATGTTTTATTTCTCACTATTTTATCATTAGTATGCAGGAAGTGCGCTATTACTTCAAGACTGGAGACCCTCGGTACTATATTGATCACTCACGATGGTTCCAATCCCAAGCCTCTCTCGAAAGTTGTTGTGTCGGCTAGGTGAATTTATCTTTCAAGCTTAACAAGAAGATCAATTAAAGCTGATTGTTGCGAGTCTATTCGTGGATTAGTTGCCAGATATCTGCTCAGCCACAAGTTCCTTGTAGCGACAATTGCGCTTAGAGTATATTATATCTGCTGCTGGAATGTGCGTGTCAGATCTAAAGCAGTACTGCAGGACTTCGGCAAGTGCCTTACCATGTGCGTAGTCCATACATAGTCATTCGTCGGTTCGAATGAACGGTATCGCTCACGTGGCCCCAGTGGATGTTAGAACAGCCGCTGTTTGAGGAATACCGTCAAGATGTCTGGACGGAGTGCAATCCAGTACGCTGCACAACGAAGACCGCAGTCAGGCGTAGCAGTGATGGCTAGAGCATTAAGAAATGCTTGGATATCAGACATTACGCTCTCCGTGTCTTCGCCTTCGCCATTGAATGGCACTACCAGGGTTGAGCATGAATAAAGAAGCACAAGAACAGGTACAACTTATTTTCTATTTTCTCATAGAAGTGAAGTATAACAGCAGCAGCCAGAGAATACTCATTTTACCCTGCTCAGAATCGTCGTGCAAAAGCGAAACAAAATAGTCTATGCGTTGGTTACAATAATGTGTGGCAGTTTCTGGCTTCAAGTCAACATAAAGTTTGCCTAAATATGCCACTTGATTGTACGTGTGGTTCTTTATAACACAAATTTCTTGCTGCGGTGTAAGTTGCGTTGAGCAAAGATGGACAAACTCTTAATCGTAGAGGCATGGTCATAATACATTAGCTGTCGTCGCCCCATATATCAAACTATCAAATCACGTTAAAAGAAAAAGCGACGGAGACTTCGGCGATATATACATACCAGATGAGCGAGCCGGAGAACAAATAGAAACTGACTAGGCAAATAGTTGAGTGGATCGGACCTTTTTTGGTTGAGCGGGCTAACAAAATCATTGTCTTACACGACATCGTTTCGAGAGGTAGCAGTAGGCAGTTGGCCAGTAGCAGAAACCACGCTATAATACCATGAAAACGAATTAGAGTCCGGGGTAATATATCAGCCAAGTATACCCACTGTTTCGTCAATATTGGTAAAGTCCACTTGATGGAGTGTATCAGATCCTTACAATAATGAAGGTTTGCCCAGGATATATTACCAAGCTTATAACACATGTCCTAACACACCTTGACCTCCATCTATCCGTTGGCTATCCAAATATACTTGTGAATTATACCGAGGTCTCCCAGCAGCATCTTCCGAAGTACTAACCTATAATTCGCAAACGAATTCGAGAGTGTTACAAACGTTCTTATTTTGCTTCAAAATCTCCTACAAAAAATTTTGTATTACTTGACTTGCGCGCTTATGCTACATCGACATCATCCAGTGTCTCAGACCCAACCAAACAGGATGGCTTCCATCGCAGAGCAGGACGTCACCCCGCCAGCCATATATTCGGCGAAATGCTTCCCCCCACCAACATCCAGGGCTGCTACAGGTTGTCCGCAGCGACAAACCGTTCAGCTCAGGCGCCGTTTCTCTCGTCTCGCTGCCAGCCAGCGCTGTATCTGCGCGTATTAAACCAGACGTCATCAGCGTTGTTCCTAAGCAACGCCATCCATGAGTATGGCGAGCTGGTTTGAAGACATTTCAACATGTGGCTGTTGCCAGCCGTCCCGATAAGCGCACGATGGTCGGAGGAACTGGTACTTGGCGGTATATACACCCAAGAACCTGTGAATTCAGGCACGATTTAACCCAAATTTGCATAGGCCAAATACAATTTGATCTCTCCAAGCTCTAAAAGTTGTCAGAGATCGGATATTCATCAGCCCATCTATACTGCGCAGTTCTAACAGTCTAATAGAGCCATTGATATGCTGCAACCTATTATTAATGAAGTTTTTCCTGTAGCTAGTGATAGCCTAGTGTTAAAGCAGTGATAACTGATAAGGAAATATAAATCTCGAGGTTGGATATATACCTTAAATATGGACAGCAGAAAGATAGCAACAAGCGTAGAATCCTAATTCCATTGATCCACAGCAGAGAGTGCGGCGTTTGTCAATCAGAGCAATTCAGAATAATCAGACATTGATAAGTAAATTAAGAAGCTTAAATTGTTAATATTCCTAATAGTGGCTTTTTCTACAGTGGGTATGCCTACTAATAAAACTCTTTTATCTAGCGGGGCTTTTAAACTGTTGACACTGTAATTAAACAAGTCATGAATTAAAGAAAAAGTGCTAATCCAGATATAATTCATAAAAAAAAAAAAAAAAAAAAAAATATAAAGTTTGATGTTTGGTATTGATGATAAGAGACTCAATTAGTAGTAGAAACAAATTTTTTTACTTCTTAGCCACTTTTTAACTGAGATGGTTTTTTAATGTCTTATTAATAAGTGACTTGAGGGTTCTTCGAGATGTAGATGGAGATATGTAGGTATTAGCTTTCGCGTGTTGGATTACTGTATGTGTTTCATTACAGAACTGGAGTACATCTTGATCTCGGTAACCGGGACATCTTCGAGCTGATTTAAGACAACGAGCACATTGGGGCTGCTGAAGGCCAAATTGTTTATGATATAAGTGCATGTGGAACCACGAGGAACATCTTGTAGATGATTACCTACTTTGATTTTTCTTTTCGGCACTCGCCACATCCTTGACTGAACTTATGAAAAGACATGTTTGGGAACCCTGGCCATCTGCTCCGAAAGTGGGAACATGATCCCAAACCGAACTACATTAGGTAACCTACGTTTTACGACCAAATATGTTAAAAAACCAACCTGCATAATACTAGGCAGAAACTAGTACTATTGAAGATGCTTAGTTAAAGCAGCTAATACTAACTTAACTTATAATCAGTTATTACTATATATCTATACAAAGGCAATAACTAAAGATATAGATTTAAAGCTGATATTAAAAAAAATACATAATTAGTGTATATTTATCAAAAGTATCTACTTTATATATCAATATATATCTAGAATATATATTATAATTAAATTAGATTTAGATTAAAAAAATCTAGTTATCATAATATGAAAATTTTTAATAACTATTGTTTATAAAAGTTCTATTTATCCATCCGCACAAACTCGGTCTGTATTCTAATATTGTGCAAAGGAATTTCATCGCCCTCAAAGCTATCCTCATCGTCCCTCGAGCCCATCACCCTGGTAACCATTTCCGCGCACTTGTCAAGTCTTAGCGACGTATCGGTGGAGTTTGGGTCCCAATCATTCCTAGAGCCCAACTTATTGTCGGGAATTCGTGAGAAGGAGTGCTGGCTATCCTTCCGTAAGGTGTTATTGCTGTTGTCGAGTGGTTTAGTGCCCTGGCTCTTCGTGAGTCCGGACGCGGTGTTGTGAGAACTCCAGAGCGTTGGGACACGCCTAATCCCAATCGAGCGAGCCAAGAAAATAAATGCAGGTCGCATCGTCGGGAGACATGCAGACATTATTCCTGCGGACATTTCAATTACTGTCCAGCCGACTGTGTGTGCGAGCGTGTAAGTCGGATCTTCGGAACTGTAGGTAAACAGAACTGTAAAGCGGTAGACAGAAGCAAACACGACGCTATGTATGATCTTCGCGTTAATTTGAAAAAAGATTGGTTCTTTCGAGAAATGAGACTCACAAAAACCCGAGGAAAAACGTCAGAGTTAAAGCAACCTTTTCCACTTTACCCAATTGCAGTTTCCAAATCTGGGGCATCGGTAAAATGAGAATCACCAAGTCGGTGGCAATCGTCGATGAAGCGTTGGCGATCCAAGTTCCCACTTGATTGATGCAATGACCAGGCAATTCAGGATACCATAACTTCTGAACTGGCACACAGATGAAAATAAACAGGAAAGTGACAATGATAACCCAAATAATGACAAAGCCTCCAATGGCGTAGGCCCATCGCTTGAAGTAGTCGAAGTGAAAAATGCGGTAGTACATCAACAAAAAGGAAAGCTTGGTCCAGACCAGGTTGTATACGTAGAGAACCTCGGCCACAACGAGATACTTGGCCATCAATACGGCACCCTCAACACCGACCACTGTAACATGGAGACCCATGCCAGCATGAATCATCAGAGAGATGAATACGACCACTATCAAATTCCACGCCTTTCATATTTGTCAGTGATTGACTCTTGTATTTGATAGAGAGTATGTACAGCACACACACCATGGAAAAGACAATCATATAATCGTCCCACCAGAGAGCCTGTTTCCGCTCATACCGAGACAACAGACGCAAGCAGACACAGAAGAATGCCAGAGAAGTCATGCTGGCGGTCACTGCGATTGACCATGGCTGTAGGTCGTCTGGAGCGTGACTACTCATAGTGGCGATATATTCAAATCCATGAATGAAAGAAGATAGCAAAAAAAAATAAAAAATAAAAACAGACATGCGATGAGACAATGACAACTTCCAGGGGAAGCGAAAGTCATGTTCTGTCTGTCAGTCATATTTCAATAACAGAAGAGGATCAATTGAGTAGATGTGGAGGTATGCATTCTTTCTCATAGTCTAAATTATTGGACTGCCGGAGCGGAGAGAAGGCCATGGCACCTGCGCTAGCCTGTCGATCGCCTACTATGTATTCGTCTCGTCGCTGCCCCACAGCTGAGGGATGGCCATAAAGTACTCCGTAATCCTGTCAGGATGATTCTTGATGGAGGCTTAAACCTTTGATTGGCCACATGAAAGATGGCAATGGGCTATAAGTCCTCCTCCTATTGGTCGGATCAGCGTTAAGAATCCAGAGTCTAACAACTGGTAGAAAGCGTGAAGAGGACGTCTTTGAAGTTTTATTGTACCCTTGATCGCTTCACTAGTTCCTAACTGATTCGCGTTTAACCCCGAGTTATCCGGCTCGACTGCGCTGCCGGCTGTATATACAACTAGTATAGAGAACTGGCCGTCGAATCCTCGATTTACTAAGAAAAGGTTTGTGTGCAATTTGAGTAATCCACACGATGGAGCTGCGGAATAGCACTCATTCATTATTAGACCCTCGACGCTCAGATCCCTTCGTTTTGACGAGGAAAAATGGGAATCTCCTGGTACACGCTACGTTGTGGGCCCGACTATGTACTATACTCCGTAGTACGGAACGGTTCTCTCCACTTACGGACCGCTGTCAGAACGTCAGGCACCGCCATTTCACCATAGCCTATGCTCGATGTCTGCGACATGGCGATTAATATCAATAATGGCGGGCCTTCTGGTGGCGAGATAACCCACACGGCAGCCGTCGCCTGCTTTTCTTCTGAGGGGATTGACCGTACGGCTTTCTCGGCATTGATCATTGATTTGTTGAGTGCCGACAGAACGTTGTCGTGCTCCACTCTGTCAAGACGGTTACGTACTCGAGCAGAAAGTTGGTCCTAGCCAGAACCTTATTGATCCTCAAACGGGTAGTACTTCGAGAGTCCACAAGTTGAGTACGGAGTACTAAGCCGACTTTGACGGGGACTTAACCCTAAAGGGAAGTTCCAAGAAGTAAGAATCCATGGATGGCACCAGATGCCGTTAGATTGCTTGACAACGTGACACCGCCATGACAGGTGCTCAAATGCGGATCACTACAACGTTAAGCGTCTCTATCGTAGCATTAATCAACCAATCATGCGTACTATAGGCATCAAACGAAGGCATTGATGTTTGGAGCGGGATGGCGAGGGACAACGATAATTTCTGAAGGGCCGAAAACTTAATATCAACCCGGAATCTCGTAAATGTCTTCGGATGTCATCACCTACACAATTCTTTGTTCAATACTTCCAGCATAGAGGATCTGTTCCTAGTATTGCTTTGTTCTCTGGATGGATTCAGCGCGACCAGGAATAGAAACAATGATTTCTAGTTCGACAATTGATGTCCCCCATTTGGGTGGTATCAAAGCCGGCTATTTCTTGTCAGGCAACGGATATGACTCGTCAAAACCAACAGTGATTATGATAAATTCAATGTGCACTACAGTTGCGCTTTACCAACAGCAATTTGAAGATAAGAATTTGACCGATGCGGTAAACCTCTTAGCCATTGAGCCTCTTGGCCATGGCTCGACGAGCTCACCCAACGAGCATTTTACGTATTGGGACTCGGCGATAATGGCTTTGCAAGTGATGGATAAGCTTGGTATTAAGAAAGCCTTTGCGCTCGGTACTAGCCAAGGCGGCTGGATTGTTCTTCGTATGGCGTTGTTGATGCCCGAGAAGGTATGTTTTCTGGTTTATAAATGAATGAGTTTATCACTCTGATTGTAAAATACATTCTGACTGGCGTTGAAAGATCTTGGGTCTTCTACCCCTAGGTACATCCATGGATTATGAATCGACCGAATCACGCGAACAAGGAGCCTGGGAGCCCAATGCCATTATCGGACCCTTCGTAGAGAAATGGACGAGCAAGACAGAAACTCTGGAATTCATCATTGATGATGTTTGGTGCGGCATGGTGGCTAGTCTGGGTTTTAGCGGTACTGTCTCTGCAGAAACACTAGCTTTCTGGAAGGAAACATTGAAGCGCACTTATATTGGAGATGAGGGTCGCAAAAAGGTCCGAATGGCTTCAATCAACCTCCTGTCCAGGGATGGGTTGTTATTAAGGCTGCAAGATATCAAGTGTCCTGTGTATTGGTTGCAGGTTAGTTTGTCCTCCCGTAACATGCGCGTACTATTGACTGATCATTCCTACGCAATAGGGCACCGAGGACGCCCCTTTCGGCACAACTCTCCCCGCCGAGCAGATCAAACTTTTTACTTCGTCTAAGGAAGCTAGATTGACGATGGTGCAAGGTGGTGGTCATTACCTGAATGCAACTAGTCCACGGGAGGTTAATGAAGCGATCCTAGATATTGTTAAGAAGTATAGTGAGTAGGACTAATACCACCAAACAATAACTGCTCATTATTCAACATCGTCCAATCGTCATACGGTCAACAACCACGGAATGAATCAGAAATCCATGCCTGTGTCGATATGTCTTATTTTACGATCAAGCGGGGCTACTCTTTGAAAATAGTAAGTATATAACTTTATATACAGAAGGACAAGCCATCTCGCTATGTTGCCACAAGCGTGGCACGGACCAGATTTTACAAAAGAAACCCCCTTGGCTCACATGTGGTTCTAATTTGTGATGAACCGCGTTAGCACGAGGCCTGAGGCAGCAAAATGAGCCGAATATATCTAGAAATTTTGGATAGTATTTCTCAAGACTGGAAAACAAGTGAGCATTTTATTGTGCATTGCTAAAACTTGATAAAAGTCAAATACATACAAAGAAAGTAATTATTTGTACGCGCACAAAATCCGAAGGGTCTATTGATCCGAAGGATATATTACATCGGACGATATGTATTCGGAGTATATATATCTATCCATAGGGTTTCCATGCAGGCATCAGTACGGCCTGCGTTACCCCACAAGATGGTCCTAGGAATCAGTTATCAATTAGGAATTAATTCAGTATATTGCTCAGCTCACCCCTTGTATGTTAGTTGGACAAGCCTTACACAAATCTCCGCTTCGTGTCGGGGACCGTGTAGAACAAACAGTAATCTTTATTTCACCTAATCTATTGTCAATATCGCGGCACTCGAGTAGAGAATAATAACAGGTGGTGAAAGTGAGGGCTGTTTGCTCGGGCAAGGCGGACTTCCCTAGTTTTATTTGTAGCCTTAGGCGCCCTGTGACGGTCGGCCTAAACGTGGTATTACTACCTAGGGTACATTCAACGGAATATCAAACATGAGAAGAGAAAGGAAGAAAAAGAGCCAGCTAGCTAGTCCAAACAACCTTTTATATGACCTTTAGATTACCCAATTAAGCACCGCTAGGTAAACAGTCAATCCTATAAACCTTTTTATTTTCTAATTGGGAATCCACTTCTGTGTTATCCACACTGCATTATTATAATAATATATTATTCTGTCCTATGCTTCTGTATATTCTATATAGAATTATTATATTAGTTATTGTAAGGCTTAATAATTGTTATAACAATATATAGCAATTTATTAAGATAATAATTCTTATACTGGTATAACAACTGATCTTTTAGTATAATAATTTATAATAATTAATCATGATATTACCCCCCTCTTCAAGAATGTTTGCTCTTAAGTGGTGTTATTAGCAGATTATTATTATTATATTTCTTTATAAATCTATCTTTCTTTACTGTTTTAATTCACTTAGCAAGATATTATAATGGTCTTAATTTATTAGAATAGCTGTTATAAAACTTTTTTAGCATTAATACTGTATTCATAAGATCTTAAGCAGAATATTATATAGAATTAAGATTAAAACTATGTTAGTTAATTTAATAATATAGTTTTTTTTATTATAATTAAATATTCAGGATCTTTTTTATTTTTTATTCTGATTATTTATTTATAGTTATTATAAGTGCTTTATCCTTGAGTTGGCTCTTTAAAAGTTTAGTTAATATTATGTATTATAGTTTATCTAATAAGAAAATCTAATATATACAGATTTTTTTTAATAGATCTAGTTTAAAACTATTGCTAATTTTATATATAATTGTATATAGTCTAGCAGATTAGTGATTTAGCTTTTTACTTAGATATTCTATATTTTATTTTTTACTATTAATATAGATTTTATCTCTAATATTAAAGTTGATTTTATAGTAGTGTTTATTTGTCTGCTGATATTATTATTTCTGGGCTTTTAAAAGATTTGACTGTGTATAATTCTATATTTTTTTTAGATATTTTATTTATACTCAGGCTTTCTTTTTATTAGATATAAATTTTTAAGTTAGTATTAGTTTTAATTAATTAAATAATATATAAGGTTAATATCCTCTTTTTATTTTAAATAGAGATATTCTAGTTGACTTTTAAGATAATAAAGCTGTTGTAAAGTTTATAATTGGTAAAAACTCTGATTAGTTATCTATAGTAAAGCTTATATAAGGCTAGAGTTACTGCTAAAAATACTGATTTATAATTTTTATTTAGCTATTAGTTTGTATATATTAAGTAGTTAATAATTTTAATTTAATCTAGAGAATCCAGCAGACCTTTTCTCAGAATTTTAAAATAAATTATTCTCTGCAGTCTAATATAATAATTTTTGGTAGTCTAGTTTAGGGGTAAATATAATATATCTATAATTTAGTTATATTAGTTATTATAATATTTTTCTGGCAGAGTATTAATATAAGCTTTTTATTAAAATAATCTATAATTATATATATATTATTATATCTGTGTTTGTCTAGTAGTAATTTTATAAAATCTATTAAAAGGTGTTACTATAGTTATATTAGAATAGACAGTGATTGAAGTTATTTTGGTTTTTTATTTTTTTAAGTTGCTGTTTATTTATATAATTTGTAGTTATCTATATAGTAGTATACATTAAAGCTTTATGTTTTTTAATAAAAATAATTTTTTATTAGTCTATGCAGCTTTGTTTAGTCTGGATGAGTAATAAATAATTAATAGTGGATTTTATTTAATAAATGAGTTTTTAAGTCTTTATTATTGGGTATATACAAATGGCTATTATATTGGAGTTACGTCTTAATTATTTTCTACTGGGAGTTCTTTTTAGAGGTTTAGTCCTTAGCCTCAGCTATTCTAATATATTTTTTATTTGCAGCTAACACTTAAGCAATAACAGTATCATTAAATATTATAATAATTATATTAGAAATAGCAGCTTTATCAGTGATCTCCCTATCAATCTTGTGCTGAGAAATTATAATCTAGTTTTAATAGTCTAGGTTTATTGTAATTTTATTTTTCTAATAAGTGAGAGTATTTGTAAGTATATTTATCTTTTTTAGTCAGTAATAAAGAATAAAGTGGTATTTTTTTAAAAATTTATATTAATATGTCTATCACACATTTAGAGATTTTATAGTTATAAAATATTCTAAAACTTAATGATCTGATCAGATATTAAAAGTTTTTTATCTATATAGACTAATCAGCTTCGGCTTTTATTTTCAGAATGCTTTTACTATTGCAAGGAGTTCTTTATTATGAATATTATAATTATACTCTGAAGCTGTTATGCTTATTAAATAGTAAGCCACTGGATATCATTTCTAATTATTATTTTGTTAGGACAATACAGCTATAACTACCCCATCCAAAACATCAGTCTCAACTTGGGTTGGCTTTCTAGGGTCATAGTATGCAAGCACTAGTGCTTCACAGAGTTTTCGCTTTAGGGATTGGAACGCCTCTTCACAATCATGATCCCACACGAACTGGACGTCCAATCTGGTGAGTCGATGCAGCGGTCTGGCCATCAGGATTGGTGAAGCGAATGGTGCATTGCTCGGTACAATGAAACCCTTATCGAGATTCTCTAGGATGTAGGCTCAGGCAGCTTCCAGCTCATCCTCCGACATTCAGTATAAGGGGCTATATCTTAGCTCAAGATCCTTCTCAAACTCAATCTTGTGGTTGTACTCACAGTACTTCAGTAACTAGTCAGATCAGACCTTCAAGAACACATCAGCATAGTCTCAATACTGCTATAGTAACTGCTGTTTAATCTCTTTAAATTCAGCCTTCTCAGCAGGGTGTTATTAGTCTTCTAATACATACTTAATCTCATTTAAACTAATTATAAAGACTTTATGCTTTTTGGTCTTAGCCAGATGATAGAATACTGTGCTTTTAATCATAGCTATATTAATACTTTTTACTGTAGGTCTAGCTTGACTTTA
Source organism: Eurotiales sp. R13A2 (assembly GCA_023625935.1). NCBI lineage: Eukaryota > Fungi > Ascomycota > Eurotiomycetes > Eurotiales > Eurotiales sp. R13A2. The sequence continues at coordinate 21,341 of JAMAFV010000003.1, forward strand.
TTTTTTGAATTCAGCTACTTTTTAAATCTTCACTCTAGATTTAATATCTGTAAATAAGTTTTTTAATTTAATTAGTGTTAAATCATACTTTATTTGATCTAAATAAATACTATCCTGCTTTTTCTGTATTAAGTCTTTTAATATAGATATTATTTGGTAAGATATAGTGATCTTTAATTCTATAAGTTTATTATGTTAATTAATATCTATCTGATATATTTTATCTACTAGCTTGTCTCTTTAAAAGATTTTTTTTAGCATTTAAATAAACTGTTTTTTTTTTATCTGATCTTTTAATGATACTTTTTCTAGCTAGATAAAATAACAGTTGTAATAGTTTATAAGAACTCTATACTTCTTCAGCTATAACTGGTCTAGTATGGTGTTATGCTTATTAAGTTATATAATTAAGAAAAATAGTTAATACTGCATCCTTCTATTAATAATTAATATTAATATTATTAAATGGGTGATTGATTCTATGTTTTTTCTATTATATCTTTTTATTCTACAAGATTGTTTTAGAAAGATTATATTGTCAGAATCAGCACGTCACAGCCAATTAATCCGTAACTAGCCTGGACGCTACTTATGTAAGCGGTACGCAAAACAGCCGCCATAGCACCTAAAGGAGAATTATAGTATATATTCACTTGCTAATGCCCGAGGCACTGAAAATGGTATTCTAGGAAAGGAATTCCAGGAAAGACAGAATCATAGGAATAGTGTTCTGAGGACACTATTCAAATAAGAATCTTATTATAGAACTTTTATAAAAATAGGATTAGAAACATGAGAAAGAATGAATTATAGGAATTTAGCAATTCTAGAAAAATAGAACTATAATCTGATTAAGTTTAGGCTTTGTTTTTTAGTACTATATATTATATTTTAGAATATAATATATTTTATTATATAGTATAATATATTGTATCTAGAAATATAATATATAACACTCTTAAATAAATTATTTTATATATATAAGAAACCTAGTTTTTTTCTTTCTAATTAATTCCTATCTACTATCTTGAATTAATTATAATAACTTAAATATACATTCTTCTATAAATAGGATATTTATTCTTAAAAACTTTATCTATAATAGGACTTTTATACTTAGAAGTCTTTTAATTTTAATTATTAAAAGCTATTCTAACTATACTTTAACAGTATATAACTAAAGTTTCTAATAATTTAAAACCCTCATACAAAAGAAAAGTCTTAATCAATTATAATAGTATCTCAGATTTTAAGTAGTAGTAATTTTATTATAATTAATAATTATAATATTATTAATTTTCTTAGATAAATTGAGAAACTTAAAAGAAATATTATTAATTAAACAGTTAATAAGTACTGATCTAAAATTAAAAAAGTTATATTATTTAATAAAGAACACAGAATATTAAAAATTTTTATTATTTAGCTTAAAATTCATTTTGTTTATAATAGCTATGTAAATAAAACTAATAAAATTATTATAATAGCAAATTTCTTTACTAAGAAAACTATAGAATGGTTCTTACTATATATTATTAATTAGTTTAATAGTAGAGATTAAAAAGAATCTAAAATAATTAACTTAATGATTAATTTTATTATATTTATTATTAAGCTTAACCAGTTATACAGATCAATTAATAAAAAACTTAAGACCATTAATAAGATTAAATAAGTATAATAAACTGGATCTATAAAAGATTATCTATCTTAATTCTTGCAGATATCAGGATACCTTATATGGAATAACCAAAATCTGTGTGACCAGTTCTACAAGAATCTAAAAAAGGATATAAAAAATCATATCTCCTAGATTATCCTAAGACCAGCCATGTTTAGGGAAATGATTAAAGCAGTAATATAAATTAATATATAGATCTTTATATAATATATAGAGAAAAAAAAATAGTAATAAACTGCCTTAAAGATAAACATATCTCAGAAAAAAATAAAAAACAAAAATAATAATATTATTATATAAATAAATATTATACTAATCAAAGAAGAAAAAAAAAATTAATTAAAAAAAAAGTCTGTTTTAACTGTAATATATTAAAACATTTTGTAAATAAGTGTTATAAACTAAAGAAAGCCTAAAAAATAGCCAACTAAGAGTAATAACAATAGATTGCAATGGCTATTTATATATACACCCCAGATAAGAGCAGTATTAAACCAAACTCTATTAATAATAAACTACTAAAAACCTATACAAAGAAACAAGTTCACAAATAAATATAAAAGAGGATAAGTCTCAACCAACAACAATTCATATTAATAGTTATAGTAGGAATAAATAATGTTATAATATAACTATATAATAATGACCATACACTTTTAAGGAATAAATGAAGTGGTATTAAATATATTAAATCATCTAAAAAAATACCTAAGAATAATATACTAGAAAATAGCAGTAAAAACACTAACTATAAGAATTTCTTACTAATTAAATCATTTTATATTTAATTAATATTTTAGGCAGATAGTAGATAAATATTAAACTATCAAAATCTGAATTAAAAAATACCAGAAATTTTATTAGATCTCTATAAAAATATTAGAAAAGTACTAGATAAAATGCTATTAAAAAAACCTATTAGTAAGAAATAAAAAGAATGAATCAAAGAATAAATCAGAAAAACACTAAATAATTAAGAAACTCTGTATAATTCTTATAAACTAGTTAAAGATAGATAAAAATTATAGATTTAAAAAATAATAAACTGCTATATTAAATAAAAGCCCCAGAAAGATAAAAGAATCTAGACTAAATTAATTCTTAATATAAAAGAACTAAAAAATAATCTATATAACTATATATTAATAAAAATAACTTGCTAAAAAGAATTTTAATACACATAGAAAAAATATATCAATTAATATAATAAATATTATAAATAAGTAAATTAAAAATACTTAATCTATAGATAAAATAACAAAATCTTTTCTAAGATATATAAACAAATCTCACAATCAAAAGAACATTAATTATATAATAAATAATTAGGACATACTATCAACTGTATATATATATATTATTCTAATTTAGATAAATATTTATATCAGAAAATATACTGGATAATCTATTATAATAATAGATATAAAATACATTATTTTAATAAAAAAATTAATTATTAGTTTTTATAAATATTAAACATTACTGTACAAGCAAAATTTAAATATCTTTAAAAAAACCTAAAATACTAATATATATATAAAGAAAATAAATACCTTAAATATAAAAATCTATCTGACTATAAATACAAGATCTCTTTCTACTAACACTATTATAACAGAGTACTCTACAAAGATTGAGTCAAGGATCACTTTAAAGCAGTAAAAAGATATATATAGCACCATCAAAATAAATATATAATTATAGCAGCTATTAATCCCCAGTACTAAATAATAATTATTTTAGAAGAAATCAATAAGAGAAAACTATGACTTCTACTAGACTTAGAAGCAACAGATAATTATATAAACCTTAATACTGTTAAAGTACTATAACTCAAATAGTATAAGACTACTAAATAGATTAATATAATCAGTATAAATAAAATATTAATAATATAGGAATACTAACAAGAAATTAAATTAATTTTGTTTATATCAGAATTATATACTTTTATAATTATTTTTAATATTACTTTAATATCTAAATATAATATAATATTTAGAATACTATAGTTACAAGAACAGAACCCTATTATTAATTAGATAATAAAAATAGTCTTAATAAATAACTATATCTTATAAATAAAAATTAAAAAATATAAAAAAAAAGAAAATTATGAATCTTTAATAAAAATCAGAGAAAACTTCTATAAAAAAAAAACTAAAATTAAAAATTAATTTTAATAAAAAAAAAACACAGAAGATAACACAGAATCTTACAATAAATAAAATAATAAAACCAAAACCTAAAAAAATTTATAAATAAGAACTAAAAAAGATACTTATAAAGTTATTTAAAAAATACTATAACTTTATTAAATTATTTATAAAAAAAAAATATTAATTATTAATTTATAAAAAAAAATTTAAAATAATAATTAAACTAAAATTAAGATTTAAATTATTTTTAATTAAACAATATTAAAAATTACCAGCTGAGCTAAAGACTAAAATAGAATTCATAAATAAATTCTGCAAAGCTAGATATATATAACCAGAATAAAGAAAAACATTATCAAGAAAATAAACAGTACTAAAAAAAGATAGAAGCAAAAGATTAATTATTAACTATCAACCATTAAACAATAATACTATTAATAATGCTAACAAAGCACTGCATCAAAAACAGAAATAAGACCTTTTATAAAAAGTAAAAATTATAATTATTCTTAACATCAAATAGGGATATTATAACCTATAAATAGCTAAAAAAGATATTTAGAAAATAGTATTCCTAACAGATATAAGATTATTTAAATAGATTATTATATCTATAAGACTTAAAAACTTATCAGTATAATTCTCCAGATTTATAATTTATATTTTATAGGAATTTTTAAATAAAACAGTTGCTGTTTATTTTAATAATATTATTATCTTCTCTAAGAACCCCAAAAAACATAACTTCTATATTTAATAAGTTTTAAAAATCTTTATAAATACAGAACTTATATTAAAAATCAAAAAGTATAAATTTAATACAAATATTATTAATTATTTTAGAATGATCTATACCTCTGAAAGACTCAAAATTCAGCTAGAAAAAATAAAGAATATAACTGAATAACTAATCCTGACTTGTATTAAGAATATATAAGGATTTCTAAAAGCTAATAAATATATATAATAATATCTAAAAAACTATTCCAAAGTTATTATACTTTTAACTGAACTCCTTAAAAAAAATATAGAATTTATATAAAATAAATTAAAATAAAAAGTATTTAATATTATTAAATAAATAGTTTAAAAAATATTAATTATTATACTATATAACTTAAAACTATAAAGTATTATTACTCTAGATGTTTTAAAAATTAAATTAGAAATTACACTTAAATAAATTACTAAAAAAGAGAAATAAATTATTATTATTTTTTATTTAAAAAAATTTACAAGTGTTAAACAAAACTATAATATTTATAATAAAGAGCTACTTACAATAATTAAAGTATTTAAGTAATGGTGATACTATCTTAAAAGAATAAAATATAAAATTATTGTTTAAAATAATTATTATAACCTTAAATATTTTATCACAACCAAAGAATTTAGTGAAAGATAAATATAATAGACCAAAAAGCTAACCAAATTTAATTTTTAAATTAAATATATCAAAGAAAAAAAAAATATTATAACAAATGCTTTAAACAGATAATTAGATTATACTATTAATATAGAATAGTTAAAAATTAATATTTTAATTAAAAAAAAGGGAAAGTTATACTATAATACTAAAATAGTATTAGCTATAACTATCACTATTAATAAATCAGGATTTTATTAGTAATTAATTAAAGTAATAAAAAAAAATAAAATAATTATAATTACCCTATAAAACAGAGAAATAATTAACTGAAATAGATTAATCCTATAGTAAGAATCTATATTAATACTATTAATTATAATACAAAAAGTAATTAAAGAGCATTATAATCCACCAACAAAAAAATATCAAGGAGTAGAATAAATAATTAAAAAAATATAATATTTATATTATTTTTTATAAATAAAAAAACTTATATTTAACTATATTAGTTAATATAATAGTTATAATCAAAACAAGCCAATTAATCACCAACCTTATAAAAAAATAAGAATATTATAAATATCATAGCAGCTATAAAAAAGCATTACAGTTGATTTTATTTAAGAGCTACCCAAATTAAAAAATCTAATTACTGGAATAAAATATATAGAAGTCTTAGTTACTATTAACTGATTAATAAAATATATAATTATTAAACCAAATAAAAAAAATATAACTATATAATAATATATAATATTTATATTACAAAAAATATTTACCTAGACCAGATTACTTTTAAAAATTATATCAGATTAAAATAAACTATTTATATCAAAATATTAGCAAACACTTATATTTGTATATAGAATCAACCACAAACTATCAACAGCACACTATCAACAAACAGATGAACAGACTAAAAGAATAATTTAAATAATTAAACAGCATCTACAACATTATCTTAATTAAAATCAAAATAATTAGATAAAATTACTACCATTAATACAGTTTATGCTAAATAATTTAAAGAACATTTTAACTGAAGAAGTACCACACTTCACCAATTTAAAATAATATCCAAGAATATCATAAAAATTAATCTCTACTAAAAAAAGATTAAATAAAACTATAATACAGATATTATATATATAATAAATATATAACATAATATTTAAAAACATTATATAGGCCAAATAAAAAATAAAGAAATACTATAATAATAAACACAAGAATATATTAACCTTATATAAAAAAAGATAAGTTTATTTACTATAACAAATACTAGATTCAAAAAATTTTAATATTAAAAGCAAAAGACCAAACAATAAACTTAATACTATCAAATATAAACCATTCAAAATTATTTAAAAACTTAAAAACAATAACTACAAATTCCAACTGCCTGCTAGAATACAAATACACCCAATATTTCATATCTTATTATTTAAACCCACAGAAAACCCAGAAAACAACAACAATAAAACTAATAATAAGGAATACAAAGTAAAAAAGATTCTGAACCAAAAATAAGAAAATGATCAGATCTACTACTTAATAAGATAGAAAAAATACAAACTAGAAGATAACTCATAGAAACTAGTTAAGAATTTAAACTATCATAATAAGATTTAAAAATATCATTTAACAACTAGTTTAAAAAAAAAAAAGTAGAAAAATCAACACTATTTAGATTACCAACTATAGGATTATTAAATATCATTATAATTAATTCTTATTACTCTTACTCCACTTACTTTATTTTCTCTTGCTCTACCACTTTTCTTTTTTCTTTTTTTTCTAGTTTTTTTAGCTCTTTCAGTTCTTCTATCTTTTTAATATTCTGAATAATAAAATCATCAGTACATTTTTAAAGAAGATTCTCTTAAATATAAATCCACTACTATCACACTAATAATTCAGTAATCTGATCTTAAACTTTGATTTTTTAAGTACAAAGCTAATTTTAAAAAGCAATAATATAACATTATTCATAATCCAAAAAAGTCACTTTTAACTCAACATATTTTATACCAGGACATTTTATATAGTTATTACAACAATCAAAACCTTTACTCTTAATATATACTCTCTTTAAATTAATATAATAAGTACAAAAAATAACTATCTTAAAACCCTCTTACTCAATACAAATAACAAGTCTATTTTTTTTTATTGATAAGTTTAATAATATAATCAGTACAGAACTATAAATCCAAATATTTTCAAATAAAGAAAATCACTTATACATAAGTAGATAATACAGACTATTTATTATGCTGTTAGGATACCAGCTTTTAGAGGAGGGGATTATCAGAATCAACACATCACAATTAATTAATCTATAATTAGCCTAGATACTACTTATATAAGCAGTACACAAAACAGCCACCACAGTACTTAAAAAAAAATTATAATATATATTTACTTACTAATACTCAAGACATTAAAAATAATATTTTAAAAAAAAAATCCCAGAAAAGATAGAATTATAAAAATAATATTCTAAGAATATTATTCAAATAGGAATCTTATTATAGGACTTCTATAAAGATAGAACTAAAAATATAGAAAAAAATAAATCATAAGAATTTAATGGTTTTAGAAAAATAAAACTATAATCTAATTAGACTTAGGCTTTATTCCCCAATACTATATATTATATCTTAGAATACAATATATCTTATTATATAGTACAACATATTGTATCCAGGAATACAATATATAACATTTTCAGATAAATTATTTTATATATATAAAGAACCTAGTTCCTCCTTTTCTAACTAGTTCCTATCTACTATCTTGAATTAACTGTAATAACTTAAGTATACATTCTTCTATGAACAGGATATTCATCCTTAAGGACTTTACCTACAATAGGACTTTCATACTTAGAAGCCTTTTAACTTCGACTGTTAAGAGCTATCCTAGCTATACTCTGACGGTACATAACCGAAGTTTCCGACATATATATGTTTAAAAATATTTTATAAACTTTTTTACTAAAAAAATATTTAAAAAGATAAATCTATTAGTTTTAGTGTTAGCTAAAGCTTTAGTATAGATTATATATTTATTTTTTATTAGCTGAATAGATATAGTTATATTTATAGTTTTATTTTTTAATAATTATAATAGATTTAAAGCTTTACTATCTGCTAATATTTTGTCTAGGTAGAAGACTTGTTCTAAATATTAGCTTTTTTTTGTTTCTTTACAGATTTAGCTACAGATTTAAGGACCTTTAAATTAGAAGTTTTTTTTTTAAAAAAACATTTATTAGTATAATGTTTAGATAGTTTATAGTTAAAGCATTTATTTTTCTTAATAAATTTTCTGTATTTTTTATAGAGAGATTGAAGTAAGTTATTTTAGACTTTAATTTTAAATTAATAGTAGCAGACAATAAATTACTATTTGATTCTTAGTTCTTGCTTTCTTCAGATCTATATCTATAGGTATGTTTCTTTTTTTTAATAATTTATTCCAGATAATTGACAGTAGTATAGTAATCTTATATAAAGATAGTATATAAAATAATTAGATCTGTGCTTTTTTTAATTATAATATATTATATTTTAAAAAAAAGTTTATAATAAAGTTTTTTTTTCTATTTAAAGCTAGTTAGATCTAATTTCTATATTAAGAATATAAATTTTAACAGAAAGGTCTGGAATTTTATGTCCCTTATTATAAAGTAATACAGTTTTATTTTAATATTAATAACTTTATTTTTATTAATATAGATGGTTTGTAGATACTTAAAAATATTGTTTATATTCTAATAATATTAAGGTGAGTTCTTTCAAAAATATAGGAGCAAGTGATTTATAGTTTCTCCTTTATATATACTTTTCATATAAGCTAAACAGGCTTAAATAGTTAGATAATAATTAATATTTATTTCTAGCTTATTCTTAATATTAATCTTTCAGAATTTATACTTTAGGTTAATCTTATTAGAGAGTAACTAACCATCAGACAGCTTTGTATTTTTTTATTTTTTATTTTCTTTAGAGACATTTATATGCCCAGTAACAGCTTTTAAGCTCATTATTATAATATCTTATTTCTTGATTAATTCCACCATTGCTTGGCAGTGATTCTTTATTTATTCTTTAAGATGTATAATCTTCTCTATATATACACATATATCTCTTTTAATATTATTATTTATAGTCTTAATGCTCTTAGTCAGTCATTTCTCAATAGTCATCAGATGTTGAAGTAAATTATTAAATAGGCCCTTTAGATTGCTTTTACAGAGCAATAGGAACACTTTTTTGTTGAGTAATCCTTCCAGTAGATCCTGCAGATCTAGATTATTAAAATCAATAGTAAAGTATTAATTGGATTTATTATTATGGCCTTCATTATTATTTGTATCTTAGAATGACTCTACAGAGTCAGTTATGTTGCTTAATTTTATTATTATATAGATTTATAAGATTATACTCAGAAAAATAATAAAAATAAAAAAAAGAAAAAAGATTTTAGGATTTAAGTTTTAACATAATACTTCCACTATACAAATTATACTAAGTTTGATAAAAATTTAATAAAGAAACCTTTCTACAATTAGAGCTGTTAACAGTATATTATTGTTCACTGTATTAATATATATAAAAAAAATGCAAAAAAAAGAGAGGTGATATTTAATATTATATAATAATCAGTCTAAACATAGTATTACTACCTAGAGTACATTCAACAGAATATCAAACATAAGAAAAGAAAGGAAGGAAGAGAGCCAGCTAGCTAGTCCAAACAACCTTTTATATGACCTTTGGATTATCTAATTAGATATTGCTAGGTAAACAGTCAATCCCATGAACCTTTTTATTTCCTAATTGGGAATCCGCTTCTATGTTATCCATACTGCACTATTATAGCAATACATTATTCTGTTCTATGCTTCTGTATATCCCACACAGAACTATCATACCAGTTATTGTGAGGCTCAACAACCGTTGTAACAGCGTATGGCGATTCATTGAGATGACGATTCTCACACTGGCGTAACAACCGACCCTTCGGCGTAACGACCCGCGACAATCGACCATGACACGCCCAGCCTTCTACAAGCCTCTGTTAATATGCTTGATAATGATCTTCAATCATTCTTTTGAGCTCCTATTCCTAGGGACCATCACTGTCCATCATTGCAGCATGGAGTCATTCCCTTCTATCGAAATTTTCAACTCCCAAATGCAGTTACAGTACCCGACAAGGACTGTGTCATACTTTATAGAGGCTTGCATTCATGCTCAGGGGACTTCTGGCGGTCAATCCTAAAGGAAAATAGCTCATTTGTCCGATATGGGTTCAATCATCAGCATCTTTGCACCTTATATGTATTGACTAGTCCAATTCCGCCCACCTCCGTATCCAAGGTATGAACGCCGCACCGTTCGCAGGAGCCTGCACCACATTAATGTTGTGTTTATGAGATATATGGATTGTATCGATAATAAAAACCCAGGCGCTTGTATCTAATTTGTAGATTACCGTCGAATTGCGCAACTCAGTTGTCACTCGCACTCGGAGTCTTGACGAGATAATCACCCATCCGTATGGTCAACTAGTTTTCTGATCTGCAGACTGCGAAAAATAAAGCTTAGTTACTGGTATGTTAATATTATGTTGTAAAAGTTTACTTACTTTTCTAGGACTAGCGATCAGTGTCTAGGCAAATCATGCATTGAAACTGGGGTCTGAGTCATCAGCCAGTGAGGGCCATCCACGCTATATAGTCGCTTGGTATCCGTGCGCCCTGAATGACAACTACCGTGATCAATAACCGCCATTTATATCAGAATTTGCAATATGGACATCACCAAGCAACAACGCCTCCATAGTGGCAGCTGGCCTGCGGAAATTCAGGATGAAGTTTATTCTGACGATCTAGAGGATAATTCAGACAGCGACTTTGAGAGAATCTGTGAGAATCTGCTTGAGAAATCTTTCTTTAATAAAAAGTATATTGAGAAACTATTAGCATTCAGTATCTCTGTGATTATTTTTCAGGCAGTATGCAGTAAAAATAGCTACTGTCGTGTATGGGACTGCTTATTAAGAATAATAATTGGTATGCTGAACATATGGTCAGATTTTTGGTTCAACTTCAAGAATTTATCAGGCTGAAATTATAGTAAGATTTGCTTTGTGGGACTATTAAAATAATAGTTAATAAAATCAAAATTTAATCAATATTATTATATCATATGTATGGAACAAATCTTCATTGATCTTTCTCCGTTAGTGCGCAATAGTCAGCTAAAGATGGAGGGAGGTATTATTTCTGAATTGATTTTATAAGAGTGAAGAATGCTTTTATAGTGTAATTAAGGATTAGTTCAAGTATGCCGGTTATATATTTGATGTGAAATGCTATAAGAATTATAATAAGATTTATGAGGAATGGAATCAGAAATTAAGTGTCATTATGATTAATTGCTAACTGAATAATTAGGAGGGTGATACTAAAAATTGCGAACAATGCGAAAATATATCAGATGAGCCACGCAAATGCGATTACTTCCCCAGAGAACCTCGAGTATATGTGCTTAGTGAAGTGCTTGCATTAATTGCAGGCGTATCACATGTCAATAAATTGTTACGGTCCCGGAAAAGTCCCAAGCGGAAGAAAAACCATCAGAGGAGAGATCAAGAAAGTTCATTGGCAGTACAACCAAGATGTCCTGAGAAACGCGTCAAAGCTTTACAAACGATTATATACAAGATTAGAGAGTATTCCGAGTGAATTATAGTCTCGGGGTTGATGAGCTTAATGAGATAGTGAAAAGCATTCCTGAAGTCGTCTTATCCTGACATATATCACCTTCCTTTAAAGCAGTGAAGTGGATACAAAGGCAAAGGGCCTATTGATTGTTAGAGTTTTTCATAAACGGATTTTGATTCCACTCTTCACCTGGGGCATCCTCAATCTTTTACGTTTATTACGTAGTTGACAGGGTCTTGGCCATTAGGGTTAGGGTGGATAGCATTACAGTTGTGCTCAATCTGTGCCGAGTATCGACCCAATAGTACAAATCAATAATGGGGATATACCAGCAGAGAGCGTAGCTCCATGTAATTAACTCTGTTAATTAGTCCTCAAGGTTGGGGCCATTAGAATCATCCCAGCCGTAGGTTCATAATGGTAGTTTTAAAACCATGGGAACATTAAAACCTTTAGTCTCAACTTTAATAGATTATAGACCTACTGGGCGTCTTAAACCACGCGTATCAAGATGCATTGAGTTGGAACCAACCGAATTACTCTGCCAGGTATAAATCTCGATTATCATTTTGCCACTATCCATCATTTGTCGCTCTTTATAATATCATTTGTATGAAATTCTATAATACTATATATATAAAGAACCAGGATTTCTAAGCAGCAAGATTCTTGGTTAGAGTTAGATCTACGAACATCACAGAATTTATAGTTACATATTTTGTATATATTATTTGGTTGTAATTTTGAGTAATCATATCATTACTTATCTTATAATAAAATAGTAAAACATTAATAAAGAATAAAACTAACTCAGTTTTTAGATAATTTATTAACTAATACTATTCAAAGAGATCATCTTCTATACTTTTGCACTTCCATCCTGAGATGCGTACATGAATATTATTCCCTAGTAGTGGTGATTGAGAATCCGTCTCATTGAATCCTTATCTAGCTTTTTTCTAATTTAATAGATCAAATCGTACAGATTACCGTTTGTCGCATTGGTGTCGTTACGCCCCAAAGAGCCAAGACCGAAGTTCTGGATAGCGCCACGCAACACACCGTAGGTGGTAATGTAAGTGTTATCCTCAGTACCTGGAGTAATACCGGCACCAAATAGCATGGTCACAATGTGGTTGTCGTTGTTGGGTGCGTAGTCGTTATCATTTGTCCAGGTAGCTTCGTCAAAAGTGGCGACTACGAGGGCACCCTGAGCCTCGAGTTCGGGCAGGTATAGGTCGAGCCAGGAGTTGAACCAGATTGCGGCCGTTTCGGGTTGATGGACATAATCGCTGTTGGACTCTGGGTCGTGACCGTTGTGTAGCATGTCTGGGGTGAAGTAGGTGTACTTGGGGAGACTGTGATTCATAACGTGATCGTAAAAAGTGTTGTTGGCGTCATATAACTTGGCACAACGCTCGTAGTCAGTGGTGTAGGTGGTGAAGAGAAGAGGAGGGACATCCAGACGCCGATAGATCTGGCTACTCCAGTCAGGGTTTGTGTTGTCGACGGGACCGTTGGTAATGTAGTTGTTGCAGTCATTGGGCCCACGGTGAGTCGCAATAGGGTTGTACCACTCGCTGTAGGTGGCATATGAAATATTCTTGAGATCGAGGAGATCATAGATTGTGGTTGAATTGATGTTGTAAAAGTCTTCGTCGGCCAGACCGAAGAAGTCTCCAGCTATGATGGCAGCGTAGTTGGGGAGGGAAGGGTGAGTTATGGCGTGGAAATTTGTCAAGGACTTGCCTTTGGTGGCCAGCAATTTCCAAAAGGTGCTGGCAATAGTCCAGTCGTATACCTCGTTCTCGAAGATGACATGCACAATCTTCTGAACTTTGCCCTCGCATTTGGTGTTCTCGCCACACGGGGAGAAATCCCGAGCGTGAGCACTTGAATCCTCGCAGTTGCTAAACAGCTTGGTCTTGTTAAGAGGCTTAGGCATACCCTCATTAATCATAAAGTATGGATTAACCTTCAATGAGCCATCGGGGATGTAGTCATAATCGTTCGGCATATGGGGGCTGGTGAAGTTAACACCCGCGACTGTATTGTTGTTGACGGCCCAGGAGTAGTAGCCCCCGAACTGCGAAGGCTCAAATGGCGTTTTGTAAGAGAAGGTGTAATTGGCAACGGCGCTGTCGTTGCGCTTGAAGATGTTACCACCCTGGAAAGGGACCTGGTCATCGGGCAAGATGTGCTGGGCGGAGGCCACATGGCCAATGACCGCGGCGGCCGCGGCGGCTGTGGCGAGGATGCGCATCATGAGCTTACTGCTCTGGTCACTATAAAACAAATGTGAAGAAGCTTGATCTTGGCCAAAAACCAAGGTTAACAACAGGAAAGAGCGGCCAGCTTTAAAGTATTCGACAATGTCTCGTTGAACTTTAAAGATGCAACCCACGTGTACCGTCTTTGCCCTCTAGATGCCCTATTGAATTATCATTACCAAGCAGTATTTTTATGGACGCCGCAATTCTAATCCTTATAATTCTCTGAGGAAGCTATACACCGTAGCTTGGAGGAGTGTCTGAAGAGCATCCAGGTACCTAGCTTGGTTGTACGCCTCACGGTAGCCCAGCCATAACCAATAGACGATGGAGCTAATGTCACTTTCGACCCTAAAGATTGAAACATGCCGCTAGTGCAACTATGGAAGAAACGGACTTCTTTCTAGTAATCATTTACAAAGCTTACCATAACATCCGCACCATCCCGACCAATGAAATGCGGGCGGTATGTCATTTACAAAAGCCTCATGCATTTGTGGAGATGTTGACAGGTTATAATGCCTGGAAATTGGCTATAAACAAATGGGTCCAGAGTGCATGAGCTGCTGATCCCTCGCATATCATTTTCTCCTGACGATAGCATAGCCGTCCCAAGGAAATTCACGACTATGACTCGGGCATAACGGCTGCAAATAACACTCCACGTACATAACCAATGACGTTCACTCATTCAACACCGTGAGTGAGCATGGTTGTTGCTCTTGGATGTAGACGCTGACAAATCTGTTCGGGACGTAAGAAATATCGTGGATGTCAAATATTTAAGGACGTCATCCTAAGAGACAGCCAAGGCAGCACTACTAGACCTGGCAGTTACGTAAGACTGATTGGAGCGTAGAGTGTGCCACTGGCGTCATAATATGATAGCCACTCATCTTAGCTATCATAAGTCGTTGGGAATCGTTATAATCAAATTTGAATTATTAAAGAGCGTGCCTGCATTTGAGCCTATAGAGTACCTGCCTCTAGACGCTAGACTGTCAATATTCAGTAAACTAGGAGGCCATTATGAGCACGAGTCATTTTGGGTTACTGAAATGAATCGCTTGATCTCTTCTTGCTGCAAATTTCTTTTGCTTGAGGCATTACCGAATACCCGGAATAGACCAATGATGGGACTGTTCACATCCATGTGGCTGATCATTCTAAATACGTCTATCGAAATCTTAGCATATTTTGCAGCGAACTTACTATGTAGAGGGTAATGTGCAATTTGAGGATTCCATTTATCAATGAGGTTTGACACAGATGTGGAGCAGGAAATCCACTTTTACGTCTTACAAGAAAAGGAAATTGTGAGGTTTGACGACGAAAGTACAATTACATGTGCTCGTAGCTTGGGTTGTATTCAAGTTTTTAGTGATCGCATACAAACTTTTGGCCAGGCCCTCGAGCCCCGAGCGGGACCCATCCTGAGTACGAGATGATTTTCTTCTCCAACAATATTAAGGCCAGTAAAAACGTGCCTCTTTCCACGTGCCAGGCAGATCTACCGCGCACGGGCCTCAGACCCTGGGTCGGAATTCAAGTGGGCACCATCAGGTAAGAGGCATCGCCATTACTCAAAGAGGCGATTTGCTTATCGGGAAAGGTACCAACAATACCCTTGAAATATGGAGATCCTGGTAACCTGCAGGGTCCTGCCGTCACCAAGATGTTTATAGGCCAATTTTATAGGCCAACTTTGGATCTAACATCCGTGTGTCCTGAGGTATATAAGTAACACAATTGGTTTGTCAGAATCCGAGCCTCAAATGTGTTCGAAGCTCGAGCCGCACTGAGCCTTCACTTTGACCAGGTTTCAGCTTGATGAAGGTCCCTCGAATTGCTGCAAGCCTACCTTTAGCCGCCGTCCTGGTATGTATAGGTTCGGCGGCTTGTGATGACACCAATCCCATGCAAGTCCGTTTAGCTTATGCCGGCCCAAAGGTAATGGTTATTAGTTGGAACACCTACTCACAGTTGGAAAGTCCAACAGTCCGTTATGGGCAATTTCCCGACGCCCTGATTCACGAAGCATCATCTAATGTGTCTGTCACTTACCCAACTTCGACCACATACAACAACCATGTTACCCTCGAACACTTGAAGGAGGACACGCTTTACTATTATCTTCCGGAGAACAGCAATGCTACCGAGCCTTATACGTTCCGCACTAGCCGTCGTGCTGGTGACAATACCCCTTTCTCAATGGCAGTGGTTGTTGACATGGGTCTCATTGGGCCTGATGGTCTCAGCACGCGCGTCGGAAATGGCGCTGCAAACCCCCTCGGCCCCAATGACACCAACACTATCCGGTCTCTTGAGCAGAACCTTGATGGCATTGACTTCATCTGGCATCGTATGTCTCCCGAACTAAGACGTCCTATTCCCCAATTTCCTTGGCAGTGCTGTGCTAACTATAAACGACGTAACAGCTGGTGATATTGCTTACGCCGACTACTGGCTTAAGGAAGAGATCCAAAATTATCTTCCAAATACGACCATTGCCGATGGTTACAAGGTCTATGAGTCTCTTCTGAACCAGTTTTATGACGAGATTACTCCCCTCACTTCTGTCAAGCCGTATATGGTTGGTCCCGGTAACCATGAAGCGAACTGTACGTTCTCATCTAAAATAACTGTCTGCTATGCTTCTATGTTAACTATTTACTTTAGGCGACAATGGCGGCACCACCGACAAGACCCATAATATCTCCTACACCGTTGACATTTGCATGCTTGGTCAGACCAATTTTACCGGCTATATAAACCATTTCCGCATGCCTAGTATACAGTCTGGCGGGTTGGGTAATTTCTGGTACTCATTTGACCATGGCATGGTGCACTATATTCAGCTCGACACTGAGACCGACTTGGGTCACGGCTTAGTTGCTCCAGATGAGCCTGGTGGTCCTGAAGCCGAAAATGCTGGCCCATTTAGCACTCTCCGTGACGCCCAGACTGACTGGTTACAAAAGGATCTTGCGAGTGTAGACCGCAAGAAGACTCCCTGGGTTGTTGTTTGTCAGTTCACTCTTGAACCTTCCCGGTTGTTTGATGTGTACAGCTAACTGGTCCCCATAGCCGGTCACCGCCCTTGGTATATCAGCGCAGCCAACGACAGCAGCACAATTTGTGAGGAGTGCCGTGAAGTCTTTGAGCCTATTTTCCTACAATATGATGTTGACCTTGTTATGTCCGGACATGTTCACGCGTATGAACGGAACTCTCCCATGGCCAACTTCAACGTTGACCCTAAGGGGCTTGACAACCCTAGCAGCCCTTGGTATATCACGAATGGTGCTGCGGGACACTATGATGGTCTCGACAGCTTGGTGTATCCTCTTCAGCCATATAGTCAATTTGCTCAAGACACTGCTTATGGCTGGAGCCGTCTGATATTCCATAATTGCACTCACTTGACGCACGAGTTCGTTGCTAGTCGCAATGGATCGGTTCTTGATACCGCCACGCTATACAAGGACCGTAAGTGCGTCGGAGAGAACTATTGATAACATCTCGAAGCTTGGTTCACTTGCTTTCGAGATTTTTTTCTTTCTCCATTTCTTTGTACCACAGAACCAATACTTTGAAATCTGTGTTCATAGAATTTACTAGTATTTTCAAAAAAAAAAAAAACTCGGTGCCAGGAGAAGTAAGTAGAGCCTGTAATGTTCTATTTCGCTGGCACATAGATTAAGAATGCTGAAACTAGAGCTCATATAAACAATGTATAAACATTTTATGATTCCTTCTTTAATTAACTTTCTATTTTTTATATTTTTATAATAAGTAAATTTCATGTGCCGGGCAGATAGATCTACCGTGCACCAGTCTCAGAACCGTAGTTCTAATTCAAGTGGCCACTATAGTATTAAGGCTTATTACTATTATAGCTGTAATTAATTTAATTATTAAATATTTTAAATCTGTTTTTGGAAATATTAAAATTAGCAGCAGTCCCTACTTTCACTTATTTATCTACAACTGTAATGTTTAAAGTTAATAGCTGATCGTATTTAAGTGTAACATCAGCATTGCAGTTTACAGAAAAAAGGAGAAAAGAAAAAACAAAATTAGTCTTTAAATTCTCAAGCGCCCAGACGATCTCAGAGAGAGCGATGTCTGCGACGGATTCAACAATGAGATTACTCGATTATAAGTCTGTATTACCAGAAAAGGAGAAAAAATTAGAACTTTCAGGTAATATCTAATACTAAGAACGTTAAAACGTTTCCTCGAGGCACAGCAATTGAACGCTCATTATGCTCTCACCTATTCCGAAGACGCCAGGAATCATAGTCACCTAGTGTAGGAGAAGATCCTCGTAAATGATTTTGAGTGTACACGGAAAAATATGCGCTCATGTCTCTCGTTTGTAGTTCTTCAGCGCTGACACAATTGCCCAGTATCCTCGCTAGACCGGCCGCCGGGACAGGCGCGGTTTACCGATCATAATGCTTTAGACCGTGTCTCGATCATGCCGCTATAGAGCATTGGAGAAAGTACTGCAACATACAATGGTGTGGTGTTGCATCCCACACATACACAGATGGGCCTAGCATGTCCCAACGCGCTTCAGTATACCTCGACAGTTTGACCCGATTCGTGTTCCCACTCTGCTCTGCCGACAATGACCTGTCGAGCTGTTTGATGCCCGTCAGCAACAGCAACTCTGTTAATATTGTGGATGCGTCCTCAATCTCATTCAAGCAAGCCTGGAATCTACGCGATTTCGCCCTGGATATTAGCTCGATGCTCAGGACCGCTACCCGGAGACCACCGACCGCATTTTCAGGAGTGATTGCCTTCCCAGTCCGCGGAGGTGGACACTCGCCAAGTGTAAATTGAGGTCTGCAATATTCTGTGATATTCCTCCGCAATATGGGGAGTTCTTTAGAACTTCGTGAATCCGGCAACTGCCGCTGAGATGACTGTGTTGAAGTCGCCCAATGTCTACCCAACCCTGGAAAAGTACGTGGAGATAGAGAATACCCCGGCGCAATTCAGCGGGGATTTCGAGTTTTGGAAAGGTATGCTGCCCGATCTTGACAGCGGTGTGCGTCAATGTTTACACTTGCTTTCGCCTTGTTGCAGCCTACCACTTGGTCCTATCAAGTGCATTGAAGACAGTGAAGGTCGTAGGAAGGCCGTCGCCAGGGGGATGGTGAATGGATTACAGACGGTCGAAGAGGTCGCGATATTGAATGTATAGCGACAGCTCTATCATCCGATATCGAGTTCCGTCTATCGAGCGGCTGGCTAGAGCCTTATCTCCCCTTTCGATGTGGATATTCCATGCCATGTTCTGACTCTCGCTGTAAATATAGTTTCGTCGACCCCAAAGTTTAACAAAGGCCTTAGAAAATTTTAATAACACCTATTAATCAACAGGTAGACAACAATTATAGCCAGGAAGTACTGAGTCAGCTTTCATTCACAGGTGTTTGATGCTGGCGCTCGATGCAAATAGTTTGTTTTTATTTCCGACACGCGCAGTGTCTTGTAATCAATTGTATCGGGAGATCATAAAGGCCACACTTACTTCAATTCTAACAGCCTGATGAGGTTAACGAACCAAAATAATTGCTTCTCAGACCTCCACGAGGCTGCAGGAGCCGTATTTGTGGCTTAGATATAATCACTGCAGGTAGGTAAACACCTAGTATATTCATATCTTTCTGTAGTAAATGTCCTACATCAGATACGATGGATACCATTTGAACATTTTACCAATCGACCGAAGAAGCATAGTGATCAAAAGCCGGAACTGGAATATTGGAAGAAGAAATTAAGCTTAATTTATTAGCCTCGGTTGTAAGACCTACCTGCTAGGCAAAAAGAGCTTTGAGTGGCCTGGACGATGGCTGCTCTCCATCTGCTGGCCTATGCGGTTGGTCGTGCAGCCAATGCCGACGAAGCATTATACATGGTAAGGACTATGAAACACGTTCCCATTTTGTCCTGTGAGCTAACAAGGTCATGTCACGCACGTGCTCCGCAATTCCGCTCTATGTGGCTGGTGATCGCTGATCTAACCCCTAAGCCAAGCTACCCCCCCGATTAACCTCCCGCATCCTCAAATTCGAACAGTTCTATATCATTGTGGAGTTGCAAACTCAGCCGACGCACTCTACTTACGTCCTATCATACTACCAAGTCTGGAACCTCGAACCATGGCAAGAACCAGAAAGAAGTCAACCTCTGGTATAGCAAAGAAAAAGGCAGCGACACACAATAAACATGCGAAGACAAGAAGAGGAAACGCAAAGGGAAGCGAGAATGGGACGACCAAGACCCCCTCCTTAACTCTCACGCATGCTAAGAACACCTCGGCGCCGGGATTCATCGCCCGCGGTACAAATGACAACGCAGCCTTTACCCTCACCTGCTACCGCGGGGAAGGAATGTGCCTCCTTGCCATGAACTGGAAGCAAGGCACACCACCCGACAACTTCGTCGGCTTTGCCATTGAGTACATGGAGCCCGGGGGCACTCAATTCTATGCTCTTCCTAATCGTATCGCATTTCCTGATGCAAAAGGGCAGCTCAATCCCAACACCCTCTCCAGCCGTTTGTCACCATTTCAGAAGTTCCGCTGGATCCATTTCCCATCGAATGCTGACATCCTGGGCTTTTTCACATATCGTGTTACCCCAGTCTTCATGGACGACAAAGGCACTATCAGCTACGGCCACTTCCAAGAAGCTGCCATCGAGCTTGAAGCCGAGACCTACCCTGGAGAGATGAACATCTGCTTCACGCGTGGATTTATTTCTTCGCAGGCTTTCGTTGACAAGTTTGGGACCAACGGTGGTGTGGGCACCCTCCTCCCGACAAACGCAAACGCAGGGATCACCTTCAAGTCCACCGACCCCAAAGAAGAAACTGCCCTCGCTTGGATGGGTTTTGAAGCCCGGAGCGCAATTCTCAATACCCTGGATGCTGCCATTGCTGATTCAACGGCACAGGTACGTGTCGCTGCTTATGACTTCAACGACCCGGAGATTGTCTCTCGCCTCGAGCAGCTCCAAGGTCGGTTGAAGATTATTATTGACGACTCTGAATCGCATAAACCCGCCACGGCATCTGAAACAAAAGCGGCGGCCATGTTGGTCAACTCAGCCGGGGCCGACAATGTTCAGCGCCAGCACATGGGTGACTTGCAACACAATAAGTCAATAGTAGTGAATGGTGAAAAGGTCAAGATTGCCATTGGCGGATCGACTAATTTCTCCTGGCGAGGTCTCTATGTCCAGAATAACAATGCAGTCGTTCTCCAGGGTGCGGATGCAGTTCAGATCTTCAGTGACGCTTTTGATGGTCTCTGGGCAAGCCCCAATAACCCTCGCGGGTTCGAAAATACAGCCTCGGCGGACTGGAATGATCTTGGCTTCGCTAATGTCAATGCTCAAGTCACATTCTCACCACACAGTAAATCCAATGCCAAACTACAAGAGATCGCGAATGACATAACCAGAACTGAATCAAGCCTATTTTACTCACTGGCCTTTCTGTATGAAACCAAAGGTGTAATTCGAGATGCCATTACGAAAGTAACCGATGAGGATAATGTCTTTGTCTATGGCATGTCCGATAAGACGGTTGGTGGCTTGGACGTTCAGCTGCCCAACGGTAATCCACCCATCGCCTTTCCAGCACCACTGCTAAAAGACGTACCGCCACCATTTGACCAGGAAGCAACTGGAGGTAGCGGTACCCGATTGCATCATAAATTTGTTGTCATCGATTTCAATAAGCCTACTGCCTGCGTGTACACCGGGTCACATAACTTCTCCGTCGCCGCGGATACTAAGAATGCCGAGAATCTGTTCGTGATCAAAGACCAGCGTGTTGCCACCAGCTATATGGTAGAGGCCGTATCCATGTTCGACCACTATGCATTCCGCGATTCGGAAGCCAAAGCCAAAGGCGATCAGCCTGTCGAGCTGCAAAAGCCGCCTGCCGACGGCTTAGGGGACACACCTTGGTGGGACAAGTACTGGACTAACCCGCAAGAGAAACGTGATCGTGAATTGTTCGGACAGTAAAGTTTTATTTGCTTTTACATTTACTAAGTCACACGCGCTATTCTTTATTAAACTGAAACAGGATCTACCAGACCCAAAATAATCCTACCCCAAGATGGTGATCTCCCCGGGGGTTGCGGGAAGGGGAGGGCAAAGCACAATTTTTTTCCACTCGCCATCAAAGATAGAGGATTTCGCTGTTACGGATATTGAGGAGATCAACTTGCTCAATCGCTGAAAGCTATTGCCAACGAATCCCAACGGAATCTTGACATATTAAGTCTTGCGTGGCTAACAGGGGTCGAAAATACTATACAGTTCTTCACTGTCGAGAACAAACCCGCCTAAATCATAAATTTGATGAGTTACCATACAAAATATTTTGAAGCTTTACGGCACCATATAATAACAAAATACAGTAAACTCTTAGCATAGCACTAAGTAACTAAGATACAAGGAATCGAGTAAGCAAAAAATTTAGTTCTGAAATCGCGCAGGTTGTATCGTGCAATCCTTGCAATTTCTAGTAAATTTATAATAAAGATAAATAAATTTAATAAATTTATACAAAATTTCCTATTTTACTCATTATCTATCATAGGTAGTGAAGTCCTACCCGTTATTTGCTAAGAAATGGGTAATGGTTGGCCTATATGGGTAGACTTGTGGGCCTTGCCGAGGCATATATATTATCGTCTTTTCCCTTTCTTTAAGTTAGTTCATTGATTGATTGATCCTTAGAGCATCTCTACAAGGTTCAAATAACTGTGACAATTTTTGAACACAGCCAGTGACAATTAGGCTAGATCCAGGTCCGGGACATCACGCTAGTGTATCTTCGGGTCATCTAATGCGGCCTTTATAACTCCTTTTTTTTTTCAGTAACGAACCAAAACGTCTACATGGACAAAAAGTGAGCAATGGATTCCATTACCGCGAAAACTATTACATAGTGTTCAACAGTGATAATCAAAAGATCAATCATTTTCGAGCATTGCTTTAACTTAAGTGACTGAATGATTTCAAGCTCACTCATATCGTTCAGGCTGGTGTCTTGACGATCTCGTTGCCAATCTTCCTCAAGGCAAATTTCTGATGCTTGCCACTGCCTGTCTTTGGAAAGTCCCGGCCTACCTGCTCATCTCCAATCGAGAATATATACTGAGGGACTTTGTGCCATCCTAGCGTGTGCCTCACTCATTGTTGAATATTGTCGTTTTCGAGACGGGATCTCCCTTTGAGAAAACAACCAACGACCTCGCCATATTTTGGATCTTGAACGCCAACAACGCTTGCCTCTATAATCTACCGATGTGCAAGAATTCTTTCTTCAATCTCAACGGGGGATATGTTTTCTCCCCCTTTGGATGATCTCTTAGCAGTCAAGGACATACGGCTAATCACCTGGGCAACATACCTCGCACTATGATGTCTTTGATCCTACCAGTAACATGGCAATATCCATTTTTGTCAATATAGCATTGATGCTAGTATGCATCTACAATACTCCGTCTTCATCTGGTTCATAACATCCCGAGTTCGATGTGGATTCTTATAATATCCTTTTTGTAGGGCGTATCCGCTAGTGCATAGATCGCCGGGCTGGCCTCTTCCAGAAGTATTACCATCTTTGTTTATTATTTTGGCTGCGGTATGAGGCATCACTCGTCCTAGTCTACTCGCTCGTCTTTCCAGAAAATCATTTAAAGAGCTCATAAACGTGACGGGGCTCGTTTCAGTCATGCCGTATGCAATTAAAGTACCATCAAAACCCATCTCGTTATGTAACATCTTCATCAACGACACTGGGACTGCTGCTCCAGCCGGAATTCCCATTCGAAGAGTATCGATTTTGTACCCTTTGCTCTAGTTCGCATCCAACTCAGCAATAAACATTGTTGGAACACCAAGCTGTGGTCTTTTCGCGGTAGATGGTCTCTAAAACCGCGTCCGCCTCGAAGTGATCAGACGGGAACACTATACAGCTGCCATGACACAGGTTGCCAAAAAGCCAATGACAAGACCACAGCAATGGAATAATGGCGGAGCGCAGCAGACAATATCACTTTCAGTCAGTTGCATGCTGCCGCCACCGACAAATCGGGCGTTGTTGGGAATATTTCTGTCCAACCGTTGGTTCAGCATGAGGTTGGTATGTGAGCTTTCATATATATCACCACTTACGCATGAGTTGGCATTGCTGATTTGGGGTCGCCCGTAGTACCTGCAATAAAACCATAAACACCCTGTGCCATATCAACTAAAGAGGTGTGCGAAGTTACCAGACGGGACTTGAGGATTGACTATATTATCCCGCTTCGTCTTTTCTTCCCTTTCGTGAGGTATTCGGATTGTATCTAGGTTCGATGCATGTCTGTTGGTAAAATTGTCGTATGACTCCACGCCATTGTTCTTTGATGTCTCCTTAGTTTTTCCGAGTGATACAATCCAGTGTAATTCCGAGGCCGAGGCAATATCCTCAAGCATACAACGTAGATGATCGTCAAGACTGCGCCGTACTATACTCCTAGCAAGAAACAACACTTTCCAATCTGCTCTACATTAGTCAACGGAGACTCATAGCTCCATTAGCAGAAATTGACCACTATTTTTGATGGCAATCTTCAGCTCCACCTGCGTATAAGTGTTATTTAACACACACACGGGATTGTGGATACGCGCGCCAGCAACAAATATCTCCAAGCACTGATAGCAGTTACCGACCATGATGCCGATTATATCACCTTTCTCCAATATAGCATCAATCAACGCCATTGCTACAGCTTCACCGCGTTTCTTGATGTCGCTGAAACTCAACTACACTGATTAACATAGGAAAATAGCGGCGGGCTTTTGTCCGTATTTTTCAGATTGCTCATTAAATAATTTTCCGACAGTGTTGTGCCACAGAGGTGCATGGGTAGTACCTTAGATTGTGGAATACTTTAACATTATGTTATCTGAAGGCTCCATCATAAGTTCTTATAATATGAAAAATCTGTGTGAGGGAGATTGGAGAGGAGAAAAGAGGAGGAGTTTCTTACTACTTACATATATGTCTTGTTTCTTGTCATAAATTTAAAAGAATTCTTAATTATGCCCTGCTACGTGTCTACGCAGATATGTGAATAATTTACCTGTCTATCACAAGATGTAATGATCAACAATCGTCCATTACAGATTACCCTAGTCTTATAGCAAAGTATAATAGTGTATATGACTCAGATGGGTACAATAATACAGACTAAATGTTACTTCGCTGGATAAAATATTGAAACGTCGTCAAGTCGGCGAGTTGGCCAACACATACAAGCCGCGTTGGGGCATGTAGTCCAAGACATCTCTGTATCTACAGTTACAGGATGTACATTAAGTGGTCAAAGTATTATACTGCTAACCGAGTAGATTTGAGAATAAAACAAAATTCAATGACTAAAATAGCAAGACCTGAGTTTCCGTTACTGTGGACCCGGCATTGCATTTTTCAACCAAGTAGCTCTCTTCGGTAATGCGTCTGTCAGATCTTTGACGCGGGTAGTAAAGCACAAGTAGTTATTTTGTAGTCTTAATTCTTATTTCAATATAGTTTAAAAGCTATTTTTTGAACGTGTTGAATACATGTAGAGATTTCGCAACAAACATAATGAAATATTCATAGAACTTGCCAAAATGGAACAGTTTAAGAAGAAGCTATGATATTGTAAGATCAGTAACATGTTCTATCTTAACTTAGAGTCCTAATAGCCCAGGAGTTCTTGAATTAGTTCGTATTGCAAACTTTCAGTAATTTGTTGATGACTGTCTCTGCAAGAGCATACAAAGAAGAAGCGTTGGTAATGTTGACCGTTGAAATTCCGACAGACGATGTTTTTTGTACTCAATTTCGAAATTGAATGGCAATCAGAGAATCGAGACCATATGCTGCTAGAGATTTTGCAGGGTCAAGAGGGTCTCCAGTCTGCAGGATTTGGGTGAACGATAGGTTAAATAATTCGACAGTATAGGTAACCAAAGGGGCCTGTTTGCGGTAGAATGGCTCCCTCGAATATAATTTACTCATTTGGCAATTGGCTCATCATTGCCGCCTGAATTCTCTTGCGCGCTTTCAGTTGTACTTATAGTCATAAATCTTGGATCCTTCCGAGCTAAGTTGGAAAGGTCGGGCAGGAGGTCGCGAATACCAGTAATCAGTTGAGGAACACGCAACTCCTGCAAAATTTCGGTTTGGGCATTGCTGGATTCTGAGAGAATTTTATTAAGATGTCTCTTCTTCAGTAAAACTATCTCGTTTTGTGATACCTGCTTCATGATAAGCGAGCTTTCTGTTATATACCCAATGTCTTCCATGAAAGATTTATAGAGTTCGCGGATAGTCTGAGGTCATGGTGATATTGTGAAAGTGTATCTAGGAAGTGGTTACTGGTAGTATAGCTGGTATTATCTTGAAGTCTCATTATCCTGCCATTTTGTGGAATTGGGAGAGTTTTGGTCCCTTTAACTTTTAACCCGGCCGAGCATCAAAGAGCGCCTTCTCTCTATCGATTGGATCAGAGCCTCTTTTTTCATTGGTAGTCTTTGTAGCTTTTTAATTGAAATTACCTGGGGTGGTAATCAATTTCTTCGTGGTAGTTGACTTTCTAGAATTTGTGCTTTTTTTATGACAGTTGCTGCAATTTCTCTGGTATTATTTCTGGTAATTAGACACACGAGTCTGGAAAGACAATTAGAATCAGAGCATAAACTTAGGCGTTATTCGACAACAGCAGAGGATGCAGAAGAGTCCGGATAGGAGATTAGGCATATGGCTACGTTTTGCAGCTCCCCACCGTATTCTACATGGAGATATTGGCGGGGTCCTATTTCTTTGACCTATGAAGCGTTATTTCATCACGATATACAATGGGAAATCTTTTGTTCCTAGAAGCTTTTTGGGCATTGTTAGCTACCAGCTAAGCTCGAAGAGCAGAATTGAAACATGCATGAATACATGCTTTCTTCACTCATGTAGCACTACCTCAGTGTATTTATAATCACTAGTTGGGTCGAGACTCCCACCTACGATGTGGTCAACAAGGACGCGGTCGGCTCTAAACTGGGGGTTCTGCAACCACTCGCTCCATTCCTGAACAATTGGTCGATGCAGTAACCATTCAGCGCTAAAACTCTCGCAAGGAGCTTGGTTTCCACTGTCAATAGCACCGTCAAGTAGATCATGTTTACAGTCACCCCATCCAGATATGCCTATAACATCATAAAGATGATGTCCGTTGTCAATCACGTTTGTCTCAAGCCCTGTCTTACTGAAAGATAGGCGGATATAATAGGCAGCATAAGCTCTCTTCCTGGAACAAGGGACAAGAATGGATAGAACCGGTTGTTGATTGGATTGGAACGGAGAGACGTGTGGCGCTGTAGCAATATTATTCATCCTTGAAAGCCGTCCGAAACGACCTATGGCCTCCAAATTCCTAGCATATATCTGACTATTGAAAAGGCCCTCTTGACCTATATCGCTTAGTCTGTGAGTAATCCATTCAATCCAAGTTGGCATCCGATAGCAGCATTGACCTGCCAGATATAGTAACGGAGAGAAGCCTATTTTCAGAGACTCGCAGGCATAATAAGCCGGTGAAATAATCGGTTGGCTTTCATTCCGGGTTGTAGATGTAACTGACAAATTGAAATCTGGTGACGCAAGTCGCAATTGTTGGTAGAAGTAAAAGTATGCCTCCATTTCGTGATTCTGATCATCATGTCGACTAAGAATACTCATCGACCATTTGATCCGCGCGGTACAGAAAATGTACAGTGACAGTACGAGGCGAAAATATATTGGAATCGGAGAACATGGAAATGGAGGCATAGGGAGCTGACGAAATGTTTCCCAGGTTAAACTTTGTGGTGGCAGAAGAGGGAGATCAATATCGTAGGTTAATAAAATGTTCGCCAGCATGCCTCTCCATTCGTTCAATTCCTCGTAGAATTTTCGGACTTTCTGAATGAAAATTGGTGTCAAACATACAGCTACGGGATTCCAGATTAGGTCTCGTATTTCCTTATCTTCAGAAGTAAGGTTCAATAGGCCCTGAAGCAGATCAGTCATTGATGAAAAGCTCTGTAAATCTTTATTCCAGTTCAAAGGTCCTGTTGATGGTCTCGAGAATCTTGTGGGTTGCACTTCGCTCGAAAACGGCAGACTTATAGTGCAGACAAGAGCCAGATCTCGCAATGCTGCCTCAATTGCAAAGCCATGTACCTTGTTCTTTTCTGTGCTATCAAACTTGACTGTTTTGGCGTGATAATTTGCGGTATAGAAATGGCGGGTTACAGCGAGGACATTTCCGGCAAAGCACTAGTACAATTTATCAACATTAACATGTGACTGTCCCATTGGGATTAAGAAAGGAGTGAGTCCTCGGCGATTACCTCAAAATATGCACAAAGCACAGCTACGGCAACAAAAGACATTGTGTTATTTTCCACATTGCCCATCTCCTGCAGTACCCGTGTGTACGCTTGACAAGCGATCACTTTTGTATCCAAGCCTCGGTTCTGGTCATTCTCTGTACTTTGCGACAGCATTAGCACAGCACGATGCATGCTCCCGAGCGCGGTGATTGCATCGTATACGTATTCAATTTCCCAGCATTGATGACATATGTAGTCTCTCCAGAAAGACATATGCTGTGGGGAAAACAAAATGGGCAGCGTGCGAAATAGAAATTGATGATAAGCTAATATATCCCGCGCACGAGTGTGGGGTCTTTGAGACGAGGTCGGATTTGCTGGCATGCCTATCAAAGGAAGACCATCCTCTCGCTGTTGCACAACAAGATCTGCTATGTTTACTCCGGTGGTGAGGGGAAGAGTTTGTTGGCCTTCCACAGGAGCACGTATGTGGTGCTGCTTTGTTTTAGTTGAGATACGTCTAAGCTTCTCTGTATCCAAGCGACGTCTCTCCTCATACCCTGCACACTCCAAATTTGCGGCTAGACATCGATGGCACATGGGCCTCTCTTCATCACACTTCACTCGGCGTAACCGACATGTTAGGCAGCCGGTTTTTCTTCGCCGCTTTATGTCCTTCATGGAATTGCTCATTTTTGAGAAGTACATTCTGCGAACTTATCTTAATCTTTCTTCATTTCCCCGTGCGATTGGAAGATAAATGAGGGACTAACCAGAAAACAATCCTCAGCAGCGACCGATATCAAGCAACATCGTGACCAAACGTTGATGCCTAAAATATGCCCTAGCACTGGTTTAGCGATGACAAATAATGATTACTCAACCATACAGCCGTTTTATGACAAATCGCTTGTTGTTTCTAGCATCAACAGAAGCAAGAAAAAACATATTGCTGCTTTTGCATGTCGTCATAACAAAATTCCTAGGATGACCGAGCGCGAGTCAAGCGAATTAGGCGAGTTAAGCGACAGTTCAATGAGGTTTGTGATAGGTCTCTGCAAGGCCCACATATTGTGGGTCGAGATACAAAATTATCACTGACCCTAACCCTCAAGGCCTCTCCACCGCCCATTGGCCATACTACAAGAAGAATGAATCTCTTAGATATCCGTTCTGTATCAACACCATCAGACTGCTTAAACTAACATCTTCGTAACTATGCAGTAACTGATTTGATTTGTCATCAAGCACATGCAGATCTTCGGACTGCATTTAAAGTTGCGATGTCTCGGTCAAAGCACTTGAGTTTCTTATAGTCCAGGACGAGGACGTTGAAGACCAAAAATTGGATCCGGCCCAAAAATGCAGTCTTACCTACAGATAAAATCTTTCAATCGCCAAGTTAGGGCTATTTATGGAGGGAAAGGCCGTGTTTTGATCCAGCAGACTAATACTGCTTTTCGCAACGAGGTGTCAGACGGGCTGTACGACACCGAAAGCAACGCAACACCATATTCACACAGAGAGGCAAGCATAAACCTTACAAACCTCAACCTTGCTGAACCCACCTCGGGAAATGAAGTGTTTGAAAACAATGCCATCAATGTAGGACCAATCATGGTTCAGTTTGAGGGACGGGATGATCCATGCAACCCTCGATGCTGGTCTTTAGTAACACGTGTGTTTTACACAGCCAATGTTGGTATTATTGCATTGATAATTGGAGCTGCTGGTGCTATTGACTCGGCTGTGTTATCAAAGGCTGCTATGGATTTTGGCGTTAGTGAGAACGTTGAAGCTTTAGCTACGGGACTGGTGAGATTCGTTTGGTGTTCGGTAGAAGCAAAGGACGCTGACAACTCAAATCTGCAATTTGTAGTTTTTATGTGGAATCGGAGTGGGTGCACTCTTTGCAGGACCTCTGTCAGAAACCGTGGGTCGTAATCCTATTTATTTCGGGTCCCTCGCTTTATACATGCTATTTATACTGGGTGCTGGGTTGTCACATTCGATTGAGGCACAGTTGACCTGCAGGTTTTTCGCTGGATTATTTGGCGAATCCCCTTTATCAACTATTGGAGGATCAATAAGCGATCTCTGGTCGCCCGTTGACAGGTTAATTGCATTTCCAATATTTGCAGGTATGACAAAGATGACTCTTTAGCTGACGAAAGGTAGCTAATATTATCTTACAGCTGTCGGCTCGTCAGGGCCTTATATTGGACCGATAATTAGCGGATTCATAGCACAATCCCATTACCTGTGCTGGCGCTGGACGGAATGGGTATCGCTCTTGGCCGCAGGTGTCTTGCTTCTTTCCCTCATAATTTTACAACCGGAAACCTACGAACCCATCCTCCTCAGGTGGAAAGCAGCAGAGATTCGCAAAATCACCGGAAATCATCGTTACAAATCACCAGTCGAGGTCGATGAGCACGTGCAATTTACAAAACGAATGCAGATTGCTTTAACAAGACCTTTCCTGATGGTTGTCCGGGAACCAGCCATCATGATGTGGACAGCGTATCTGTCCGTGATTTATATAATCCTTTTTGGATTTCTCAATGGTTTCACTTTTATCTTCCAAGATACGTATCATTTAACTCCAGGGATGACAGGACTTGTCTTCCTTGCCATGGAGGTCGGTACTCTTATGGGATCCATGAGCCTAACTCCAGTCATTTTCAGAATGGCCAAAAAAATACTATCCGCAACAGAGAATATAGGTGTAAACGCAGCTAGTGAAGAAGCTGCTCGCCTGCCGCCTGAGTTTTTTCTCTGGTATTCAATGATAGGAGCACCAGCTATTCCAATATCCATTTTCTGGATGGCTTGGACGTCCTATCCACATTCTAGCATTTGGTCCCCAATTCTAGCTGCATTCTTTTTTGGATATGGCAACTTTGCTGTTTTCGTGTCAACTTCGTTATATCTTATTGATACCTACGAAATATTTGCGGCGAGCGCATTGACTATCAACACATTCATGCGTTATGTCTTGTCGGGTGCAATGGTGCAGGCTACTATTCCAATGTATACCGGGCTTGGTATTCACTGGGCATTGACCGTACTGGGTTTATTTGCTGCTATTCTAACGGCAATGCCGTATGCTTTTTTCAGATTTGGTCCATATATTCGTTCAAAAAGTTGGTACGCCAAAGGCCGCAAAACATGACGTGGTGTTGAACGAAATTTCGCTCATACTCTTGCCGTAAGGTACTGAAAAGGGGCTAGAGCTATACTGGTCGAGCAATTTAAATCGCAAAAAATCTGTATGCTTTAATCTTGTATTGGATACATATACCGATTTTACACGCAAAGGTTATATGCATATATATTGGGCTTCCAGGATTTTTTGAAGTGCAGTAATCCCGGTATACTCAGTTGAAAGAAAAGAGTACGATGTTTCAAGAATCAGTGCCAAGTGTGTTCAAGAAAACCCCTCCCAGAACGTCTAGCCCCCTGAGACCTTGTAGTCATCGCTCTGCTTAACCAACTCAAATATGAATTAAATAAACACTACGGGAAGTCATACTCATTTGACTAATACCAATTTGTAGTATAACCACATACAGAAAGCCAGGTTAACAACCACGAAATCAAGTACTCATCGAAACATCTAAAGCCGGATTGTGGATCTGTATCAGACTCGAACAGCTCCATCTAGATGAGCCTAGGAAAATTCTCACATACAAATACAATCTCACTCTCAAGGTCTCAGTATATAAGTTAATATAAACATAACTCCCCCCACTATAGTAGAACTGGCCGCGAATATCAACGCTCCCGAAAACCCTGCCGACGTATTCGCAATAACTCCACTAATAGGGCTTCCGATAAGAATTCCAATGCCGCCCATAAAAAGACTCATACCCATCCACGTTCCAATCATATGAACCTCAGGGACCAATGATGCCACAACAGTGGCCTGGAGTGAAACGACCGCCCCTGAAGTAAACCCATACAATATGGAGATCGCAACCAATCCAGTCAAAGAATGAACGGCTAACCATGAAAAGCTAAGTAGGGCCGAGGTCAATGTACAGACTATGATGGTCTGCAATGCGCCGTATCTGTCAGCGACGAGCCCAGGGATGACTCTGCCAAATGCCGAGCCCGCGTTGAGAATTGAGAGCAGATAAAATGACATGTCGGTACTGATTCCCTTCGATAGAGCATACGAGGTAATATAAAATATTGGGACATAGAGACCAGTAAACGAAATAAACAATCCAAGACTGAAGATTACGTAGGGGGTGTGTTTGAAAGCCGCAAAGTCGACAATCGGACGAGCCTTTTTGGCTGGTGGTAAGCGTGTTCTCATTAACACAGCAGCAATGAATAACGTCCCCAATGCAATGAATCCAATAACTCTCGTCGTCCACGCGAAGCCAATTTTTGACTGTAATTGCCGAAAGATAATTGGATATAGTAGACTTCCAATACTTCCACCAGAAGCCATGATGCCAACAGCGAGGGCTCTTTTCGTATCAAAGTAGGTGCTCACAATCGCGACGCTGGTGACAAAGAGAAACCCACCTCCTATTCCTATACATACACCTTGTGCGAGAATTATCTGGTAGTACTCCGTCGCTAAACTCGTCATCATGACACCAAATACGGTCAAGAACGAGCCTACAATGATTAGGACTCGAAATAAACCTCGATCGAAAATCGGACCACTAATGATACTCAGGCCCATGAGTAGAAAGGCTTGAACAGTACCGACCCAAGATATTGTGGAGGAGTTATACGACGGAAGAAGAGTTGTTTGAAAGAATTCTTCGAATGCTGCAAAGGTATTGACAATTCCCCTGTTTCGCAAAGTCCTAAGTTCAGTGAGTTGCCCCATGACAGACTCTGAGAGTACTCCAACATACCAAGAGTTAAAGAATATGAGATGTCCACCCAGGACCTGGAGCCAGGCGACCACACCACCATTTGGTGGCTTCTGTATTCCAGCTTGAGTGCTCTTCTCTTTCGTCATTGGGACTGCAGGACCTTGTTCCATGATGTTGCGAGTATAGCTGCCAATAATGGCTCGTAGCCCGATAATGTGTGTTCTTGTTTATACCCCGAACTCTCCTCGGAGTGGTTTCGGTATGGCTAACGTTGACAATATAGGATCATGTATGTATTCCAAATCGTGGCGAGGTGCACTTTATAGATCGGTATGCGTTTCATTATGTAAAGGGTCATATTACTCAAATTTTGAAACCAGGCTTACCTCGAATTATGCGTCCTTAGGAAAGATCAAATATAGTATAAGTAATCAAGAAAGATTCAGCTACTTAGATTAACGCATAACGTAGAGTATTTACGAATTGCTTAGCCATCCCAACTGCCATGCACGGCTATCACGGCATCCGATACGGGGAGAAAGTAGCCAGTTCATTCATTCACCCTAATAAAGTAGCTACGACAAATAACATTTTGACTGAAATGTAGCCACCTAGGTAAGTATGCATCCGAGAGATTTGCGGATCTTGATACAAATATGCATGCTTTTGTTACTAAAGCGAACAGATATTTGTCATCAATGCAAATTAGGAAGCATCCCCGAGGACCTCGCTAAACTCGCCTAAATTCAGTCTACTAATAAGCCAGTTGTCAAGGACATGAGTTCACTCTAGTTCTCACTGACCGTAGTGATAGCAGCGTTAACTGGAAACCTTGCTCTATTCGTGCTCCTTTTTGCCTAGCTTATGCATTTGGTCTACAATAACTATCTGTCAGAGTAAGTTTTTCTTGAATCAGCTGGCTCATGTTTCCAGGTGTATTATTAGGTAATATGAGCGAAGCTATACGGTGCTAAATGGATGCTTCAAGTGCATGGCCCTGAACCCAATAGCTAGCCTTGATGTGATGTTCTCTTTGAACAGTTGCTAGTAGTATGTATATTATACATATAGTAGAATTTTCTATTAACTTTGCCAATCAAATGAATGATTTCTTATTTTGAAATGTAATTGATATAGTTTCAAAAGCTTAAGAGGCTCCTAGGAGCCGCGGTTTACTCGAGAAAACCGTTAATTGACACTATGTGCATCCAGAACTTGACGCTGGTCGTGATTTCGACTCTATATTCAGCTCTTTAGTTTTGTATACGACGACAGAACTGGGAATATGATGTGAACTCTTTTACACACGACAGATATCCGCTGTCGTTACTTTATTTATATTATCGTATTTGAGGTTCAAATCTATTCCTAGGCCACTGGCTATATATCCTCACTCAGTACGTTCTCGTAAAAACCCTCACATTAGGTCTCACAGGTATGGATGCCTGCTTTCTGTATAAAGGCTTTATTTTTATACACGGAACAGCGCATACACCCCGGCAAATTGATACCACATCTCTTAGCCCAGGAATAAGGAATTCGTTCGTGAGAAATGGCAAAAATCTCTCTCTTACTAAAACCACAAGGATGCTTATAGTTGTAGTAGCCTGCATATTCCCCATGGGCAGATTAATGAAATAATCCACCGACTCAGTATCCGCTGAAACAAGTCACGATGAACAGTTTGATGAAATTCATGAGGTACAGTTTCCCACAGGACCCGGTACCAAGGTTGTCCGCTGGTCTGAATAGACGTAATCAGGAGACTCATTCTCCCTGATCGCCTCAGTAACTAACGCTGAGTCCAGATACGAGCGTACTTGGACTATCTTTCCATCAGTGTTCCAGCGCGTAACCCATGCAAACCGATTGTCGTATTTAAGTCCTAGTTATCATCCAATACATCAGGCCTCTTGTTCGAAACACCACTGAACTACAGAAAGGATGGTGTAGTACGTACCGTTCTTGCACATTCCCGTTCCACGCAACTCCTGCACGCTCCATTCACTATCACCTCCACCGATTATATGGACTAGTTCCAGGGAAGGAGATGGTGATGCGGCCATCACATTATCCATTCTTTCCAAAGCGTCCACGGCAAAGATTTCGATACTATGGTACTCGCCAGCAAGAGGATGGGTCCCCATCATGGTCCAGCTGACATTAGATGCAACATGAGAGAAAAAAGCTGTCCAATTGCCCTGGTTAATGGAAGTGAAGATCTGGGAAATCTCATATTTGTTAGGGTATGCGGTCGCTACCGATGGGACAAGAGTGGTGACTGCTCCGATGAGAACGTAGATAGACAGACGCATAGCGACGAAATTAATCAGGGATGATTTGTTATTCTGGAATAAAAGAGTGATTGTTTCCAGCTCAAAGTATTATGGGAAGTACCACTATATATATCTTGTTTAGAGGAAGAGCCATAGTTAAAGTTTCCTATTTTCTGATTCAGAAGACTTGTAATGTCAGGTTTGCATTCAGGCAGTATCAATAAGCTAATCTAGACCCAGAATCAATATTAACAAAGCTGAAATCCAACATGATTATTGACTTCTTAGATCCCCAGTTCTGATGTCGACCCATAAAACTTCTCCCTTAGGAATATTAAGCGAGACGTAATGAGACCTACTCAGACTCCGACCCTCCGGCAGAGGCCGAGCTGACAAGCAACCGAAGTTTTAGATAGCTTAAGTAGCCAATTCGAGTTTTCCAACCTATATGGAGCAGTATTAACGATACTGCTCTCTTTGGCAGCAAAGCTCCATAGGAGGGTCCGAGTCTGACTAGATCGTATTGCGTGTCGTTTAACATTCCTAAAGAGGAAAATTTTCGGACAGCAACGCTCCGTTCTATACCTGATTATGCAGAATTATTGCGCTAGTTGACCAAGTTTGTCGCCGGAGTAAGTATGGGCTGCCTGCCGTACAGGTGCTCCACAGATTGTTGTGATAACCCCATCAGCAAGCGAACTAACCGAAACGGCGTCACCCTCTTCGAATAAGCATGGTGGGACTAGTTACACAATAGATCTACCTGTAGTATATTATATTAGAATAAACTAAGTTCCCAGTATATAAGTCACTTAGCCATTGGTATTATTAGGCGCCTTACCGAACTTAAATGTTGGTTGTATACTTGGGAGGCAAAGACAGTCTTGAGGTTGAAAACCAAAATATCTTTGTGACTGTGTCAGCTAGTTTAGTTACATCCTGTAGCAATGTACTGCTCATATCCGTTGAGACTTCATTAAAATTTGGCATGAGAGTGTAGTGATCTCGGTTAGGTTGCAGGCACTCACTATATGCAGCTTCTGGCTGTACAAGACTGGAAAGGAATATCTATCTAATCTCCGTACTCATATACATATAAGTAGGACTCAGCGAAGCACATCCCAACGGTATTCATTGTATTATTTTCTATGCCAGCATATTTAAACGCTGCAAAGGTTATAATATCAGGCTTTGCCATTCGGGGGGAAGAAAGTTCTGGATCGCCTTGCATTCTCTTTCGGCGGTATCGTCAATCCACCAGAGAAGCAGTTGCGCTTCGGCTAAAAGGGCAAAGTATTGCGCAAGAATAGCCAAAGCCCGTGGCCTTAGTTCATCGACAAACTCCACAAACGTAGTCGGAACATACATCGGAAAGGAGATCAACCGTTTTGCCAAAACATGGCGAGGTTCACCATTGGTGACTGATTTCTTAATAGATCCTAATATGCTGAGCGCGGCTTTATATGCTTCCAGAGCCCCCACATCGGTCAGTTCGTTGGAAGGTACCAAAAGCTGGGAATAGAGCATGAAATTATCTGGGGTGACTAGATCGCTCGGGTTGTGTCCTGGTTGAGCATCTGAAATTTTCCCAAAATTGGTTCGTAATCGAGAAGATTGCTTGTGGTTGTCAAGCATGATTCTCGCAGCTTTTACGACAGCGCCTCCCCCTCTTCCCATATAGAGCCATTGAGTTGGGGGTCTGTATGGCTGCAGAGGACGGTGCCAAAGATCCGCGAATGAGCGAACCACGAGTAATAGACCGGCAAAGCAAACTGTGTCGGCATTCTTAATTGTTAATTCGCCAACTGCTTTTCGCTGTGCTTGTAGAGCTAGACACGTGTACATTCGTTGGGCATTAACCGCCTCCAAATCGTCTGGCACATGTCGTACCTGGTAGGACGCGGCTGAGGCGAACACTAGATACTGGATGTTTTCATGTTCAAGTGCTAACGGGAGTAATTGATTGGACCACCATGATTTCGAGGCAGCTGGGGGAAGACGAAAGGGATTATGTAAGTAAGTCCTCCAAATATGGAACAGACGAAGCTCCAGAAGACGTCGATATGGAGACTCTGGCAGTAATCGACTGTAGATGCCATGAGAAGCTGGAAGAAGGGTTAAATCCGCGCAAGGGTCACCATGCGATCGGATGGTGCTTGTTCCTAAACCACGATATTGGGTGGAATCGGAGTTTTTAAGCGCAGATTCTGGCGTGTGAATCTGAAATGGATCACTGTAGATGCAAGGTCTCAGGTTGCGCTGGTCACAGTTCTCACAAGCTGGCCGTCTCTCATCGCACTGCATAAAGGGTCAGGACGGGGAGCACTAGTCCCAAGTACTTCATAACCTTGCCATATGGTAGTCTCCTGGCAAGAGAGCCATAAACAATGTTGAAGAGAGCTTACCTTGACTCGACGGGCTTTGCAAGTTTGGCAGCCTGTCCGAGATTTACGATGAAAAGCCTTTTTGTAACTGCGATAGCGAGGTTCGCGGAGCCTGTGTTCTTGGTTTGTAGGCATGATCCGCGATCAATTGCTGGGTTGACTAACTATGTTTGTTGGGTTTGCCAGCCCCTAATCCAAAGGCCAATCAAGACTACTATTAACCTTGCAGGTGTCTGGCGCGGATGATGTATTCGACGGACCAGCAATGTAGGCGAATAGTGATATACAGTCGGATGATTACTGATGACTTCTCTCCGTCTTGGCCTTCTGTAGAATAGATGTCGTAGTGAGATGGAATTTGCCGAGAGCGTTGTATGCTGCTAAGTGCTCAGGGTCGACAGGAGAGATTGGAGTTTCCACTTCAGCTTCAGCTGGTGTGCCAGTGACGGCAACCAGCGAATGACCACTTTTCCTAATCGGTTACTAGCATGCCAACATGCCTGTGTACTTTTCCCTTTTAGTACCTTGGTATTCCCCCAACTGAGAACAACGTCGTTGATTGGCTAGTTTATGGCACACCCTAGTAGTATTAATAGAAATGATCAACATGTATAAGATGGGACCTAAACGCTGCAAGTTTGCTGCCCCAAGACCATCACGGGAACTTAGTGTTCCATTTACGTGGGTCGCACACGCTGTGAGTTCCACGATTTTCTGTAGGAATCTATCAGACCAGGAATTCCGCATGACAGAATTCAGCATTACCAGACCATGCCGCATCATATACCGCAGCAGGCCATTCACACTAACTTTGATAGATATTCTAAAAGATCAAGAATAAATGTTATAAATCCTAAAATCAGATTTAGCCTTTAGAATTATGTCTTCTTGTTAGCCGTAGAAAAATGCATATAAATGAATCCTGGCCTATGGTTGCTCCTATAAATCATATAGAGTTGTCCTGAAACATGGCCACCACCCGTGGAATTATCAGGATGTGCAGCGCTGACATTATCCTTTCACTTAGATGACTTGGACATCGACCGATACCATACACGGCTGCTCTCCCCGTGGAGTACGCGTTAAGGCATAGCCAGCGTGCTGAAGTAAGAATCGTTCAACAATGCACGTATACAGTGCTTTTGTTCGCATTAGGGTAACTAAATGTTAGCCCTGCAGCCCTGCAGTTTTGTATTTCATTCAAATATTTTAAAACAATTGCCGAGTTAGACCAACGGATGAGAGCACTAATCCCATCATGCCCATCCCGGAGTGTATCGACAAATCCCCATTGGCTATTTCTTCTGACGTAGACATCAGTGGTCTTCGTGGAAAGTACGTAATCATCATTGGAGGTAGTGGCTCAATAACTAGATTTTTTTTAGATGGCTCTGTAGCAGTACCTAATGGGAAGAGCGTGATAGGAGAAAGTGGTCTAGGCTAGCATACACGGAGGTTCTCTCTAGGGCTGACTTAGGGAAAAGAAGCGGAAATTCCCTTAAATATTACCAAGGGTATTTATCATACAAAAGCGCATATGTTGCGATTTTCAATATCTATAAGTATGCAGGAAAGCAGAACTCGCAAGCATTGCCTAGGCATGTTGTTGGCCCTGTTTTCTTGAAGCATGAGTGATTTCAATCTTAGTTTAGCAGAAAGCCAGACAAGCCTGTTTGTCAAGTGTAATGTACGAAGCTAGGATGATCAACTGGCTGTGTTTGATGCCGCTGTCATAAATTCGCCAACCGAAAGGGTTGGTAATGTTATTGCGAACGCTGATATTGTTGCAAAAGAGCACTTGAACACACCACAAGGTAGTAAACCTCATTTTGACAGAGGGAGTTCTGGATCGACAGGTACAGACGCGAAATTCCACCTGTAAAACTAAAACTACTCATTGCCGACATAAAGTCGATTAATTCGGCCTTAATAAGCAAGCTGGCAATGCGATACTTCCGGGGTCATCTTGTCAGGCCAGATCGAGGTCGATGACCGATACTCAAGGGCAGCATTGCTTCCTAACTTGATCACCCATAATCTCCACATTATAACATCACCAATTGCGTTAAGAGAGAGCTGAGAAATTTGCGATATTAGTCTCAATCTTATAGCTCCGCGGTAAATTAATTTCATGACGGTTTCAGAATGATCTTAATGTTTTAATAACGGGGTAATCTCTGGGTACAACAGAGCACCTATTTTATCCAGGTATATCCAGGACTTTTTCGACGGTAAGGAGATTGGATTTCATTTGATCGAGGATTGTAGCAGGGCAACATTTTCTCTTGCCTCGGACAGTAGCATAGATGGTAAATTAATCTTTCAAGAAATCTTGCATAATAAGAGAAAGAAAATTTCCATGGGTAAGAAAAATGCGCTAAGCGCTAAGTATCAGTAAATACCTAGCATAAACTGTGCACAGAGGAAGCCTGGATGGCAATCCCCACTCCCTACGATCCTAATTACAACAGTATATCAGAGGCAGACTTTGCTCTATAGGCGTGGAATAAGACAAAACATAATAATGAACTATAGGACATAGTCCGCGCCCATATGTTATAGGGCTTTCGATACAGCCCGACCTTGTTAACCCCCGGTGCATAGACAATTTGCTATCTGTAGGCTGAGAGCAGCCGACAATCATTACAGGAGAGAATTTGCTCAGCTAACAGGAGGCTACGGCTCGCTTTTGTATCTCGTTTCGAAATTTTCCGAGCCCAGTCATACCCCTCATCAGCGAATCCTGATACAGCAATAATTAGCACACCGAACAATTACCTGACGTTGAATTCAAACCTAGATGGTGCAACTTACAAAAGCCCAGTTAGGACCAAAAGTGGAGAAAAACCAAGCTATTGTGGCAACATTGCCTTTATATAGCCATAAGCTCGGCGAAGCCGAAAGAATATCCTTCACGACTGCCTTAGCGAATGTCTCTGGACTTTGCATTTTCTCTATTCAAAGATTTCCCCGTCAGTTGGACGTACCGATCTCTGTTAAAAATGTTTCGTACCTGCTTCTTCTGCTCTTCTTTGTAGAGCTAGTTCTAAGGGCTTGTAAATGGACGTGTCGTTTAGGGTTGGTAAACCGATCAACTTTGTGCTGACTCGCCCGGTGACTAATTCTATCACCTTCACGTTTACAGGTTCAAGCTCCAACCTTATTGTGTTTGAATATTGAGATAGTGCTGCTTTAGAGGCATTATAGGCAGCTGTCATAGGATGTGGCATAGACTTGGTCATACCTTCAAATTTCAAGTTATTTTGCGAATAGTGAGTCAAAGCCGTAAATTGGTGATGGAGGAAACATACTGCTGTGATTGACGATAGTTCCTTTCGCTGATATCAATAGTGGAATAAAATGCTTCACCATCTCCATGGGCCCGAACACATTAACGTCGAACAATGCCTTTACTGAAGAAAGCTCCGTCTCAATTGCAGGGGATTCAAGCCCTGAATGAGGTTAGAAAGAGAATTTTCGTACAGACTTAGGAAGAAATGAATTACACTGTCCTCTACAGAGAAAAATCATCAATTTGACCTGTCCAAACGTAGAACCAAGCCTATGCTGGAACTCACGCATTGTTAACCAAAATATCGAGTTTTCCACCAGTGCGTTTAGCGACTTCGGCTTTCGCCTGGGATATAGATTGAGGATTGGTGGGATCCAACTGAATAAGCTCAATGCCTGTCTCCGCCAATAATTTCATCGAATCTAGAGACCGAGAGGCAGCGAAGACTCGGAGACCTGCAGAATTCAGCTCAGAAGCCGTGCTTGATCTACTGAGGGGAGACAGCGTTGTCGTACAACCTGCGTACACTGGAACTAATGAATAAAAAGAGACGTACCTTTGGAGCGAAACTCAACGGCAAGGGCATGGCCGATACCGGAAGAGCAGCTATATATCCCTTAGCCGTTGAAGAGGCAAAGATAAATTCCGAGAACATAAGAGGACTCTACCCAGTAATGAGAACGGATTTGGTGTTGTTGGCCATTTCGAATTTCATACGTTTACACCCATATGTGGGATTTGGAGCAGCGTAATCTAAAATTTAGTTGAGATAATAAGTTGAAAATGCATGGGTTCCATACTCTTTATACCTTTAATGCCCCCTTTTCGGGAACGTGGTTTAACAGGGATCCCATATCTCATGAGCATGATTATGTGAACCCTTCAAAGTAAGTTAAAGATTGTCTTTTTCAGCTTTCCACTGGCTGACACTATTGTCGAGAATGTAAGGGGTATTGATAAACTTAAAATGAAATCTCAAAAAGCGGCAACCTCGATGAGTTATCAAGCTAAGTCATCATCAGGTATGAATAATCAAATATAACTAACTTTCTGCAAAAGATTTTAGGAAGTACTCTACTTGATCTAACTTTTCTTTCAAAGCAGTCAGTATTATCCCTGCTCCTATTCTTCAGTCCTTTTCTCACCGCGACTCTGAACCGTGATCAGTAATCATTTGCTTCGTCACGCCATGGTTGTTATGATAAGTTGCATCAATGTCTAGTGGCCTTAAATGGAGAAGCCATCAAAAAAAACTCTCCTTGTAGACCACACTTCAGTACTACAAGTCTATTGTTAGAGATTTACTTATACACTCTTTCTACCACATCTTACCAGTTCTGTCAATCAAACAACAGCTTTATCCAACGATGATGCCTCCACAAACTCATGATGAACTTAGTCCGTCAAGAAAATTTGCAATCATGGCAGCACTTGTATCATCTCAGCTTGTACAGGTACAGATTATGCTGCAATCAAGTTTAATCGAACACTACTGACATTATTGTTCCATAGATGATGCCATTTGGAGCCGGTTTAGCAACGGGAGTCAGCATTGGAAACAAGTTTGATGCTTTGCAAAGCGAGGCTGCTTGGATAGCAGCATCTTATCCCATGAGCCAAGGGGCATTCGTTCTCATAGGTGGCAGATTCGGAGATGTGTACGGTCACAAGAACATTCTCCTCGCCGGAGCAACGTGGTGGGTTATCTGGTCACTTGCGACCGG
Organism: Eurotiales sp. R13A2; assembly: GCA_023625935.1. Lineage (NCBI taxonomy): Eukaryota > Fungi > Ascomycota > Eurotiomycetes > Eurotiales > Eurotiales sp. R13A2. The sequence continues at coordinate 64,517 of JAMAFV010000003.1, forward strand.
GTTTTGTCAAAGCGTAGTGACCGTATCGCTTTTTCGTGGCCTCACTGGGATGGGGGCTGCATTCATTTCCCCGAATGCTGTGGCTTTACTGGCACACACATTCCCTCCAGGGCGATTAAGAAACACTGCCATGGGACTCTTTGGGGCAATGGCGCCTCTTGGTGCAGCTGGAGGGAGTGTTATTGCTGCGTTATTAGTCCAACTGACTCCTTGGAAATGGATGTTTTTCTTTATGGCCATGCTTGGAACGAGTGTATTTTCGTCGATAATTTGGCTGGTACCCAATGCACCACCATCAGATAAAGGTGGAAAAATAGACTGGATTGGCTCTTACCTAGGAGTGGGGGGGTTGATATTGTTCAATTTTGTATGGAAGTAAGTTTCTTCTCGATGTTCGAGCTCACCAGCCAACAGCTGATATAGGATTCAGCCAAGCACCAATAGTCGGTTGGCAGAATCCGTATGAATATATATTGCTCATTGTCGCGATTCTTCATTTCTGCGCATTCGCCACTTGGGAGGCACGCATTGCTCAATTTCCTATACTGCCATTTGATATTTGGACTGCTCCCTCCGTGCTCCCATTACTTATAGTCGTTTTCTTCTCGTTTATGAGTTTCGGAGTGTTTTCCTGGTACACATTCATGTGGAATATTAATATACGGGGCTACACTATATTGAGTGCCGCCGCCGCCGCCCAGCCACTTACAGTAGGAGGTGCTTTCGCCGCCATTGCTGCGGGTTGGTTGATCCCACGTCTTTCGGCACAGTACATACTAGCAATTGGCTCAGGGGCAGTGTTGATTTCCAACCTCTTATTGGCAACGATGCCTGCACAACAGATATACTGGCAGAGGAGTTTTGGGCCGTGGCTTTTGTGGCCTTTTCACCAGATTTCATTTTCACAGCAGCCCAGATTATTGCTAGCAATTCGGTATCTAGAGATAAGCAGGGAATTGCAGGGTCTCTCATTGGGACCTTAATGACTTATGGGATGAGTACGGGCCTGGGTTTTGGCGGAACGGTGGAAACCAATACAAATCGTGATGGATCAGATGTTCTGAGGGGCTACCGAAATGCCTTATATCTTGGAATAGGTTTTGCTGGGATTTCTTTGTCGTTGAGCCTTTTATTCGTCAGAATAAAAAAAGATAAAAGGGAGGGTTGGGCTGACGCTGGCGGTACAAGCGAGGACGCAATTGGCCACTCTACACCAAATGGGTCGTGAGGAGGAGCAAAGAGTTCCACTGGCTGAAGCTAAAATAGTTCTGCTCTCGTACATCTGGTCGAGCATGACTACTAACCAGCCTTGTACCCAAACGAATTTCCCGGGCGAATGGTGTGTATTCCGTATGAAATGTGACATCCCCAATCTAGAAGCTTAGTGTCTGATTGTGTTAGCAATTAATCAAATTTACTGAAAGAATTAGTTATAATACCACTGTAAATTGCATCCATATAGCACATAGCTCCTAAATTCTTGGCCTTACGTGACATTCATGGCATTTATTGGCTCGTCGAAGGAATTCCTCTATCGATTACTGAAAACACCTTGTCAAACTAATAATATTATACGCAGCACTTATATAAACTCATATTTTCTAGCTAGCAAGATAGTTGTATAATCAATCTTGCTTACGCATATCCTTGCATTCTTTGATTGCTTTAGTTTGTTGACCTAATCAATAAATACAACCGAAGTTAGTTGATGAGTGATCATAAAATCATAAATGGGACACTATCTCATTACGATTCAAGTGCTGCTTTGGTTTTCAAGATTTCAAATAACCACCCTATAGGCTTTTTTTTTTCCAGTGTCACGGTCACCACGATTACTTTTTCCTGTCTTTCCCACGTCACCTAAATGCAGAGTCAAGGGCTATGGCAGCACCCGTGTCAACGCGCTTGGCCAACGACGAAAGCTTGGAAATATTACAATGGGACTCGTTTACAGATCCCTACACTGACCCCTCTGAAATTCTTGATGTTTTTAATTCCGATTGGGCTCCACTAGATTCAACTGAGATGGATGAAGCTGCCCAATACTCGAGTCTTGCCGCCAAATACACCTTTACTTTAGGCGAGAGACAACAGGGTTCAGAATGCACCTCTCAAAAAACAGTGCAACATAACCCAGGGCCGAAAGTTGACCAAAAACCAAGAGGACGAACAAGAACTGGTAGGGTAAAGGGTGACCAAACAGCAGTTGAAGTGAGTATCCTAATACACTCCACTGCATGATTTCCAAAGACTGACTTCAGTTCCCAGCGACGAAGAAATCAAGTACGACTCGCGCAGCAAGCTTACAGACATCGGAAGGAGGAATATGCAATGTCATTAAAAAGTGAAGCTGATGACCTTAAATGGCGGCTGACCGGTATGGAAAGAGTATTGGATGAGGTGTTCACCATAATTTCATCCTCAAACATGCCCGAAACGGTGGAGAGTACTGCTGAAAACCTGCGCATCGCTGCACAACAGTACCGGCTCTCTCCAGAGATGCGTGTTACCTCAAAAGTAACACTGCTCAATGCAAATCAGTCTGACAAGGGTGTCAGCGTTTCTCTATTTCCTAATTCTTCTGAAAATATCCCTGACATTGGCACCGACCTGGGAGCCGACAAATGTCCAACCCAGTTATCCCAGCCCAATATCGAACCATCTATCAGCCATCTAGAAGACGTCCCAAAATCTTCGATGGAATTCTCATTGTGGCTTAGATATGAGGCCTTGAAAGGAGCATATAATCTAATCAGCAAACAAGAGACTTCGTATACATTACTTTGCAGGGCTTTCAGATATTGTCTCTTCACAAGCACAAGAGAACAGATAACGACACATGTACAGCGTCTAATACACGAAACTCTCAAGCAAGCTCATCAACCTTCGTGGCCACCAGAGGCCGTAAGCAAGAAGACTTTGTCAAATGATACGTATTCAATACCTTCTGGTAATGAACTCGGTACTGACCCCATCACACATGGGTTTAACGAGCCGTATATGGATCCGGAAGGAGTCAACAGATACTTATTAGACAGAGGTTTGAAGATCGATCCTGGCTCGTCGCATGTCGCATTCAGATTGACTCTAGGGAGCGATACCACGCGGACACTCTTCGATGAGTTATGCCAAGGGAAGGAAATAAAGATTAGTGTGAGGAGGCTTGTACATGGTAAGTACGACTCAGTGGTTAGTACAGGTTGAAAATGGTTAAGTGATAAATAATATAGAATTGTTGAACCGTATGGTATGTTTGGTGATAGGACCAGGTATTTTGGCCTCCGACATCGATGAAGCCATCCGAGCGACAGTGCTGGCAGGAATATAAAATCTAATTTGACATTGTCTGGTTCAAACAATCTTTTAAATGGCCATTTATTTGCTTTTCACCCTTCCCTATCTCGCCCAGATAGCATGAGAGAACTCAAGGTCAGCAGGGTAGCTGCTGGGACTGACACGGCTAATATGGAGGTTCTTCAGCCTCTCTGTCTAGAACCCAGACCCTTCCTGAAACAAGAAATATACAAAATATTAGATGTACAATCACTCGCGCCGCTACCTCTTCAATCTTTCGAGGCCTGCCCACTAATATTGTATACCGTCATTGCTCCTAAATAGCAAGCATTGACCGTCTCGCAATCACTGTGACTTTAGCCTCAGGTAGTTATCAGATATTAAAATAATGAGTCACTGCTAAGATTTATGAAATATTCGAGTACCTACTACGAAAACGCTGCGCCTCTCCACCTCTGCTCTACTTTCTATTCGGTGAACCAGCAACTTTTGCATCTAGCCAACATGGCCTTTTTACACGGCTTTCTGACCGGAGCTACGTTTGCTACAGCCGACCGTTCTCTATGTAAGCAGACCTCTGAACTCAGGGAGGTACTTGATTACAAATTAGAGACATATTGGGTGACACCCGGTTGAATACATCCGCACCGCATCCCTTCTAAAAAGGATCGGAAGTCTTATCGCCGCTGCATACAAATGATGACGTCCCCTACAGAATATAATCTAGATAATCACATGAAGATAGCCGCGGAGTCCTTGCAAAGCTTATGCGATATGACCAATTTTCTTCGACTTGCCGCTTTAGGTATTACGTAAGTTGATTATTATGATGACTGATCTCGATGACTGATATAGAAAAAGCCAGTCAACTTATCTCCATACGTCATCCAAAGAGATTAAATAAACTCTGACTGTCTCATTGACTCGGGTTCTCAAGGTCATGTCGGAATTTTACCATTTTCAACTTCATTACAGCTCATCAACTTTTATTCATCTGCCTGACTTTACAGAATGTCGGCCGATAATCAAATTTCCCCAAAACACACATGTACGGTTTACAAGATATTAGAATAATCTTCATAGAGCCAGTATCAATATTCGTCGCACATGTTCCATGCGGCATTGACTACATCTTCATACCTGTATGATCTGTATTACGGCCAAACACGTATATTCGGGACTAAGGGTTGACTAACAATTAACAGGTCTGCTAAACTATCGCCTTCGGATTGTGGGCATATTCATGTATGCAAGCCCTAGTCAACGGACAATCCAGTCTTCAGGTATTCCTTCGATGCTATCCCATCATAGTTCTCCTTCCGCATCCACTCCTCCAGACTACGAATCCTATTTGGCATGATCTCGTCCAGTAAGGCATAATTTCTTTTCCAGCATCCAGTGTTACCACCACTATCTCTGAAAATGCCCCACCATGGTCCAAAATGCTCTGCGGGAGTTTTTAACGTCGGGTCATCATATCCTGGCGAGGCTCCTGCTCCGATCTTTCCCAGAGGTAGGTAACTCAGCATGGTCTGCAGAGGCATGTCTTCATAACGAGCCTTCTTTCCTGTTACTGCCTCGAACGCCGCTGCATGCTCGGCTCCGGTCACATGCCCAATTGCCACGCCCAATTGGAGACCTACGGACCGCTCGGGATGCTCAAATATCCATCTTGCATATTGACCAAGGTCATAAAGAGATACGAGGGGCATAGCACCTGATGGTCCTAAAGGCAACCGGAAGACGTATGTTCCATCCGCATCCTTGGATGGACCATAACTCCAGAGACGTTCAGCGTATGGACCACTTTCTAGGACGCTCCAAGCCATTGGTTTCGTAGGCATTGCAGAAAGGTACTCTACATGAATATTGTCAGTTTCCTGCTTGTCCACTGTGTCAGTACAAGTTAGTTTGGGGACACGAACGTGAGACTTTCCCTTTGCCATCCACAAAAGGCACGCGACGTTTCGGGTCAAAATCTCCGTTTTTGGTCACATAGGGCAAACCACTATAAACGAAATGCTTGACACCGGCCCAACGCGCAATCTCGTACATCCTTATTCCCCAGTATATTTCGTTTTTCTCGCCGATCGCAAAGCCGTTGGTATTAACAAAACACAGCTCGACACCCTTCAAAGCAGACATAAGGGTATCTTCATCATAGCAATCTCCTTCAATCAGTGTTACGTTCGGGAGAACACCAAGTTCTGCAGCATGTGGAGAAGTGGTAGACCGAGTAAGAAGATGTATGTCGTAGGTGCCTTGTGTGGAGAAAGCTCTGGTGACAGCGCCGTTTTGGGCACCGGCACCCCCAAGGATGAGAACAACACGCTTTGTCGAGGGAGACATTTTTATAGGAACTAGATGGGGAATCTTTGACTAAGGTGGAGGTATTTGTCAAACATTCGAGAGTGGGTACTATATATATACTTCTCTGGGGCTTTCACATTTATGGTGGCCCATTGTGCTACAGTCCGCTTCGATGGGGATACGAATTTACTGAATACTAATCACACCTAACAAATACCTGCATAATCAATAACGATCGCTAATCATGCAAGGCAGCGCCACAACCTGAAGGCAACCTGGCGGAACGATTTAGAGCATTTGATAGACAGTCACTTATGTCGTAATTATAATTTACTGCTTACTCTTCTTTATATTAACTAGGTCACGCGATTGATCGGTGCATGAATCAGCATCTTTGTAATCTTGAGTAACATTGCGCATAGGCCATGACATGCTACAGACGGACTGTACATGGAAGCCAAACTGTGATTTAAGAACTTGTATAACGTGCCATCGAAATATTACTCCGTGGGGAGTAGTTGAGGGCCGTATGCCTAGTCATTTCTTACACAAAACCTCGATCGTGAAACCCGGGCCAGCTTACATTTTCAGGTCGTGTGAGAAATTCTTGAGATACTTCATGCCAGTGTCGCACATAATAGTGACAATCTTGGCGGTTGGTCCAAGGCGTTCTGCCAACCGTATTGCTGCAGCGACATTCGCCCCCGTGGACGTGCCGCAGAAGAGGCCCTCTTCACTCGCTAGGCGGAACGCCATTGCCCTGGCATCATCCGTGGATACGCATTCAATCTCATCGGCGATACGATCGTACCACAATGGCACGACATAGCCAGCTCCGACGCCGTCAATTTTATGCGAACCTGTTTTCCCGCCTGAAAGAACGGCAGATTCAGCCGGCTCGACTGCAACGAATCGGATGCGGTCATCCCGTTGGCGAAGCCTTTCTGAGATACCACGGATCGCCGCAGCCGTCCCGACGCTCTGCACAAAGCCGTCGATACTGCCTCCGGTCTGCTCCCAGATCTCGTCGGCAAGGCTTGTATAGGCTTGGAGCTGATCGGTGTTTTCCATCTGAGCGGTAATATAGGCTCCAGTTCTTTGTGCGATCAGATGTGCCTCGTCGATCATTTGCTTGGTGAGCTTCTCTGTCTGCTTGCCATTATCGCTGGGCACAATGGTGACGTTGGCGCCGAGGAGCCGCATATGATCGAGCTTTTCCTTCGAGAAAGCATCGGAAGAAACCAGATGTAGAGGGTGCTTCTTCACGGCGCAGACTAGTGCCAGTGATACACCTGTGCTGCCGCCTGTGTACTCAACGACCGCGCCACCAGGTTTCAGTCGCCCGTCAGCCTCCGCCGCTGTGACCATGGCAAGTGCCATCCGATCTTTCATGCTTCCGCTGGGATTTTGGCTCTCCACTTTCAAGAGGATTCGGGCGCAATTAGGAGGAACGACATGGCGCAGCGTAAGAAGAGGCGTATTGCCGACCATGTCGAGGATAGTTGTCGGAGAGGAGTCCATTGCCGTTAGTACTGTTTAAAATGCGATATAGAATGAAGTAAAGCGATGCGACTGTTGCATATATTTAGGTTGGAATTTATACAGAGAACTTGACAAGGTAAGAGTGTAGAATAGTGGAGGAGGAGAGAGGATGTGGTTCAGGCAGAATTTATAGTGATACTTGGCTGGAAAAGGATGACAGTCTATCGGTAGGGGTCGTCAGTCCACCTGTGCCTTCTAGTTACTTCTGTTCATCTCAGCAGAGCCCAATGATGAGAATCTATAGAGTAATCATTAGTGCTAAAACCGTTATGGAAAACAGTACCCCGGCCCGTATAACACAGTACATTGGGCCCAGGTGCTTCTGACCAGTGATCGCACTCCCTAGTCAATTTGCTCTTATTAGGTTATCCGCTTAGACCTTTAAGGAGTACGTATGCCACACCATGGCAAATTCCGGCACATAATGTAATGATTGTATGGTCTGTTGGCCTGTTGCGTGTCATTAGATCACGAGGGAGGCAGCTGCCCCGTGCGTCCCACATCAGACGAACCTCAATGTTTGCATGCACGGGACGAAAACTCGTCCTCAATGAACAGGTCTCTCCTGTTCTCTCGCCGACCCATTACTTCTGGTGGTGGATGAGGTTCTTCCAAACAGCAACCGGCACGAATCAGGCCCTGGCAGGACGCCGCTAAACCGTATTGGGAAACCGGTACCCTGGCACTTTTAGGGTTTTAGGGTTCGCCCGAGACGCGGCAACTGCGCTAACCGAGTCAGGAAGGAGCGACGCATGGTCACCGTTTTGGGTCTCACAGTCATCTTTGCATCTATCTCTTGGATGTTGCAAAGACTCTCTCGCGCAGGGGACCTCGATACCAATCACGACTGCAGATTCACGTCCCAAACACCTGCATCCACGTATTTCCCAGTGGAGACTATGACTGGCCCATCTTTGTCATCTTTTCTTTTCATTACGTCAACTGGTCGGCCGGTTCCTCATGACCATCAGACCCGGAGAAAGATCAGGAAACAGGCCATGAGCAGAGCAGCCTTCGCAAGGAAAAGTAAAGGCGGTTACGGGCAGCACAACCTGCTGCAATATCCCGTTCGCGTATTGGCACCTAGCAACGTTGACGGCGTGGGCAGACCAGTTTGCGCGGAAGACATTATTCCGCCAAGTCCCGCCAGCACTGGTTATGAACGTATGAGAATACAATACAACTTTGATCTACTTGATCTGTCTGCCTTGACCACATTCCACGTTGCGCATGCGACAGCAGGTACTCTGGCAGCCAACCCCTCCACACTAATTGATATTCTACGATGCCGGCAGTGGTCCTACCTTACGTATCTTCCAAGCCACATTGGTAATAGCGAGTCTCTGGACCGAGCAGCTGAATGCGTTGCCGCTAGAGTGAGAGATTGGCTAGCAAATCCTTCCGAGCCAGTCTCCAAGGATGCCTTGCGGCTGTATTCTAAAGCATTAGGAGCCTTGCGAGCTGATCTGAAAAGCCCGCACACATATTTACGAGCAGAGGTTCTGTGTGCAACAGAAATACTGAGCATCTTTGAAGTAAATATCTGATTTCGTCATCCTGTCCACTTACCTATAATATACCGGGCAAACTCACATTGTGTAGTTGTTGAAGATGTCAACGGAACAGGCCTGGACCCAGCACTCTTCTGGAGCTACCGCTTTGATCAAAGTTAGAGGAGCCGGGCGTTGTAAGAGCGAGTTTGAAAAGGCTTTGCTGTTATCTCAACTTGGTCAAATTGTAAGTAACGATCTCAGATACTAGTTACATACTAACATGAGGAACTTACTGGTGAACAGTTTCACGACTCACTAAATATGAACGAGCCATGCTTTTTGGAGCATGAAACGTGGCAAGCTGTTCTGCGCTCGTTGACAACAAATGACCACTACTTTTCTGATCGCAGTGAATTTGTCATTTCCCTTTGGACCTGCATCTGCTCTCTTCCTAGGTACCTGCGGCAGGTTACAGATATTGTCTGCCAATCGCCAATGATCTCGGACTTGGAAATAACTCAACTTAAGTTGAACTTGTTTCAACTTCGCCAATCAATCTCGCAGTGGTACCAACAATACAAATTACATAGCCAGGATGCGGATATTGGTCCCTTTAGAAGAGCACCGGATGCCGACAAGCAATTCGAAGCGCTTGGATTTTGTTTCACTTGTCTTATTATTACGGATCGGCTGCTTTTTGCCCTAGACCCGTCAGGGGGAGTGTTATTCGAAGACGAAGCCCAGCACATTGCGGCAGACCTGATATATGTTGAGCAAAATGCGTTATTTATCAATCGCCGCGCCGAGCTTTTCATGGCTCTCAAAATGCACGTTGCTAAGACAACTAGGATCACAGCTGAAGGCTGGAGACGATGCAAGGCAAACTGAGGGTTTCATTATCAGACGGGACTTCTATAATTCCAAAGGCAGTGTTTACTGAATGGTGTCAGTTGATAGGGTGGAAGACCTGCTAAATTTCATTGTCTAAGAACGGGTTATATAGGGTTGGAAAGCACTCACAGGGGTCGTATAGAAATTATCGAATCACGCCAATGAGACAAGACATGCTCACTCGTTCCAGAGGTGAGCCAATAAAGGACTTCGTAGTCAACGCGGAGCCGGACTGGATGCCCATCCACAATGAGGATTGGTACTCGACAATTACAACGAATATCCTTTCGGAATTGTGTCCGACTACAAGGAAGTTCCATGCTTGGATAATGCCAATTACACAGTAGGTAAGCCTGCATCTCAAGACATGGATTCAGTCCAACATATGTATCAGCTACTCCACAGTTTTTATCTCCCGACCTAGACTTACTTCCCGATCTATGCTACTATTGTGTCCAATAGTGTTGACATCTCGAGCTCCGTGTACGTCGCATTATCCAACTATCATCCTCTGCATTGCCCTTCCGGTTCGTGCTCATTCCCCTATATTTGGCCCTGCAATGATGGTCTCGGGTTACCAAAAAAACACTTATATCCTTGTATAATATGTCGATTTCGAACAACTTATTCAGTAAATATGATTTAAATCATGTGCTATATTTCTACGGTAGGATTTCATTTACGGTTTGTGTATTCAAAGTATTCAAATCCCAGTTACAATCACATACTGATTGCATAAGCTCACATATTTTGGACAGAGTACGAAGATAGATACAACCTAGAAGTATGCTGGAGAGTGTGAATCGACCTCTGCCAAGCGGGTCAAATCTGACATCGACGTATATCGACCTCATACCTTCTCGCCAAGCCGTTGCTTCATGCGATCTCCAAATTGGTAGCTTGGGCTTCTTTCTCTTGATCGAGCGCAGCAAGTTGAGACGGGTTAGAGATAATATATGCTGGGTAGCGTGTCAGAACGCGCACTGAGTTTGAACAAAAAGGTCGTGACTTACAGCTGAACTCCCGTGCTGGTAAGTTATTTTCAAACATGACTTGAATTTCTTCCAATGTACGGCCAGCTGTCTCCGGTAGCAAAAAGTACATCCAGATTGCAGCACAAAACATCAAGCCGCCGTAGATGAAACCAACCTGAGCACTGAGATTGGCTCCGTCACTGTTGAACAGGTACGGAAAGGTGAATGTTACCACCCAGCTGAAAAACCAATTCGTACCGGTTGAAATGGCCATCAATTTGCCGCGATTAGGGCCAGTTGATATCTCTGATGTGACGACCCACACAGTTGGTCCCAAGGCTAGATTATAGACAATCATGAAAATGTAGACCATTGCTACAATGAGTTGGTCAAGCGCCATCGGCTTCTCAGAAATAGTTCCCACCCCTCCGACAATGAACAAAACTACGCATACTGAGGCACAGGAGATGAGCAGCATCGGGCGGCGGCCGAAGCGCTCAATACAGTATTGACCCAGCCAGAGGGCGGGCATGGGCGCAAGGTACAGGCCCAACTGGATCAGAAAAGTATTGTCATACCGATCGCGGCGAAAAAGACAATTCCGTAACTAGTGATGAAGTTGACACCGGAGGATTGTTGCCATGCTGCAAAGTGACACTTAGTTAAAAAAAAAGTTCAGGTAATTTGTGGAATAAATTCTCGTTACTCACCTTGAATGGAACTCGCCAAGTACGCCTGTCGTCCGTCGGCTTTCCACTTCAGTAAGTCGGACCAAGAGCCATCTTTTCGGTTCTCTTCCTCGACCATACTCGTTAGATAATCCATCTCAGTCTCGATGAACTCCGAGTTGTCGCCATACAGCTGGTGGAGAGCTGCTCTTGCCTGCGCGGTACGGCCTTTTGATAAAAGCCAGCGCGGAGACTCGGGTGCAAACAGGAGCAGGGAGGGTACCAGCATGAGTGGGAAAACCAACTGCACTGCCATCGGAATCCGATAGGCGCCGCTGTCATTGCGATCTTTTGTTGCATAGTCCACAACCACCCCTAGAATCATTCCGATTCCGATAGAGAACTGGTATACAGAGACCAATGCTCCGCGCAAGCGGGCCGGAGAGCAATCGGCAATGTACAAGGGAACCAAACAGGAAATCAACCCTACAGCATAGCCTATTCACAAGACGTAAGTTAGCTAGACAACTTGGACAAACCAAAAAGAATCTCCTAGTTAAGCAGTACGTACCCATCAGTAGCCTGCCGATAATTAATAAGGCCAGTTTGTCAGCGGCAACCTGGAAGATGGCGCCGGCGGTCACAAAAGCGCTAGACACGAAGAGCCCTCCGCGACGCCCGATACTATCGCCCACCAGGTAGGACGAGATTGCACCCAGAAATTCGCCAACGTTGATGATGCTGGTCGTCAGGGACTGGATCTTCGAACTGAGAACGTAGCTGTCGGTGACGCTGTCATAGTGACCGTAAACTTTTATGAAAGGCTGCATGTCCAAGATGCCTGTGTCCAGACGTCATGTTAGTACTGAACAGCGCCCGACTGACTGCAAAGATGTCTAGAAACGCACCCGAGTAGTAGGCAGTGTCGAATCCAAACTGAAATGCAGCAATTGTAATCAGAAGGCATATCGAGACCGCTCGCCAATCCCTCCGGAGGCCGAGCTTCTCCACGAAGTCGGTCATCTTTGAAGAAAATTTTTTAGGATAGATTGAGAAGGTAGGGCACGACAGGTTGTGTGTGGGGAGAGGGAAAAGAAGAACTTGCTGAAATCTCGTAGGGCATTTTAAAGACTTTATACGCCATGATCTCGGTATGTGATTCTAGTACGCACTATGCCCTGTCCATTTGGGATTTCCCACGGGGTAGACAAAGCGTGGAGAAACAGCATACATACACTGTAGAAAAATGCCGAACGCCAAGCATGAATATAGCCGACGAGAGTTTGCGCGTCTCGGGAGTGGATTGGCTCATCGCGACGATAGACGGGGGGACCCATCGCAAAACTCTCGGTCCGCGCGGCCGGGTTTTCTTGTTGTTGTTTGAGATCCACCACTGTCCGTCAAGTAGACACCGGCAGTAAGTATAAAGAACAAACTAAATCGCGGACAGGATTCTGCTCAATCTCCTCTACCCGATGGTGGTAGTCATCAAGACTGGATTTTTGGCATAATCTTGTGTTTGCTGGAAAGAAATGACGGGCGCTGTTGTGGTCACTATCCCGACTCTTACCAACCCCTCGTATGACCAGCAGGTTGTAGGTAAACTGTCCACCATCCCCGGTGTCGAAGAGTTCCGCGGAATTCCATACGGTATCGTACCTGCAAGATGGCAACACGCTATACTCCGGGATCGGTTGCCACAAGACGTCTTCGACGCCACTCGCAATGGGTGAGTACACCGCCCCAACCCTCGAAATTGCATTCTCAGGGCTGATCGTACAATTTTCCTATAGCCCCCGCTGCCCACAAGACCAAGAGCCGAATAATAGTGACTTCTTTCAGTCATACCTGCCGTTTCCAAGTGATGTAAAAGATTCAGAGTTTGATTGCTTGAACCTATTCATTACTAGGCCCAGTGATGAAGCATTGAATGCTGCGGGGTTCGACATTGCCATTCGCAAATTACCGGTCTATGTTTACATCCATGGAGGTGCCTATAGCTTCGGTGCAGGGACAGATCCCATGTGGGGTGGGAAATCCCTCGAGCGGCTCATTGCCTTTGACGCAACACCACTAACTCGTATACAGATCCATCGCGCCTTGTTAGCAAGTCCATCTCGTTGGGTTCTCCAATCGTCGTGGCCACAGTTAACTATCGACTGAATATTTTTGGTTTCGCCGCGTCAACTGATATTATCGATACGCAGCCGGATGGTCAGAGGAAGGGGTGCAATTTTGGACTTGGTGATCAGAGGACGGCTCTGGAGTGGGTACAGCGGAACATCGAAGCATTCGGGGGCGATGCGAATCAAGTCACAGTAGGCGGTCAGTCTGCAGGTGGTAGCTCATCCCATGCTCAAATTTTAGAGGCAATCCTGGGGAAGGGCAAGCCCTTGTGTCAGCGAGCAATCATTCAGTCTGGGGCAGTCGGTGTAGTCGGTCCGTCCTCTTTGGATGATGCAAATGCTCGATGGTCTACTTACTGCAAGCAACTGGGGGCTCCCAACTGTGATGTGGCTTCGCGCATGTCTTTCATGGCCGAGGTATCGGCAGAAGACATCGTGCAAGCGCACAAAGCACTGGGATGGCAAGCTTTCCCCCTTGTTGTCGACAACATGACTATCTCTCAGCGGCCAAACGGACGTTGGATTATTCATCTAGACCAAAGCCATGACAGTATGACTGAGGATGGCGCTGGTGATCATACAGATGTGATAGATATCTTAATCGGAGATACAGACCTTGAGGTCTGTGAAACCAACCCCATGCTAGCTCTTATCTTAAGGTATACTGACACTCGCTAACCGAATAGGGCACGATATTCTATCCATTAGTCAGCAAGATCCACGACTTTGAGGACTTGTACAGTCAATTAGCTGTGGCTGTGGAATCCAAAGACTTTCTAAACGAATTTTTCGCGACGTACGGACTAGAGCGGGATATGACGCAGGAGAAGCTCCATGACCGGATCTATCAGTTTTTGTCCGACATGCACTTTGGCTTCCCTGTACAGCGCTCCAGGGAAGAACTCATGCGTTATGACACCTCACATAGCAGTGAGCAGAAGGCTTCTTTGGCTCCTCGTTCTGTCAGGCTGCACTCATATCGCATGCATGTTGGAAATCCATTTCAAGGAGTAAACCATGGAAAGGCTCAACATTGTGTGGACCTGATTTACCTTTATGATTGCTTTGCGGAGGCTTTGCGTGCTGCAGACGAAGCGCTACCCCCTGGGGTGATCACCAATGCCAGCCTGGTTGACCGTATCCAGACTGACTGGACTGCGTTCATCACTGGATCCAAGTCAACTCTTTATCAGCCAGGACTGGCGACAATATATCAGGCCGACCGCACCACAGCGACAGTTGACATGTCCTCAGATATAGTCTGGGCGGATAGATTGTCGCGGTTAAGCCTTATAGATAAGAGTAGACATGATGCTAGACTAATTGCCAATATCCTTAATGGCGGCGGGCATCTCTTTTAGTGGTACACGATAGAACTTGAACTCATGTCCACAGATTGCATGCTTTATGGAACCTACTGTACCAAGGCGTTTCGGCAAACATCCATTTTCTTAGAGGAGCTTCCTGGTGTATTTAGGCATTAAGCTTGTGAAACTGTTATCGTCGCTACTCATAGCACCTAGCGTGTCAACGGATACAATATCTAAATTATCTCGGCGTATAAAGGATGGAAAGAAATCATACGCCAGTCGACAGTCCCGAAAACCCCGGAATCCAGCGGTAAAGCAGCATCTCTGGGTCAAGATGCATTTGTAGCTCGCGGGATGGCTCACTGGAGCCATGGCTGCTTGTAACATGATCTGATGAATGCTCCATATTGTTGCTTAAAGCTTTGCGTAACAGTCGGGCAAAAGTCCGCTGATAGTCCATGTTGGCCGTCAGCACAAACTTATCCAAGACCTGCAAATTTATCGCACAAGTACGTAAGATCAAAATATCCGAGTTCTGGCCCAGTTTTTGTGCCAAAATGAGGAAAATGAATGAGGACTGAAGGAAGTACGTTCCAAAATAGCGATACATAAGGCGCAGTTCAGGATCGACACGAATGATGTGGCGACCAACCTGAATCAACCATTAGTCTCAACCGTCAGATATGGAATTTTCCTCTCCATTCAACGAGTATGGCCACACAAAACGACCTACATTAGCGCAAGCAACGGCATGCTCTCCAGCCATGAGAAAGTCAGAGGATAGTTGCCATTCAACGTCCTGGTACATCTGGACCACATCCATTGGGCCATAAAGAAGAACGAACATGCAATGATACATATGCAAGCTATAATAAGCCAATGTTGGGATGCTAGGTCTGGGGACCATTTCACAGCCCGGATCAGCAATCTTGCAAAAGTCAGGTTCGACAAATGACTTGAACGAGTCCAGCCAATGCTCTAGGTTCTGGACTATAACTTCGCAGGTCGCATTTAGCAGGCTACTGTCTTGCTTGAATGTTGGATGGTCGCAGAGGAAGCGATACTCCAGGATTTCACCCAAGATACTACTCATAATTGTGCATAAGTCGGTAACAAGTTCATTTATGGGGGCAGGATAATCGCAAGCCAACATACCGTGAAAGCGGTAAAAAAGTACCTAGCATATCTAGACTGCGTATACGGTATCTAGATGCATGGACTTCGAGGTCCTTGCCTCCTGATGATGGGAGTGATTTTGTTGGTTGTTCCCAAATTGAATCTGGACATGGATCCGGCAGAGATAGACATTCCTGGTCTGTGAGCCGTGTTCGTCTATTGTAGGATAGCGATACATGTCGATCGACAATATATGTTGCCCACCATAATCTGTATATTCTCAGCATCTGTAAAATGACGTTATATATATCTAACATCTTACCTTCTTCTTTCTTCCTTATCATCTTCGGTCAGGCTTGGGATGTCCCGATGTAGGTCCAATTTCTGCACAATATAGTTCAAAAACACTAGCCAATATTGAAGGCCTGATTCCAGCGATCTCTCACTGGAAGCTATACTGATCAAGATGAATACTGTCAAAGCATCATCGAAGGTGTAATCCCTGCCTGGTAGTGTGCGTGGGTGGAAATGATGGGTTAATTGATCCAATAAATACCGGCCCCGGGCATTACGTTCTGTCGAGTTTGGTCGTTCATTTTCATTTGGCATGAAGCAAGCAGTACCTGAGACTAGTTAGATAAAAAACAGAGCAACCAAACAGTTCTTGCCGGGCCATACATAATATCGACAAGAGAAGGGTGGGCGAGGTTGGTCGGGGATCTTTTAAAGCAAGCAATCTACTTTTCCGGATGAGCCGGGCGTGAAATTCTTTATTTGGGGACTGGTAGTAATGTTCCAGCAGCCGACATGCTTCATATCGAGTGGGCTGAAGGACGGCGGATCTTAAATGTTGGTCAGCACCGTCAAGCGAACACCATGGGATCTGAGTACTCACTCGGGTGCGTGTTGATCAAGCGTCAGAATCGAGAGGCCAGCCAAACAGTCTAAAATGGGATAGTTCAAGGCATCCTGGGCCTTGTTCAGCACATGAGCTTTATCGATAATCATCATCCGTTTTTCGTGGTAATTCCCACATACTGTTATTGCAGTTAATGCTTGAGATTTTATTCGACGAGTTCTCCTCCTCCCTCTCTTCTTAGGATTTCGAGTAAATGTGCAATGAATTCCTATTCCTAATACTGTGTTAGGCAGAGCTTGACGGCGCGTTAGAGGGAGGAGTTACGGTTGCAGCGTGCACACCCCTGGAAAACAGGCGCGCACTTTAGTTTGTGACCATGGCACTGATCGCAGGCAATGCGTGCCCTAGTGTCCATCAAGTGGTAATCCGGGGCCGCTTTGGAAGGCGACGAGTGTTGTGGGGAACAGTTGATGAAAAGCGTGAGGAGGAGAACCAAAACCTAGAAGTCCATTTGGCACGAGAAGATGGTCGATCTACTCCGCGCCAAGCCCCCGGCCGGTTCTTTGCCGTCTAATTGTCTAGCCGCTTTCTCTCCGCATTAGTACCTGGTTCTCTATCTATAAAACGACTGCATTCACTTCGAACGCAATGACGGATTTAGGAGGAGGTAAGCTCGGACAGTCTCCTCGGATGAGTAGTGTTAAGGTTCTCTCGTCAGCGCCACGGTCGAATGTTTCCAAGGCGTGCGAAAACTGTCGGCAGCGCAAGGTAAAATGTGATGGTGGGCAACCCTGTGAGCGATGCACAAAGAGTTCGGCTTCTTGTACTTTTCGAAAGAACGCCAGGCGACGTTTGATGAGAGCAGAGACAGCACACCAGAATCGAAACAGTATCTTGTATCCGATACTCCCTGCCGGGGGTGGCTTGGCTGCTGTCGCTGGAGAACCGCCCCTGGTGGACAGGGCGCGAGACTATCGCCTGCTGGATCATATCTTGGGTCCTTTAAAAATTAGTGACAGGCTGCCTACGCTGGAATTTATCACCAGGAACTATGGATCTACATCTACCGTTGCCGTGCTCAATCTGATTCTGGACTTGACGGCAATGTCGAACAGCGTTTCTCCAACACACTCAGCAATCTCCATGCAAACACAGAGCACGCCTAAGAGAGAAGTCCTTGATTATATCCGCCAACTGACTGAGATTTTGGAGCTGCCTAATCCGCTTCTGAACCCCAGACCGCCGGATCCATTGGATACAGTGCCACTGCAGATTCAGGGTCTCCTTCTCGACCAGTACATTGCGACCGCCTGGAAGATTCTTCCATTTCAGTCACCCAGTAGTCTGCGTGAACGGCTCTTCCACCTTTCGTACCAATCAGGCTCGCCGGTGGACGACTACAGTGTGACTATTCGGTCGATATTGCTTCCTCTGCTTGGCGTAGGTTCCCTCACAACGAGGTATGCCGAAATAGGGAAGATGTTCATTGGAGAGGCACAGAGAAACAGCATTACAACACAACGTGTGGGTGATATTGTAGTTCTTCAAAGTGATTTGCTGATGATGAGTGACCTATACCTTATTTTCAGGAGAATGACTAACTAGCAAGGTTCACATCCAATACTATACCGATGCCGGTTACTTTGAATCAGCATATGTACGGCTCGGTGCGACAGTTGCAAAGATTCTTGCTGCTGACATGGACAAACCGACTCGAAGGCCTCAAGAACAGGCAATTATATCTGCCTTTTGCTTCCAGGAAAGGTTGTCGTGGTCATCTCTACTGCAAACTTACTTGAACTAACTAAATTTTCCAACCAGCTTCATTTGCATTGCGCTAGGCCGAGAACCTGTCTTCTCTACTTGTATAAGACATTTGCCTAAGAGTGACAAAACAATTATTGGATTCATGCAGCCCTTTTTCGGCATGCTTTCAGACATCCAGAGACTCCACCAGCGTGTGCCAACAGATATTTTCGAGCTATGGGCTGCTTCTCTCTCCCTTCACGATAGGATCTGCACTTTCTGGCGACTGGAAGATACTCCCAACGCCCCAGAGGAAGGTGAGTTGAATATGGGAATGGTGTGTAAGTGTATTCAAGCCTTTTTTTAGCTAGTCTGTACAATTTCTTAATTCTTCCCTACAGTACTACAGTACTCGACGCTCCTTCTCTATCGGCCATTCTTAATTTTTCGTGCCATGAAGAATATCCAGCAAGTCAAACTCGGCGGGGAAGTTTGCGACAATTCTCGACGGGACGAAACTGAGAAGGTAATAGAAACCGCGTGTCAGCATGTCATCGACGCTGCCACGCAAATTATATCCTTCTTTTGTCACCTCTATGAACTCGACTCGATACAAAAGGTTTGTACTCTCTCTCTCTCTCTCTTTTATGGATAGATTGGTTGACCGGCTGGGTAGTCTCTTCCAGGAAACTCATTTTTCCTCGAGAATGCCTGCCACGCTCTAATTGTCGACGGCCTATGGGGCAACCGGATGAGGATACATCTGCCGTTTATCCAAGCCTGCATCGACTGCATGGAGAGAACGCAGTACCAAGCTGCCACGTCTGCACGCCTTGCTGGGATCAAAAATCTGTTGCGAAGAGGGTGCACTTCGTCAATGAGTGTAGATGAGATGCTTTTAGCAAGTGGCTTGTCTCCGACTCCGTCGCTCTGGGTGAATAGCCTCTTACTTTGATGAACGAGATAAAATTAGCCAATAAGAAATATGTTTAATTAGCCATTTATCCTGCCAAGCACATAACCATGAGTCTATGAAGTACATACCAAGGCTTGGCTGAGGAGGCGTAACCGCCAACCTCGGGGAGACTCTGGCCGATTGGCCAGCTAATTCCGACGGCCAAATTAAACTTCTGACTACGGAGTCATACATCTCTCTCGCTGCGTTTTTTCCCGTTGAGCCCTCCACGAAGAGCATGGTCCGCGGCAGGTAGACATAGGTGAATAGGATGGCATTCCCGGTTACACTTTTTAACTGCCGTATCAATTGCTTTAAGAACTTTCGGCATTTGACAGACATCAATCATGCTCTTCTCGGCTGATCAAACAGCACTAGAGAATAAGGCTCGGTAATCAAAAAAAAAAAAATCAAGGACCTTTTGTTAATACTCGGTCTAGTGTTGAGCGAGCGCTAGGACTCCTAGTAATCGAAACATCCGGGGTTCCGAATACATCGCTGTTCCTTGAAGTCTTAGCGGCACGAGGGCCTCCGCGATGGCTTCCAACGTATATGACAAAACTGCGGGGATGCGGGGGTTCTGGGGGCAAAGAGCAGATAGTACGTAAGATGTGATTGCTATTGACACGAGCGAGGAAGATACCTTTACCGATCGGCGAAATGTCACAAAGGTATATATATAAGTACATACATGTACGTATATTGTGAGAGTAGACATACGCAAACGGTTGACGTTAATCCTTCTGGACTTCGCAAGCCACCATGAAGATCCTTTGCACAACAGTTATTTTCTGCTTCCTAGGCACAGCCTCTCTGGCAAAACAGACTGGAGATCTTCCAGCGCACTCTACGTACCAATCTCCTCGGTTCCGATGGTGGTGGCCCAGCGGTTCGATTGACCCGGACGAGGTCGCAGTCGAGATCGCTGGCATCGTCAACTCTGGCTTTGGCGGTGGCGAGATCAGTGATGTCTATGACAGTGATCATGCGTGGATGGATCCAGAGATATACGGATTCGGACAATCGCGATGGGTTGCAGCCGTCCAGCGCGCGTTTGAGGAGGGTAACAGGTGAGGCCCTGCGTCGTTTGACTATTACAGATTGTTGATATATGTTGGTTCGCCGCTGACCATCTTTCGCGTGACTTCTAAGAGTTGGAGGGCATGTTGATATGACCTTGGGCCCTTCCTGGCCAACAGGCTTTCCAGGCTACACACCAGACTCACTGGAGACAATGAAGGAGTTAGTTCATGGCCAGCTGTTCCTCGAGGCCGGTGAAAACTACTCAGGATCCCTACCGCTGCCTGTTGCAGCACCGTCAGGTAATCAGACAGGAAATATCGTACATGCAACACCATATCTGGTCGCGGTACTCGCAGCGCGCACCACTACCACTAATGACAGCAGCACCGTGGTAGACATTGTTCCCAGCACTGTACAGATAATCAGCCCCTCCAACGGCACACTCAACTGGACCGCACCCACCGACGGAAGGTATGTTGTAGTCGCGGCCTACAATCGCGGGACTGGGCAGGTGCAGAATATGTACGACGGTACGTCCGCTTTGCTGCCCTTTTTTCTCTCTTACTTATTCTCATGTCAATATATACTGACTACCAACAGCCAATCCTGACAACGCACCTGTCACCTACCCTTATCCAGCTTACGTGGTGAACCACTTTAGCCCGGAGGGAGTTCAGGCAGGCATCGATTTCTGGGGGTCTCATATACTCACTGACGAAATTCGGGCTCTACTTAAGCAGTAAGTTACACCCCAAAGTTAAACTATAGCCCGACTACGCGCTAACCCGTGCACAAAGGAGCAACGGCTCCATGTTTGAGGACTCATTGGAGCTGAAGCTCAAGCAATACTGGACAGGGGATTTTCCACAGGAGTTCCAGCAGCGGCGGGGGTACGACCTCATTCCATTCCTACTTTACGTATTGCAGGACACAAATACCTTCAGCGGCGACGACACAGTAGCTGCTCAGATTGTCAATGACTTCTACCAGACGGTCAGCGATTTGTACACCGATTACCGCATTGGTGGCCTCACAGAATGGGTCAATGGCTTAGGCCTCTGGATGCGATTCCAGCCGTACACCGCCGATTTCGACAGCTCGTACGCGGCCAGCATCGCTGATATTCCCGAAGGCGAGTCTCTCGGCTTCGACGGAGATAACGACGCCTTTCGTGTTCTCGCAACAGGCCGCGATATTGGTGGCCGCACGTCAATTTTGTCCGACGAGCTTGGCGCATATATGGACGAGGCATACGGTGTGACGTGGCGATTTCTCCTCGGAACTGCGAATCTCGACATGGCGCTCGGCGTCAGCCAGGTCGTCATACACGGCCACCCATATAGCTACTCACAGGATAGCGTGTGGCCGGGATTTGCCCCTTTCACTCCATTGTTTGGCTCCAACGGCTTTGCAGATCCTTGGGGTCCTCGGCAACCACATTGGATGTTCGCACAAAACTGCAGCTTCTACCTGGGCAACGCGCAGAAACTGCTGCAAGATTCAGGACCGGCTATTGATGTCGCCATTCTCAACGCAGACTGGGGTGTTACTGCTTCCTGGAGCGATGACAGTCTGAACGACGGCGGCTATTCCTACCAGTTCCCCACTCCATCCCTGCTAGCCCGGCATAATGTAAGAGTGGCCAGTGGCCATCTGGCGCCTACGGGACCCAACTATAAAGCTTTGATTGTGACGAACGCCTCGATTGACGTAAGCACGGCGGAAACGGTGTTGGCCTACGGCCAGTCCGGCCTGCCTATCGTTCTTGTGGGCGACACCCCGCAAACCTCGTTTGGCTACACAGCCGATGCGAACCACACGGCAGGCGAGCTCGCCAATTTGTTTACTCAGATCCAGAAGCTTACCACTACTCGCACAGTCACTGCCTCTAGCGAAGTCCCCAGTGCCTTGCAGGCACTCAATGTCCAGCCCAGCGTGCAGTATCCAGCAGGGGTCAACAACTCCCTCATCTCTTACAAACGCACCGTCGACTCCGGCAATTTGTTTTGGATATATAACAACGGCGATGACGCCATCAGCCAGTCTATTTGGCTCGAGGGCTACGGCAACCCGTATTGGATTGATCTTTGGACGGGTGAGGTCCACGCCATCGCGGCGTTTCGCAATGAGAATGGCTACGTTGAGGTAAACATCACCTTACAGTCGACAGCCTCAATTCCGATTTAGTATGTTCATCCACTCTAATTTTTCTCTCTATCGAATTGATCTTGTCTAATATTTGCAGTGTGGGCACGAGCAATCCATGGGGTGCCCCGCAGTTGAGACAGCATCTGACCCAGACTGACTGTGATTCTTACACCGACGGCAACCAAATTCACATCTTCTCGAACATCTCGTGTTCCGCGACAACAAGCCACGGCAAAGTCGTGTAACTAGAGCCGGGGTCGCTGCCAGTCAGCATAACAACCGCGAACTGGACGCTGGTTGTTGAAGATTGGGCACCGGCTGCAATCAACGAAACAGGAGCCGCTTCTCCAAACACCGTCAAGACTGAGTTGCCGGCTGTCTATTTAACAGAGCTCGTCCCTTGGCCGAATATCACCTCACTGGTAAATGCCAGCGGCATTGGCACCTATACAACCAGCATTTTTCTGCAAAAGGAATCCGGTCTACATGTGTTGTTTGATGCGGGTAGTGTGACGGGCACGTATGGATTGCGAATTAACGGTAAGGTGGTAGATGGTGTCGACCAGTTTCTTAGCAAACCCATCGACATTACTAACTATGTTGTGAACGGAACCAATGGTTAGTCGTGACCCTTCCCTTTCTCCCTTGGTTTCTCTGTCTGACTTTGCCTTTGCCTAGATATTATCATCACGGTCGCCACAACACTGTGGAACAAGCTCATCGAGGTCTGGCCTGCTGTTTACGGCTCATCCTCACCGGAGGAGATTGGATTAAATGGGCCTGTTACTTTCACCTATGTTAAAGATGTGGTGGTAACATGAACTTTTTGCTCAGCTAGTTTATGACAGATGATTGATCTCTAATAACAGTCTAAGGTGCAAGCCAACCAATATCAGCGCACTTTCGCTAATGCCATTATTTACCTTCTTTAAGTAGAGACCGAGCTGTATAAAACTTGTAAGCTAGCTTTTATACTAATACTGCTAAAATGTATGCATCGTTTCCTAATTTGGTAATTTCAACATCCTCATGGTCCTATAAAAGGCTGCTTAATCCATCTCATGGACCGGATCTACCGTGGCCACAGACTTATATACGCATTGATATAGCTGTGTTTGGACTTGAGGGATGATACTTGAGCTCTCTATTAAATTCCGAGCTGAACATGTCGCGCTATTCAAATGTGTTCATTCCACCGCTCCTTGATGAAGTCGATCTTTGTAAACCGTGCTGGCTGTGACAAGAAACAGGCTTCAGCAGGAAACTTTCCTCTCGGTCGGCTCCACCATACTCCAAGGTGGATACAGTATCACGAAAGATCCGATTTCCGAACAACATCACAAATTGGGGAAGAGTCGTAGCACAGAGAATTTTATGATTGTAACTACCAAGCAATCATCACCGAAAGGGACCTAGATCAAAGTCAAGATATAAGCCATGCCCCACTTAATTCCGGGTTGCTCGGAGATCAATGCGGGGAACCCCAGTATCGCCCTGAAGACGTGATGCTAGCTGGCAGAGCCGGGCTAATGTTCTGACGAGGCTCATAACATAACGGATAGGATCAACTCATCTCCACCAGGAAACATGCCCGTGGAGCCGATGATGGAGGAAGCCGAGTGGACATGATTGAGTCGGGACGACTTCAAGAATGAAGTCAATGTGCTCAATTGACTGTGCGGCGTTCAATTCAAAAAAGAATACCCTCATATGCCATATTTACCACCTTTGAGTAGGATTACATGTATTGAAACGTATTACTGCTTGCCCGTTTGCATTCAATTCCGCCTTCCAAAGCCTCACTATTCGTGCGTCAGGAACGATAGCCACCACGCCGGTCTGATAGAGTAACCAAAATTTCAATATTCACCCATTCATCCAGCTTAAGATCATGACGCGATGATATGATCACTTTCACCATACTTTTATTGTTGATCCATGCTTCTCGATACGCTTCGTAGGCAAAGCAGACATGGAAAGTAGTAGGCTATCGCCCGAGCCAGGAGCATAGGGCGTGTATTCATCTGTTGAATGGTACTAGTCGTAAAAAAAGGTGTTATACGTGTAGTGAAAACTTTTGAAACCGATATCCACATTGCTCTACATGTAGCCAAGCCCCATCTGCACTAAACAACGAGTAATGGTTATTGAGTCATCTGGAGAACAGGTTATAAAATGAAAGCTTTTCTCCTTTGTCACCCCCTACTTGGAGCTTCATCTCTACACATCCTTATTCGAGATTGACAACATCGCTGTACATTTTCCAACTCACAATGCGCATCCCAAGTCCACTAAGCATACTCTGCTTGTCGCTGAGCCTTGCGGTGGCCGTAGCTTCTAAGCCGGTGAATGCTGCTGCCACATTGGGTCGCAGGTGCGCAACCAACACAACAGAATGCTCCAGAGACTGCATGACAGTCATAGTCAGCCAGATACTAGATTCTATGGTGGAGCATGACCCGTACTCTCTGCCCCTGGCTCCGATCTATAAGGCAACTGAAAACTCGCACCCGGCATCGCTCGGTATGATGACCCTGTGGCGCACTGTTACCAGGGTAGGCTCGCCCAGCCTGCTAGCAATTGATACCACCAACGGCACAGCATTCTTCGCGCTGGACATTAGCGAGGGCAATGACGCGACGGAATCGGTTCTTCGAGGCCGTGTAAAAGTCGTTGACCGGCAGATCACCGAATTAGAGCTATTCGTTAATCGCAACCGTGGCGACCATGGCTTCTCCTTCTCTCCTGCGGAACTTTCCACAAATTATAAGACGCTGATGTCGCCGCCATCTAATCGGACGAAGGCGAGCCGGGCCACGTTAGCTGCCCTAAGTGAGGCACTCTTCGCCACATCTAGCAACCTATCCGTTACAGTCAGCGACAGTTGCCAGTTCACTGAAATAGGATGGAAAGTCGTTGATCCAGGGACATGGGGAAACGGGACAACCACGCCACTCGGCTGTGGCTGGCCAGACGATCACCCCACCGACACGAACGCACGAACTAGTCTGGTTATCGACGAGGAGTTGGGCTTTGTAGTGACCAGCGGCATCATCCCGGGTAACGTGTACCCCTACGAGAACATCTCAACCTTCATCCCGAACAGCATGAGTGCCGCGCAGAAAGCGCAGGTGGTGTATATGCAGGAAGTCGAAGCGATGGGCAGCAGTGCTATTCCACTTTTCTCTCCTATTGGAGCCACTGGTGACGTTCTTGAAGTGCTCCAGTACTACAACGATGAACTACAGGCCGAGCAGGTCAATGTCTATTTGAGTGGCCCGAACATGACATCGCCCTGGCTATAGTACTTAGATGTTGTCGATGTGGCTAGGAACTATGCTAATGCCAAGTTTCTTATTATCATTTGCCCGAGACTAGGACTCGACTAGTGACTGATACGGAAAGTTACTGAAGCTGAGCCAGTTTATGTTGTGAGGAAGTGACTAGTCAGTTCTGCCTGATGAATCGACCGCATGCTTTATGTTGTAAATACATACGTAATAGGTTCAGCGAGAATAGAATCGGTTTGGGAGAGGAAAACAAGACGTAACAGCCGATAAATTGGCTGCCAACGTGTCTTAGTCTGCGCTAAGACAAAGAAGTTATATAGACTGATAATATATGTTGATGTTCCTTTGAAGATGGATGCTATTTAATAGTATCCACTCCACTCTTTTGATACATGCCTTGCATATAAAGCAATGCAAGAGGCTGCAATGACCTGGTCTGACAATTAATACTTTTATCTAGATGGACATATCTCTTATTGTGACGGGCTAGACTTGTGTTCAAAGATAACCTGGCTATGTTGCCCTAGCCTTGATAAATGTTCTTAAGAGGTGAAGAGCCTACATGTGATATAGGTGCCTGGGGCAGCAAGCTTATATAGTGTGCAAGCCCCCGTAATTGGTGAACCAACTACTCGTTTATGCTTTTTGGCGTTGTGGTTGACGTTGACGATAATCTGCGCAGTAAAACCTGTGTCGGTTTCGCCCCTCGATAATAAGTATACGCTCGGGTCACGGCCCGCGCAGGCTTGTGGCCAAGTATCGGTCAAGCTCCGGCCGCACATTTATACACGATTTAATCCCAAGCTGGACGACTTCGGCATTTTAGCGCAGGCCCATTGCCCAAGAACCATTTTCAGAGTTATCGTCTGTTCTCCTTTTAAAAATTTTCTGCAGTAACTTCAGAAGCCGACAAGTTGAATCCATCCTAATCTTCCCAATATGGCACCTAGCGCTATCCATCCCGCCTCAAGCGAGGCTGCCCCAAGGCTTTACCAGCCGCCTGTCCCGGAGGCGTTAAAGTGAGTAATCCTAAAGAGTCTAAACGCGAACTCACACTCAATAAAGGTTAGGTTGAAATATGACGACTTCCGAGCCGACTTGCAAAGGGATGGATACGTCGTCGTAAAAGGGGCAATACCTCGCGAACGTGCAGACTACTACCGACAGAAAGCTCTGGACTGGGTGAACTCATTTGATACGGACTTGGATCTGAAAAAGAGGGAGACATGGATCGAGAAAAACCTGCCTGTGATGAATAAGACCATTAGGGCGTTCAGTGGGTATGGAGTTTGTCATGAGAAGTTCATGTGGGATGTGCGAATGGAGCCTGGCGTGCAGGAGGCCTTTGCCAAGATCTGGGGCACCAGCGAGCTGCTCAGCAGTTTTGATGGTCTAAACATTACTCTCCCCAACCGTCCAGACCTAGCCGCAAGAGCTGGATGGGAGCATGTCGACCAAAGTCCACTAAAGCGAGGCCTACAATGCGTGCAAGGTATTGTCAACCTGGCTCCCTGCGGCCCGGAAGACGGCGGTCTTGTCGTATATCCAGGATCACACAATTATTTTGCGGAGTTTTTCGATAGCCAGACTAGCAGTGAGAGTTGGCTTCCGCTTAAAGATATCTATCTTTTCTCGAAAGATCAACTGCAGTGGTGGAAAGAAAGAGGCATCACTCCTCACAAGGTGTGCGCAGAACCTGGTGACTTGATCTTGTGGGACAGTCGTACTATTCACTATGGCTCCGATCCGACCGAGAAAGGTGACCAAATTCGTACCGTTGTTTATGTCACCTGCACGCCGGCGAGACTTGCTTCTTCTGAGCAACTGGCTCTGAAGAAAAAGGTCTTTGAGTCGTACGGCTCTACGACTCACTGGCCTCACGAGCAAATTATATTTAGAAACGTTCAGACACTCCTGCCAGACGGAACAAGAGATCCTCGCGATCGGGACGAGCCGCTCGAAAAACCAGAAATGACAGACAAATTGCTTAAGCTCGCAGGCGTTAAGCCTTATTGAAATAGCTAAATTCAATCAATTCTACTGTAGCTATCTAGTGGAATATATGGAAAGTCTATTATGGAAATCTCATCTTATAATCGCTAATCATGGGATGAGATGCCGCAACTAAGATAGAATAGAAAAACCCGGCATCTCGATTCTCAATGTCACCGAAGATCAATGCTCAAATAGCGTCTAAAGAGCATTATTAGCAAATGAAGGACAATCGTACTAAATGTCTCAATATCGGGGATTGAGTCTTCGCTGTCTTTCCTAATTTGCGTTGTTTCCGTGATTCAGATGAGGACTTGAAATGTATTACATGTACCCTCTGGAATTATAATAAGTGATACCGAATTCCTATTAACCAAAGCACACCAAAATTTTCGAACTTGCTAAACACTAGCTATTGTGAAAACATTCGCCAAGGACGTTTTCGTTCACCGTGGTACGAAAGTTGGGGTATTGTAGACGACCAGACACCGTCGTAGCCTTAGACCCGTAACGTAGTCACACATTGAACTAGAGTGATCTAGACCAGGCTCCACCTCTCGTATGGACAATATCCAGCAACTATAAATGCAGTCGAAGATAAGGTACTCTCACGCACGAAAGGCTTGATCTAAGGATTTGGACGTCGAGGCTCAGTAGTTGTCCCAATGTAGGTGGCAAATGTTCACTTGGCTGAAATCCTCGTCATGAGTTTGCAACTCTAAAACCACAAATGATCTCGTTTTTATGGCGATTGAAATGCTAGTCATTGAGAATCTGTAAGGATTAGACTCGATATCGCAAACCTGGCCAGGAATATGCAAGTTGTGGCGAGCGAATTCGCTCAAAGTTCCGCTGGTCGAGTCTGCTGATAAGCAAAGCCTTATTCGTGCGCCAGCTTCTACCGATTGATTCTGAGTCTAATCAACCTTAAGTTTGAAATCGGATGTGCTCCGGCCGAATCTGACTCGGGGTGAGCCGACAGAACATTTACATTTAAATTGCACGACTTGTAGCTCTATTATTTGTGTAATGCGTGGTTACTACTACTGTGTATTGTGAGACTTCATTGACAACAAAATACAAGAGCACCCTTACAACAATGGTGTTCTTTAGCACGGCCTTGGGGCCTCTGCAAAAATCCAAGTCGAGCACGGTCGTCAACTGCATGCTCATCTTGTCTTCGTGTGTGTTTGCTACGGTACGTCAATGCAATACATTCTCTCTCGTGAAATATATGTGCAGGTCAATAGACAACTTGCGGGAGGCCTGGCCATAAATTATTTCTTCCCACAGCTACATGAACAGTTTTAACTAACCGTTGCCGCCGTCTTAGACCACTGGATACGATGCTGGTCTTCTGTAGGTCGCCGTGTGACCAGTTCCTGTCCTTTTGACGACTGATCTTTCTTAGGAATGGCCTCAACATTATGCCCTCCTATTCCAAGTCTCTCCATCTCAGCGGAGTTACTAAGTCATTGAACACGGCCTCGTCTTTCATCGGCTGGGGTGTCGTCTCTTTTTTCATGGGCCCAACTATCGATAGAATTGGAAGAAGAAGCGGTGTTCTGCTTTCTATCATCATCAAATTAATTGGCGTTGCCTTGATGTCAGGCGCGACGGGGGTGCCCATGTTTATCATCGGTCGTGCAATTCTAGGCGCAGGATCAGCCACTTCATCTATTGCGGCCTCAACGTTAGTACTTGTTCTCTTCTCCTTGGAACTGATGCTAATTGAAGTAGCTGGCTAGCTGAAACACTACCGGCGTCGTGGAGAGCTTCAGGATTAGGTATCATTTATGCGGTATGGTATATCGGTCAGTGAAAGTACTCCTCTCCCGAGAAAGACGTCCACTAAAGACCCGTCAGGAGCCTTTATTGCCTCCGGGGTATGCCTCGGTACCTCCACCATTGCTAGCGAATGGTCCTGGCGTCTGCCTACCCTTCTGCAAGCTTTCTGGAGTCTTGTCTGCCTTGCCTGTCTGTTTTATGTGCCTGAGTCTCCTCGATGGCTCGTCAGCCGAGGTCGTACAGAAGATGCCTTGATTTCACTGGCCTCGACGCATAGCGATGGTGATAAAGAAAATGTGATTACCTTGGCTGCGTATAAGGAAATCATTGACACTCTCAATTGGGAGCGCGAGTCTGGGATGGAGAAGACATACGCAGAGGTCTTGAAAACGCGGAATTCTCGTTACCGTGTCATGTTGGTAATCGCCATTGCGACAATTGCACAAGCAAGCGGTACGGCTTTCCTCGACCCTTTTTTTCTGTTTCAATTTCTGACTATAGTAATCAGGGAACAACATCGTTTCCTACTACCTGGGTACCATGCTCACTAATGCCGGTATCACCGATTCTGTCGAGCAGCTTAAGATTGTGAGTTGCACTGTCGTACGGTAAGACTTTCATCTAAAATAGAGCTAACTTGAGGATAGAACTTTGTACTCTGGGCTTGGGCTTTCGTTGTCTCCTGCCTCGGTACATACCTAGTGAGCCGTGTTGGGCGAAAGAGGATGCTTCTCGTGTCGTGTGTTCTCATGACTATTTTCATCTTCCTAGTCGGCGCACTTACGAAAGGTTAGCCATTCTTTACTTCCACGAGGGAATCAGATCACTAACCCTTCTCAATTCAGAGTTCGGCTCCGGTGCCACCAGTACCTCGGGCATTTATGGGACCGTTGCCAGTATTTACCTATTCCAAGCAAGCTACGCGATTGGTATCACCCCTCTCACATTGTTGTATCCGCCTGAATTACTCAACTATGCGATCCGCGCCAATGGCATGGCGGCCTGGACCATGACGACTACTCTCGCTGCGTAAGTTCTCTTTCAGATGCTGTTTGGACGCCGCCTTAACATGAAATTTCAGATTGTTTGCCCTCTTTGCTTGGCCACAAGCTCTTGACGCCATTGGCTGGAAGTCGTATATGATTAATGGCGCTTGGAATGTCGTACAGGTCGTTTTCGTGGCGTGTTTCTTTGTCGAAACAAAGGGCAGGACTCTCGAAGAGATTGATGCTATCTTCGACGGGAAGAAGCATAGTGACGTGCCCGACCTGGAGGATCTGCAGCGAATGAAGGTTATGGATGGAATTGAGCCTAAAAAAGATTTCATCCAAACTGAAGTTCAGGCTGTAGCTAGCAATGAGGCTGACAAGGCAAAAGCCAATTGAGTTTAGTGAATGGATCCTAATTTCCCTAACAATTGAGATTTGTGGAGGCGCGCCTGTTCTGTCACTAGCTTGGCACAGATATTAGCAGAATTATATGATTAAAATTCTCTTCGTGATTCTATATTGAAAGACACCTTACGTTGCGGTGATATTCTTCGCGTTGATTACGTGCCTCGGTTACTTGTCAACTTCAGCTTCACCATGTCAGGTGTTGGACCAGCTACTCAATTTAGTAAAAATTTTTGTGAACAGGTTGGTCTACTGAAGTAAATATTTTTTAAGCCTGGGCGTATAAACTGTCAATCGACGCAAATTGGATCTGTCTCTCAGGGATACCAGTCCACTCATACATACAGATCGCTCTTGAGAACGCAGAACTAGACTCCAAGCCGAAGCGAGGTACTTCACGTTCGATATTTCCATAATCCTGACACGTTCTAGATCTTGGCCTACACTTGCTAACCAAATTTAATTGAATTCTTAGACTGAGAAAGATATGAAAATGAAGTATAAAGCCTTTATTCAAGCGGGATTAATCTTTGAAGAGGATCTTTCAAGGTCCACATTATTTATAAATGTACTTATCTATAGCTTTGCAGATATACCCATGGACCAGGCACATGTTTATAAACAAATAACAAAGAGCAAGTTTCTGCAAATTTAAAGCAGCGCAACAAAAGCCTCCTCAAGAAGCTCAAATGTCGCCTCGCCAAACAGTGGAAGCGACTCTATGCTCAAAGAGAGGAGTGCCACAATATCTGTATTGCATCCGTCGCTCACTTCCTCTCCATTCAGCCTGTCTGAAAGCCATACCAAAGCATCCCCCGCGCCCGAAATACCCTCAGTTTCATGATCCCCAATCAGATCGCGTCGGTACTCAATGCGAGCCCCCTCAGCACAGTAATCAGCAACTAGATAATCAGTCTCTGCCACGGAGCTAACCTCGTCCCCAACGGACTTGTATATATATAAGGGGGCAGTTGGCGTCCCGTGAAGACCGAGCACCCCAGAAATCGCCAAGACAGACTGTGGTACCGCATCATAGAAGGCTGTCTCTCCACCTTGGAAGTAAGAGAATAAGTCTTGATCATTGGCAAGGACGGAAGCAACCGTGGAGGATCCATTGGCGATAGTATAGAACTCGGCTGACTTGTTCGCGAGCAAAGCTGTTTCCAGCCACTCTGTCAAGTTCGGGTACGCCTTTGATTGTCCGAAGATACCAGAGAACGCAAGACCGACGTGAGAACCGTTGTTGACATTCTAGATTGTTGAGCTCACATTTGGCACAGTACCGCCAACTGCGACGCCCGCAAATTGGAGTTCAGGCGCGTAGGAAGGCTGGAGTTCGGCTGCCCATGTCGATGCGAGGGAGCCTCCGGAGTACCCCCATAGAGCGTAGCGCGGACTACATGATAGACCGATTTCTACGCCTTCCATCAAAACGGCACGGGTGGCATCAAGGACAGCATGGCCAGATTGTATACCAGCTGTGTATTGGGCATCTAACCCTTCGTAGTCGGTAGTGTATACCCACCAACCTAGGTTGAGGGCTGCGCCGATCTATATTCACGTCTATGTGGTTAGAATGAACGGGAAAGTATACGGAAATGATAATTGTCAACTGGCTTCTCACCAAAACATAATCCGGTTCGGACGAAGCGTCGGTTTCATTAGCTACCTGAAGGGTATAAGAGGGACTGCTGTCTACATTGGCACTGTCATAGTATGTTTGGTACCCAAGCAGCTTGGTTGGGTCCGAGTCATATGGCTCGAGCAACGTAACCACTGATGCAGACGCATTGCCGAGACTGTCTGTTGTTCGGTATAGGTACTGGTAAACAGCCTTCACAGAGACGTTGATAGGTAAAGTTAAGAATGCTTCCAACTCGGGAGATACTGAGCGAGAACGGATCACATCCCCAGCCGCGTAGGCGCTAATATTATTGGGCTCAGAATACCATGGATCCTGAGAGGGAGGGGCGAGGTTGGCGCTGAAGGCAGGAGACAAAAGGTAAAATAAAGAAAAATTGGCCACCAATGTAGACCATATTATGGCTATCAGATCTAGGTATGTGCTAGGTATGTATGCTGATTGAAAGAAATAACAACTGATAAAGTAAACTGTGATAAGTTGCCCTATATATAGTTGAAACTGTCCTCCTTTTGTTTTTCGAATCATCTTGCAACTTTTCCCTTTCGAGATAACAGTTTTTACTTCCCTTTTTAACACACCATTTCAGCTCGGCAGTCCCCACAGTGCACACAATCACTTACCATCCTGTCTGCCTAAAAACTAGTTAGAAACCAGTTGTTAAAGACATATTGCGAAGCTTTTGGAAATTACAGTGAGGGGTTATTCAAGTCTGATCTCTATGGGGTTGTTCAGCCCAGGTGTCTAAGGAGGAGTTTACAAGTATCCGTGGCGTAACCGTAACTAACTAGCCGAGAAGCATACACATGGAATGCGGTTATTTGCTACTGATGGTCTATTAACATCAGAATACAAATTTTATTGTTTCTATTTTTGTCGCAGTAGACTCAACGCTATATTTAGGGATATACATATATATAAGTACATATGGTTCAAAACATGTCCTCTAGATTCTCAAGGCACGTCATTCCAATCTGGTGTACTGAATGAGATGTGGACAAAGCTTCGGCGCGTGCCAGTGGAGAGGATAGAAACTCCGTTGACCGAACGCCGCGCGCCATTTGTGCTGGCAGATTTCCGGGGGTCGAGAGGCCAATCTGGCGGCATCGATACAAGAGCTTTGGGCACAGTAGAGAACGACGCGCAATGGAGTTTGGATCTGTCCTACATAAAGTGGGCGCTGTATTGGTGGCCGATTACGGTACGGATATACAGCGTGTTTTGGAATGGCGGGCTGGTTTTCACATCACCCTGTTGACGCATCCAACACATTCTACCATTAACTGCACGTATGATTGGCACACTGAACATGAAACTAACTGTCTAAGGCTAGCGGATATCGGCTAAGAACAATTAGTAAATGAGAATCGCGGCTGAAAACTTAAAGATTAAATCTACAATCAGGATTCCAGCTCAACTTACCGAGGAAACTGCAACAATCATTTACTTCTCTATCGAGGGCGGGGGCGATATGGACCGCAATCGCGGCAAACAACAACGTTGCTGGGAATGTGACCGGCGCTCGCTGGTTTGCGACTTCCAGAAACCAGCCTGTAAGACGTGCCTTGACGCGGGCAACGACTGTCCTGGATACGGCAAAAGTCGGCCTGTTATGCTGAAGTGGCTGGAACCTGGTAGAGTCCACTCACGCAACCGTAGATCTCGGGACAAGGAAGACGAACAGAAAAGCAAACAAAAGCAGTCCCCATTCCAGGATGGAAAGGGTTCTTCACGCTCACCAAGTCCGATCGTCGTTCCCCATTTCGACCTCATCGATCTGGTGGGAGAAGATCTCAAAGCGTCCAAAGCAGCTGTCGATTTCCGTTAGTGAGACCATTGACATCCTTATCCTTATGCTTATGTCTTTCGGCAGTTCGTGAGGTTTGTTTGCCCAAAGTTAGCTCCCATGGGTCAGCTGGGCATATACAATAGCGTATACCGCGTCTCACCCCACCTCTTCCAGGCGGCGAACGCTACTCCATGCTACATACGACACGGGATGACCTGCATGGCACTCACTCATCAAAGGAATCGGGTCAGACAGGATGAGGCACAAGAGAAGGCTCTAATCACTACTTTTATACACTTTCGTGGGAAAATGATTCGTAGTCTCTCCGAGGATATAAGAAAGGATGAGGAACATTCGAGACCTTTTGTCTTTGCAGGAATTCTTCAACTTCTTATCGCTGATGTGAGTGGATATTCATGGCCTGTTCTTGCAATTGTTGTTATACTAAGCCAAGTGTTGCCACTAGATTTCTCGAGGCTTCTCGGACGGATGGAGATACCATTTTGAAGCTGCATATAAATTTATGCAGTCACAAGGTGGTCTACGCGCAATGGCCGAAGATCCCAGAATGCAAATATTAGTTCTTACTTTCACATAGTAAGTATTCACCATGTGATCCAAGCACCGAGTCCGCTGCCAATCAATCTAATGGTCACACAGCACTGCAGTGGTCAGTGATAGTTCCTCGCCTCCAGCAAATCAAGTATTGACCCCTCAAGATAGAAGGCACCTTGAGTCTTTAATAGGGTTTCTAGATAATGCAGGATACACATTCAACACGTATCCTGCTGAAATATTTGCCCAGATCATGCGAATAAACTATCTCCGCGCGCAGGCGACCAAGTATGAAACCCCGCCACAAGATCTCAGGCAGGAGGCATGCGAAATCTTGCACCAACTTCAAACTTTCCCCGTCGAGGAATGGGTTGAAAAAAACAAGAATATAGCTAAAGAAGACTATATCCTGCTTGGCAACACATATAAGAGTGCCGTGTCATTATATTGTGTCTCTTCACTGCGGAGTGTGTCAATCTTGTCCCCAACCAACTCACTGAAAGAGATGGCTTCTCAGGAAGTCCAGACTCTGTATACTCTTATGAGACAGGCATTGAAAAACCCAAGGCTCAAAATGTTGCTAGTTTGGCCTCTAATGGTGCTTGGCGTGGAAGCCGTTCACGGCAAAATTCATGAAAAGCGCGATTTTGTGCGCAAATGGACAGAACACATGTGCACATTTACAGGCTCATATTCTTTATTCCATCTCCGAGAAGTGCTTGAGAGGTTTTGGGCTTCGGGAAAGACGAACTGGGATGATTGCTTTGACAAAACGTACCTTTTTACAGCTGTGACGAATATGAACCTTGCCAGTATGGCATAACCGTGGAGGTCAACTATCGAAACTGATGTGGACACCCACTCAAAGTAGATAACATAAATTTCAGTCATATAATGGCTATATACTGATGCTTGTATCTGAGTCAACTTTCGACGACTTTATAGCCCTGAATTAAAACTTTATCACCGCTAGTCAAATTCAGATTCATGGTAACATCAATGAAAACACTCAAGTCCTCATTTCTAAATGACCCAATACGAACTTCCTTTCTCTTAGTCACAGGAACCCAAACTTTCGCTTGATGGAAGATAACCTATTTTATTAGATACTATTATTGGTAAAATTAAATGTTTGAAAATATCCATGAGGATGCCATTAAAAATAACAGCCACTTAAAGAATCGAGAAAAACTCAACCATGTTACTCAATCTATGACAAAGGTCGCGTTCGAAGAAACACATTGAATGGTAGGCCACGATCCTTGAAGTCCTCATCAACCTCATATTGAATTTCCCCAACTTCTTTAAAGCCTAACTTCTTGTATACGGACCGCCCCATACGAGAGGCTTCAGTAATAGATTCGATATCGCCCAAACGCCGAGCCTGGTCAAGACCCCACTGAACCAACTTTGTGGCAATGCCACGACGTTGAAAGTCCGGATCTGAGGCACAAAGATCCAAGACCATGACCGACTTCTGTAGTGAGTCGGGCTGGGCCTTCTCCTGCAGAACTTGCCGGCGCTGCATCTGCATAGAGCCAATAACCTGGGTCAGAAATCTCCTTGTCCGCTTATCATTCGCGTACAGATCAGTGAAATCTAGAGAATCCGGGACCTCACCGTGGTCGGCAATGAGAGAAGCATGGATCCAGATGGCGATGCCGACAATCCGCGGGGCTTGTCCCCTGGTGGACAGGCTAGCTTTGAGGAAGCGAGTTTTCTCTGCATCTTTAGTCGCACGCCAGCGTGCCTCCATGCGAGCAGCGCCCTGGGCTTTCCCTTCCGGCGTGTCCCAGCCAGGATTCATGGCTGTCCATATACCGTCTGCAGTCTGTTCACCAAAAGCTTTTGCGCATATTTCAAACACGGAGCAGAAATCTTCGGGTTGTGTAATCGGTTGGATAACAACATTGTCAGGGGAGGCAGGATTCGCTGCCATGGTATCAGAAAGTATCGCAATGCGCACAGTATTTCCAGTTGCTCGATTGCGTTGTGCAATATTTACATACAAGTGTCAAAAAGACGTAGACCGAAATGAACTGTTGGATGACTGGTATAGTGTACCATCCGGCCACATATGCATCAAATAATCTCGGTGTTTATTCCGTATGCGGGACCAGGTGGATCCGAAATGTATGGTTTGTTGCCGGGGTATTTCGTACTCGCTCCCGGTGCTAGATCAACTGGCTACACGGTATAAAATGGACTATACATATGCTCCCAATTTTTTCGGTGTATTCACTATAATCACTTTGGGGACAAGGTTATAGTCGATTTTTCTATGTAACTAGCCGGTCAATTTGTAATGTTGAAGCACATAGGCGAATCTTATTTTGCCTCTGATTATATATATCAATTGATGGTACAGCGGAACTTTTTACATTTCTTTCTTTGTGCTAATATCCGACAAGAATACTCTTTACAAAATAGCCAACACTGGTCAACTGGCACGTGACGTGGGGTTCCTGTTGGAGCGTATTGCTCACAAAGTAGGATTCTTATTGAGCGCGGGAAAAGAATAAGGAAAAAAAAAAAGGCAATGTATTGCTGTGTCACCAATCTACCTAACTGTGGGAGACAGTAGGTTTGCCTGTGACTCTGTTGAATTCTTGCTGTAAGTGCTGCCATACCTTTTCTTTAATCTCATTCTGTCTCAAGCCATTCAGAAGTGTCTGAACGTCTTCGTCAGCACTTTCTCCTGTTGCATCAATACTATAGACGCCGCTCCCTGCTTCACCATTGCTGCCTATTGCAGTTTCAGTCCCATCAATTTTTTGAACACCTCGCTGGGTAGTGTCGCTATTTCCATCTCTAGGGGGATACATAGAGCTCGTCAACAAGAAAACATGCCTTTCTCCACATTCCTCAAGTGGAACAATCTCCTTGGTGGTGAATAGACTGGTGACTGAGAAGACTGCCCTCATTGTACCACCAACGAAGCCTTTCATGGTATTGGCAAGAGGGGTGTCGACATATCCTGGGTAATCATGAATAAAGCTAATCCGAGGCGCCTGTTCTGCGAATTTTTCCAAAGTCAACGTTATCATGGAGCATAAATGGCCTCGTGCTTTCCATGGAACAATGCGTTTCCCAGAAATATCCGTAGGGTTGATGGGCCCTTCTTTGGTGCCAGCCATCACGCAAACAACTCGACCAGTCGACTGCGATCGTTCAAGGAGAGGTAAGAGGTTTGAGATAAAGCGCATTCGAGAATAATAGTGAAGTGCAAGGATAAGAGTAAGTTTTTCAGAGGTTTCTGATCTCGGTTAGTGCTTTTATTCTTTGCATATGGACACCTCCGTTTATACGAGTCTTCATACTTGTCGTCACGTCTAATGTACCCTGGCTCTGGAACAACAGGTCGACAGTCTGTTCTTTAGCAGTTATCTGCTCACATACCGCATCAACTTCGTTTAACAAGCTGACATCAGATCTCATGAAATGATAACTGCCATCTGGGTTGATTTTATTAAGTTGACGTAGGATTTCATCAGCTGCCTGTTGAGACCGTCCAACGAAGTAGATGCGCGGCTGCCGGGCGTGCTGTACGAAGTGGGTAAGAGTCACTTTTCCAATGCCACTGGTTGCGCCAACAAAGACCGCTACAAGACCTGAAGGGAGGGAGGATTTTATGAGCGCATTCGAAGCATGGATGGCCGAGAGACCAACCATGACGGATGTTTGTACGGAAATGCGATAGCTTTACTTCAAGTTATAGAGTTGCTGGGGAAAAACAGATCTGCATTGAGCGATCACGGTAACCACGGGGATCATGCTGCAATATAAGCAGTGGAAGGATGATAAGAACGTTGTAGATTCCCCCGATTCCTGTCAGGGCTTTGATGGGTGCCATCTTCAGCGTAGATCGGATACTTGTGATTGGGTACTAGATCCCGGCTAAGCGTGGTGGTAGCACTGCTATTGGTATGTTAAGCGTTGGTTTCCTGCTTAATGTACGATGATGTAGACACTTAGTTTAATGAACCGAGCATTCTTCTGAAATTACTGAAGTTTTTGTACCCTTCGGAAACATGCCATAGTCATGTTTTAAACACTCCGCGTGTTGAACGCTTTGTGGGGTGTCCCGTCTTGCGGCGAATCGCGGACTGGGAATAAGTTATGATCTTGGAAGCTAGGAAATTTGTCCAATTTACAACAACACAGCTGCTGATATTGATAGTAATAGTTAGGTTGGTGAATGGTTGGCCGATTCGCGCTGCACGATCACGTGGAACTTGATCCAGGTCCGCAACCATAAATATACCTACGGACTTAACACCGACAGGGAGTGTCTCCGACAGCACCACGGATTAAGGGCAACATCGCAAACAAATTCGTCTGTATACGAACGACTGAGTTGGCTAGGTTAAGAGAATCCACCATAAGGACGCTCATTTATCATGTCATTTAGTTTCTATCTACCGTTTTGATTGTGCAGACTTTGATATACGTTCTTCAGTCGAACAGGATATTTCGTGTTCATCTTAAGACCTTGCTTTCAATAAGCCTTTTGTACTGAGAAGCCTTTTAACTTTGTCTGTTCGGAGCTATTCTAGCTATACTCTTACGGTAATAAACCGAAGTTTCGACACTGGTAGCAGTCATGGAGGAGAATCTAGGAAATTTATAAAGTGCATGTCTAAATCTCAAAAATAGCGACATCATGTAGTCTTTCACTTCACAATAACATCAACAACAGCCGAAATGTTCTGCTCGCGAACGACTTTCGTGGCCTCAATCAAGATGTGCTTCAAATCCGCCACCCGGGTGACTCTCTTTGTCCATAGGTGACCATTTGCAGCAGCCTTGGCTATCTCACCATAGTTTGGGCCGTCCAACTCGAGCGAGATACCTAGATCCTGATTTGTTACGGTAGATGCTACTCCCTGAGGATGAACGTCCACGATACACTGACGTGTTGCACGCCAGCCGCCATTGTTCAATACAATAGTCAAGAATGGGCAATCATGTCGGTGGCTTGCCCAATACACGGCCGTAGGAACTGAAAAGACAAAGCTCCCGTCGCCAGTAATCATGCAGATGAGTGGCTCTTTCTGCTTGTCGTCCGGGCTTTTAGCCTTAATGTTGGGTCTGTCAGTCAGGTCGTAAAGCTTAGTAGCAAGTTTAACTCCAATAGCAGCACCGCCAGCCCATCCAAGACCACTTCCACCCTTGGTGAGATGTGACCCTGGCCGGGTAAAACGAAGCTGCTCACTGAGCAAAACCTGGTTTGTGACAGAATCAGAGACAAAGAACGTATCGTCTGGCACAACAGAACGAAGAGTATATAACAGGTAGTCCACGGTGGATGGAGCGTCTGGTGTTTCTGCTACGCTCAATGCACGGCTCACGACGAGCTTCTGGCTTTTTTCAAAATCGGTCTGGACTGCGATCCATCGCTCGGCAAAGGTGTTAGCCGAGATTTTGCCGGACTCTAATATGTACTCCCTCAGTTGCGATAGAGCAGTGGCACTATCAGCATGGAACGTTGCAGTAGCACCAATATCAAAGAGGTTCATCTTCTCTTTTCGAGGGTCTAGATCAATATGGAAAATTTGTGCTGATGGAGACGGCCTGAGTCGCGTAGGAATCCACGGTACATCGGCATCAAGAACGAGCACAACGTCCGCGCTTTGAACCACTTTGGCAGCACCCGTTCCGCGTGTGACCCAGGCAGGGTGGTCTGCCGGAAAGCATACCTCACGAATCTCCGAGTCAAAAACCCTAATACCCTTAAGAATGTCTACTAAGGCTATGAGGTTCCTCACCGCTTGGTGGCTTCTACCTAAATATCCTGTAATTACGAGTGGCACTTGAGCTTTAATCAAAGCCTCCGCCACCAATTCAACGGCAGTTTTCGACAAGCCACCAAGGTAGCAAGATGGGACAGGGCGTTTTCGGGGTTCCAGAGACTCCACAGGTTGAGCCAGGATTTCTCGGGTTGCTGTGAGATACACTGGGCCGGGAGAACCAGTGGTGGCCATTAGGACCGCTCTGTGAACCACCGTCTGTACATGATGCGCGGACTTAATCTCTGCCGTGTATCGACTGTAAGGAGCCACTAGCGAGGCTTGGTTTGGGATATCTTGGTACCACTGCACATGCTCCGTTCTAGAACCAGCGGCCTCCCCGTGGAGAGTGGACGGCGCAACGCCGGCGAAAATGACTACAGGGGCGCGTCCACTAGATGCATTATGCAGCCCCTGTCCCAAGGCCGCGGTGCCAACGTCGACATGAGCGATAACGCAGGCTGGGCGATGGGTGATTCTGGCATAGCCATCGGCGGCAGACATGGCGGCGAACTAAAATTGCGTCAATGTTGGCAAGCCAATCATTCTGTACACAGAACGAGCGTGAAGGACGGACAGAAGGGGTTCACAAAAACCAAATACCGAAAATTTTCAAAAGATACATACCTCATGCTGAAACAGAGTCATACGGGGAAACTCTTTCCCCTGTAATTTAGTCCGACGCACATAGGCCTCAATGATACTTGGATGATCGGAGCCAAGGACTGTAAAAAGGTAATCTACGCCTGCCTAAAGTGACTAGGGTTACATAAGCTGCCCACACGCAATGTCACACAACGGGCGCACATGAGCAGGAAAGACAAGGACAAAAAGTGTTTCACTTACCTCTGCCAGAGCTTCCAGAAAAGCATCTGCAACAATGTACCGCGGAACCGTGTCAGACATTGTCCCGTTTTGCATTTGCCGTAGACTCGTATTGAATAATGACCCTGATTAAGTCCCCAGGTGGGATTAGTGCTCTATGCATTTGGACACATGGCAAAGTGACAAACGGCACACGATGCAAGGTGATGCGGGGGACGCACTGGAATAAGATAAGCGGTAGCTGAGCTTTGTTACGATGCAATAACGATCCTTTTCCTTTCAAAGAGAGGGTGAAAAAAAAAGCAATATTGCGATGTGTTTATATCCAAAGATTCCACTTGTTGATCGCCGCTGATCCGACTAGGGCATGTAACAAATATCAGGTAATTTATAGCATTACATGCTTGTACGGCGCTAGTATTGCGCTAGTAATTTGAGCGGCAGGTGTGGACGGCATGCGGGATTGTCCCGTGTGGCTGAACAGCCCACTCCGTACCCTGAACGTCAAAAACAATAGCTAAAAAGCGCACTAAACATCAGCCCTGGTTTAGAGTTTAACCATGCCCCGTAAACTGGCTGGCATGGAACTGTCTAAGCTGTCTCGAGCTTGAGTGATAAGTTGTATTTTCTTTTCAGAAGACTCCAAGACCAACGCGGTACATACGA
This sequence comes from Eurotiales sp. R13A2, assembly GCA_023625935.1. Classification (NCBI taxonomy): domain Eukaryota; kingdom Fungi; phylum Ascomycota; class Eurotiomycetes; order Eurotiales; species Eurotiales sp. R13A2. Next base: position 106,702 of record JAMAFV010000003.1, read on the forward strand.
GCCGTTGTAACCTCTTGGGTCTTGGGTGGCCATTGACCTGGAGAACCAGCCTAGTCCAGTAATATCGATCTGCCGAGGAGATTAATTCATACTACTACGTTTTATGTATTGTGTGGCGGCATGCATTTTCATCTTAATACGGAGTTGTATGCAGTCCCTATCAATTCGTGCCTTTGGCGTCCCTGGGTCTCTGGGTATAAGACATGAATGATATGGGGCATGCACCCATCTTGCCGTTATATTTTTTAATCTGCAGTCTGGCCCGCAGCCTCTTAATCTTCGAATTCCCCCTAGTCTTTGTTCTGCATATTTGTCGGAGATTTTGCCATTTTTTATCGACATTGGACTATCCTACCTTGTCCTCCACGTTGTTCGTGCCCCATCCATTCATTGCCAGTTTCCTAGGGGCCCACCCACATCACTCACTCGCTCAGCAACTACTTTATTTGATAGCCCCTTCAATCTTGCTAACCCTCTTTCACATTTCCTTTTTGCTTTGTTTTTACTGTGCCGTTGCTTGCATATATCTCATTACGCGCATATATTTGATTTTTTTTTTGTGCGTGTGTGTGCGTATGCGCCTTGGCTCTTTACAAAATGTCCGACTTGGTCGAAAAGACCAACGCCATCGAGTCTGCGGTTCTCGAATCGCCGCGCAGCTTTGACTCGCCCAAACCGCAAACCAGCAAGACCCCCATCGATGCTGCCCTGGAAAAGAAATTGTTGCGAAAATTGGATTTCCGTGTGATTCCTATCCTATGGATTCTGTTCCTTGTCTCCTTTTTCGACCGATCGAATATCGGAAATGCGAAAGTTGCGGGTATGACAGCAGAGTTAAAGATGAAGGGTAATGATTACAATATAGCCGTGACAGTTTTCACTGTTGCATATGTTGTTTTTGGAGTCCCAGCAAATCTGTTGGTCAAGAAATACGGACCGAAGGTTTTGTCGATCTTTATGTTCTGCTGGGGTGAGTTTGGACGTGCCTCACAATATAGATATGTTCTAATCAGCGAGAAGGTCTCCTTGTCCTTGGACAGGGTCTCACAAAGACTTATTCTGGATTAACCGCCTGCCGATTCCTCATGGGTGTATTCGAAGCCGGTTTTGTTCCTGGATGCGCCTACTTGATCGGCTGCTACTACAAGCGTAACGAGTTTCTCCGCCGATACGCCGTATTCTTCAGTGCCAACATGGCCGCTGGTGCTTTCAATGGTCTTTTTTCCACCTTGTTGGAGAAGTTGGATGGCAAAGGTGGTCTCGAGGCTTGGCAGTGGTGAGTCCGAACCATTGGCTTCTGGAGAAAGTGCGAGAAAGAAGACTCATTGATATGGCAGGATCTTTGTTATGGAATCCATAATTACGCTCTGCGTTAGTCTTATTGCATTTTTCATCATCGTTCCATTCCCTGAAGATGCCAAGTTCTTGACAGCGGATGAGAAAGCTCTTCTCCTTGCGCGTATTGAGGAAGATGGAGGTAGTGTTCGACACGATGATATCACATTGAAGCGCGTACTGTCGATGGCTGCTGATTGGAAGATCTGGCTTTGGTATGCGTCGCACTAAAACCTGAAAGGTAATTCTAAGCTAATTTTGTAATCAGTGTTCTAGCATATATGGCTTCAGAGGAAACTGCTAGCTCTTTGGTATCTTTCCAGCCAACCATCTTGAAAGACCTTGGCTGGACATCTACCTCTGCTCAATGGCACACTATTCCTGTGTACGCGACAGCTTTTGTATTTACATTGAGCAGCGCATGGCTGAGCGACTACCTCAACCACCGCTTTCTGTTCACCGTTTTCGGCTCTCTACTCATCATCATCGGCTGGGCAATTGAGCTGGCCCAGAAGAGTTCTGCCGGCGTCCTGTACATGGGCATGTTCTTTGTCTCATGCGGTGCCTTTATTAACATGTCGACAATAGTTGTCTGGCTCTGCACAAACGTCGGCAAGGGTGTCAAACGGACCGTTGCGATGGGCATTCTCACCGGGTTCGGTAATTGTGGTGCTTTTGTCTCAAGTAACGTTTTTATCACCAACCAGAGCCCTAAGTTCCCTGTCGGCTTTGGTGTTGGATTAGCCTTTGGCGTTGTCGGGCTTATTGCAACTACAGTCTATGCCGGATTCTTGATGAAGGAAAATCGTCGACGTGATCAGCTGCAAGGCTCCACTGAGAGGATCTATACCGGAGATGAGATGGAACAGATGCAAGACCTTGGAGAGAAGCATCCTGATTTCCGATTCCAGCTGTAATGTCATTTTTACAATGTTACTTCAACAGTGTACTAGGTGTTTATTTGTCAATTGAGTAATCAAAAACGAATACCGAAGCATTTAGAGCGTACAGTCATGATGTACCTAAATTGTCTACACTCAGGGTATACTCAGGGTATATATCGTTTTTGGATGCTTAGCATAATTCAAGTATATTCATATGGCGTGGACCGGTAAACACAACGTAAGGGAAGAGAATGTAAAAAAAGAAAACAGGACGGGAACAGGCATGGAAGCCGTTTACTCAAGAGACATCTACTCCAAAAATCCATCTGGTGTCTATTCTTTCGTGTTCCTAGGTATAAAATTTTCACTGTTTACACAGGCTTGAGACTGATCATTATTGTTTCCATCAAATAATAGTACGATCTTTTTTCGTGGTAGACGACCTAGTGATGGTACCTCATGGGTCTTAAAGTTGCCTTAATATTCATATATGCATGGATCATTTTCGTATAGACCAAAAGGACGTCCCAATTTGCAAGCAGGACTGAGTTATTTAATCATGCTCGGAGCGAGTTCCTATTTATCAATTATCCCTGTTGAATGTGGGTTTGAATCCGGTACGGGAAGTCATCCGTTACGCCATATCAACATGAAATAATGCATCATTCAATCAGAAGTCCTCGTGTCAGCAGCCTCTTTTGGTCGAGAACAGGATGCGTCACCATCGAGGGCTTGGCGTACATTACGGACTATCACACTTGAACGGCACACTACCGTGTACTGTAAGAATGCTCCTGTACGAAAACCAAATCGGGTTACGGCTGGAACAATATTTCGCACGTAACGTCTAGTCAATGCTAGTTAGTAGTACTCCACGAGCCGTGTGGAGTCACTACGGCCGACTCCATTAGTGCTCAAGGATTCCTAAGACCCCCTCATTAACTAATAGCTTCTAACGATAATTGGTTTTTTTGCGTCGCTAAAAGCCCTCGACTACCCGTTAGCGCTTCCTGGATCCCGTCCCAGGACCCTTGTGGATATCAGGTCTCTAACAAGTCATTGGTTTCCCGTACTGCCAAGGCCAACATTCTTAACTTAGTGCTCCAGTAAGCCGTCCCAGAACCCTTGTCTAACCTCGAGCCAACAAAGATCATTGGCGTGCGTGTACACCGTTTTCCATAAGCATTCGTGAATATTCTTCCGTCCTATCGGGGTAATCCGCCGCGGTAGTAGCAGGTGGTACGTTTCGAGCTTAGCTCCTACTGTCTGTTTGGGCAGATGTTGGTTTAAGTGACAATCAATTCCCTTGAGGTTAGAACGTCTCAACTCATGTTGCAGTCTTGTTCTTGACCGAGTATGTTGAATGGCCCTTCTAGAGTCCCAAGGCTATATGTCTACTTACTAACTGGTTCACTCCGAATGTGGCTTTGTATGTATGGTGTCCGGAATTACCCTTGAGCAGTATGCGGTAATATGTAACGTGATAGAAAGTAGTACTTTGCATAGTAGGATATTAACAACTTGAGTATCTCGATCAGCGATTAGCATCTCAAGACAGTAGCGGTTACCGCATCAAGCTACTAGGTCTCTAATAGTACGCCTTTCATTCATCATTTATCTCCAATCATTGTTTGAGTACGTCCCTTTTCCAACTTATACTCATTGCTCCAAAGTTTATTTATTGCCTAACATAGATATAACGGTCGATGATATTCTCATCCTTCCGGATCGTCAATCAGGATCGATACCGATGGATAACTTGCTTGAACCTGTAGATTTATCGATGTCGATCCGAGGCCCCAAGCATCAGTACACTCCAGACTGTTTCTGTTTACTTGGGTGCAGATCAATCTAGCACGTTGTTCTATTCGTACTTCTCCGTGATATGATATGCCACTACTCATTCAATGGGTTAATTAGTTTGACTAGTCAAAATTTAGTCGAGGAAAAAGAAACGATAAAATTTTGCATGTTGCCGCGTCTCTGGCCAACTCAGCTCACGCCACAGGTTAAGAGACGTTGGGACTAGTGAGACATGCCCCTATCCCGTGTCAATTTCACACCATGTATGTACATAATCTTAAAGAGCATTAGTTTACGAGAGTTCTAGCAACTCAAGAGACCTTTAAAACCATGTGATAAGCAATTAATCATGTAACCTGTGTAGTATTACTCCGTACACTGACCGCGGGAATTCACTCAAGTTTAAAGGGAAATGCTGGACTGGATTGTAATCATCAGGATTCACAATCTAGCACATGAATATACTCTGAGCAACAGTATCTCTCTCTTCAGGCTTCCACTCGAGTCTAGTAAATAGTCGCTATTTTGTTGGTTTCAGGCAGAAGTAGAGTGACGAATGACCAAAAATATTTGGTTAACAAGGTACAAGTCCCTAGTCAATTACGGAGTAGTACGTATGTACACTAAACCCACAAACCAGGTAGTGCCTCAAGGTAACTAGAGATATTAGTACAGATCCTAATGAGCCAGGATAAATGATACTCTTTCGTACTGGCCCGCTAGGATTACAACCCTGAGTGACAATCCTGATTTCTTTGTTTTCTTTTTCTTTTCTTTTTTTCAACCCTTGTAATTTTCACACTTGGATCATGTATGGCAAGTCCAACGCGGGCGGAACATATCTAAATAAAGTTAAGGTGTTAACCATAGCAATATATTGTTCTTACTCGGCCGTTGGATATCTGGACTGCTTCAAAACTTTATATACTCGACATAGGCTTTTCTTTAACTTCCTTGTCTAGAATCAAAATACCCTAAATTCACATTTCTAGTCAGACGACAATGCTAGAAAGATGGTGAGCAGTACAGATGTCCCTAACAAGGGACCTATCTTTATGATCGTGACTGGTGTTTTGTCCGGCATAGCATTCGTCCTTGTGGTCTATAGACTCGTACACGGTTGGACTTCTCGAAATGCTATATACAAAGATGATATACTAATTGCTTGTTCTATGGTATGTTTTGCTGTGCTCATCTAAACCTTAAACTAGCTAATTTGCTCTCGGGTAGACTATGCAAATCATTACCACCATAGTTGGAGATCTAGGTAAGATCACAAAGCTTTCAGTCTCTGGTTCTTTTTTTTGGCATACAACGTGACGCTCATATTGAAAAATAGCAAATCACTATGGCTTTGGTCGGCACAAGAAAGATATCGCACGATCAGGAGGCAATCTAATTCTAGCTTTGAAGGTTAGACTCGCTCAAATTTCACCTCTTTACTCCCCCTTTGCTGAGAAAGACACGATTAAAGATTCAAAGCTGATGCTTCAATCGCCTTCAAACAGTATTTCTGGCTCTTTCAGGTTTTTTACAAACTTGTGCTATGCCTGACGAAATTGTCCTTTCTTACATTCTATCTCCGTATTTTCCCCAGCAAGAAGTTCCACCGCGTCTGCCACGTAACAATGGCTGTCATCGTCGGCGGAGTCTTCGGGTTCGTCATTGCCACAATCTTCCAGTGCATCCCAGTAGCAGGATCCTGGGAAAAAACACTACCAGCGAAATGCATCAACAACGCCTGGTTCCGTTGGTGGTGGGCTGGCTATAACACTGCAACCGACATTTGGATCTGCCTTCTCCCAATGCCCCTCCTTGCGCGTCTACAGCTGAATACTGTGCGTAAGGTTGGTGTCATGCTGATGTTTGCCCTTGGTCTTTTCGTCTGCGTCACGAGTATCGTCCGGATCACAGCTCTCGTACAAAGTGTTGCCACCACGGATCCAACCTGGGGATCATGGGATGCTTTGCTGTGGAGTGGTATTGAAGCGAGCACGGGAATTATCTGCGCCTGTCTTCCATTCTTGAAGCATCCAATCAAACAGATATTTCCCAGGCTATTCTCCTCTCTCGACAGCAAAGTCAGCCGCAGTCGACCAACGTATAAACTTAGTGCTCTCTCAAGCAGAGGCAATCGGACTCACTCCAACGGGGAATGGCAGAACTTGGACTCGTCAAAGGTCCGTACAGGCAGTATTGGTGCGGGCAGTGAAGAGGCCATTGTACCTGGTCAAATTATGCTGAAGACGGACATTTCTCTCAAAACGGAACGTAGGGATGATTCCCCTTATTGAGAGAAAAAGTATGATCAAGGGTACAAAGTGCCTTGCTAGATGGTATGATTAGTATCGAAGTGGTGTTACTTTCTTTTCTGCTTTGTTCGTAATCATTTTAGTCAGTCCCCTATGTATTTATTCTCGGGGAGAAGTGTGGTGATTAGAATACTTGAATTATTGCATTAGGCTAGTCAACGTCTTTTCTTCAGAAAGTCCGTCAATCCTATGTCTTACCAAAAAGTAATATGCTTTTATTGTCCATGTAACTATTAGCTGCTGCCAATAAGGCACCCCGACACGTGCAGAGAGGCGGTGCGAGGCCGATATTTTTGTACTGAAGCCCAGCCTAGCATGAATTCAATAGAGTTGCTGATAAAATTATTTGGTACCATTTGGATTAAGAAAGAGGTGTGAGGCAGCGCTGCATTTTCGCAAGACGTAGGTTGTCTGTGGAATCAATTCAGCAAATTCAAATGACAGCCCGTCATCACGACCGGTGTGGAGTTCTGCCATAGCCCGTGGCATCAAGTAAACTGATCCTATCTCCGTATCGAAAAGTCTCGGATTGAAAACGACCGCAAGTATGAATGATAAAACAAAGCACTGCTGACAATCCACCTCGGCAAAGTGACAAGAAAATGCTCGTATTGAATATGCAGCGTAATGTAAAAGTCAGTAGCAGAAGGGAACTTTTGATCCACATTGATCAGGCAGACCGTCGATAAAGTTTAGAAACCCGCGTACACGGTGCAGATCAAAAAAAAGCCCCCACAGCCTTTACCTCCAGCTCGCGCAAATATTGGCACGCGTGCTAAAATTGCGCGCGGCGGCGATAGATCTGTCGAGTAAATTTCCATACGCGGATAATGAAACTTGTCCAGCGTTTGGAGAATCAGATTATAAAAGAGGCCACCGAGAAATATTTGAGAGTTAATTTGAATCTTGCTTACAAGTAAAGTACATTTCTTTTTCGGAAATCTAATAAGCGTCCCATCATGCTCAGAGCCAGGAGAGAGGCCCAGCAATATGGGCAGCAGCCCCCCGGCTACGGCGGCCGATTAGGCGGGCGTCGAGGATACCGAGACCAGTACGACCAATATCAGCAGCCACAGTATGGTTATGGTTATCCACCCCAGGGATATGACGGACCTCAAAGATATGCGGAAGCCCAGGGGCTTGGAAGATCCTATGGGTATCGAGAAACATATGTTCCACCACAACAGCACTATCTTCCACAACAATACAGCTCTCGACAGCCTCAATATCCCCCGCACGGATACGATTCATATAATTCACCACCGCCGTATGACGACCAGCAAGACGCGTACGCCCCAGAACCGCTTCCTTGGCTTCCAGATGACCAGTCAGGGAGAGCCCGACCCTGCGTCGTTCCTCGTGAGTAAGACCCAGTCAGCCACTGAAGCCATAAAAGCTAACCGCACACTCACCATTCCAGAGGTTGGCCACCAAAGGTTCAGTAATGAAAACATGAGCCCATTCGTGCGTGTCCGAATACCAGAGATGGAGCAAAAATATGGAATCACCCATCACGAATGGATTGTCTTCTTGGACGAGTTTAACGAAGCGTGGATGGCAAATCCAGCTCTCCAACTCGCAAACCAAGCGGGAAATATTGCCGGCATGGCTCCCTCTATGATTGCGCAGATCGTTGGTTTGGGGATTAACGTGACTGCTGGCATCGGCTCGGCAGTAACCACTAAAGTGAGGACGAAGAAGTATCTAGAAAAAGCGAACAAAAACCTCTTCAATCCAAACGGCTTGCATGTTCAAGTCTGCAAGACAGAAAAGATGCTAGAATATGTTGGCTTAAATGGTCAAGACAGTGTTTTCTCTCGTTACAAACAGGCGTTTGAGTATACGCAGATAGATGTCCCAATGATCCAGGGCTTCAGCAATCGTGCTTTGCAGCGCATGCAAGCGTTGGGCAATCGAGTCATGACGATATCATTCGATAGTATTCAGGCACCAACTAAGCCCGAGGGGTGGATGAAGAAGTGGGGCGCACATGAAGCTCAAAAGGCCGAACAGAAACAGAATGATAAAGATGCCAAGGACCAACGGCGAGCAAACAGAAGAGCAGGTCGGGGAAGCTCTAGGAGACAGGAGAGGAATGAGAAAAAGAAGGAGGAGGAGAACAAAAAGATAAGGTGGCTCGTGATTGCGCCAAAGGAACAAGTTGCCGGCAAGGATGACGACTGGGATTCAGACTCAGAGAAATCAGAACAGTAGTAGTTTTTGAACTAGGTTTTAATTCGCATGAGCTCTTGAGGAATGCTCGAGGGTTGTCAGCAGCATTAAGTGCTGTACTCAGGCTGGACTTTGGCTTAGCTAGATGTTTTGAAGCCCTACGTCCACATGTTCCTTGTATTTGAACAGGCTGTATATTAGTCTTCAGTTGGGTAGCAACTTTAGAAGTACCATTTTGAAATATTATGACTCATGTACATCGTCATCTTAAAAGCCTAATATTAAACTTTGTCGGGTTTACACGCCATGGGCTGTAAAAGATGTAAATCAATATTCTCAGGACTACCAGTGTCGTATATTAGAATTACGACAGCTCCACTAAACTACCGTACACAAACATCTCAAGGCATAATTTCAATCATAAAAGCAAGAACCAAAAATTAGAACCTTTTTAATCACGTTTCCCTTGGAACTCCTCAGCTGGCCACCCCTGCAGAGTCACCCCATCCTCCACATGGTCACCCGACAGAACCAACGTATGCTCAAGAATACCAGCATCCCGGCCCATTGACGCACCAGACATCAACCGCGATCCGGCACGCATAATACTCCTGTCCCCAACCTTTAAAGTGTGCAATTCAAATTCACCACGAGAGTTTAAATGACAAACCAAACTGCAATCATCCAACGCCACACGATCACCAAGAGTGACGAGGTCAGGCTCAGTGAAAAAGACACTGGGAGTGCCGTTGGCGTGGATCGCGCAGTCTTTCCCAATGGTCGCGCCCAGCAGACGATAGTACCAGACAATGTAGGCTGAGCCTGTAATCATGGGAAGTATTCCAGCGCCACCATAGCAGTCCTTAATAATATTCTCCCAGGCGAGCAAAAATTGCCAGCGCTGGTTGTAACTACTCTTGTCCCAGTGAAAGCTTCCTTCCTTGCGAGGACCCATGATCATCCACTTCACAAATATCACAATTCCGAGAGCCAGGAATGCTTGGATGGAGTATGCACAGGACAGGATAGATGCAAGTACTCCATACAAAACGAACGGGCGCCAAGGATGGAGCTCAAAACCGACTGCTTTGCTGTGTGTTAGCACGGCGTGAAGAGCCAAGAGAGCAAATACAACGGTGGCCAGCCAGTAGACGGTGGTGACAATCACTGTGAACACAGAATAAGCCACAACCTGCCAGATACGGAGAACATAGTAGTTAGCCTCGTGGCGGTAGAAAGCTCGGCCAAAGGGTTTGCAAGTGTCACTCGTAGCGATATTATGGACCGTGTCCCGTTCACTGTTGACAACAGTCCACTTGTCGACAGACTTGGCCATGTTTCCCTGGTCTTCGTAGCTAGACATGATAGTGCTGCTACTACTTTCGGCGATGGCGGACGTCTTCTCTCTTATTTGCTTTTCATCTATGCTGTCGGCGTTAATAGTTGCGCTGCTACTTCCCACAATAGTGATGATGGGCTCATCCATGCGCTTCTCGTCGATACTGCTAGAGCTGGCACTACTGCTGCTAGTTTCTATGACGGTGCCAGAATTAGAAATAGAGCTCGTGAATTGTACGGCGTTACCGCCCTTGCTCCCTGTCCAGATCGTTTTGTCGGGATAGTGACCGTTGCGACGGAGCAAAGCACCAGAACCTATCATGACTTCACGGCCGATGGTGACCCCAGGCATAGCTACAACACGATCACCAACCATTGTACCGTCACCAATCACGACACGATCACGGCCGTAGCCGTCAGAAGTGATAATAGTCGACCGAGAACCAAATATCACATCATTGCCAACCTCGAGGAGATCGAAGTCGGAAACGGAAGGACCAATACTGGGCCAGTAGACACGTTTACCAACCTTGCCGCCAAGTGCACGCACGGCCATCGAGACAAGTTCGTAGTGACGGCCAGTCAAACGGGTAAGCTCATTGATTTCACCCCCGGGCATGATCTGCGATATCACCGCACTCCGAACCTTTTGCGCAGTGCTCTGCTTTGAGGCCGGGCCAGGCCTGGGCTTGCCGCATATGAAATCGAGCAAGGTCTTTATAGCTAGGACTGTAAAGAAAAATACAATGGGACCACCAACCGCACGGGAGAGCCTCGCAGCCGTGTGCAGACCAATTCGTCGCCGACTTGTATACCAATTAAGGGTAGCAAGGAACATATCACGCTCGGGCTGAGGGAACTGGCGGACCATAGGCACAAGACCAGCCATCCATGTAAGCCGTGTCGCGGTCCAAACGAGCAGCCTCAGCGGCTCAACGATACAAAGACGCAATAACCAGTGGGGTTGCTGGACTCGCGAGGTCAGCAAGTCGCGGTTTGACTCATTAGCGTCCCGAAGCTCCCAGCTCGACGAGTTGGGGCCAATACAAGTATTCTCGGGGATGATTGCACCAGGGGCGAGAACAGACTTGAGACCGACAGACGAGTCTTTGCCAATGCGGATTCGCTTCAAGAGCATAGAAGTGTTGCGCTCCACGGCAAAGGGTCGGCACTGACAGTGATCCAAGATAACATTGTCACCAATATCAATTAAATCATATTCCCCAAGCTTGGCTGACCGGGCGATAGTAACATTTCTCCCAATCTTTGCCCCGAGCATCCGGTAGTACAGCACACGAGTCCAGTTGAAGTGGCTGAACATGCCCTTTCCACACACCTGGATTACCTTCTGGGTCAACCACCAGCGCGTGTGGTATTGTCCCCACATAGGATACATTCCCTCCTTATATCGACCGATGATGAGCCATTTGTAGATGATACCGCAAAAAGGCAACACGATCTGTGCACTGATACGGGCAGACAAAACAGCCATGACAATCAACAGCAAGCGGCCAATGAGAACGTCACGAATAGGAAATATTGTCGAGCACTCGGCAACGACGTAAGCAAATATAATCCACTGAAAAGCGCGCTTCATGGGGAAGAAGAACATGATTGGGAATAGATGCAGGATCAGGATGATTGGGTTTGTACTGCTGCATATTTTCTCACAGCCGGGTAGTTTGTGTTCCCCTTCGGCCTTGGTAGCCTTGAGTTTGATGGCTTCTGTGACCTTCTCTTCTATATCACCAACAGTGCTATCGTTGAAGAGAATGTCGCCGGGAATGAATATGCCAAATTCGCGACGGATTTGAGAAACTAGACGACCCGCACTGAGACTATCGCCGCCCGCAATGAAGAAGTCAGTGAGTGCTGAAATATCCTCTACTGCACAAGACAAGGCGGCAGCAAATATATCTCGAATACGACGCTGTGTGGGGGACAGGTTGCCGCTCAAGTTGCTGACGCGGATGGCCTCGTCAATTGCGGCTTGATCAGGATTGCCGTATAAATCGACAGGCATGGGCTGTGGGAGAATACTTATACGGCTGGGGATGAGGTAACCATGAAGCTTGTTGTGGAGATCACTAGGCGTGATACGATCATGATCTGGGCCTATTGAGAACAGGGCAACCTGCACGAAGCCGTCTCGAGGATTTGTTTGGAGATTCACCTCGGTGGTGTTGTTATATTCTCCAAGAACTGAATGAATAATGCTATGATCGACGATACATCGAGTCTTCGGGATCAATGTACTCAATGGCGTACCATTGGGCGGACAGACAGCTTCGTAGTGACGGTCTGCCAGAGGCGTCGTCGGAGAGATATCCTCCAAACTCAACCGCTCAGCCAGTTTTATACGCTGAAGCTTGTTGTTCGATTTGGGTACACGGTCCATATACACCAACACAGCCGGCCACTTGGGTTGAGGAATAATTGGTTGCAGTGCTTCATGTAGCTGGCGTAGATCCGGCCTAGTACGACCAGGAGGTGTGACGATAATTATACCGACAACTTCCTGCAGTACCTCGTCGGGGGCAGAGAAGGCCAATGTTTCACTGATACGGCCATATAGCGGGGAGGCAGGGTTTTTAGCCGTGGCCAACACAGCATCTTCGACTTCAACAGGTGATATAATCTCACCACCACGATTGATGACTTCTTTACTGCGGCCGGTGATGTATAGGTAGTCGTCAGCATCGAGATATCCCAGATCGCCAGTATCAAACCAGCCACAATCATTGAATGCGCTGGTATTAATCCCACCATCAGCTGTAAGATAGCCCTCAAAAGCTGGTGATCCTCGGACGCAGATGTGCCCGAGTATCCCATGTCCTCCAACAGGCTTCCCACTCTCCGACAAAATTGCCACTTCAGGGCCAACAATTCGTCCCGAGGTCCCAGGGCGGCACAAATCGTAGTTTCTCGGGGGTGCTGTAATAGGCATACATTCGGTCATACCATAGCTCGGGAGAACTGAGCAGTGGAAAACCTCGCGAAGTTCCACCGCAAGAGTTGGCGGAAGACCACCGCCAGCATTGCAGATGAACTGGATGGCACTTTGCTTAACAGCGTCGGGGTTGTGCTTCGCTTCTGCGAGGATCATTTGATGCATCGTGGGTGTGGCATAGTACCACGTCGGCCTCATACGAGGGTTTTGGAGGGCATCCCAGAACATATTAGCGTTGAACACCGGGCAGCAGATAGTAGCACCGCCTGCTAGGATTGGAGAAAAGATACTACGCATAATTCCACCACTGACCCTGTTAGTACTGATTGTCATAGGTTCTAGTCTTGCGGAGACATACACATGGTTCAGGGGCATCATGTTAAGGCAGACGTCTGTATCACACAGTTCTACCGACTCAATGGTTGCAATTGTACCCACGATGAGATTGTAAGTTGTGATAGGAACCAGCTTTTTAGTGCCACTAGTACCACTGGTGAAAAGAATAATGGCGATGTCATCTCCAGCATTAGGCGCAATGTGCGTTTCGCTGGAAGGATATCGGGCAGAAATCACCCGAAATGTCAGATCTTCCTCTGGCTCGATACCAAATACCGACCGACTTCCATCAGCTAGATTTAGCTTGTCAATATCGGTTTCTAGAGCCACAATAGCCTCAGCTTGCGACTGTTTAATGTCCAAATGAAGTTGCTCTGCTACCGTGTTCGATGCCATTGGCACAATGGTGTACCTATTGGCAAAGGCGAGAACTGCAACTGCCATAAGAGGGCCATTGGGCAGTACAACTGCAACACGAGGTTTACCATTGCCAGATCGTTCTATAGGTATTTGAAAATTTTGCACGAATTTTCGAATGGCAGCGTGGGTAATTTGCCGTCCGGTGACACCATCGATAATACCAGTACGAGAGTCTGTCCCTATTAGTTCTGCAACGCTGGGAATCGCTGCTTTAACCTTCGCGCGAAGGCTGGCGATTGATTCATTGTCCTTAGACTTGAGAGATTCCGGCAGGGATTTGTAGATATCCTGAAAAGTTACAACTAGTTGGCGCACAGGCCAAGGACCGGAGTTCGAAGATATTAGAGAAGAAAGCCGGTCAAGAGCATCTGGGAGAGCAGCCTCATTTTGTAGGCACTGGAGCTGTTCCACGAGGCTGCTTGACGGTCAGAATTTGGCGATATCAAATTCAAGAGGGAAAAAAAACCGTGAAAAACATACGACTGGCCTGGCAAATTCGCCATAGTATATGAATTTATCAATAGTCAACACCTGATTTAAATGTTGCTGAGACCTACAAGCCCCCCAAATCACGCTTAACATGAAGATTTCATTCAACTTATATCTCTCAAGGTACTACATACCTGAACGATTCATTTCGTTACGTATTCCCCATAAGGAAGGTGAATAAGCTGAACCGAGATCAGCATATGTGCAAATTACATGGATACTATTCGTAAGGCATGATTTTCGACGGAATGACACTTATTTGATAAGGGCAGTCACCAATAGGGCCTGCTATTGCAAGGCTGCCGGATGATCTGCATATATAAGTTGGTAAAAGTTTTGCAGCTGATACCTAGATGCAAGTATACGCAAGTCGATGCAAGTTGACACGCTGGGATGGCACATGTTTTCTTATTGGTCCTTTCATTAAGTCATTTCATGTAGGATTCGTAATTGTGTGTTGCATTCTCACATGCATGATTATGAAGAGATTTCTATTTCATCCACATATAGTAACTGCCAGGGGCGATCCACATTAATGTGCTTATCATCACGTCGTATCCATTATGAGGAATCGTCATAAGAGTATTAACATGGAACATACTCCACTCCATGCATGCAGAACACTTGTGTCGATCAATAAAATCTCGTTTGGAGTAACCGCAGAGGCGACGGACGAGCCTTGCCTATGCCATAAAGCAGGAGTTTCTGTACGCATAGCCATGGATAGACCTGGATAATCATGGATAACCATGGTTAGCTATGGATATTTATGGAAAGATATGGAAATACATGGTCAAGGGCACGGGGAAAGCTATAAACATGGAAAGATAACAATACGGGTCGTATCTTGCGTTAAGAGGGTTACATTCTCCATTGAGCTAGCATAGTGATAGAACATGTTTTGGTATTTCTTAAAGGACATCTAGAACACTACAAAATTTACCTGAATGTAAAAACATAATGCGTGATGTTGGTATTGCGGTATGATTTACGAGGACTGTAGCGGGTAAGGTTAGGATGGGTTGGTCGATTACAATAGAAAGACGTTGATGACAAGAGCTTCCTCAACCACACAAATATGTGGATGTAGTAGTTTTCGAATATTGGGATTGGTTGACAACCTTTACTCTTATCTTTCGGTATTTGACCTAGAAGCTACCCTAGATAGTTTTTCGTAATCGCCATTGATTTATTCATACTTTGCCTTTTTTGTCGCGTACTTGCTATTCGCGCCGCTTAATCCATAGATTTGTGATATATGCTAGTGTATGGGAGAAAACTCAGTCATGGTACAGTCACATTCGGTGGTCATTTTGCATTCAAATTTGCGGAAATGGGCAAACCCTGGATTGAACAGGCTCACATTTGGTTGTATATCCATGAAAACTGACTTGACAGGCGCCGGATTCATGGAACGAATGCTGGTTTTCTTACTCTACTCTCTGGGCGTCTTTTGTGGTGTTCATTCAAGCCACAGATTTTCATAGCCCTCTTGACTTGTTATGGCAACAGGCTCTCATATACATACTAAGTATTTTCCATAAACTTTTATCTATCTAGAAGCTATCATCACGGTGTTCATGTAACGTACATGGCTCAAAATGTAGAATTCGCTGACGAGCCGGGAAATGCAAGTATTATATGCAGCAGCGGCTGAACACTACTCATGGAACATCCAATGAATGATTGAAATTGACAATGGACCTACAGGCAGATCAATGAGAAACAGGCGGACTGCCGTTTAGACACTTCCAGAAAAGACTGGTACGTGCATTAGCGCCAGCATCGATATATCCGAAGCTGTTTCGGGCCGTGTCACAACTCAAAGAACGGCACGGGCATATACATGGGAATAGAATCCTTGTCCAAAATTAAATTGATTCCGAGTATAAGCGGTTTATCGAACCCGAATAAGACATGGGTTGGCACTAGTAAGTGCCTAGCAAGATGAAAACTATACGAAACCAGTTATTATCATGCCTAGCGCGGTTATTCAGTTAATTTCAACATGAAAAAAGGGATAAGGGCTTCTGCAAGATTGCAAATGAGGTTTATGGCGTCATTTGCAACTTATTCTGCGAGGAAAGCGTTTCCGGTCACACTCAGATTTTAGATCGATAACTATTGATAAATAATGGAATGAACACGACATTCGAAACACCAATATCCCTTAGTCAGGGGACAATCCACCCGCTCCAGGTCTACTGTGCCTAATCTGTGCAAAAGTTTACCTTTCTAATGATACTGATTGATAAGGAAGAGTCCGTGGTAACCAACTATGCTTTGCTTACTCCGTAGAAGGATCATGTTCCTGATCCACTTTGCCAAGTGTCTCGAAAGCTTAGCCCTTCAAAAATCGAGCTTGCCGATCTCGAATACCTCCGAGCCAATCATTCAGAACTCACACAGCGATGGGCCAAGACGGGCGATCCCGTAACACGCTGGTCTGATTAAGATTCCGGTCCGGTGTTTGTCATGCGGACCTAGGTCGGTTGATCAGCCCCAGTAATTACTCGATATGAATGGTGTTGTTACCTTTAAAAGCCTTAGCCCTAGAGAATGCTACATCCTGATGTCTAGGATTTGTTCATTGACTCCCTACGACTCGTACGATTATTACTTCAGCTCATACTCCCCAAAGTTGCTACTTTGAGATAAATCATATTGTATTTGAATTTGATTCCATTCAGCTCTAAGGCATTAACCCCTGGACAGAAAGCATGCAGGAGTGATTGGTTCATCGATTATCAGGTTGCATGATGATGTGATAAAAACTCACTAAGGGCAGTTCTTAGCCACGCAGGGGTCCCGCTTATATGGCTCGGCTTCTCATAATTCGAGCACAAAAAAATCTTCGTCTTCGCAGTCGGATTATGGTCTGCTAGAAAGCCTAAATCCATCATTGGAAATTCATTCAGCATGATGGAATTGTATATTTTTTCTACCATCGGTATCTATACTATAAATGATGCGATTTTGTTGGTGTAGCAGAACGCCTGTCATCAGTACGCTGCAACACGATATGATTTATTACTATTTCACATCCACTCAATACTTTTATAAGTGTATGTAGTTAATTTCTATAGTTTTAATTGTATAGGAATCTCTAAGGCGACCAAATAGTAGCTTTTTTGAAGTGTTTTACTGTAAATTCTAGACCATAA
This sequence comes from Eurotiales sp. R13A2, assembly GCA_023625935.1. Taxonomy (NCBI): domain Eukaryota; kingdom Fungi; phylum Ascomycota; class Eurotiomycetes; order Eurotiales; species Eurotiales sp. R13A2. The sequence continues at coordinate 123,905 of JAMAFV010000003.1, forward strand.
CTTATCAAGTGGACCAAGTTTGCTAACACTCGCAAAGGCAATTTCGATACCTGGGAGATATACATGACCGCCTGCAAGTTTTGTAATGTGTACCATAAAATACGCTAGAAAAGCCCGAGTATTATTTACAGGTACTCTCTATCCTGGCGGGAACAAGCCGTAGACTGTTATAGTGCGTTGGTAGAGGTTGCGACACTAACCCCTAATGATGATGTTGCTTGGTAAACACTGATAAGCCTCAAATATTGTTATCTCTATGAAACTAAGCTCAAGCATGATTGGTTGTCGTGATCACTTGCATGATCCACTGTAAATGCCGGACGGGACCCTGTGTTAGGTTGCATGGATTGTCTGAAAATCCGTCCTATTTTAGCGTACAGCTGAGCGAAAATACAATGATATACGCAAAAATACGAATAATGTGCCACTCAGTACATAATAGTACAACATCTTTGTTTCCAACGATCCTTACCGGCTCTCGACGCATGAATAAATCCCGATCATAGCATATACTCCGATAATTACTCGGCTTCGGGCGTCAGGGACCGAGGACGTCCCTTGTGTAGCTAAAATCACATCTTCTGAGAAGTACCTCAAAATCGAATTTACCGTAGTTGATATTTCCCCCTCTAATCTATATTGACATGCTTGACCGGTGCAGCAATATCATTGACTAGGATTTATTATTGCTTCCATGTACTTCTTGGTTTTAATATGGCTCGGGATTGCGGTCACGTCCGCCGCCGCCGCCGACACAAAGCCTCAGGTTACAATTGAAGCTGGAACGCTTCATGGCGGGAAATGTAACGGCTCATCGGATGCCATATACTTCAAATCCATTCCTTATGGCAGACCCCCAACCGATGACCTTCGGTTTGCACCCCCGAAGGCATACAACAGCACATATTCTGGTGGAACATTAGATGCAACAGCTTCGGCACCGTCCTGCATCCAATTTGGGTCTTTGTATACTGAGTCGGGCTCTTCTTCGGAGGATTGGTAGTCTACTTATACGCTGTGTCACAAAGAAGTATATTTCTGCTAACTTATGAGGCTAGTTTATATCTCGATATCTGGGCCCCGTCCAATGCCACTAACACTTCCTCACTACCGGTTAAAGTCTGGGTCTATGGCGGTGCCGAATCTGCTGGTGGTATTTCAGACGCGCTCTATGACGGATGCCAGCTGGCACAAGACAACACTCTTCTGGTATCGATAAACTACCGTGTTGGGCCACTGGGGTTCTTGGCTCTTGCGAGTGCTGGCATACAGGGAAACCAGGCCATCCAGGATCTTCTACTGGGACTACAGTGGATTCAATCAAACATTGCAAACTTTGGCGGAGATCCGGTAAGGAACTTTGTTTTATGTATCGCACATTTGACTTGACCGTCTTCTTGTTGATATCAACTTTTTAATTGACACATAAAATCAACATAAGAGCAAAGTTCTCTTGTTTGGGCAGTCTGCAGGAGCCACCAACACGTTCGTCATCGCCACCCTATCACAAGCGTCGAGTCTCATCAAGGCGGCTGTCACAGAATCCGGTGGTGGAAGAGACGTGGAATCGAATGCTACAATGCAAAACCTAGGCGAGTCCTTTGCTGAGTATTTGAACTGTAGCACAGATGATGTTAGTACCTCTTCCTCTATTCGATGGTTTTCTTTCAATGCCGCTGAAATCCAATAGCTTTCTTGTCTCCAATCGATATCAGTGTCTGAACTGCAGTCGGCTTATCTCAACGTCCCCGCGTTATACTCCGGAGTCGGTACCGATGGTTCTATCAGTATTGCCAATGCTGAAACACCACAATTTGCCCCCTACTTGGACGGAGACATTATCCCCACTCAGCCTTCTGAGGAGGGAGTACGTGTTCCGACTATATTTGGTTTCAGTAAGCACGCAGATAATACTTGCAAGGTTTTTGCTTAGTCTACAGTAATACTAACACAGACCACATAGATGCCAACGAAGGAACTCTCTTTGCAATGGGCGAGTTCGGCAGCTCCCCAAACACAGTAACGGCCAAAAACTACAGCGATTATCTGGAAGACAACTTCGGTTCAGCGGCATCGTTTATTAATGATTCTTTTCCATTATCCTACTTTCAAACAGAGGAATACCCGGCTTGGTCGTCCATCGTCAATACCTACACGGACGCCGCCTATCGATGTTCGGCATATAGAGGCCTAACACGCGCCGTGGAGAAGAATGTCCCCGTCTGGGCTTACTATTTCAACCACACTCCATCCTGTTCGTGGCTCCAGTCCGTTTCACAAGACGATCTTTCTTTACTAGGCGCAACCCATACAGCAGAAATACCATACGTCTTCGGCAATCTTGACAGCCTCTCTATTACCGGAAGCAACTGCAATTCCACCGATGCAGAATACGCCATTAGCGCATTCTTAATCCAGGCTTGGACCTCCATGGCTGCGACCGGCAGTCCCGGTAGTGTCGGTGTTGACTGGCCGGAGTATAGCACCGCGTCGCAAGGCATCTTGATTGCCAATTCTACTGCTATAGATACGGTTGATTTCACCAGCTGCACTGTTTGGGATCAGGTAGATCAGGAGTTTCTCCCTTCTTCCACTGCTTCTAGTGCGTCATCGACATTCGTTACGAGCAGCGCAACTGCGAGCCAATCCAAAGGTGCCTCCACTAAAGTCGCTGTCACCTTTAAAGTCCAGTTCATTACGACATTCATGATGAGCTTATCGCTGTTCCTTTGACGTAGTCTCGTTTTTTTATCTTTAGAAGGTCGTTTAATGTGTGGTTCCTTGAAAAATGCTCTTATTTCAATCCCTAAGCATCTGTGCCTCAGAACGACGGGATCCAATTAAAATCCGAGTTAATTTTTCAAGGGGTACTACACAATAAATTACGTTAAGGCTGTACTTGATAATTAGTCTCCAGAAAGAGTTGTCACACGATCAAGGGGATCATTCATTTTTCTTATAAATCTAGTCAAGCTTTACAAGCACTGGTAAGGTTCAAAAAGGCTGCGCATAATAAAGACGGCGTCATGTAAAGCAACGGACCCTATCATCTTGCTACTAAATACTTCTGCGGCTCACGCAGTAGATCTAGCATACATTGCTGAAGCCACTGTCATCATAGACCCTCTAGTCACACTCCTAGAAGCAAACCTGCTAGAGACTTTCTTGACAGCAAGCGAAGATGAAGTATTTTCAACAGCACGAACTGCAGTAGTGGTGAGGACGCTGTTCTGAATGGTGCATGCAGTTGCAACTCCGGCATTGTCAGTCTTTATGGCGACAGCCTGGCTGCCGGCAGATGGGCAGTTGAGCTGTTGAAGACTCATAAGATAACGGGCACACATGAATGTGAACAGATTGTTGCCTGTCATAGAGTCCGGACTTGTCGTTGCGGAAAATTTCTCCTGAAACGATAAAATAAAGCTGGGTTGAAGGTCGATCATCGAATTGCAGTAGAAGTCGAGCTGGCCAGCCACCGCGGGACTGCTGTCGGAAACTTGAGGCTGATTGACACCTGAGCGGTAGGCGTCTGTCTTGGCAACACTTACATCGCCGTTGGATGTTAATAAACAGTCTGGATCATTCAGAGGAACCAGTGCAATCGGAGATTGCTGTAGCTGATTAGCTTGAAGCTCACTGGTAGCTAAAGAAGGAACAGTGGAACCTGGATCATCCAAGCTGGGAGCCAAAAAGGGGGTGCACCCAATGGCTGGATCGAGGCTCAGTGATAGCAGTGATTCATCTGACCCATTGTTAATCACCTCAGCACTGGGAAACATTTCTCGGTTCGCAGCAGTGTCCTGAACTGTACTTCCATCTGATAGGAGAAGATATTGTGTAGGCACATTATCTGAAGGACAGGCGTCAACCATCACGAATGAACGGCTTGTTGGACAAGTATTTCCCTGAGAGTCTGTTCCCAGTGCAGGAACGGCAAGCTTATTTTCCTGAACAGCTGTATTGACGGCGCTCCAAAATGGCCCGGTGTTGCACCAACTGACTTGGCCGAACACATCTCCCTCTGTGCCCGGAAGGCCATTGACACAAGTGATATCTTTCAGCGTGGGCGACTGATTGGTATCCTCTCCGTTCTGGTCAACTAGTTGCAACACATCACCATTGAAACCAAACCATAGTGCAATTTCAGCACCATCCGGAATGGTCGGAACCACAGGATTAACTTGAGGTGTCATTCCTGCATTTATTACCAGTGGGTGATAGATAGAGATATTTCCAGTAGTCGGATCGATAATGGCAGCTTCTGCAAATGATTGCTGCAAAAACACACTCTGGGAGCATGGTGCTTGGAGCTCGAATGGAGTAGCTAGACCATCGGCGGTTAAAACGTCGTTTGGCAATTTGAGGAGACAATTTGTAACACTCGCATTTAGTGTAGTCGAGCTTGTAGTTACTGTTGGAACTTGGCTGCTAGTAATAGTGACTGAGGCTGACTTCGCAACTGTCTTGGTAATTTGAGTAGACTTCACATTGCTGATGCGAGGATTTCTTGATAGAGACTTTTTGCCGTGTGGCACTGCAGCATTTGAAACGGAGGACGAGAAGAGAAGAAGTAAAATATAGCATCGAACTAAAAAATTGAAAGACAACATCGCTCTTCTGCTTTAAACGGACAATTGATTGCAAACAAGTAGTGTTGTAAGGTAGGAATGTGGACCTGAACGAATGACGACTAAGGATTCAATACTTAAAGATAGGCAGATGAGGAGGGCCTGCCTCGCAGCATCAATGTCAAATTGAGTGTAATGTAGGGCCGGTTAGGTCTCAGGATAAGTGATGCCACAGAGAGATACCAGAGGTGACGCAGATACCAGCTCTTATACCAATTTTCTAGAGTTGCAAACCATTAGAAGGCACTAAGCAACACTACGCCAAAGCTTAAAACGAGGCTCTTACAGGGGGCAATTTAATTAACAAGAAAGTCGACCAATGGGACGTCAAGTAAAAGAGAAGGGTTCGCTGAAACAGACAAGTGTCTGAAGTCTCGGTGAATTAGGGGTCCGTGCCATTTGATCGATCGGACTCGACTAATCATAATTTCGAATACAACCTGCCATTCGGCCTGAAACTAGAGGTATATAAATTCTCTTTTGCATGCTTTTAATGAAAGTGTAAAGATTAGATTAGAATGACCGTATGAGACTTGGTCAATGTTGAACGATAAGGAACTTCAGCTTGGAGACGTTCGCGTAAGGAAAATAATAATAATATCAAGACTTTGAGATTGAAAGGGTTGCAAATGCCCGTCCATGATGCAAATCCTATCCTCCAATTTGCTAGGTAACCTCAAGGTACGTCCAGATAACCATATTCCGCCGAAACTAATAGCCCCCGCCTCCTGCTCCCATATCACCGCTTCTACTTTGATCCTTCACAAGTAACGAGTTGTTGTCTTTCAAACTCGAAAATCTTTATCAACATACTCAACCTTTGTACAGATAATCTATTCAAGCAACACCTTACTCAAAAGGTGTCTAGTCGTATGGTCAAATCAAGTCGAAACAATACCTCGTATTCAAGCCCGGAACTAGCAATTCTGAGACTGGCAAATTAGTAAGGAGCCAAGTCACTAATCCGAGACCACGGCTCTTGTTAGGTTTGAAGCAATAAAGGTTTCTTGGCTTGAAATTTTGTATTGTGGTAAATCAAGTCGCTCCGGTGATGACCACCATTCGTGAACTCCCAGGCTAGGGTAGATTTCCGGGCAAATCACACCACGGAGTGAGTTTGAGCACTGAGTATTACGAAAGCTTACATATCCGAAATGAAAGAAGCAGAATTTGATCCCTCCAAGGCCGGGTTCTGTCTTTCATCGTTCTTATTCCATATTAATCACTCAAATTGAGCCCTGGACTACACCTTAGACTCTTCGTTGTGGCCCGACCGTTATTACCGCCCGCAGCGTGGTGAGACAGTTGCTACAGCGAGTCCATTCTGTGATTGGGTTCTCCCGGATCCGAAGTATGGCGAGCACCCACGCTACGCACCCGTTTCAGGTTCCCAGTTGGAAGAAGTAGTGTAATTGGGCAAGGCACATTCTCCTAGATACTCTTTTCGGGTAATGATCAGAGCTTAGTGACGGCGTAGGCCACAAACGGACACGATGTTATTACCAATTGCTTTGGCCCATCAACTGCGCGGGGGCTTCCACCTATATTGGGCTAGCGGCAGGGGCCTGTAGGATCTAAGAGGCGGTTAAATTGGTAGAGAACACTTATGCCGGAGGCGCAGGTCGTCCGAAGTATTCTGCGACACATGTAACAATTTTGGATGAGACAAGTGATCATGGCGCAGTCTAGCACAAGGTAGCTCCATGAGGCAAGTTCTCTCCTCTAAGAATTTAGATGATATTATCAAAGCGGCCGCTCTGTACACTGGCTTAAGTACCCACCCTGGGTTTATATATCTAATATATTTAACTCGATTTACATTTTTGCTATAAGAATTCGCTCTAGCTAAAAAAAGACAATCAATCATTAGAGTACTATTCTTCAGTATCCCTATCAGACTCACTCTTCTGGACCTTCATCTTGTTTATAACACGTAATATGAGTCAAGTAAGTAATATAGGACCAGAATTTCCGTCGGCTAAGGCAGTTTGACATTTATTACCGAGTATCCGATAGCAAAGATGGCAACGACTACATTGCAATCATCTAGATTATTAGGCGTATATTAGGCGTAGGTTAGGCGGAAAGAGAGCTTTTCCCCCTAACGCCATAGTTAAGGACAGTGATCCATTCAAATCACCTATTGTCTACTCTATATAGTCTCTAAATTCCGTCAACAAAGCTTGCGGTGGCCATGGCTCGTCGTAGACCACTTTCCACTTCAACTTATGCTTCCCCGAGCCCACTTCTAACATGCTTCCGGGACTTTCAATAACTGCCCGCGAATTGGGCGGAACGGAGACCTCACCCTCAAGTATATCATTCCCCGTGAGCTCCCATTTGCAGCTGATATTACCATTAGGACTTTTGAAACAAACATTACTACTACTAATCGTTCCGCCGGGCATTGGCTTCACGAGAAACTTTTTCCATCCAGGAGTGAGTGGGGAAAGACCCCCGATATTCTTGTGCATCCAGTCTGCCACACTTCCGAGTGCATAATGGTTGAAGCTGGTCATCTGCCCGGGGTTGATAGTCCCATCTTCTAGCATGCTATCCCATCGTTCCCAGATTGTGGAGGCCCCCAGTCGGACAGCATATAGCCAACTAGGACATTCATCATTGAGAAGCATGCGATACGCAATTTGCTGGTATCCACCATGCGTGAGAGCGTGTAGTACGACTGGGGTGCCTGCAAAGCCGGTTGAGACTCGGAACTTGGCGTACTGGACTAGACGGGCGAGTCGCGCGGCTGCGGTTTTCTTCTGGGCGGCATCTGAGTGAAGTCCAAACACTATAGACAGTGCAAGCGAAGTTTGCGAGTCTCCAATCACCAACCCAGACTTGGCGACGTATTTATCTTGAAACACTTGAAGCAGTCTTAAGTGCTCAGCCTGATATACTCGCGCCTTTTCAGGCAAACCAAGAAGTTCAGCAATCTTAACCATGATCGAGGCGACATAAACGAGATACTCATCTGCCACGAGTACTCCGTCTGTTCGTGACTGCCCAGGTTCAGAAGGTGGAGCATTTGGATCTAACCAGTCTCCTAGTTGCCACAGCTTAGGGTCCCACAATCCATCGTCGCCACGACTAATTGCTCGTAAATACGCTTCCATCCCATCCCACGCCAGTCTCAGAATCTCGATATCACCGAAATGGCAATAGATTGTCCACGGAAGCAGAACGATAACGTCGTCCCACACTGCTTGGGGCACGGCTGGCCATGGACCGTCCCTCATGGCATTGGGTACCACAAGGGGCACAATGCCTCTTCCTTCCATTGTTTCAGCGACGACGTCGCGCATCCAATTTGACAGCATACCACAACAGTCATATATGAAACTAGCTGTGGGACTAAATACCTGAATGTCGCCTGTCCATCCTAGCCTCTCGTCCCTCTGAGGACAATCTGTCGGGATACCCAAAAAATTTCCTCGCATTGACCAGACAACGTTTTTGTGGAGCTTATTTAATTGCTCATCAGAACATACAAATGACCCGGTGCGCTCCATGTCAGAATGAATGACCTCGGCAACGACAGACTCGGTGGTCAATGGGTCGGGTTCGTTGCCGCTCCAACCAGTAATCTCAACGTATCGAAAACCGTGATAGGTATAACGAGGATACCAGTTCTCCAATACTTTCTTGCAACCAAAGATAATAACATCAGTAGCTTTGGCTGCACGTAACGGTCGAGTTCCAAGCTTGCCAAGTTCCAGGACCTCTGCATACCGGAGCTTGATGCAATGTCCATCTGGCCGTGACAGTGATGGTATTCGAAGCCTACCGACCAGATTCTGGCCAAAGTCGACCAGTGTTTTCCCATCTGGATCAATATTTATTGCAATAGGCTTGATGGTTTCTGTGACTCGAATGGCAGGGGCCGAGGATGGGACGAGGTCGGACTCGGGAGTGTCGATGACCTCCACAGGCTCCCAGAATTTGTCACTCAAATCCAAGCAATCGTATTCAAGCCGAAGGTCAAGTGTTTCGCCATCATATATTCCAGACGCCACAATCGGAGAAAGTGCACATTCCCAGGTCTCGTCCGTATTTAGTTCAAAAGACGGTGTTGCAGATTCGTCCGTATCGAACATGGACAGCTGTGCTAGAGCGCCGATTTGCTTGCCATAGAAGTTGGAGATTCCGTCACCCCAAAGGATCCTCCCCGCATACCATCCTTCCGCAACCTCTACGACCAACACGTTTGTCCCAAGGCGTATAAGGGATCCAACATCATAGGTCTGGAACTGTATCCGATGCTGGTAGGACGTCCAACCTGGCGCGAGGCACTCATCCCCTACTCGATGGCCGTTCAAATGCGCTTCATAGAGACCTAGTGCCGTGATGTAAAGCCTGCTACGCGCACTCATTTTCGTTACCGTAAAAACTTTGCGAAATCGACATGGTCGGGTCCCGCTCTCGTCTGGGTGCGATTTCTTCGTCCTTGTGGGAGAAACGATGATCTTCGCATTCCAGTCCTCTCTCTCTAGTAAGGCAGCCTCTACCTGAAACCATTCGGACCATTCAGTGTTGCAAACACCAACGTCGCAAACTCCTTGTGATCTCACCCTCACGCTGGCTCTCTCGGAAGAGGCAAGAGGGCTGTCCGGCCATGGAACCAAAACGGTGTCTGGCGTGTCGAAAGCGAAGGTCTTTGGAGATACATACTTTTGTCGTTTTATTTGGACTTCATATGACTCCTGGATCCAATCACGGGGTGCATCACTGCCTATTGAATCTACGGTCCAGGATAGTCGCGGTTGTGATGTTGCGACGCCCAAACCTGTCGGATGATGGTCAAATTTGACCTTGGAAATGACTACCTCGGCAGGCATGACTGTGGTTGCTGAAAATTTGGAAGATAAACACTTAGGTGAAGGCTAAAAGCAGAAAACAGAATAACGCTCACTTGAAGTAAAGCTTCCACAAGACCAACGTAACTGTTGGGTCGCAAATCCAGCTCGGGCTTCATCAGCCCGAGCAGATGCGGAGAATTGCAGTAGTGCCGTTTATGAGGTTGGACCTCTCTGAAACAACCGCGCAAACTCTAGCCAACATAGAAGAGGAAGTCGGTGGCTCGGATTGCCTAGTTCGGGCGAGTGTCATTCCGCGCCTGTGGAGTTTCCCCGTGGGGAATCGAATAGCATTGCCGAAATCTGGGGTTACCAACGTTCAATAAGCCAAGCGTCCAGGGCATGACTTGGCTCAGACTGATCACAATTATGCAATCTGGGTCATTTTACTCGTGGCACATGGAAAATGTGATCATGTACCCAAGTGCCTTACACTGAAATTATAAATAAGCCGACAGAGGCATAGTCTATGTTGTCTAATCTATAATTACTGGCTTTGTCACAGCGTCACGTTGTGAGTGAGCTGAGTGAGTTCTCAATTCGTGTACCACCCATAACTCATCTTCGTAATTGTCTGCAACCACGAAAACGATGTATTCAGATACAAGAGACAAGGTACTGCCAATCCCCGACACCATCCACCAGGAACATATAGGCGACGAGAAGTGGCTCAATCGCAACGAGGCCAGAAATGCTTTCCATGCAGAGCATGAAATCAATCTCTGGACAGCCATCAAGGTTAACTACCGCGGCGTCCTTTGGTCGTTTTTCATCTCCACGGCTATCATCATGGAAGGTTACGACACCGCCCTTATGTCGTCTTTCTTCGCCTATCCGTCATTCGTTCGGCACTATGGCCAGTACTTCGAAAACATCCAAGAATACCAGCTTACCAGTCCTTGGCAGGTAGGCTTGGTTAATGGATCCAACGCCGGCGTCGTCATTGGAGGATTTATAAATGGCTGGGCTTCGGCTCGTTATGGGTATAGGCGCACAATCATCGTCGCCATGATCGCCATGATCTCGTTTTTGTTTATTGTATTCTTCTCGCCAAACTCTGAGGTTCTCGTGGTTGGTCAGATTTTATGTGGCATCCCGTTGGGCGTCTTCGCCACAACAGGGCCGGCGTATGCATCTGAGGTGTTGCCGCTCGCCCTCCGCGGTTATTTGACCATTTATGTAAACATGTGTTGGGCCATAGGGCAACTTATTGCCTCTGGAATTCTTCAGGGACTGGTCAATAACAAATCGCAATGGTCGTATCGTATTCCCTGGGCTGTCCAGTGGATATGGCCTCCATTCCTGCTCTTCGGCGCCATCTTTGCTCCAGAGTCTCCCTGGTGGCTTATCCGGAAGGATCGTATTTCTGAGGCCGAACGCACATTGCACCGCTTATCTGATCGCTCCGACGAAGAGATTCGAGGTACCCTGGCTCAGATGATTCATACTGTCCAGATTGAAAGGGAAGTAACAGCGGGGCAAACCTACCTCGCATGCTTCAAGGGTACGGACCTGAGACGCACAGAGATTTCATGCTTTACATTCATGACGCAAATGCTTGCTGGTGCCCAGTTTGCTTATGGACCAACATACTTCTTCGAGCAGGCTGGCATGAGCACTGACCAAGCCTACAAAGTAGGCATTGGCAGCACGGCACTTGCGTTTCTCGGCACTGGCATATCTTGGATCTGGGTCACTTACTTTGGTCGACGTACCATATATCTCACCGGCATCGCATCATTGTCTTGTATCCTTCTCATAATTGGCATCATCTCGGTTAGCTCAACATCTGATGGCAGTCTTTGGGCACAAGCAGCTTTGTGCCTTATCTGGCAACTCGTGTATTCCATGACGCTCGGTCCAATTTGCTACGCAATAATTTCCGAGACTTCGGCTGTAGGTCTTCGAGCTCAGACTGTCGTCCTGGCACGAAACGCTTATAACTTGACATCTATATGGTGTGCTATTTTGGAACCTTATATGATGAATCCGACGCAGTGGAATTGGAAAGGCAAGACTGCGTTTTTCTGGGCTGGAACAGCTGGCCTTATGACTATTTGGGTATACTACCGATTACCAGAGTGCCGAGTACGTATATGGTGCTTAACCTCAATGTGTAATTGTAGCTGACAAATATAGGGCAAAACATACGAGGAGCTAGACTTGCTTTTTCACAAGAAAGTTCCAGCTAGGAAATTCAAAACTGCGCACGTGGATCCCTACGCTAATGAGGACGAAGGTGTGAACACATCAATTGAATAGGAAGCTTCATCTTGCTGGTTAAAATAGCTAGTTGAACCGTTGTTTCATACTTCGAGGCGATAGCAACCCTGTATCCAACAAGTCTGTGCAAACCCACTTTCATAATCTGAATCTCAAACGTAGATACCCTCTAGTCACTTGAGGGTACATCAGATATAATAAACTGGAGACTTATGGTCTTTCTTTCGGTATATAACAGACCCTTAAGAATAGGTAATGTTTGCCCTAAGCAACGTTTCATTTCCTAGCTTGAAGAAATCTAAGTTAACCTATTACAAGGGCGGAAGACCACAGTAAATACCACATTTTGGGCGGGGACTATGCTGTGGAAATATTCATATTACCTTTTCTCCAGAGAATACCATCATTGACTTCTTTTCCTCCTCCAATACCTTAATTACTTTAATTACTGCATGAGACAATAATATAGTGGAAAACATATTACCGAAACAAGAAATCATAAGCGCAGAACGCTAATCTAGTGCTTTATGATATTTTATCGACCATTTAGGCTAAATTTAAATGTTGTCATTGAGCGAGTGTGCCCCGCATGAGTGATTAGCCAAGATCCAAGCCTTTCGCTTCTACTCCATACTTTCTTGTTACTGAGTCATTTTGAATCCACATGGCTGAGTTACTAACATCCTAATATCGATTCTAGATAATGTCTTAAATAGTTATCCACTTGGATGTTCGTCATCCGAATCGCTATGCCCGTTCCGCCGCTACGGGCTCACAGCTTTGTTTGTTGCGTGCAGTTCTTCCACGTTACGACACCGAGCGCATGACCTTAGATCAATAAATCACGTCCGTAATATTTACTTTGACCTCTTTGTGTTATTCTGCTTGAATTTCGGCCATGGCATTCTCTAACGATGAGACATCACTCACATTTCGCTACGATAATGAGACATTGCGCATCGAAGCCTGGGGTCCAAACGCCCTTCGAGTTCGAGCGACTGTCGGAGCCTCATTTCCACCCGATAACTGGGCTCTTGAAGAACTTCCATATTCCGGTGGCATCAGACCCTCAGTGAGTCACGGTGAAACAGGGACCATTACCAATGGCTCAATCATCGCCAAAGTAACCGCTCGAGGCAAATTGACTATTTTCAACAGTAACAATGGCCAAAAGCTACTTGATGAATTTTCGCGCAATCGTGTCGACCCGACAGACCCAATGGCCAGTGCTCTCGAAATAAACGCACGAGAGTTTGTACCGCGACAAGGCGCGGAAGCTTGGCATCTGACTGCACGGTTTGAATCACTGGATCCAAACGAAAAGATATATGGAATGGGCCAATATCAGCAGCCATATCTAAACTTGAAGGGCACCGACTTGGAACTTGCACAGCGCAACTCGCAAGCAAGCATTCCCTTCGCCGTATCATCTCTTGGCTATGGCTTCCTCTGGAACAATCCTTCCGTCGGCTGTGCTGTATTTGGCAAGAACGTCACCAGGTTTGAGGCTTTATCAACTCGCTCTTTGGACTACTGGATAGTCGCTGGCGACACACCCAAACAAATCCTACGTGCTTATGCCGAAGTGACGGGCAAATGCCCTGAGATGCCGGAGTACGGACTAGGCTTTTGGCAGTGTAAGCTGCGTTACCAAACACAAGAGGAAATCTTGGCTGTGGCTTCCAAGCATAAGCAGGAACTGGGGTTGCCAATGGATGTAATCGTGGCCGATTTCTTTCATTGGCCACGTGAGGGAGAATGGAAGTTCGATCCAACCTTCTGGCCAGACCCAGGGGCGATGATAAAAGAGCTGCAGTCGCTTGGCATCGAATTGATGGTATCAATATGGCCAACTGTTGACCGCAAATCAGAAAATTACAAGGACATGGTTGCCAAAGGCCTGCTGGTCCGTCAGGACAGGGGTATCATGGTCGTTTTTGAAGGCGAAACTAATACACGCCACTTCGACGCAACAAATCCAGTAGCACGCAAGTATGTCTGGTCCAAAGTCAAAAAAAACTATTACGATCACGGTATTAAACTGTTCTGGCTCGATGAGGCTGAGCCGGAGTACCAGCATTATAATTTTGACAACTACCGCTATTTCAAGGGACCAGATCTCATGATTGGGAACTTATATCCTCGGTATTACAGCCAAGGCTTCTTTGACGGCATGAAAGCTGCTGGACAGAATAGAATCGTCAATCTTGTACGCTGTGCATGGTCAGGGAGCCAAAAATATGGAGCTTTGCTATGGTCTGGTGATATCGCTAGCAGCTGGAACAGTTTCCGCAACCAGCTTGCGGCAGGGCTTAATACTGGGATGGCAGGAATTCCTTGGTGGACGACTGACATTGGTGGGTTCCATGGCGGTGACCCTAAGGATGAGGCATTTCGGGAGCTCTTTGTTCGCTGGTTTCAGTGGGCGGCATTCTGTCCCGTCATGCGGCTTCATGGTGACCGGGAGCCGAAGCAGCCACGTTTAGGAAACAGTGGGGGAAGCTGGTGTCTGTCAGGAGCTGATAATGAAGTTTGGTCGTATGGAGAGGAAGTGTTTGAGATCTGCAAGCAATATTTGTTTCTACGTGAGCGGATGCGGCCTTACGTGCGAAGCGTGATGCATGAGGCTCACCTGCATGGTGATCCGGTTATTCGACCACTGTTCTACGAATTTCCATCACAGAGTAAAAGTTGGGAGATTGAAGATGAGTACATGTTTGGCAATCGATACTTGGTGGCGCCAATCTTACAACCAGATCAGAGAAGGCGAAAGCTGTATCTACCAAGTGAAGCACGTTGGAGGCAGTTCACGGCTGCTGGTGAGACAATAGGGGACACAATACAAGGTGGAGAAGTTGTTGAAATTGAATGTCCAATACAGTATATGCCTGTCTTCGAGCGGGTGTCCGCAGATACATGTGGGAAATGAAAATAAGAGTATTCACATACTTAGTTCAATACGGTAGCATTGATAAACATTATTACTTGTCCAAGTATCATTCTCATCCTCTTTCCGCTTTTAAGCTTGTATGAATGGTTCTATGCAAGAGCACGTGCGCTCTTTGCTTTTCTCGGCGCGTAGGTTTCCGTCCGTCTGTCACTGATGTCGTATACTAAACGCTGAGAGGTGGACTGATGGAACAACCTTGTCGCCAGCGTGACTTTCACTGTTTTACTACGAGAAATATGGAAGAGAGAAGAAGGAATTCTTAGTTCTAATTGAATCTGCAGTAGGCGGTGTGAGCGCACCCTAGTCATAGCGCTTACAAATGCCATGCCGCTATTTGAAGGGGAACTATTCCACCTGATATTTAAGCCAATGTTCAGATGGTATCATAATGACTAGAATTCTAATCAATCATTTTACATTCAATACTGATGTAATACAGAGAGATTCCCCGATTTAATTTTATAGCATAAGAAAAAAAAGACAGAACTTTAGAACATAAAGTAAACCAGAACGCATATTGTTGCCGTACCCAACATCAACAGGCTTGCCCCCTTGGGTTTAGTTATGTATGCGACCGACGTAGACGTAGTTGTAGATGCTGAACTGGTGGTATTAGAAGTAGATGACGCCGTTATTATTTGACCAAGTTCTCCTGTCAACGTTGCAGTGGCACTGGGATACGCAGTTCCGGACTGAGACACTGTGCTACCAGTTACTCCAGCTGTGCCTAGTTCCTGGATGTTAGACCTGGAGCTGTTGAAAATTGTCTGCGCTATTCCAATGACCTCGTTGTCCAAATCATATACAACGTATGCAGATCGCAGGAACGCATCACCCAATATCAGATCATTTGTCACCGCTTCAGAAGATATGCCGAATAAACATGCTGTATTGCCGTTTGACATTGTTACTATTGGAGGCGTAGGATCCTGCGGAATTGCCAATTCTGAGAAAGGCACCTGGATGGTTGCAGAACCGAAACCGAAATTCAGTGTGCCTTGAGAAGAAGATAGAAGATTACAATCAACAATATACGTTCCCGGCTCGTACTCTTCTACTTCGAAGAAGTTGACCAATTCTGAGAACCAGCCATTGGGAAGTTGGATCAATGAGGTACCTGAATCCAATAGAGCTGGAATGGAAGTGTTATCTGTGGTGATGTATTGTACTGAGCCTTCCATCTCAACACCTATCGAGTTCAGGGCAACGGTCATTGACATTATCTTGTCTGTTTGCGAGTCGGGTTGAATTTCAAGAACATAGAGATCGCCACTAAACTTCTCTGTATCATAACCCCCAAATACGATTTTACCGGTGCTGTCCTCTAGCATTATAGACCAAATTAGCAACATGCGTATGCCAATCCGGCTTTTGAGCGCCATAAAGGGGAGATAATACCATACCAAGACTGTCCAAGTAGAGGCTATATGCACGGGTTTTTATGATATTCTGAGAAACAATAGTATCGATGAAGTTAGCGTACGGTGTATCTCCCCCATTCGTAAGCCATGACTCATCAGAGTCAAATCCAACTCCAAGAATGCCATTCGATACATTTCGGGACTCGGTCGAAATACCCATGGTAAGGTTCTTGAGTGTGGTTCCAGAAAACGTCATATCGTCTCTGATATAGTCACCATGGACGTACGAGCCTGCAGTACCGTACGTGATATTAAATCCACCTTCTAATATCATTGATGCCGTGGAGGAATCGCTGATATTGACTAGATCCATAGTTGATATTAGCGTCTGGAGTGTCAGGTATGGAGTAGCGAGAAGGAAATCCAAAAGAAGCAAAAAGAAGATGGTAAATGTAAGATCACTAGAAATACATACAACCTCCACTATCACATCCCACCGCCGCACAATCTGCGGTGCTAAACACCCATAAATCACTGCTTCCTGTGTCAAGTTGGACTGAAAATAACTGTCCAGGTGTTCCAATAGTGATATTCATGTAATAACCCCCACGAGTCAGATTGTTGTTAAGTATGGTAACAGGGGAGTCTCTTTCGGAATTGCGAATTTCTTTGGATTGGTAACGAAAGGATCTTAGGTGGTTGCCATTCAGCCCCGGTTAATCTAAGAAAGAGCAGGAAAAAAAGGATCGTGTCAATCATGGTGAACAGTAATTAGCAGGAAGCACTGTAGCTAGCTGGCACTCTTGGTGTGAATAGCGAAAACAAGCATTGTCCAAGTTATGAGTTTCAGGGTCAGCATTTATATGTCTGTCAGACAAGACGCATTGATCATCTAATTTTGGCTTATTCCGCGTACTCTACATCGTGAAGGTACCGACTGCTGAGCTGGCGTGGCAGGACTCAGCCGCATCCATATCATATATTCTGATATAGAAATTAGGGTTTACCTAGCTCGGGAAAGACGCGTGGGTCACGTCCTATTTATTTATGGAGGACCTCGTACGGATTTGTTATGGGCTTTGCTTGGGCTATTCGAAATGTCTTTGATTGTTTTTAGGAGGTATAGATTGGTATTCGGATATTTTGACAGTCACTTATGCCGTCTGCCGAAAATCTTTCTCGTGCAGTCATGCACACATGTTATTCGTTGCTGGCAATTGCAATGGCAATATGCTCATGTTTTGCATCAAAGGAATTCATGTCTCATTTGGGTAATAGAATCAAACGCGATAGACCTAATAAAGGTTTCATGCCAGTCCGGTCTCTCTCGTCCATCGAGTCGAAAAGATGGACGGGACTCTAGCTGAAAGGCGGACTTCGTACAGGCCATGCTTTCGGGTGACCAGTGCTTCAACACAGCTGATAATCCTAAGCCCCACTAGTGCCATAACTCCCCGTACGAAGTCGGAACCTTCAACTAGAAGACTTGTAGAAACGCAGCTTCCGGGAGTTCCTACTCCGAGGCTAACTGGGGCTCACTAAGCCTCACTTGGTGGGTTTATCGCTGCGACTGGTGGAGACCGGGCAGCGAGTCAAGTCGCCAGCAGTCTGACAGGGATGCTCTCTGTTCAATGTTTTCCACCGCGGCTTCCGGCCAGTCAGTCGGTCGGTCTACGTAGTAGTTCGCGCAGCCCAGAACTATAGGTGACGCTGTTGGGTGATTGCCCGTCTGCCAGCATTCCCCCTGCTAATTTACTTGGTAACCCCTAAGCCGCCCCTAGGTGACTGACACAATCGCCATAGTGCTAGGCTAACTAGCGTTGCCAGCCGCAATAGCTCCATTCCCCCACCCATTAAAGGGGTAAACAATGACAAAGAGAAAGGGAACGGAAACCATGTATCTATCTGTTTGGCTGAGATTTTTTTTTAAAAAAAAGTGCCCAATAGACATACTTTACTTGCCAGTAGAGCTAGGGCAAAAGAAGTTGTCCAAGTGCCCCGACAACCCCTCCAAGAAGTCAGAGGGAACCTCTTCAACGGCAGGTCCAATCTGTGAACCCAACCCACGAGATGCATCACTCGTCATTTTGCTGTTTTGTTCCTTCTCAGGAGTGATGTTCTTTGGTGCACCAAAGATTTAACAAAGAAGTCAGCACAGCTCTATAGCTCTGCCATCATTTGTGATAGTAACAAAGTTGTGTTGTGAAACTTCCAATAGATCTGACTATTCCAGGTGAATCTTGCGACATGCGCTGCGCTTAGCCTGTTAACGGTCTTGCAGGAATAGCAAGTCGGCAAAGTTTCCGGTCGAAAGGTTCCGTGCAATAGAAGTTCATTGTAGGAAATAGGACCGGCGGGAAGTGTCGGGCTGATTGATGCCAGAGCACCGACGCGTCAACCTTGGAATTGCGGGGCTTCAATTCCGGCTTATAAACAAATGGAGTGACAATTGCGTGCAAAAGCTGTCTTCTATCTATCATGGCTACCTACCGTTTTTTTGGGCAGTTCTACTGTCCATCTATTTTTGTCTTCAAACTTTTCAGCGAAACCCAGGTCCCTGAAATTTATGGGTCGTGAGCAGGACCTGTAATATCGTCTACGTGGAGGCTGTGGCCTCATTGAGCCTGAGAATCGAAACGCCCCTGACCAAGAGACACGACTTTTTGAATCATGGTCTCGCTTCAACTCGCCTCAAAATAAGTGCTTCTCATAAAGACTTACTTCTTCATTCTTTACACTTAGTACTTTGAAAAGAGCACAGCGCCTCCTAAAACTCAATCTAGTTCATAAAACTCTACTCAGCAAAGGCAAAAAGTTACCTATGATCAAGTATAGAATAGAAGCGCATTCATGATGACAACACAACAACTAATTGATAAAGTGCATACTGTTTTCACTGTAACGAAGTGAACAGCAACCCATTCCGCGTGGAGCAAGGTCGCATCATCGCCGATCTGGTAGACATGTTAGTGGGTCCATAAATCTATCATAAGATACAATAAGTCCGGTGCTCCGGTGCCCTTTTATTCCTTTTGTTTTTCGACAAGTGTTTCCTAAATGGTCGCAAACGCAATAAGTCCGTCTTTTGTGGAACTCGGATTTCAAGATATCGTAACATGAATACCTCGGTATTTGCCAACATCTGCCGTTTGACGATTCTTTCTAATCTTCTCGCCTTGTCCGGGAGAACATCCCTACCTAGCGACTAACACAGCTGTAGTTGGATTGACATATAAGTTATCCCTATCATCATGCTTATCGTAGTCATTTAGTTATTAAGATCTCAACACACTTGCGTTCGTAGAACCGTTATCTAGGCACATCCCGCCTCTGGCCTGGCTACAGCACTACTTCGAAGATAGAGGTCAGGAAACCACTAGGTATTGCCTGCAGTCAATACGTAGCGCGTGTTATGCATGGAGGCTCAGCAGCCCACGCATGTGGATACCGAGGTAAGGACTCTCAGCCACGGAGAATTAGTTCCGTAAAGGATCCCATTTATTACGCGGGAGAAGTGCCTCTCTGTGACTGATACCGAGGCAATGTTTCTTACTGAACAACTTATGTTGTCTGTGTTGCTCAAGATGGAAATGCTCAATTGGGTCTTTTATTACTAGCAAATAGGTCCGATTGCAGATAGATGATTGTTTTGCACAGCAAGCCGCGTACAGAACATCATCCCCTAGTTATGTCCAAAACCTTTTTCATTACGGGAGCTGGGAGTGGAATTGGTCGGGTAGCAGCGAGAGAGCTTCTCCTCAAAGGCTATCGTGTGTTCCTTACAGACTACAATGATTTATTCCTCGAGGATACTTGCACGAAACACCTACCTCTCGTCATTCCTCAGGACAAGCACCAAAATTTCAAATGGACGCCAATGAATGTATGCGATGAGGAACAAATTGCGAACGCAGTTGCAGCCTGCGTCCAAGAATTTGGAGGCATAGACATTCTAGTGAACAGTTGGTCTCCCCTTATTTCAAAGCATACAGATCTGAACACGCAATTTGTATAAGATTCTGACAGATCGCAGACGCCGGAATAAATGTACAGAATCACGGACCCATTACTTGCTGCTTTTAACAAAACGCGACTAATAACCGCCTTAGAGTCAATATATGCGGGCCGGAATCCGCATGGATCAAGTTCCAACATCTGATTTTGAGAAAATTCTCTCTGTTAATCTCACCGGTACCTATCGTGTCTCCATGGCAGCTATTCCTCATCTCGAGAAATCTCTCAACGGTGGTGTGATAATCAACATGTCCAGCTGTCGTTCCACACAACAAAGCAAGCATGGCGAAGCCTATGCTGCTTCCAAAGCAGGAATTGAGGGTCTAAGCATGGCGATGGCTGTAAGTCTCGGACCGAAAATTAGAGTCCATGTTGTCAGCCCCGGGATGGTTGATGTGCGCTACGAGCGCAATGAGAACCTTTTGCCACCCTTGGAGACACTGCGGAAAGACCTCAACAAGGACTTTCAGAGTGAGTATGCGCCTAAGTGGGGGGCTGGTAAAAGTCAAGCGTTAAGCGAGGCGCATCCTGTTGGTAGGATTGGGATGGGGGAGGATATCGTGAAGTACGGAGTCATATCTTCTACTTAATGATAACATGCTGACTGATTAGATGGATTGAATTCTTAGGAGTGTTGGAAGGCGGCTTCACAACGGGTGGGGTGAGGATGTGTATCCCAGTTTCCTTTTTACACCCTTTACTGACAAAGCATATAGGCATATTTAGTGGATGGAGGATATTCAAAAGTGTTATCGTATCCTTCCTAATAATCGTTTTTATCAGTTACAAAAAACAGATAACGTGATTACATTAAGTCTTTAAGCAATGGAAGTCAATGTAGCAAACGTTACTTTAGGGTGTGTTTAATAGTGTTTTTTGTTGGGCTTACAACAAACGTCTATAGTCCCACAGACCTAGGAAAATATCTAAGAAGCGGAAATTATCTAAGGACTAGAAAAGAAATTCATTTAGGATAGACCATCTTATTTAAGTTATTTATGAAATTTTGGATCTTTATTAGGATTTTGGGCCCAGGATGCTCAAGGGGCTGACAGCAATGTAAGGGGGATTTCGCCGTCGTTTAGACTCTAACCCATTTCCACTCCAGCTTTCCTAAAGCGGTATCGCCCTGCGTGGGATACAAGCTCCCGTGTGATGTACTTGAGAAATCATACCGCACGTAAAGTAGAATGTCTGAATGAGGCCAGTCGGTATCTACGAAATTGGACCGTTGATATACATGGGATTGAGGGACCATTGCAGCTGAATATCGACGGGCCAGACAGTTGTCTCGTCATGAAGGAAAACAAAGGAAAATGGGAATTTGGGAGGAATTTGTTGTTTGAAAAGAGGTTAGTCTGCCTGCGACATTTCAGAAGCAGATGGATGCCTTTTTCCGGCGGGTGAGAGACGGGAAGTCAGGCGAAGGATATTGTGATGAGCATGTAGCTGTGAAACTGCTAAAGCTGTACGATGCGTTAATTCTGCACGAGCACGGCAGTGGATTACATTGAGGTAATTTATGTCTACCGAGAGGCAACTAGGGCTAGCTAGTAATATACCTCTGAATTTCGAAGCCAGTAAGGGTCCTCGACATTTTCTCCTTTCCAGCAGTCCACGGCACACAAATCATACCAGTCGCTTAAAGAAGCCTCGAATTCATTGATGGAGGTCCCACTCTGTGCCAGGGTCAATAAGATAGTCGCCTCAGTAGTCAATTCTTCCAAACGAACAGCAACGTTATAAATTCCGCTGTTGGTCATCTCAGCACATCCGGTATACGCATCGCATGGGTTCGTATCGGTAAGCTCAAAGTAACCGTTAGACGGCAGAAGCAAATTCATCTCCATGCTGACATCTCCCTGCGTCAACATAGCCGTGCGGTTGTTATAGCTCAAGCTGATGTTCGAAACTGTATGCCAACTAGTCGCGATATCCACCGAACTCGACGCTATGATCTCGTCCCGCACGATGAGCTGCGTATTATTTAAAACAGCCACACCACGCAGGACGCTAGTTGTGACGTTTGCATAAGCTTCTGTGAGGTTGACAACGCCAAAACGGCTAGCGGAATCAAAGCTTCCAGCCCAAAGAAGAGAATTGTTGGCCGAGGGGATCTGATTGGAAAAGTGAAGGGCGTCTTGCGTTTCGTTAGAGATGCTTAGTGTGTTTGCACCTTCAGTTCGGCACCGATAATATGTCCAGCGACGCGGCGCAACAAAATAATCGGTAAGACTGTAACTATCCGAACCAAGCAGCTCTGCCCATCGATATCCCTGATAGTCCACAACAAATGAGCCTGCATCTAGATGACCATGAGAGCGTCCATTGAAACCACCCATTAGTCCAAAGAACCAGCCGGTCGAATTGGTCCACGAGGAGCGGTATGTCAACCCCGCAACATTTTCAAACTGGTCATATCGAGCCATAGTGGGCAGAGAATTTGTATCATTGAGAGATGAGTTATAAAAAAGAAAAGCTTGGAATGTCGCTGCTTCTGAGACTGTAAATCTCGACAGCATACCCTGCAGCCATTGAGGCTTGTTAAAACGTGAGGCCCAGTATCCGACACTCCATAGACTGTTAGCATTGGAGAATGTCCAAGCTCCGTCACCCCAGCTGAACCCACCAGTTTGGCCAAAGCCGTAGGTTAGCCAGGCACCGAGGTTGCTCATGCCAGGAAGATTTGAAATGCCGAGATCATCTCCAAGTGCGCTGTCCAATGAGCCCATCATTAGACCCAGGAAGATGCCTGCATACGTCCCGTATGAATAACCTTCAATCCAACCACCATCGGGCGCGTACTGTTGTAACGATGTATTCAGCTTTGGAAGAGAGAATTCTATGATCTCATTCGCAAGTGTGGAATTTACGTCCCCGGTAGCAAGGGTTCCAATGATCAAGCACCCATGTGTTACTTGGGCCCAGTTGTTCGTATGCTCAGCCCAAGTATTAATCGAAGAATTCAAGGCGGGAAGGAATGACTTCTCAAAAATTGCGGATTCAATCTGTGTTCTCTGGTCATTCGAAAGCTCATCATACACCCAATCGTAGCCAAACGAGGTCGTCATTGTAATATCTGCGGTATTCAAAAAATCGGACACATCCCAATCCGGAAGTTCTGCCAACAGCATTATTGTATCAATCACCCAGTTGGAATAGGTTTTATTCTTCGTCAGTCGGTACATTCCTGCAGCTGCACCAACATCCATTCGAATTGTGCTGGACCACGATGCGGCAGATGTCAGTGACAGAGGTGATGCCACAGCGACGTTGGCCGCGCTTTCAAGATACCCCAGTACATCTCGGTAGTACATGTCAGTGTTGTTCATTGAAAGGACCGCCTGAACGCGCTCATCTGTGAACATCAACCGGGGATGGGACGGAAGGTCCGTGAAGTCGATTGCGGCGCTCGCAACTGAGCCGAACGCCAGCAGCCATGTAGTATAAAACATGATTACCAACTTGTATCCAGTACAAATTCTATCGCTACGCCAAGTTCAAAGGGGACGCTGGGTGCCATGAGCATGCCATTATCAAGTTGTGAATCCGGTTCCTTGCGACTGTTCATCCCATCTTCAGCGGTGGCTGGTTATCAGATGTATCCCACATAAATAATGCCAAGTCAATTAATTATTCCGATAGGGCTCAGTATGCTGGTCTTGAATGATATGAATACGGTTCTTATCAGATACACAACTTCTCATCCCGTGGATTTCGTGGGAGGAGTGCGGGGTCCCCGCGTTTCCAATCAGTTTTGAGGCGATGTAACTAGAATATATAGTCTCACAGAACAGCACAGCTGTACCACATCAGCGATACTAGTAGCCTATCAATTCCACCAGATTCTAGCAAAAATGGACCCTGGCGCCCCAAAGACAGAGAATGTTCCGACAGATACTAGAAAAGATGCTACTATGGAAGAGAATCTGAGCACTACGCAAGCAATTTCCTACAAACGATACAACTCCCCTTTTTGGCAGATTATTATTGTGAGCTTGGTTGCTTTTGGGTGAGATCTTAATATTTTGTTCAAGCAGACAATGCAACTGATTTCAACGAATAGATGCCCAGGCATGTATAATGCGCTCTCTGGCATTGGAGGAGGTGGCCAGCTGAATACTACCACCCAAGCAAAGGGCCATATTGCGCTTGCATCCGTCAGTGCAGCCGGAAATATCTTTGTCGCCCCCATTGTGACAAACGTCATTGGGCCAAAGTGGACCATTCTAATCGGAGGTATCCCCTATGTTCTCTATGCAGGGTCACTGTTGGCCTACAGTCATACCTCAAACCAAGGCTTCGTGATTGGTGCTAGTGCTATCCTCGGCATCGGGGCCTCGCTGTTATGGATCGCACAGGGCGCTATTATGACTGGCTATCCACTGCCACAGCAACAGGGTCGAATGATTGGTGTGTTCTGGGTTATCTTTAAGTAAGACTCACAACTTCAAAGCGATGAGCTTTGTCTAGGCAAACGTCTAATGCTAATGCGCATGCGCAGCCTCGGAGGATTTCTTGGGTCCATGATTTCCTTTGGATTGAATTTCAGTTCTGAGTCAGGGACGGTTTCTGATTCAACATATATTGCTTTCATGTGCATCATGGCTGGTGGATGTATTTGTGCTCTAGCCCTTCTCAACCCGTACAATGTCGTACGAGAGGACAACTCTCGTGCAGCGGTCCTACGAAAGCCTAGTGTCTGGAAGGAGTTTTTAGGGTTATTGAACATTTTGAAAGATTGGAGGGTCGTCTCACTTATCCCATTTTGGATGGCTGCCAACTGTGAGTCCCGCCTATATTCCTTGTCACTAGTTGAAACTAATCAGTTTAGATGCCTACAACTATCAGCAGAATACCTACAATGCAAAGCTTTTCGACATTCGAACTCGCAGTTTCAACGGCGGAATGTACTGGCTTGCTCAAATGGTATCAAGCTATACTTTCAGCCTCTTTCTCGATAACAAATACATGAACCGCCGCCAGCGCGCAATCTGGGGCTTTGCAATTAACGCTGTCATCTCAATGGTTGTTTGGGGGGGCGGACTCGCCGCGCAGCTCAAACGTGGCCCGAATAGCAGTTACTACGGCCTTAACGAATTGGATCTAATTACGTCAGGTCCAAAGTACGCCGGTCCGTTCCTGCTATATTTCTTTTATGGAAGCTTCGATGCCATCTGGCAAACCCTGGTATACTGGACGATTGGGTATCTGTCTCATGAGTCGCCTGAACAGGCGGCACGTTACGTGGGAGCCTTCAAATGTGCCGAGGCAGTTGGCAGTGCAATCGCGTCAAAGGTAAACTCGGACAAGACAAATTATAATGTGGAATTCGCAGTGGATTGGGCTTTTGTTACGTTCGCTTTGGTCTGGGTCATTCCATTTGTCTGGTCCATTCAAGATGTGCCTGCGCATGCCGGACAGGAGACGGTCTACGTCAATAAGGATGATCATGTGGACAATAGAGCATGAGGGTGCTTATCTGCATTCATCTCAGAGCGGCAAGGCAAGTGAAATTAATATGGTCATATGCCGCTAATCTATATAGCCTCTGGGTAAAAGTAGAGTAGTAGCAAGTCAATATTGAAAAATATTGCGATATGATTCCGAGCAGGCATTTACATACTTCAACTTATTTCAATATAGATACAAATACGATTGTTATAGTTTTGGAAAACTTCTACATGAAAAATATCATAACAACCTCCTTACTGCCTTTGACGGAGTGTCTCGACGGACAGCATGCACCTAACATGTACTGTGCAATAGAGGGTCGAGTGTTAATTCGTGGAATAACCTATCACGGCGCTAGTTTGTTCTATGTAGAACCAAAGTTGATAGTTATGCTCTATATATTGGTCAGTCTTGAATCCAATCTGTCCACAATAACTCCAACTTTGGAGCTCTTATCCTGTCAGATAGATATTAATCCAAATTTAAATACAACTTTGCAAATAGGTGAAGTATTTTCTCTTCGCGTCGCATACCCTCACACGAATGGACATTCATTTCAAATACACTGGTTACAATGTGATGACAACTTTTGCTAGGTTCGGGAACAACAAATATCAATCTATGTATCACTCTTTGTATAGACTAGTGTCCTGTGAGTTGGTTGCAAGTCTTACAGATGCAAAAGATGACAGAATTCCTCATCTAACTGTCTAAACAGCCCCATTTCCAGGGAATAATATTTCCCTCGTTGAGACGTCCTCGTGATGGCCTTCAATACAACGAAACATATAGTCAGGGAGCTGCAATACGATTCTTTGGCCATTTGTCGAAAAAATATATTGCAGATTCTTCTTGTTTGTACAGAGGATTCAGGCGCAACCAGACACTAATATCTTTATTGATAAGGTAAGCCTTGTCTTTGCGTTGTCGAGTTTTAGGAACTACAGTGTGTGGTACAGATCGCGCAGCGAGTCATCGATTAGATAGTAGCCAATTAGTTGACTAACCAGAATTGATGTCAAAAGAACAATCAGATAGATCTAATTAAATAATTTTAAGGAAATTGACAACACAAACATCCATCTATCAAGATGTGAAGCATGGCTGTGCGCGATAGTTTTAGCAATGCTCAAATTTCCACTCTAGAATACAGAAAACAGTGTCTATTCAACCAAGGTCTTTGTTGCTTTCCTGTTAAGTAGACCTAAATTAACGGAGGAGTCATATCGAATAATATTATTGCTCATCTAAAGTCATTTATCATACTGAACTGGAGGCAAAATTTGACTCCGCTCCACCGCAGTACGAATCGGACGTCTTAAAGTTCGTCTTTCACTTCCTTATCTTTGACGGAAACCTTTCGCTTTGCTGATTTCCCATCCGCGCTCCGTAAACGGAATACTTTGGCGCTGTGGCGTGGAACAAACGATTCTAGATCACCACCAGCCTTGACAGTGCCAACCTTCTCGCCCAACAATCGAGGGTCTTTTTGCTCAAGCCCCTGCTCGTAAGGAAGCTCCGTAGAGTTGTACCAGTTGAGCTTTTTGAAAACAGACTCTCGAGCGGCATCGTCTTTAGCATCCAGAATAGATTGAGCGTCGGAATCAGCCATGCGGTGTGCCCACAAGTCATACACATCCCAGTCCTGGCGAGTCTGCGGTGCACTTCCGCCAGGTCCATCACGGACAAAAATGTGGTTGAGGCTAATCTTCATGTCAAGATCCTCATCGGCAGCATTGAGCAAGATAACAAGCTGGTCGCCCAAAGTAAGGCGGCCGATCCACACATGTGTTTCTCCGATACCATACTCATCCTTGGGGACGCTCTCGTTGCGCTGGATGCGGACAACAGGCTCGCCCAGAGGATCTTGGCTGATTGCAATGATGGCAGGATTATTTACGATTGAAAGTGTTTTTGCGTCCATAACTCTGAGATCATTGCCAAGGAGAAGAGGAGATTTGATTGCGGCCCACATTGCGAAATGCGCTTTATACTGTTTTTCACGTTAATAAGAAATTGAACAGATTTGCGGAATGGGTTTTGATATTGTACCTCCTCATCTGTCATGCCACCCTGTCCAACTTCGAGCATATCTAGATCATTCCAGGCACCTGGCTGACCTTTGTCGACAAATTTCGCTACCCGGTTCAAAATAAAGAGAACAGAGCACTGGCTGCCGGGAGATACACACAATGGGTTATCAAAATTGGTGCAACTGCAGACATCGTCTGGGCGAGTGAAAGAATCGTAAATATCGCCTGACATACGCCAGGAGTTGGAGATAGATGCGCCCCACTGTGTCTCAGGTATAAATTTGATATTCTGTGTTTAAAGTGAAATGACATGGAAGGGTTAATGAACGCACCATATGAGAAGAATCTTCTCCCCAGTTACACAAGCTGTACAGTATCGGACGCCCCGTAGCATTGAGGGCATCCCACATTGCCTTGTACCGATCAAAGGAAATCAACGGTGAGCCATGTCGGCCCATATTGTAGCAATTGTCATATTTCAAGTAATCAACTTCCCACATTGCGAAACTCTCCGCATCTTCTTTTTCGTGGTCAAGAGATCCCGCTGCAAGGTTGTTGTCAGTTTATGCAGAGGTTAATAATCCGGATGTTCGACAATGTCTGATTCCTTACCATATCGTGCACATGTCATTTCACCCGCGCTCGAGTACATGCCAAAGAGCAAGCCATTCTCATGGAGATGTTCAGCAACCGCTTTCATCCCATTGGGGAACTTTTGGAGGTCTGGCCGTAAATGACCTGTCTCGTCTCTTCCATCTGACCAGCAGTCATCTAAGACAACATAGTTGTAGCCCAAGTCCCGCAGGCCAGTGTCTATGAGAATTCTGGAGGTATCCAATAGCAGAGACTCGGAAACGTCACAGAAGAGGGAGTTCCAATTGTTCTGCCAATAAAAAGCAAGATAACGCATTAGCCGCGTTCAATGTAGCGTTGTATTTGAGATAAGGTAGGTGACACAATGGCAAAAGCATCACAAGATGTTGACTCACCCAACCCATTTGGGGCGTACGCGCCAGTCCATTATCAACAGCGCGAACGCCAACAGCCCAAAGGCTGGCAAGTGTCGCGCACTTCTGTGAGAACTTCATCTCTTTGTCGAACAAACAATGGCAATGCGGAGAGGTGATAAAAGTTGTTGAACTTGTCAATAGCTCCGCACTTTTGGAGAAATCGTTTTATACCCTACAGTACTTAATTCCTGTTACATGTCACTTATTTTTGCCGGCACCCCTAATTTGGAAAATAATGTCACCTCTGTCCAGTCGAGTGTCCACCGAAGTGCATACTAGGTCTTGACTGAGAAGATAGTGCTGCGAAGCGCAGGTATCCAAGGGAAACAAACCCACAATACCAGCACGTGTAGCCTGGCCCATCGGCTTATCTTGCATTTTATTTGCCCGAGCTGTGGTCGTTGCTTTCCGAGCTGTCGGTTGGGTCCCCTCATTTCACTTGCGCTAGGGCTGGTGCGGTGTAAGCAACAAGTTGAAATTACGGCGTAAATACGATATCTTTCTTTGTGAAACTTCTTCTTGTTTACAGCTAGAAATCGGCCATACTGAAAGCAAAAATTGGCAAATACATTTATCAGTAATTTTCCCGCATTTAAGGGGAAAAGTAGATGTTCTATGCAGAACGAAGATGGAAGTCCACGTAGGCGATGTGATGAAGCCGTACGGTGAGCATAACCACTGTATGATGGATCTGTCTGTTGTAATTAACGCCATCCATAGCTTGCATCAATCACCAATCATAGAGTTCTGAACGTGTTGTTAGAATCACCTGACTGCAGCTACCAACTAAAGAGGTAAAGAGGAAGCCAGGGGCGAGTGGAAAACCAACAGCACTTTGCATATCACCCAATGGTATCTTGTCAAAGCCGACAGGTGGCGGCGACGGCGTCGAGAGCCACACTTAAGCTTGTTGTTTTACCTCCGGAAACCTCGCAATGACGAGCTTTCTAACAGAGCACTCAAAATAGAAATGATACACACCATAAGATAAGGCTGGTTCCGAAAGCCAGATGGCAAGTCCGTATATGGCATTCCGTAATTTGCAACGTTACACGTTTCCGGGGTAAGTATTTGGAGCCCCATATTCTTGGCAAGTTAGCGTGCACAATGCTCGCGCCAAACCCTAAAACCACATAAAACCAGAAACATGCCCAGTCGGTATGTTCCGGCGCTCGATATAAGGCGGATTTCATTGTCTTCTCATGCCCGAGTCCCTCCACGGCAAAGCTAAGCAGTGCACCACAGTTTCGGCAAAGATGGAGACGAAGACAGACGCAGATGTCCCAATGTCGGACCAGCAAGCACAGATCGCTGAGGATGAACAACATCACCAGTCATTCTGGCAGGCATTTTCGGCTCATCCTAATGCGGTCTTCTGGTCTTTCATGGTCTCAATGACGGTCATTATGGAGGGTTACGACACCATCCTTCTCGGTAACTTCTACGCTTATCCAGAATTCGCAAAGAAGTTTGGTACCTGGGATACCAGTTCAGGATCTT
The DNA here is from genome assembly GCA_023625935.1 of Eurotiales sp. R13A2. NCBI lineage: Eukaryota > Fungi > Ascomycota > Eurotiomycetes > Eurotiales > Eurotiales sp. R13A2. Next base: position 153,937 of record JAMAFV010000003.1, read on the forward strand.
ATCAGTTGACTGCTGCCTGGCAGTCTGGCCTGAACAATGCAGGCACTGTGGGAGCATTTTTCGGAGCTATTGCCAACGGTTGGTTAGTCGACAGGTTTGGTCAGAAGCGAGTAGTGCTTGCATCGCTGGTGGCATTGACGGGCCTCATTTTTATTGTTTTCTTTGCACCTAATGCCCAAACTCTTCTTGTTGGAGAAATCCTGTGTGGATTCCCTTGGGGTATATTTGCAACGACGTCTCCCGCTTACGCATCCGAAGTCCTCCCTCTTTCACTACGTGTCTACATGACTAGTTGGACAAATATGTGTTTTATTTCCGGACAATTGATTGCTGCCGGTGTTCTCAAAGGCATGGTCAGTGTGCCGAATGCATGGTCATACCGTGTTCCTTTTGCTATTCAATGGGTGTGGCCCTGCGTCTTGTTCCCCATTCTTTGCTTTGCTCCTGAATCACCCTGGCATTTGGTTCGGAAAGACCGGGTGGAGGATGCCAGAAAATCTCTCGAAAGACTGATGCGCACCAAGCAATCAGATGGTTCCACCGACTCATCCGTCGTTGACAACACTCTCGCCCTCATCATCCATACCGACAAAATGGAACGTGAACAGCTTAAAGTCAAGACGACCTATTGGCAATGTTTCCGTGGCGTCGATCGACGACGAACGGAGATCGCATGTGTGGCTTTTGCCGGGCAAGTCACTACTGGTATGGGCTTTGCTTACAACTCGACTTACTTCTTTCAACAAATCGGCCTCAGTACTCAGCAAATCTACAAGATGAATGTTGGAATCACGGGTCTCGCTTTGTTTGGAGGACTGATGTCCTGGGTTCTGGTGTTCCCTCGATTCGGCCGTAGGACTATCTATCTTGTTGGTCTGCTCGTCAGCACCACCATCCTGTACATCATCGGCATTCTGAATGTGTGGACAACTCAGAACAACGTTGGAATGGCCCAAGCCGTCCTTTGCTTGGTTTGGACATTTTTCTTCCAACTGACTATTGGACAGCTTGGTTGGTCTCTTCCAGCCGAAGTGGGATCTACTCGCCTTCGTCAACGGACCGTCGTCTTGGCCAGAGATGTTTACTACATTGCCAGCACTACCAGTACTGTGTTGGAGTCTTACTTCATGAATCCCACGGCCTGGAATTTGAGTGGTTACACCGGATTCTTTTGGGGAAGTACTTCACTTGTCACTTTGATCTGGGCCTTCTTTCGGCTACCTGAAACCAAGAATCGTTCCTATGATGAACTCAACTTGTTGTTTTCGAACCGTATTTCCGCTCGCAAGTTCCATGAATACGAGGTGAATTCGTTTGAAAGGTCTACCGCCGAGAAGGATGAGGTTATCGGTTATGTAGAGAAGATTAACCTCTGATTACCGGCTCACTGAACTCTTTTTATGATGAGTTCAGCTTGAAGATGTTAACATGAATATATGAATATTGTGAAATGACATTGCATGAAAATTTTCTGATATTGTCCTTTATGTAATCACAGTTGTAGCAACATAGAGCGAGAGTGATACAATAATTGCCTTGGTTCACTGTTGATGATAAATGAACATCAATGGTGTGAGTGGATTACTCCTTGAATGCCGAGTCAATGTTTTGATACAGGACTGATACCTATCCTTTCAAGTGACAAAGGGACGTCATCATCGAATTCAATCTCATCTCGGTGTCGCTCGTCAACTGGTCGTCCAAATTCGCGCAGGAAGCGGAGCATCCATCGATCAAGCACAAAGCTTGTGGTCATACTTCTCCGACAGGCAGTGTGAAATACGCGTAGACGCAACAGACAGGCCGAAATACTGGGCCATTTGTCGTACAAAAGAAGCAAAATCTCAAAGTTGCGTTCCAACCGCGAACGCGAAAGCTTGATCTCCTGTTCAGAAGTTGAGAACAGCAATGTGTGGATTTGCACCGTGGATGCAATCACAAGAACGTGGCCAATCATACTGTAAAGTACATCACACTCAGGAGTCGAATGTGACATGTACACCATATTGCAAAGCGCAGCCGCATGCGCTTTACACTGAAGAGCATAATGTGCGCGCTGCGCAGTCATTGTAGAAATACCATTCTCGCTGGAGTTACTGCTTTCAGGCTGTAAGAAACGATAGTAAAGCATTTGCCCGAAGTGATAGTAGCCGCAGTAGACTGCAACAAATACTCGGCCCAGGCCGATCGAAGCATAGTGTCTAAGATTTTGGGGATTGTCTCGCATGTGCTCTGGCAAGTCACGCTCCCAGTCGGTCAGTTGTTGAGTAAGCCGATCAATCTCTCTTTCTAAATCTTGTCCTTCAGTCCGACCCTCCACTGAATCCTCGTTTATTTTATTAATAGCAGCGAGAATCTTGTTTAATTTGACCATCTCCGCGACCAGCGCTGTAGATGATTCATTCATGCTTCCATCGCCCGTGTTGACGTTGTTGATATCATACGTTGTAATAGCGAGACAGGCCATTTCATTCACCGGCAACTGATTAAGCTCATTCTCCAATCGACGCGGGATGGCCATACCATTAGAAGACCAAACATCAATCATACACAAAGTTGACCAAACTATTGTCAAAAGTCAATGCCGTGATTCAAGGTCTTTCCATACAAGGATGAATTACCACGAAGATTCAACTCTCTCTCAAGAGAGGTGGAACCAGCAGTACCGGGCAGTCGAAGGAGCTGTGCCATTTGAATACCTATGCAAACGTACACGGACTCGGCCGCTGGATCACCCTCCCCAGTCCAAAAGGCACCCAAAAGGATGGCAGCTTGGACAGTTGTGAGGGATATATCACGCAAATCCAACAGTTCAGAGCATTTTTCTGCGTATATTCTGCCTCTCTCCTTTGGGGGTATGTTTTTAAACCTCGCATTAGCAGAGAACCTAGCTGACAACGCAAATATGCCATATATTATGACTGGCGGCACCGTCCCTTGCTGGATGCTCTTTAACAAAGCGGCTTTATGGAATATGCTATGGAATTGATCATGGATGTAGTCAAAGTACAAGCCCAGAATCTCCATCTGAAGAGACAGGTCCGGGTGTATGGTGTCATTGTGGATGTTGAGTGAGTCATCAGTTAGCAGAGGTGATTGATTCTCACTCTTTGCAAAATTTATCTCCGACCCCGTATCGGGCCGTTCGTTGATGGTGACCCCCTTGCTCCTTGTTGTCAGGGTACAGAAGAGATTATTTTTCGCACAATGGTTGCAGCTACTGCTGCTCCGCTGAGAAACGAAGCATTTCTTCTTTCGCTTCCTGGGCATTCGTTAGTGGGCCACGAGTAATATCACAGCCCGGGACCAAGGTAGACGTTCACTTACCGGCATTCAACACATGCAGCAGCCTGCCTCATGTTAGGTCGTATTGGATCAGTATGGGCGCTCTTAATACGCGTTGGGAGGAGCTATCGTCACGGTAATATTTTTCTCTAACGCACCGCTGTTCTTAGCGTTGGCTCGCGAAGCCCAATCAGCCAGGCGGGACGAGGTTAGGGGTTGGTGGCGCTGCCAAGCTTGCGGGGTTAAGATGTTCTAGGCTTAGGGTAAGACAAGCCAATGAATGGCAGCTCTCTCTCTTGCACCCTACGAAAAGCACACACATACAGTCTCTAGAAATACCTGTCAGGAGTCTTGGTTCATTTTTTCATGGTCTTTTTTAAGGTATGGGTGAGATTCTTTCACGTATCGTATACTTCTTCTGAGGAACCTAATCTCCCCACTCGACCAGCAAACATCGTAAATAACAAATTTGATTACATTGATGAAATACTACCAGGGATATATATGAGACCTTGTATATTATAGTTGACAAACAGGGACCTTAGACGCGTGAAAATAACCAAAGCCAAACAGCAGGATTTTACTTCTAGAGCTTGCACCACAGTGAATGTAGGGAAAACAAAGCAGCTCACAGAACGTTGCCCTTGGTCTGCGTCATCTTCTTGACGTTGATGTTCTTGATCATCGCAACCCATATGAAGCCTAAAACCATAAAGGCGGTACCTGCAGCAAGCATTCTTGATTGTGCATATCCATAAGATTTGATAATGGCATCCCGCGTCGGGCTTCCCCACGGGTAGATAATCTGTTCGGTATAGGTCGAGTAGATTGTCTCGATATCGGGCAACGCGGATGGAGGTAAGTTCTTTTCCAGCTGTGAGTGAAACGTGTTGGTCCAAATGGCTCCGGAGATAGCATTGCCCACTGCATCACCTATGCCGCCCGTGACGAACAGCAGAGAAAGTACAGGTGCGACATGCTGGTGGTCGACGGCCGCTAGCACGGCTAGTTGACAACAAAGAATAAATATACTGCCAGATGCCGAAAAGAAAATCTCACACATGACGATATACCCAATATTTCCTCCCGGCTGACGGAAGTGAATCATGAGGCCCAGACCAAATATGTAGAGTGGAACACAGATCCATAAGATCCACTTGAACCGACCAGTCCATCGGATCAGCCAGCCCGAGAGAAACAAAAACAAGAAAGAACACGCAGAAAATGTATTCGATACATAACCTGCAGTAGTCAAATCAACATTGTAAACCACCATCAAAAAGGACTCGAGGTAGGCAGCGTAGCAATAGTAGGAAACCTGATATGTGAAATCAAGAAGACAGGCCCCAATAACAGTACGGTTGGCGAGGAACTTATAGTTCAGGAATGGGACAGGTGCGAGATAGGCTTCGTGTAGAACAAACATCACCAGAACAACAAAGCCTACCACGATCATCGCAATGATGTAACCAGTTGACCAGCCATGTGGAGCGCTACTAGCCAGGGTGAAGGGGAGCAGAAACACAACAAGACCTCCCGCAAATAGGAAAACTCCGAGAACTAGATTTTCTGTATTAGCCCTCTTATCTAAAGAATCAATTGAGAAAGCCGTGACAGCTTACGGTCAAACTCAGTAATAACCCACCACAGAGTTTTCAGGTTGAGCTTTCGGTGACTTTTCTCCCTCACAATGATTCCTTCCTGCTCCGCTTTGCGCAGGTTGAAGGCCAGCATGAAATAAATCGGAAGCGCAAAAGCTGGAACAATCACCGCCCAGCAACCAATACCCCACCTCCAGTTGATTTCATAAAAGTCTGAACCAATCTTAGACCCAGCAAAGGCAGATATCAACGCTGGAGATGAGGTAAATGCAAATGCTAGTCCTCGGTTTCGCAAATTTGTCACATCGGCTGCCAGTACATCCCAACTGTAGCCGAGTCCCCCGAATCCGACCGTGTAGAAAACATATCCGGCGCAGTATGTTGGAAGATTATGGGAAGAAGCCAAGATAATCAGCCCTAACAAGGAGAAAACCAACATCAGGAGAAATCCTTCCGCTCGACCCCAAAGATCCAACGCCTTGGCCATGGGGATGTAGACAGCGCTTCCCAAACTGCTAGCAACAATCCCAACCACAGTCAAAAGTGAGCTAGACGCGAATGAGCTGGTCGCAAATGGTGCCAGGAGCGTGATTACCACACTTTTCATGTTGTTGGCGAGTGTCAAAAGCCAGATGCTATGGTAAAAGGCTTTAGTTAGCTTCGTGGTCCATACCACTATCAAAATGTATGCAAATAATCGAGGTGGGATGGGAAGAGACACTAGAAGGAGATCTCATAGACAACTAAAGGAAGAAAACGGAATGAGCATGAATTAAAACGTACAGACAGAGTACCAAATACAATGATCTTTTGCTCCAAGCGATAGTCACTGCCTCGATTTTCTGAACGCCATTCTGAGCACCCTCACTCGGTTTGTTCTCTTCGGCTTCTTTGACAGGATGGGCGCCTTCCTTGTCATTAACGCTCACCCGTATAATATCAGGGTCTTCAGTCTCATTCTCGGTCTTGCCACCAATAAGATTATGAAATTTGCGGATGATTGCCATTTTTGATGTCTCTGCTTAAGCAAGTCGTGTCGTGAGGAGTTGACAGCGATGGTGTGATTGACACAGAGACATGGGGCGATTTTAAACATTCGGCCTGTGTTTAGTAGATTAGATTGATAATAAAAATCATCTGCAGCCCTAATCAGACTTTCCCAATGAGCAGACTAAAAACCTTGGGAGCCAACAGCCCCGACGCTAGAAGGTAGTCCTATTGAAATGAAGCAGCCGAGCTCGGCCGCCAGATCCAATATCATTGGGTATTTTCTTAACTGAAAGGCACTGCCGACGTGGTTCAAAAGATCTAGCCACCATGATTACGAGAGTGAAATAAAAGCTTTGAAGAATAAGTATGTTAGATGAATCCAAAAGTTCAACATCCGATCTCGGGACACATTCTTTTCATCCCAGAGGAAGCTGGGCAAATCAAGACTGCAAAGATGGCACATGGCACCTAGGCAACAACTTGGCACCAAAAGTGCTACTCTGCAGTTGCGTTCTTCTTCACTACACCGGCAAACCACACCTGCAGTTAGCTCGTAGCCCGCGGAGAGCAAGCTACACGTCCTCCGTACAGCAAGCGTGACAAAAAGGGGGCTATGCAAGATCATACCATTTACCTCGTTCAATGATGTGCTAGTTGGTTGGCTGAGCCACTAGACCGACTGGTGAGTCTGTATTGGGAAGAAGCTCGCTCCAGATGTCCCCAGTCGTCCAATGAGACATTGCAGCGCCATCAGATAATCGGCCCGGGTATCTCCGTAGTCTCTTTCCGGCTCGTGCGGTTTTTTATCTGATCATCTAATCTATTTTCCGGCGACTGTTCGAGACTTTCACTCGCTCTCGATCGAAAGAAGCACTTCATACGGCTACCCTATTAGGTATGATAATGAAAATTACTGGCTTTCACCAGTTATTAGTGAAATGTTGATTAGTGTCCGCCGAACACGTGAGGGAAAGATCCGATTGATGCCATCCAACAGCCAAGCAGCTCACGTACTGCAGATGAAGTAATGCGTATCTTCCGAACCTGGGATCAACGAGTATTCCCACATAATTTCATAGCGATGATTTCAAAAATAAACAACGTGAATGTACGACATTAATTACTTGGACATGTTCACTGCAGAGCGGGAACATATCTGTTTAGGTACAGAACAAGCACCGTCTGGGAATACGCTCTCAAGAATCCGCCAAGTGCCCAAACATAGTGAGCATTCTTACGCAGTTCGTATATGAATGCAATAACAATTGGGCAGGATTTGGTCGATGGAGCGGGCAAGAATGGTAACCTCTTGCTGGATTTAAACCACGACCGGACGGCTCTATAGTTAAGTTAAGTTAGCAGACGCCGAGATGACTAATTTACGAACGGCTGGGAAATGGATCCATGCTCATGGCAAGGGTGTTATTGAGTCGTGTCATCTTGGCATAAACATGTAGCCAACTCAGCCTAGCCTAGTCACCCGCGCTGAATATAGGCGTTCTCCTTATCATTTAATAAACCCTTACAGCCAGAGGACCTATTCAAGGAGACAATGTGTACGCACATGGAACAAAGAATAATTATTGTAATATTCCGAAAACCTTCGAATGTTCGAGGCGATTACCGAATCGTCTTGCTTATGGGATAACCACGTTCACTATTTAGCAAACCCTGTAATGCTCGCACTCAGCTCAGTCAGCGGGCGGGGATGTGGTTTTGATTTGTCACACTAAAAAAGTTTGTTAAAGCTGCAATCCATCCATGACGTATCCCACCGGCATCGATTAGTCAATCAATAATGCCATCGATGTTAATACTTTCTAAGTTAAATAAATTAATCAACAATAATCAAAAATTTTAGTAATCCGAATGCCAAGTGCAACATGTCCAATCACAGGGTGCACGTTATTGACTTTGTGTATGAAGCCAATGAGAAGTTCACTAGAATAGACTAAATCAGAGACTAATATCCCGAGCTCCACTAGGAAGAATATTTTAGAGATGATTGCAAATCAAAAAGAAAGGGCAGAAATCACAAGAAACAAACATCAATTGTTTTGAGATACGTAGTGATTGCTAAGCTGAACCTGAAACCATGTTACTTATATTTCAGCTCCAGCGACAACTCGGGCTTGTTTTGTATAGAATTGCAAGCCAACAACGGGATACAAAGCAGGAGATATATAGATTTATATATCTAGTCAATACATATAGAATACTGAAAATTTCCAGCCCTTCAACCGCATCGATACTTCAAACTAGTACAATTATCAGCAATGGACGGTACCAGTGAGGGTTCAGCCTCGTCGTCCACAACAAACGTAACTGAGACACTCCACGAACACAACCCGTCTAAAGATCTCGACCCTCTCCGAGATATCGAGTTCGGCGAAAATCAAATTAAAAACGAGAAAGAGAAAGAGACGGGAAACGAGAACGAAAATGAGACCGAGGAGGAAACGCGAAGTATACAAGGGTTGCGCTGGTTTGCTGTTTGTGTCTCCGTTTATAGCACAGCAATACTCTATGGCCTGGATACGACCATTGCCGCAAATATCCAGGCAAATGCGGTGGAAACCTTCGGGGCGGTAGACAAGCTAGCATGGCTTGGAACTGGATTCTCGCTGGGATCTATTTCAATTATCATGTTCATGTAGGTATCACACACTCCCAGACATGGGTCTTGCTAACAGATCGTTTCAGTGGCAAGGCATTTGGTATATTCAACCTAAGGACACTTTATATTGCGTGTCTCGTCATGTTTGAGGCTGGCAGCGCTTTATGCGGAGGTGCACCTAGCATGAACGCATTGATTGTTGGTCGTATTTGGGCCGGTATGGGCGGTGCAGGTATTTATCTTGGGTGAGTAAGACACCAATCAAATAGGCGTTATGAAGGCTAATGGCGGATAAAACAAAAGAGCATTAAATACAGTCGCAATATTCACCACAAGAAAAGAACGTTCGATCTACATCGGTATGATCGCACTATTCTGGGGGCTCGGCTGCATCTTGGGACCGATTATTGGAGGAGCCTTTGCAGATAGCTCCGCAACCTGGAGATGGGTAAGTTACTATTTTAACTAAACTGATTCTGCCAAATAAGAGAAGAAAAAAACTAACAGTAATAAGGCTTTCTATATCAACCTAGTTATCTGTGGTGCATTTTTGCCTGCCTATTATTTCATGCCCTCTTTCGACCCACAGCCCAACAAGTCGCTGAAAGAGAAACTCCAGCATATGGACTGGGTTGGGGCCGTTCTCAATGCAGCTGTCTACGTAACATTCGTCATGGCCCTCACATTTGCAGGGGCAAGCTGGAGTTGGTCATCTGGAGGGGTCATCGGCTTATTTGTCTCATTCGGGGTTGTTCTGGTTGCATTTGCGTTGCAACAGTCGTACGCAATATTTACTACCAAGGAAGACCGACTTTTCCCAGTCGACTTTCTCAAAAAGCCGGTGATGGTTCTCTTATATATATTAACGGCCTGCGCAGCAACAGCACTTTTTGTGGCAATTTACTACATCCCGCTATATTTCCAATTCGCTCATGGAGAGGATGGTATGACGTCGGCAGTGCGCTTGCTGCCTTTTATCTGCCTGCTCGTCTTCGCGGTTATGGTGAATGGAGTTTTCATGCCCATGACCGGTTGGTATATGCCTTGGTATCTTGTCGGCGGCATATTTGTTACTGTGGGTTCGAGCTTGATGTACGCGCTGATGAACAGCCATACAAGCAATAGTACAATATACGGGTCCAGTGTGATTCTTGCCTTGGGCGTTGGCGCTACATTGCAGGCTGCTTACTCAATCGCCCCAGCCAAAGTCGACCCAACACGCACTCCTGACGCTGTGGGATTCATTAACTCGGCTCAAATTGGATCCATCACGATAGCCTTGGCCATTTCAGGAACCATCTTCCAAAATATTGGCTACCAGAATATAGCACAGGCCACTACAGGCCTAGGTTTTACTTCTGCCGACATCCACGCGGCTGTCGCAGGTGCCCAAAGTGCAGTTTTTAATGATACAACACCTGAAGTCCGCGCTGCTGTTGTACAAGCCGTTATAAACGCAATAAGAGACGTCTATACGATGGCTATTGCTGCCGGAGGTCTAGCAACTGTTGCGTCTTTTCTTCTTCCTCGTGAAAAGCTCTACATGGACATGGCGGCAGGTGGCTAAAGATGTCAAAGTCGTGCGTACGATAATTTATCTTGCATTGCGAAGCTTGATGTACGGACCCAAGGAAATGACTATTTAAATTTACATAATGGGGATAGTTGGAAAGGAGTTGAATGGATAGACGGGAAACTACTGGGATATACATAGAATGCACTTTACGGTTAGAATTTAGAATTAATACATGGTAGACAGTTTATTGGTTTTGTGCCGTATCGAAATGATAGAAACTCTCCCATTCATGACCCTATGGGCTTCCTTCAAAACTATTCGTACAATTGTTTAGCGGAGTCTTAGAGATTGCTTTGCATCATCTCACATTCAATTTCTCCCTAAATTTTGGATTCGTAATCTGCCTCATCATCGATCAGTGGACATTTGCATGAACAAATGAACGAAAGTACTCGTAGAGAATGATGTTTCTATAGTCACAAGTCAAACGTCATTGATCACGTTGACACTGACCGGTCGACGAAAGTGCTGTCAATATACTTGATTAATCATTGCGAAATAGATCAATGTTAACGTCGGTCGTGATACGAGGCTCTGATATATTCTGGTCCATATTCTCAAAAGAGAAGCAGGGAAATAAAATACTAGCATCATCATCCGGCAGAGCAAATTCAGGATTCAATAATTGGTCAATAGACGCCAGATACGTGGATTCGTTAGCAGCGCTGGTTTCTGTAAGGTTCGGCCAAAAGTTTGCAACACTTCTGGAAACTGCGATATCCGGACCAAGTAGGGCAGTTGTGGCAGGCTGAGCGAGAGATTCCGAAGGCTTCGCCACGTTGTGAATATCGGCTTGGTTGGTGCTATGGCTCTGTCGGCTCGACTTTGCACCAAGTTGCTTTTTATTGATGCCACTGAGGATATTTTGCGCTCGCTCAAACAATCGATACATCACGCCCGCGCTCCAATAAGTATCGCAAACATTGGCAAGAAACAGCATGCAAAGATCCAGCTTGTTTTTTGCAAGGTTTCTGTGGAGAGGATTGGGGGATCGGCAGTCGAAGAGGTGAACTTGCATTGTTGGAATTAGTGCAGTGATACTATAGAGAAACCATCACGTTAATATGTCTTGATAAATTCAAGAAGACGAATATTTGGATGAAAAAATTACATCATTGGTTTGACAGAACCGAGTGCGTCTAGATTCATCAATTTGTCAAGAGTCATATTTGTTGCCGATGCTGCCGAACGAGCCCTTGATTGTGCGGTCTTCTGCCATGGGTTGTCTTCAGTGGGAACAATTGAATCTAAATTCAGAAAGTACGGTCGGTATAAAACCACGATGGTGGCTCTAGGAAAGACGTTTAGGACAATTGCACAGCAGTATAATTTGGCTGGAAGAATGTACGCACTGGTAAAACAATTCGAGATGATATTTGTGGATCAGAAAAAGTCCGTCAGACGCATCAAGGTAATCTCCAGGTTGCATATATGCATGCAATTCCGAAGCAAACTTTTCAATTTCCTCAACCGTGGGTTTAGGTCCTTTAAGGCGGTAATGGGCGCGCATAATGCGTCCAAGCATGACACTGACACCGACGAGGCATACCCACATGCCTGATAGAGTGCATGGGTGAGCTGGAATATAGTATTGTAGTATTCCTGCGTCTATGGTGCCCATATCGCTGGAAATATCCTGCGAACAAGTCATTGGGACATCACAATCTTCGTCATGTATTCGCATAGGACGACCTTTGGCTAACGAGACCCAGCGATCTCGGACGACACATGCCCACCAGATACGACGCGTTAAAGATTCTCTCTCGATTGGCACTACGTTGTGAATAGAATTGGGGTCTCGATGAATGCCAATGCTCTGAGCAAGCGAAATAGCTATACCAACCCAATACCACGCGCCGGTATGATCCTGAGGATCAGTATACCAGAAGCTCAATAGTAGAGCGCACTGAATTAGGGTAATTTTATCCGATCCACGATCCAGATCGTACAGACACTAGCAAGGTTAAGCAATTGCCAATTTGGTGTTTCAAAGTTGTTCAGGCCCCCTCACTCACCTTCGCTCTCGTATACATGACAGTCTTCATAGCCTTCCTTGAAGAAAACCCCGCAGCTTTCAGGGTGTTCTCATCTAAAAACTGCATGGATAGGTATCAGCTCGGTTGATCAACCTTAAGCCATCAGATAGTCATGGCGCTGGAGAGATCTGCAGTTCGGCATATCCAGGGTCTGGGATTGACTCACGTTCGCAGCCGCTAGAAACATACTCCATAAGAGTAGTGGATTAATATTTCGACATCCACTAGCATTATATTTATTCAGGAACTCGGATGCATCAAGAATGGGCAGGAAAAAGTGAACATGGTGGAAGTAGCAACGTAGTATCTCATTGGAAACAGTTTGGGGTAAGGTTTCCAATGCACCTTCAGCGCGAATGAACTCCACTTCATGAGTCTTGCGTTTATGATCGGATGGCGGTTCATGAGCGTCTTGGGGTTTACCAGGGTGGCAAAGATCGTATACTGAGTACCGGGGTCCACGCTTATCTCCTGCCCCAGGCATTAGCTCGTTTCCGTTCGAGAACACAGTGTCTCTTCGAACAGTAAATACCTATGTACGAAGATGGGCTATCATCAGGTAGCATGAATTGGGCTTCTGGTGTTATTGCAAGTGCCAACTCATTCTGGCTAGCATCTTTATTTGCCGTTCCTGGGGTCGCTACATCGTTGGAGCCAGCAGTCAGTCGGGGGCGGCGCGGACTGGTTTTATTTAGTACCCTTGTAGTAAATGCATCTGTTGGGGATATTACCGGTGCTTTTTCCGTGGCAAGACCTCGCATGTTGTAGCATCATACTGGCAATGCGAGCAAGGGCCTCCGCCTGTTTGGGTCACATCACAGCGGATTTTGCGGCGATTGCAAGCTTGGCAAGCTACACGAGAACGAACGCGTGCAGTGCGTCTTGGACTGGTGCCTGCGTCCGATAGAGTAGCCTGCGGTACCATTTCCACTAGGTGAGATCGCTGTGGTGTGGACATGTTATCAGGCCAGATTTTGCCGCGGCAAGCAACGACCCCGGCGGCCGGGGGAAGCGTCGACGGCAGTTTATCTGCTCCCCACGATTTCCCCGCGACCGGCTGAATCGGCAATTTCGGTAAACTTGGTAAACTCGGCTGACTCGGGAAAATTGTGCTTTTGCTCTACACCTGAATCCCGACTACCGCCAGCGAAGACTGAGACTATTAGCTACTACGCCCTCGCATCGGCTGATTCGGCTGACGAGCGCATCGCACGGGCTGACGACCGGAGGGCGCGTATAAGAATGGGTACCCTGACTGCGTGCACGACGTCAACAGCTCGCAGTCAACTCAGCTTTGGTTAATCTAGAAGCCCGCAACGTATCGACATGGACGACAACAATGTTGTTAGTGCTTTTGCAAGCCAGAATGAATCCAAGCAAGATAATGTTGTGGACGAAATTGAGAGGGCCGAGAACCATGGCGACCCTAAACTGCACCAGATGGGCTTCTCAGCTGCCGACGAACGTCGTGTCGTGCGAAAACTGGATCTCTGGTAAAGTTCTATCCCGGTTTGTATCAATTTTAGCTCTGCTAACCTGAACATTGATATGGGCAACCAGGATTCTTCCGCTCATGATGTTCACATACTTGCTTCAAAGCTACGATAAAGGAATCATGAGCGCAGCTACTCAGTTTAATTTCAACACCCAATTAGGCCTCACAACAGTGATTGGCCACGAAGCGGATGGAACCGCAATTACCAATAATCAGAAATACTCAAATGCTTCTATGATTTTCTATGTTGGCTATGTCATTGGCACTTATCCAATGTCGTTCTTAGCTCAGCGGTTCTCCCCGTCGAAAGTAATTTCTGCTGCCACCTTCCTTTGGGGAATTGTGGTGATGTCTACAGCGGGCTGCGCGAACTACGGTGGTATCATCGTCAATCGTCTAGTGCTCGGTATATTGGAATCCGCAGTGGCTCCCACTTTTACCGTCCTAGTAACTTTTTTTTGGACACGAAAAGAGGAACAAGCACTTCGCACCGGAGCGTGGTACTGTTGGTGAGTATTTAGCTGTCAAATAAAATTCTTGGACTTGCTGAAAACTGACCACTGCGAAAGTGTTGGCCTTGCGACTGCGGTATCACCCTTGATCAATTACGGACTTGGTCAGATACATGGCCCGTTGTCATCGTGGCAGCCCATGTTTCTTATACTCGGAGCGATTACTACAACGTGGTCGCTTTTCCTCTACTTCCTCCTTCCAGATAATCCCATGGAAACTAAGTTTTTAACTGAGTCCGAAAAACAAATTTGCATCCACCGCCTAGAACAAAGTCAAGCAGGAACCGTGACTCATAGTTTTGACAGGAATCAGTTTTATGAAGCCTTCCGAGACTACAAAGTATATAGTTGTACGTTTCTTATCCTACTCACCGGCGTGCCCTCTGGGGCTCTTGGCACGTTTGGGACAATTGTGATCAATGGCTTCGGATTTAGCCATTTCGACTCCCTGGCTCTTACTTGCCCTATTGGTGGCATCACAGCTCTTAGCATTCTGTTGGTGAGCTATATAAGCAGCAAATTTACCAACTCCCGGCACCTCTGCATCGCCATATGCGCCTTGATATCCATCGCGGGAACTTTAATCTGCTGGCTTGGACCTCGCGATAACAGGGGCTTGCTGTTTGCGGGAATATTCCTTATTGCCGTTCAGGTTGCATCGGGTGGGCTGGCTGTCTCATTAGCCGCATCAAACATTGCCGGTCATACTAGTGAGTAAACATTCTGATGTTAAAAAATAACAAGTCACTTTGAGAACCGCACTGACCCAGTATGCACAATAGAAAAAGCAACAACCAGTGCATCTACCTTTGTAGGATACTGTGTTGGCAATATTATTGGCCCACTTATCTTTGGTGCATCTCCAGGGCCTCTCTATCGTGCAGGATTCATTGGAAGCTTCGTATGCTTATGTCTGGTTGTGATCATTGCTCTAGGAAGCTATATCCTCTTACGACGGGAAAACATGCAGCGAGACAGGTCTGAGGAGGGGCAGATTTATCACAGTATGGAGGAGAACTTGACTGATATCCAGAACAAGCGGTTTCGTTATGTGTTGTGATTACAGAAAAATCAGATTTGTGTACTCAGAATTTAAAAGGAATAAGAATGATACATACTGAATTAAGACATTACCCATTTTATGCCGTAAAATTCATCTTCTCGGTACCCGCCAGCCTCATGTTTACCATATGGCATTGTGCCTCGCAACCAAAGAGCCGATGAACGGTGTTCTCGGCATTTTCTTAGCTCATAACCCTTTCTTTTCACACAGCTGAACAGCCGATTGAGTCGCTAACCAAGAACCCCATCAATAACAAGCGTTTTAATCATTCCGTTTCGTAAGACTGTGGGGCGATTCCGGGGTAAATATATGGGGTACGAAATACACCGGGTCTATGAAAGCCAAGTTGAGATCTCATTAGGCGAATTTCAATAGCGTAATGGCCGGCATTAAGACATTACTAAACTTTTGTTAGTAAAAAAAGGTTCCGTCTCTTCGGTTAAGAAAACCATGGCTCTAAATAAGTAGTATATAAACGCTGGAACTTACGCCCCCATGTCTATCTTGTTGCATACTTCTGTGTAACCTTCAACCAAACTACTTGAGCTTCCAATTTTCAGCTGGTCCGCTTTAATTACACACCGCACTTTTCATCATGACAAGTCTCAACTCCTGGTTGCTGGTCTTTTCAACAATACTTTCAGTCGCAGCCGGTATTAGTGGAGCCGGATGTGGACGGAGTCTTCCATATGGGCAATTCAGAGGAGAAGTATCAAATGTCACGATCGCAAGTGGTGGCTTGAATCGCAGCTACCTTGCCTTTATTCCACCTCAATATTCACCATATGATCTAAATCCAGTGATATTTTCCTACCACGGAGGGGATAGAAATGCGGAGGACCAGCTAGAACTGGATCAACTTACCAATCCCGAGTTCAACACGTACGCCTTGGTAATCTACCCTCAAGGAATAAATGTAAGTCCCATTTATGTCTGATATTTTGGAGATTCATAAGATCAGATGGCTGAGTCGCTCGTATCACAGGACACATGGCAAGGTGTCCCGAACGTCACAACAAATGATGTACAATTCACCGCTGATATTCTGGGGGAAGTGGAGGACCGTTACTGCATCGATTCGACGCGCATTTGGACAACTGGAAAATCTGACGGGGCAGGATTTTGCAACATATTAGCTTGTGACCCTGTACTCTCCAATCGATTCGCAGCCTATGCTCCTGTTTCTGGTGCATACTATGTTGATAGCTCTCCGTGCTATCCAAATACAGTTCCGATTCCATGCTCTCCTGGCAGAAAAGATATTCCGATCCTTGCATTCCACGGTGGGAACGATACCGTCATTTCGTACCAAGGGGGTGAACGGAAGAACGAGTGCTTACCAGCCATTCCGCATTTTATTCAGGAATGGGCAGTAAGGGATGGACTGGGTATGGACAATATCACATATCCTTTGGCAGACAATACAGTCGTCTACGAGTTCGGTCATCAGCTGGTTCAACTGGTGTATGACTTCGTTATTGGTCATGACTGGCCAAGTATGGCTGTCAATTCAGACAATGACGAACCGGGTCATTATCCTGCGAGTTTCAACGCTACGCCCTTAATCATGGATTTTTTCGAGTCGCACCATCTAACAGTACCGTGGTATTGATTTATGGCAGTATCTTCGGATGACATGAAGATAAACTTTGTTGAAATTTGGAAGCTTTTGATATAATGACTAGTTTAACGGTAGCACTTTTTGTTTTTTTGGCCTAGAAGGTCCTTCACAGCTCATATTTTCTGCTGCAAGACGTGACTTCTACAAGGTTAAAATTTCGTTAACTATCCAATTAAAATCTTATATTAGTTATACCAAAAAGCGGGGTTTGGCACGTATCTACTACCTGTGAGGTTGTTCGGTAATTAGTCGGCTTTCCAAGTCGCAGATAATTACCGAACGGCAAATCACATCGTGACCAAGAATCGTCACTTTAAAAGTTACGAAAGCATCCAAAAGAAAATGCTATTACCTATTGTTTTGGAATTTGAATGCTATTTCATCCATAGCGCAAAACAATGGCGCAGAAAATGGAACCTCGCTTCTCTCTTTCACCAATTACACCTTTATCAAGCAAGCAAGAATTAATTATTGGCGGCATGAGGATTTATATCTACGGACTGGATGAATTAAAACGTGATCCGAGCTTGGAAATTGCTGTTTTATATCTTGCACACAATAGAACTCGGGATTACCGGGTTACTGAGGGGGTTGCGCAGGAAGTTTTACATCAATACAGGACCTCAAGCAGACCGGTTAAAGCCCAACTGATTGCGGTGACGATGAACATGAGAAACCATGGCGATAGAGAGGTATTTTGAAATTTTCAATGCCACTACTATGACAAAATATTAAGACATTTGTGTGTTCCTAGATATCCCCACAAGCAAATCGCACATGGAAAGATGGCAACGAAAATCACGGGTATAGATAACTACTATAAAACCTACTAAACCATTATGAATGTCGGCTAACATTGCATTTTTTTCAGGTTAGATCTTCTTTCTATGATTGATGGCTCCGCTCTAGATTTCAAACTTGTTTTGGATTATCTACCAGCCTATTTGCCTAGGTGTAACCGATTGTACAACATCATGGCAGGAATCTCTCTAGGCGGCCATACGGCTTGGAGGATGGCTTCTTTATGCCCTGAAAAGATTCATGCGTTTGCAATGGTAGTTGGATCTCCAAATCTTACGTCTCTGCTCCTAAGTCGGTTAGGGGTTGATCTACTGCCTCTAGGTGTTGACATTGACAACTTCGACGATAACATGGTGACTTACGAAGGTCTCTATCAAGTGATGACACCAAAACAACGAAGGATGTGGCCGCATACTTTACATCAACTCATTCGTGAGGGGGACCGCAAAGCATTTGATGGATTTCCAACCGACGTGCCATTGTTGCTTTGTAATGGGAAGTATGACAAGCTGGTGCCTGCTAAATACACTGCGGCATGGGTCGAAAAGAGGAAAAACTCGAATCCCGTCAAGTTTTTTGTTCAGGACAACACAGGTCACAGCTGCACCAAGGAGATGGTAGCCATGCTGGCAGATTGGTTGCAAGATTTATTCCACTTTCCATCGGATAATATCACCTCTGAACGAATACTTCAGAGTCATATGTAACTTTCGAGGACTTGACTGATTTTGTATTGGAAGTTTGTGTGGTTGCTACATGTCAATAGACTAGATCTCATACAAGCAGTATTTAAATAGATTTTTTTAGTACCTGGTTTCAAGAATACGCTTAGTTTTACAGGATCTGTCAAGGACAGATAGCTTAGTTCTTTACCGTCTGTCAAACAACAATCTTCCATGGGACACCTCTTAGCAAATCAATAAAAGCAAAGAAAAGATGAAAGTTAAAGTAAATTAAATGTTGGCCATGACGATTTATGGAGAAGTCACCTCATCAATAGCTACGATGAAACCATACCACTGCCCAATGAATTGCTACAATTAGCAGCCAGTTTGTCGAGGATGTGCGTTGCGTCAATGACATCTTACCATTCGTAGGAATACTCCTCGTACCCAATGATACATAGAGAACCCAAATCCCAGCTACAATTATGACTCTCAATAGCGGTTTGACATATTTTGAAGAGGGAATCCCATTTCGTCTCGTATGGAGTGTGGAAAACTATGTCAAATCAGATTTGGCTAAACGCTTCATTGTTATAGGTGGATAAATCTACGCTCACCGTACAAGCACACCACAATGCTCACAAAAGGAGAATCAATACGTCATAACACGTGGCTTTTGTGGAGGAGGCAAGATAAAACAAAGTCGTAGGTTTTCCTAGCTTGATTAATAAGTAATTTATCCATTCTCGAAAGAAGAAATACAGGTTTCATAAGATAAAATCTTGCTTTCCATATCGCAACGCAAACATGCCGGCCAAATTAACAATGACATTTCAAATCTACGGTATAACATTCCCTAAAAAAGCAATATATAGAGTGCACATGCACCTTAACGCGGTAGTTGGCCCGTACTCCAGTTTTGGAAATGCGGGGGTTGCATAGTGTAGTATTAAGTCTTCCCTGATGTGCCTACGTATGGATGTCGATCAGAACTTTCGCAGCATACTATCTCACCTATCTCGGTATAATGAAGAACCGAAATTTTCCAGTCGAATTACGAATATTGCGCCAAAGTTTGTGGGAAGGGGTGTCATTGTCGACTCTGGATGGAGAAAATGTCCCTGGACAATGGGGTGGCGGTGCTGATTTCTGAATTGTGGGCAGATAAAAGGTAGCCGAAGCCTTTTGTTTGAGCCACCGCAGTATCCAAATTCTGCAATATGCCATGCCATATGCGAGTTTTACGTCCGGCAAAATGATACAGCTCGCAACACTGCTTACCATGATTAGCGCGGTGTCAGCTAACACTCTGCTAGCTACACTCGACTATGGCTCCTTCCAAGGGTACTATGATGAAGAATACAACATGTCGTATTGGCGGAAGATTCCATTTGCTGCACCTCCAGTAGATGAAAATCGTTTTAGGGCTCCCCAGCCGCCTATCCAGGTGAATGGCACATATGATACCAATGATAGCTTTGATGATTGTCCACAGGTATTAACAACTGGGTCCGAGGATTGCCTCTATTTGGGAGTTTACGCAAGGCCGTGGAATGAAGGCCAGAAACTTCGGCCAGTCTTCGTTGAGTTTTATGGAGGAGCATTTGTCGAGGGTGGTGCCTCGGCTAGTTTGCCAGGAATATTCTATCCGTTGCTCAATTCTAGCGAGGAGAATGATTTCATTGCAGTGGGTCCCAACTATCGTGTAAACGCTTTCGGGTTCCTGCCAGGCCAAGAGATACACGATGATCCCTCGTCGAATTTGAATCCCGGTCTACTAGACCAGCAGTACGCATTGCAATGGGTTCAAAAGTATATACATCTTTTTGGAGGGGACCCGTCTCAAGTCACGATTATAGGACAAAGTGCAGGAGGAGGAAGCACCGTGGCCCAGACAATTGCGAATGGCGGCAAGACAGATCCCCCTTTATTCCAAAGGTCTTTATCGCTCAGCCCATGGTGGCCCAAGACATACGAATACAATTCACCACAAGCTCAGGCTATCTATAATCAGTTCGCAAAGTTGTCTAATTGCTCGGAGGCCAAAAACACTTTGAAATGCCTAAAAAACGCGAACCTGACGACATTAATGACTGCAGCATACAATATCACATACAGCGATGAATACGGTCCTTCTTCATATACTTGGGCTCCTGTCATAGATGGCACATTTTTGCCGAACACGCTCAGTGAAGTCTCACGAAGTGGTCATATCAACGGAGAGGTTCATTGGGGTATGTACGACACTTATGAAGGCGAGAATTTCGTCCCGCCTGGACTCAACACGTCTGGCTCGTTACCTTACAACTCTTCAGAAGCATCATTTGACCTTTGGCTGGGCGACTTTCTTCCCGGTCTATCTGCGAGAGAGGTAGATCGCTTACTTGCTGTCTATCCACTGGATGGCAGCAGTGAGAATATAGAGAACTACAATACAACGTATATACGCGCGGAGCTGATCTACCGAGATCTTGTTCTCGCCTGCCCTGCATACTGGACGGCACAGGCTGCCCAAACAGGATATCTCGGGGAGTACACTATTAGCCCTGCCACCCATGGCAGTGACGTCTACTGGGTAAGTAAGCCTTATTGACATGATTTAGAAAGGTACATGTCTTTGTGATAGCCTTTCTGTACTTTTTTACAATACTCATGCACATAAATAAACAGTGGAGCACTCCCAATGTGCTACAGACAGAATACCCAGCGATCTACGAGGGATTTGCGGGAGCATATGCTTCGCTCATACAGACCGGGAGCCCCAACAAGGATAAATTGACAAATTCGTCAGAGGCCTCTGTGCCTGGGATCAAGACAGGTAAAGAATGGGTCATAGCACTAGACGGGTTTACAGTAACCAAACTCGAACAATTGCCAACGCGATGCGCTTTTTGGCTGGAAGTGGCGGCTGACGTTCCAGTGTAACCGCCATGAGTCAATTACAGTGAATAAGCGAATTTATTTAAATATGTAGTAAAGAACATACTGAGTTATATCTATATACAAGTCATTGTGAAAATATTCGAAATAAGATGTACTGCGTCGGAGTGTTATAAATCAACAACTCCTTCTCCAAACTAATACAATGTAAAGGCCTATCCCATGTCATAGAATACCTGTATGGGAACCATCAGTATTTAGTGCTCACAGATGAACGGTTCGAGACTAGCAGTTGCGTATTTCTAGAGAAGCGTTCTCTCCCAAAACTTAGCCTGTAATTCAGTTGAACTTCTTATTGTCTTCGCCATATGAAATCCATGTCCTTCTCCCTCGAACATCACGACCTCGACTTCTTTCCCAAGTTCTCGCATCTTTTCCTCCATACGTGTAGCCTGCCATGCCGGTACAATTGTATCCACTTCTCCCTGAAGGAGAAGCAACGGGGCTTTGATCTTCTCCACATGGTAAAGAGCACTGCGGGCCTTGTAAATTGCCTCCGTTTCCTCCTTACTCTTCTGCCCTTTCCCCAACACCAGAGAGTCAATGTAGTGACTTTCAAATTTATGTGTATCTTCCACAAACTCAAGCAAAGAGCTTATTCCATAAATGCTTATTCCAGCAGCCCAGATGTCAGGATAGGTGTAGAGAGCTTGCATAACTGCGTAACCACCGGCGCTTTCACCAACAATTCCAACTTTTGTTGGATCAACCAGTCCCTCAGACGTCAGGTAGGTGACGCAGCTAGCAGCGTCTTCAATGTCGGCATAACCCCACTTGCCATCAAGAAGGTCGCGGTATGCTTTTCCATAACCGGTAGATCCGACGTGGTTGACAAGCACATAGGCGTAGCCTCGTGATGTCCAATATTGAGTAGCTAAAGAAAGTCCTGGTGGAACATGATATGTAGGGCCTCCGTGCATCCACACTAGCAACGGTGGCTTTGTTCCAGTTGGTCCTTTGAAAGCGGTATTCTTGGGCTCGACAAACCAAGCATGTGCAGACTCGGTACTTCCGTTGCTACATACACGTGGAAACGTAATATGTCGTGCTACTGAAATAACAGAGTCGAGAATTTCAAATTTGATCGTTTGTTTAAGCAGCTTTATCGAAACACTGCCTTCTAATTCGACTTGGTAGAGAGCCTGTGGGGTGGTGCGAGTGCTTCCAATCACAGTAAATGATGAAGATGAGACACGAGCGAGCGCATTCCTTTGGATGTCCACGACGGGTAAGGCTAGGTCTTTCCATGAGTTCGTGGTTAGATCGATCAGTATAAGATTTGATGTTGCGCATTGATTAACGGACGCAACGAGAGTGTCCTTGTCTAGTTGGGCATAGGTGCAACTTAAAAGTTCAATGTCAGCGCTCCTCTAGTTGCAATTTAGGAGAAATAGAGTGACAGGAACAACTTACTTTGACAAAAACGGTTCCCGACTCCCAAATTCAGCGGACTCTAGTCCATCAAGTTGAATATACTCCGAAGTATCTCCATTGTACCGATATAATTGCCAATAACCAGACTTGTCGCTAACATAGAATAAAGTGCCATCTATGCTCCATTTTGGTTGACAGATGCTCTCAACCCCAGCTTTACCGGATACTAACGTGCCATTCGAAAGTTTGCCAGTCTCCCAAGCAGCGACATAGAGCAGTGTTCCACACCAAGGCATATCAGGGTGGTTCCACTGCGTCCAGCATACCTGGCTCCCATCTGGACTGAACTGTGGATGGTGATAGAAGTCAGAGCCCTCCACGATGGTCGTCACTTTCGCTGTTGGGACATGGATAGCAACAATCGAATTGTCTACGCTGATGGAACCATGAGGGTCTTTCGTGTGGGTCTCGCGAATAGCAAGAATCCATTCTTGCGTTGTTGGATGCACACTGAAACTTCCAAATCGTACTGAAGAATCAGGAGGAACAATCGTCTCCACATCACCACTTGCAGGATCTAGCAAATAAACGCCATTGCTCGGGTGATTGGTGAAGATCAAGCGTCCATTGGGATGCATTGCAAAGGATCCCCCGCCATATTCGTGAATAGTGCCCATGGCACTGTACTCTGTTGGCAATATATCTCTGGAGACACCATCACTAAACTCCACAATGGCAAATCGTCCACCTTCTGCTGGGCGTGCCTCGAGGACAAAGAGTTGCCCAGTTGATGGCTACACAGGATGAGGTGATTAATATTGATGCTGTAAGGCCGAGATTCGAATACGTACGTTGGCTTGTACTCCTTCAAAATGGATGCTATCGCCGGAGAGATGTTCTGCTGTGATGGGACTGTCCCATTTTCCGTACGGCGCGGTGGTCGCCATCGTTCGCACTCCTAGGTCGATTTTCTTTCATTCACAGATTATAAAAAAGCTGAGGTGGAAGTATAAGCACGTATAACGGCGGTGTTTTATTTGCTCATGTCCAATGCAAACTGCGTTTTGCGCTTATTGTCTCCCGATCGCTCAAACCGGTGCCCGCGCTGCCCCACGCAGACCACTGGACTACGGCTAACCTCGTAGGGGCAACAAAAGCGATTGTCGCCTGGATGGAGGCTGTTGTTTATCGAGATTATCGTGGCTGTTGTTCTTTAGCGTAACGTCTACGGAGTAGTTTACTTTGAACCTGAAGTCAATGGTTAGTTAAACCAGGCACCACACAGATCATTTCAGCAACCATCTTCCCCTAGCTTCGCGATTGGTTGCATCAATTGCGTCCAGGAACGATAAGTCTCCATAGGTGTCATGCCATCCTTTTGAACACGTCAAGTACAGAAAAGTTTTCAAAATTGGAATTTATTTCCTTTTTTTTCCTTCTCTGCGTTTTATTTTTCATTCGGTTGATCGTTGCGAGAGCCTATTAAAGGTCTGGAGGCTGGCCCATTTATTGTTATTGTGTAAGCGTATCCGAAGCGGATGCGGCGAGGAAAGGAAATGGACACTCAAAAATTTAATATCACAATTATTGGGTATGACATGAACATATTAAGATATATATTTTCCCATGCATCTGACGACAAAACTAGTGCTGGCGTAGCCGGTCTGACAACGGCCTTCGTTTTGTCGCAAAATCCGCGATACAAAATCACCGTTGTCGCAAAGTTCATGCCCGGAGATTACCACGCTGAATATGCATCACCGTGGGCTGGAGCTAACTTTTGGCCGTATGTGGTCCTTCAAATGGTTGGTTGCTTTTCAATCTGACATGAGATGAGCAGCATGGGAGAAGCAGGAAGCACGCAAGCCGAGTTAGAAAAATCTACGTGGCCAGAACTGTTCAAGCTGGCCCAAAACCGACCTGAATCCGGGATAGCCTTTCAAAGTACGCCATAATTCTTAATTTGTCACGGTTATGTTTGGGAACACTCTCTAACGCGTGGGGGTCCAGAATCTTATATACATACTCGAGTCGAAGACGTTGGGAAAGTTGGCACATTGTTTGCCCAGAAAGATGGCAGCAAACCATGGTGGGCAGATCTTTTTCACGATGTATGTGTTTATTAGCAGAGTCACAGTACACCACTTCTTGACTTTTTACTAATATTAGCACAGTTTAAAAGTCTAGAATCGCCCGAGGCTCTCCCGGGAATACATACGACTTACGAGTTTACAACTGTATGCATAAACACCGCTATCTACCTCCCTTGGCTGCTGTCAAAATGTTTGGCCAATGGCGTCATATTCAAGAGAGCTGTCGTTGAGCATGTTACCGATGCTGCATCTCTTCATACAGGTCCAAGACCCGCGCAACTGATAGTGAACTGTACTGGGCTTATGGCACGAAACCTGGGAGGCGTTGAAGACAAATCTGTGGTTCCCGCACGGGGTCAGGTTGTTGTCGTTCGTAATGACCCCGGTATCATGACGACTGTCTCAAACACTACGTCGAAAAATGGTGAGATGGCGTATATGATGTCCCGCCCCGGTGGTGAGTCTCCTCCGTACATCCGAATGAGCCAGGAAACAACTAATCGTGTGGTATATAGGGGGAGGAACTATTCTTGGTGGCTGTTACCAAGTTGGCAATTGGAACGAATTTCCCGATCCCGATCTTGCGGAGAATATCAAGAAGGAGTGCGTGGCTCTATGTCCGGCTTTGACACACGGTAAAGGCGTCGATAAATTGAGCGTTATTCGTCATGGCGTCGGTTTTCGACCTTTACGCCCTCAAGGTGTTCGTATTGAGATTGAGCACATCGACAATGTACCAGTTGTTCACAATTACGGCCACGGAGGCTGGGGATACCAATCGTCATACGGCAGTGCTTTCAGGGTGGCTTCATTTGTCGAGCATGAGGCCAGAATCAGAGCTCATCTCTAGGAGGACAGAGAATGCTACTCTTGGAGCTATTGACATAGGCGGAAATAGTGCGAGGCCGACCTAGCGCACTTCGTTTGAAAATTTTGGAATTCAATGACTTCTGAAATAAAACTACGCGAGCGATGAAATTGTTGGGTAAAACCGTCTTAAAAATAGCGCGTTGCCAAAGTTAGATTTAATGCGAATCATAATAACAGCGGTTAATTTCCCACAAGCATTGCCCCAAAAGACGATATTCTTTATACCAAGAAATCATTCGCCGTTACTTGTCCATCTTCCTCCCGTGATTAATTACGTCGCCGGGCGAATTATCTATAATCCAGTTTTCTCCGTTGTTGGAAAGGAAATCTTCATCGTGACCTCCCCTAATTTCCTCCTGAACACAGTTGTTGTTACAATGCTGATATCATATGACTTTCAAGCCATTAAGGCTCCAGCTCCTCTTGATGCCACCAAAGTCAGCAAGATGAGCAAGCTGCTTCGACTCCGTAGTTGGAGATCCAGTAACCGGCATGGCAACACTTTCAACATCTGCAATATCTACAGAAGGCACTTTGTGGTCGACATCGTCCTGACTTGTTGGAAATTTAAAGGAAGCCATCCTTGGGAGCACGGCACCGATGCATCAACCCATGGAAGAATGTTGTAACCCTAACCAGACCACACGGTGCTCCAAGCCCTTTGGTACCCCGGGATTCGGGGACCTCCATATTCATTTCAAGGGCTTCGCAAGCTGGTATTGTCAAGTGTAGGCAATCCAAATTCTGGCATGTAGTAGGCTCGCCCCGTACAGTTTACAATTTCAAAGGATGTGAGTGCTCCGTCTCGATAGAACAGCGGGTCTGCAATCTAGCGTGGCGGCCGTCGCTCTCCTATGCCGCATTTGGGCAGCAGAACCGACGATGGGGGCTTGGGGGATCTTTCGTCTGAGGCCGCACGCTAGCAGATTACTAATGCGTAGTAGGTCGGATGTCGCTAACAATCAAAATGGGCAATGGAGGAAATCTGCATTGGAGCGACAGTTAACCAAGACTTGCTATCGGCTACCAGCGGCTGTTTCTTCCTAAATCTAAACTGGCAATACCAGCTTGTTGTATCGGGACTGTCGGCATTGGCATATCAATGGCCTAATTCCCTAATGTTCCATTGTCCATTGGTTAGGTCGCTTGAGTAAATTGTGGACCAACGTAAAGCTATGAGTCTAGCACTGATACGTACAGTCGATAAGGGTCCTCCAGATTGCCCAAGATTAAACAAGTGCTCGTGCCCTGACTCTGACCTGGAAGATACGTACATTCTCTTCCTAAAAGCCATAAGAGCAATGCTTTTCCTGCGTATGCAGTTTGCGCTTGGGCCGCATTATGCAGGAGTCAATGGCAGCCGGGAGGCAACATACAGCGCTAGTGGGTGATCCATTGATCAAAACGTCTCTTTTCTTTCCTTCTGGCCATTGCCTATCGCCCACAGATACCTTGCCCTAAGCCCAGTGACGAATTTTGCACTTATCGTACATGAAACCGATACTGGCGATCGCCGTTTCGAGCTCTGGACGGCGAAAACAATCCTTTGCAGCCTGTAGGCGCGACAACAAGCATGAATGGTATCGATAATGAAGCAGTCGGACTTCACTGACCGAACAATTCTGACTTTGGCCCATGGTAATAGACCTAGAACAAGACAAGCAGAGGTGTCCCGGTGCGTCCGTAACCCTAACTTACCCTGCCATCTCTCACATGCGATGCTTATCACTTACGTGGACGCAGCTATTCTAGTTAGGGCCTAGCCGAGGTCTTATCTGCAGCAGCAAAGCGCCCCCAACTCCCGGGCGTTACCCCATGTTTCCCTCCCTTCTCTCACAGCACGATCGATCACTTGCGAAATATCACTCACGCGTCATTTTTGTGCCTCGCTTTCTATTGTAAATCATTCACTCCAACCTCGCCCCGCACGTCCAGCGTCAACTAGCCCTCCTTCCCTGGAAATCGCCGTGACTGGTATTCCACTCATCGTCGTCCAGCAGGACGGTCAATGCCGACTTCTCCACCATGAACCCACAGCCTCCGCCGCGGAAACGCATGAAGACGGGCATCACCCGTGTGCGTACCGGCTGTTATACCTGTCGTCGGCGGAAAGTAAAGGTAGGTACGGATGAGAAATTCTACTAGCGTGCATACAACCTATGCGACCCCGTCACTGACATGTCGGTCTCCGGTCTCAGTGCGATGAAGAAAAACCAGCGTGTAAGGCCTGCAGTCAGCTTGGTCTTCAATGCGAAGGCTACGCATTACGGTACCGGTTCTGTGATCCCCAAACCTCGGACATCACCCAATGGGCCCCAACGTTCGTGCCAGAGACAGTATCGCCGGCAGGTTTGGAAACGCCTAGCCATTCCCCGAATTCCTCCAGTTCGCGGTCGGATTCTAGTCTAGAAAGTCAGACAACGTTTTGCTTTGCGGCAGCCGACAACTTGGAGAGTAGTCAGTCATCAATGGTCGATTTATCTGGTGCAATATCGCAAACGCAGTTTCATGTCAACGCCAGCAAACCGCTGTCGCCCTTCAACGATGCATTTCTTGACACAGTGGACAATTGGGCAAGCACACCCGAAGACTCGACCCTATCAGGACGAATGTCTCTATCGGCCGGAAAACCAGGCGCCTCCTTTTCAGATGACATGTCGAGGTTCAGTGATTATGGCGACCCTTCACACAGACCGGCAATGCGAGGGGATATTCCCTCCTACTTCAATGATCGATATTCCCCCTTATGTCGCATGCCGGAATCCTCAAACATGAGTGAATTCTACTTTTCGCAATGGCACAACGGTGTGGTTACTCTATTACCTCCGGTCTTCCGCGATATCACCACCGAAATGCCCGATTTTCAGCCTCTTCGGAATGCCGTTCTAGCTGTATCGGCAGCTTACGTAGCCCATCTCGAGTCTTTAATCGTGCGTGCTGCGCATCGAAGCAAGAAATCATATTATATACCACAGAGAGATCACCAATATCAAAGTTTACAGTACTACAATAAGGTCATACAAGGAATTGGAAGATGCGTCGAGATGCGTCCACAGATAAATTCCCTTCATGTTCTGGCAGCGTTGCTCTTGTCATACTACTTCGAACTGAACTCCGGTTCCTTTGCCGGCGGCATGGGGCATATGACTGTCACTGACAAATTCCTCTCCTCTCACCACGATGAGATCAAGACCCATGCTCTGGGACGAAAACTTCTATCGACGTGGATGAACTTGCGTTCCCAGTTTGTTAACCGTTATCTGGGCAGCTACATACCCTCGATGTCTTCTCATAGCATTGACACATTCCCGTTAAATCGAATGATAGCGGATGAAGGATCACACCATGACTCCATAACAATCATGATGTGTGACTGTAAAGTTTTGAGTCGAAAAATCATTCTGGACTGGTGTGTGACCAGGAACGATACGAAAGATGCTAGCAACAACCCTCCGTTGGACAACATGCTTTCGCAACTGTCACTTCCGATGTCCCGAGCACATTCGGCATCACAACTAGCTGCCATTGATAGTTCTTATATGGAGTCCTTAGACATGCTCCAAACGAGGTTGGACCAATGGCACTCCTCGCTGGAGCTATGTGAGCTTCCGGTAGAAAGCTACACCTCCAAGCGACAGCCTTCGACCAACGCCCCGACCACAGAATCTGAAACTCTTGACATTCTTCCTTTAAAATTCCATACCTTCGAGTCTGCAATGAATTACGCGTACTACGCTCATGCCCAGATGATGTGCACTCGAGACGTTTTTGATCGCTTAAAAAATCCAAAATTCGTCGTGCCTCCTCTCACCAGGAAAGACTGTCCATGGCCAGAGCTGATCCTGCGGATCACTGCCGGACTTCAAGTTGCCGACTGTATTTACAAAAATACATTCAATGCCGGCATTCTACACATTCTAACAGCCTGCATGGTTCTTTGTCCACGTGCAGATGTTGCTGCATGGATAGAGGAATGGGTACGAAAAGTAGAAGATTTCGGGGTCCCGCTAGAAAGTGGGCTACCATTTGGAATAATAAAGCGTATTATTCAATTCATATTGGACCAGAGGAAAAATGGGCGCGATATTCTTCTTATTCTTCCCATAGACACCGAAGATGCGGAGAAATCGGATCTCTATCAGAGTGATTTCAGAATGGAGGTAGTCGTCTGCGGGAAGGACATGCAGACAGGCCAACTGTTCCACAACACTGTGGAAATCCCAGAGTTATGAATATACTAGAGCCTATAGCAGGGAGCTGTTATACTAATACGGCCTGTTTTGTTGTGCGAGGCACAAACACTTTTCATCTATAAACAGTTTCAAAGGACGTAACTTTGACAAGTAACCGCGAATCGTTCTTAGTATCAATAGTGAGTACAGTACTTCATGATATGGAACGCTCCCTCCACCCAACACATTATCTCCAGATCGTAACTCAACAAGCCAGAACTATAATACCCATGAATTTCCAACATGCGTATCCCAAAATCATGGCCGCGAATACGGCAAGGCCAGCGCTCAACAAAAACACAGACTCTATAATGTGCGTGTTTGATGGAAGGTTAAAGGATGGTTCACACTCGGTAATCTTTCCTATTTCTGGGTTGTATTTCATTTCGAAGTTGGTGCCTCCTCGAAGACCACCTTTACTCTCAATCACGGCCCAGTACAGATAGCGCCGGGTGAACTAAGGCATATTCGATAAGTATACCAAGCAGGCCAGGGTACTTAGGGTTTACATACCTGAATCATGAGCTTGTCGAAGTTCGGTATGATGCGTTGAGCCCAGGCGAGTATGGTTACTAACACGCTTAGGCCACTGAAAGCAACATAGTATATTATCTGTGGCCTCCCTAAATTGAGCTGATCACAAAGCTCATTGCCATTGAACCAACGGCTTCCCGCCTCTATGAAACCGCGCGAAATCGCCAATGGATGAGGCAGACTTTCCACACAACGAACAAAATTGTATGCAACGGTCTTGGAGGTCTCTGACACTTTTAGTTCGTGCAAGTAGCAACTCTCCATAACGGCTTTTCCTATTTCAGGCGTTGAAAAATAATCGGGCGGTGTCCCTATGAGATAGGCGACGTATCGAAACATCGCAAGATAGTCTTCGACCTCCTGTCGTCGCGGCTTGATCCCCATTTTAGGCAGCTGGAGAAACATCGGGTTACATGCAAAAGTTGTGATTGAGTGGATTGAATCCATGGTGTTGACAGGTATTCCATGCACCGCGGTGTCATAATATTCCGGTCGTCGACGAGTCAGTTCCAGTAGTCGACGGCGAACAGATGAATGCAGCAACCGTACACGGATTGTGGACTGAAACCCCTCGCCTCCGGGCTTTATTGACTCTATGTCATGCGTAATTTGAAGCAGCCATTGAAATGTCTCCAATAATCGACCCCATAGGACGCGAGTTGAAAATCCTCCAGTCCGAACGAGGACCTCTACTACACCGGTAGAGGCCGAGTTTTCGCATACAAAACCTTGGAGAGCGAAACCGATAATATTAGCCAAAGCATAGCGGTAGAAGAACTCCTGTCCACGCCCAAGCTGGGCCCAATCAACCCACTCTGGGACAGTGTGCACGTCATTCCAGAATTTATCCAAATACTCATCTCCGTCATGGTATGCTTCGAGGAGTCTGTACAGATCTCCCTTGCCGCCTTTCTGCCTCTTGATAGCAAGCAGACTATCCAACGTCTGGGAGCCTACTTCGTCGTGCTTGTGTCTTAAGCCTTGCATTATTTGGGGATCAAGATGTTGGTTCGTCCATCTGAAGTTGTATGACCATTTATAACATTCTTGTCCTTCTGTTTGTCGTTCTATGACAGCCATGATGACTATTTCCTCGATGTATACAGTGCAAGAAGTGATTATTATGCACCGCAACTCAAGGCTGTGAGTTCTTATCCCAGTGTGAGGTAATAAGGTAACAAAAAAAAGGTGAACAAAATGAAGTGCCCTCCTAATAGTTTGGTGCTCAGGTACCCACCCACATGTACATTGCAATACATCATTAGGGAAATTCCCTTTTCAT
This sequence comes from Eurotiales sp. R13A2, assembly GCA_023625935.1. Classification (NCBI taxonomy): domain Eukaryota; kingdom Fungi; phylum Ascomycota; class Eurotiomycetes; order Eurotiales; species Eurotiales sp. R13A2. The sequence continues at coordinate 185,524 of JAMAFV010000003.1, forward strand.
ATGGAACTATAATGCCGCTATGGGATTCGCAGACGGCATCTTATGTCTCTTGTGTGGAACTTCGAATCCTTTTTGAACACCGCGAGCATCTCATTGAGAATCGAGTGACACTATTGTGGATCTCGATCGTCAATATTGGTATTCATATGTCTAGGAGCGACATTTTAGCGCTTACAAAAAACCATAGCCACCACGCTATTATAATCACGAGATAGCAAACAAAGAAATAGTATACATATTCATCTAGCGATAACGGGCGAGGTTTTTCTTCCCCTGAGTCGCGTTTTCGTGCTGGTCATTATGATACAAACCTTCGGGCCCGGTTGGTTCCTTGTCAACAAAGAAGACGTGTCTCCATTGCGAGTCGAGATACCGTGTATTGAAATAAACTGCAATATTTAGAGCTAAAGAGGCTCTCGCTAAGCCTTTTGAATTCAGAAAACAAGGGATCAGAAAAGCTACCGAACTTATGGGCACGATACACCATTCCAATTGGCTTTAGCTTTTCCTTTGGCTTCGGGATGATCGAAACTTCTCGTCAAAAAACTATTTTTGATGTGAATTCTATAGGATTTCAGCAAGGATTTCTTTTTTTCCGGTATCGCGAATGGGCTTTACCATCGCCAGCTGATCAGAATTCCCTTGAAAGGGTGAAATGGCCAGCGTCCAGGTGATACACACTCATTCCTAGATATCACCAATTTCAGTCTTGACTTTCCTCCACATTAGAACAGTGAAAACCCTATTTCAGTGCTTCTATGTTGATTCATAATATAACATAAACTTTCGATTCCTTTTTGAGACGTGGTAAGGATGAATGCATATGTAACCCGTTAGTCACCAACGCAAATATGAGAAGGCTGTTTGAGACCCACAGATTAGTTCTCTTAGGGAGATGCTCCAAATGACCAGGGAAAGTGTAATAGACTAGTTCATATACTTTCCACCAATTCGGAAGATGAAGTTTCTATACTTCTGCTAGATTCTATCTTTCAAACTTAAGTGCAGGTACACCACTCACTTGGCCAAACATTGCTCACGCTACTAAAAGAATTTGGTTCGCTTCTGTCATTTACGTTTCTTTAACCGCTATTCATTTGCCTGCCTGTGTTGCTCTCACTATGGGTACAATACAGATACCGGCTACAAGACGGCACACAAGTTTCGAAGATGAAAATAATCTAGAAACAATCCCCGACAGCAACAAAGTCGAGGTGGTTCTGCCTGATATGTTTAGACTCTTTCTGTCTAGACAACCTCGAGTTAATCCCTATTATGACCTGGTCAAGTCTGAGTCAGAGACCTGGTTTAAAGAGTTCGTTATGACCCCTTGACATTGTACCCAACTGCTCTACTATCGCTCTGAATTTCCTCTTGAATAATATCAGCTAACAATGATTCTCACCGCATTAGGAAATGCTACCTAGACGACCGCCAAAAAAGTATTCTTACTAGCACAGACTTTTCATATTTTTGTGCGATTGCCGCGCCTGATGCAGGACCTTCAGAGTTGAGGACACTGTGTGACTGGGGAAATTGGGTACAATTTTTCCGACAATTTTGCACAATGATATTTTAGTTACTAACAACTCACAGGTTTTTCCTTTCGATGACTGTATGTACCTGGCCTCAAACACTTCATGGGGATGTTCTCGAATTGACCTTCGCAGTATTTGACAATGGTAGTCTCAAAAATAATCCACGCGAAGCTGAAAAGATTATGAATATCGTCTTATCAGATATGGAAGTCATCGATGACGGAATGGATAATACCTTAGGGTCCATTAGTCGCAACCAATTACCACCTGAGTTACATGCGCTCGTGGATGTCCATCAATCAGTCTGGGAAAGAATTTCACGGAGCTCTTCCCCTGGTGAGTAATATCTACATTGTACATCCTGTCAAATACTTTCGAAAATTGCCATGAGAGAGACGATGGCTAATTCAGTTACGCTTCAGGAGTTCAAAGACGCTTTACCAAACATATACGCGACTACTTAAATGGAAGCATTCAGCAGGTATCTTTGAGATTTCAGCAGCAACATCTATCTTTCAATGCCACTCTGTTCACGAGACGAAAATCAGCTGGAGTGACTCCTCTGTTTGCTCTCGTCGAGTATGCACTCAATTTGCATTTGCCTGATGAAGTCTTTGAGAGCAAAGCTATCGTCGAACTCGAGGAAATAGGTGTTGATTTTGTTGTGGTGTACGTATGATTTCTGTATTTTGTCATCTACTGGGCTGATACTTCTTTTAATAAGACACAATGATATATTATCTTATTGTAAAGAGGAGGTAAGTCCCCTTCTCCTGGAATCTATACACCTGTGTGAACGCGGTGTTGTATATGCTCATTGATAGATAATGCAGGCCGAAGGCGTCCCACATAACCTAGTCGCAATAGCTCGTTACGAATCTCAGCCTCCTAATAGTTGCAACTATGTGCATCCGCAGGTTGCTTTTGATCGTGTTGGAAAACTTTTGGCCGAATTACACAAAAGATGGTATCTTGCACTTGCGGATCTACCATCATGGGGTGAGAGGGTTGATGCTGATGTACAAAAGTACATTTCAAGTGTGAAGGCAGTTGTCACGGCTAATCTGAATTGGAGGCAAGTGTGCCGCGTTTAATTTCATTTTGATCGTACTCGTCTTTCGTTTCATGAGGGCCAATTTCCATGCCCGTAATCAGCTCTCACAAGTGGCTTACAGAATCATAGTTTCCGGTCTGAGAGATATTTCGGTCGTCAGGTTGCCTGGGTGCGAAAGACGAGGGTTGTGCAAGTTTCAAAGCAACCACCAAATGCTTTGTAGTTTCCTCATACAAAGTTCCCAAATGGTGCGTATATTCATCGATCTATATCGCCGACGGTACAGATATTTCCCAAGACATAAAATTCCGAGCGTCTCTAGTTGAACATTTTCGATATTATGCCACACGATTTGTCACTTTTCCTTCCATTCCCATAATCCTAATTTTGTTATTAAAGCTCATTTTTTATGTAAGGTAAAGACACAGCTAGAGGCATCAATGTCACTTCTATCGCATAAATCATTGTTTCAGTCCTATGATTCATACATCCAACATAACCATAATTAAATACAATACTATATATGAATGAATACAAGGGAACCACTATGTGTTAAGAGGACTATACTTCTCGTTGAGATTATTACTTCGTGGAATGCAGTTTTCAAAGCTTTTGTATTTATTTCAACACTTAGCTTCTTTTGAAAGTTTGTGTGATAAGCACAACTAGGTAAAAGCGCGTGATACAGTACTGCGGCCATCTTACATCCAGCACCGCGGCATTGATGTGCAAAAGCATACCCTTTGCACTCCGTCGCTAAGATGCGCCAATTAATGTACTACAATTCTGTACGTGACATTGGCCGTATAAAATGCTGTATATGTTCTACTAGATATATAGATAACTATATGTACTCTATACCGATCATAAAACGGCTTGAATGGTACTTTTCGTGTGTATTTCTAGACGCCATACTTATAGAGGCAATGAGAGAAAAGAATCCATGACCTTGGGTTTTGATACGAAAGTACTAGAGTTAAAAGCTAGCTAAGCCTCTAATCAGAAGAAACCATGTTCGGTAAACATGCGTGCGTTTTCAGAGACGGCTTCCATAGTTGGACCTCCAAAGAGTCTGTGACTCAACGCCACATTTAGTCCAACTGTCCAAAGTCCGAGTAATCTTTACAAAAGGCTTTATGGGCACCTCATGTTTGTTGAATTCTATGGCGAACATTATTTTATCAGCCTCGAGGTGATAAACTTCACGAGTGGGTCGTAAGTTCCACTCTAAAGCCCAGGGTTCCAAAAACTTTGTGGTAAAGTCTCCTTGGTCTTGCTCCTTTGGCTCCCAAACAAATAGTTTGCTGTCTTTGAGATCGGCGTGCCAGCCAAGCTGATCCTCAAGGGTGGCCTTAAAAGTCCGGCCCCAGTATGCTGGATCGCGTTCTTGGTAGATTGACACGCGTCCTACCAGAGCATGATCGTTGTTTACGAAGAATATGATGAGTTCTTTGCGATCAATTTGGTGTTCAATCATGAGATTTAAGCCGTGGTCGTCGGGGATATCAACAGTGACGAACTGGTCGTGCGGAACGTGGATCACTCGGGGAGCTGGGCTTGGGGCAGTGGAAGCAGCGCGGCCTAAGATTGTCATTGCCGACCCAAACTCGTTGAGGTCGTATTTTATAAAAATCATGTTGACAGTGAGGAGATTTTGAATCGTTGTAGTAGAAAGTATACGGTGATATTTGAAATAGAGCAGTCCAAGGAATGTTGGCTTTTTAGAGAGAATTTAGCTGTGCTCTGGGAGAAAATCTCCCAGCTTTATATCAGTGTCATAGGGAATAAAAGACGAACTTTCATAATGAAGCAGCAGCCTAAAAAGGAATAGCATTTTACAACCAACATTGTTTACATTGTCAGCCGCGTTTTGTTTCAGGTACTGATATCCGTGCAACTGGCGGTCTGCTTTCAAAGGATAGACAGGAACTCGAGAAAGCAGTCCATAAAACAGTTACACGATGCAAAAGAAAAGAAAATAGATAAATAAATTCAATGGATTGTCTAAGCCGAGTTTACTGCGCAAATGTAGGACAAGAGCCACTGTGCAGAAAGCACATGACGGGTGTCTGCAGCATCACCATATCCAGATCTGGGCGGTGGTGTGACACAGCATATCAGATATTTAATTATTCCCGGGAAGACTTGATTCCGACCCAAACTGAATGTGAGGTAAACATTTGAGCAGCAGACATTCTTTCAGGTTTGACGACGTGCAGCAATTGTGAAACCATAGTCAACGGGAAGTGCTACCTTTCCATGATCGACGCCTCCATTCTTCCTGCTGATGCTGATGCTGATGCGACCATTTTATACGAAAATCTTCATATACTTTTGAAAACATACTAAGACATGTCATCAGGCGTTTATGCATTACTTAAAGCGATTTCAGACTGAAGATAATGCAATAAACGAAGAGCGTGACTCGAGTAACAGTGAACCGTCTTCGCACATGGTACAACACCTGCATCTTGCTCCAATATATATGATCTAAAAATTCCGAGCTGTGTTCGTATTATGAGTTTTTCCTCTTTTAAAAAATTTTCCAGGCAGCACTTTGCTTGCTAATGGAATGCTTATAACACAGGTCTCTTGATTGCATTTCTTAAAATGTCTCAGAGACCATAACAATCAATCATTTAAAGACATTCTACCTGATAAGACCTCAAAATTTATTCACAGGACAGGATTGATATCATTATGCCATCATATATAAATATATCTGAATGTAGTTTACGAGAACATGGGATTGTGATCCTCTTTTTCATAAACAAAAGGTACAGAAAACTTGTGACTTCGGAGTTTAAGTACCGATCTATCTTGTATACTATCCTTGAAGGCTAGTTGAGATCTCATATGACAGGGTGGCGTATTAGAAGATCAAGGCACTTAGTCGGAAATAAGACCCTCATAGCCTGGTGGTCATCATTGGTATACAATTATAAACAATGAGACAGTCAGTCCATATTCACACCAGCTATCATCATCTTAAATACATATATCAACGAGCATGGAGCTAGCGACAGGTAATGCTGTCTTCCCTTTCTCCCCGCGCCGAATCCAGAAAACAAGAAATTTCAATTTCAGAGCAGATGCGGGGATTGGCAGGGGCTTTTGATTATAAGTTGTTGACGATTAAATTAAGTAGTGGAAATGTGAAAGAGAAAGAACTACGATTTGTCATGACCACCTCAGCGGAATACTGCACTCAAAATTGGACTGTATTGATCGGTGACTTTTACCATCAGTGATTGGTATACCATAGCAAGGCTCGTTGGTCTAGACATGGCGATCAACAAGCCGTTCTGGAGCCAAGCTAGCTACAACTGCATACCACGCCAGAGACGGGTAAGTACTAAGCCTACAGCAGCCACCACGAAGCACCATATCACCATGTGGATATGTGGTAACATTTAATCCGTACCTAAGTGGTTATATAAACCGTAGCATTTCTTCCTTTGCAATCAGTCATAGGTTTGAAATATTCATATCGGGTCGACTCGTTGGAACAAACCAAAGGTTGGCTTGCTGCGAGTTATATTACAATAGGTAGGACTTGCTACATGAGTATCCTCGTGGATTTCTAACTGAGAGATAAGACACGCTTGAATATAGTGGCCTACAGACTTACTCGGTTCTTGGCCTATAGAGATAACCATGAGACTACTCTTGCACAGCGTATTAGGCTTTGCCCTAACAACGACCCCGGCACTGGCCTCCACGACAAGACAACTGTTCAACTTCTCAACTTATGTTGATATTGAAAACAGTCACTTGCGTCCAAATGGAGATCTTCTGCTGAGCACTTTTGATAATGCCAGTCTCTTCATTCTTGATCCCACCGTGCCGAACCCCCAGGCAGAGCTCGTTGCAGAACTTCCTGGTGCCACTGCCTTGTGTGCCATTACTCCCGTTGGATTTGACAAGTTCGCTGTAATAGGGGGTGTAAGAGGCAACTATAGCTATACGAACGAAACCATTTACCTTGTGGACTATAGCAACGATCCCACTAATCCTGAGATCTCAATTGCGGCAAATGTCACAGACGCCATCATGCTGAACGGAATGGATTCGCTTCCAGCATATCCACATATTGTCATGGCAGGCGATGCGCGTCAGGGTTTCGTATTCCGGATAGACACAACAACTGGAGCATGGGAGATTGCAATTCAACTTGACGCGCTTGCTCCCCCAGCTGATGCCGCTGTACCTCTCGGAATCAATGGCCTGAAAATCTACAACGGCTACGTGTACTACACCAACACAGCACGAAATACATTTGGGCGCGTTCCTATTACCGAGGAAGGATATCCGAACGGAGACCTAGAAGTGGTTTCAGAGCTTACACCAGGTGTATATGACTATGACTGGGACGATTTCATTATTGATGGCAGTGGTGTCGCATACGTGGCGCAACCACCGAGCGCTATTGCTCGCATTTTACCAAATGGCAACAACACGGTTTTCCTCGGCGGTGGTGATAGCATAGCAATATTCAACCCAACATCTTTGTCTTTGACGAGCAACGGGAAGACAGCATATGTGACTACTCGAGGCGGCACTCTGGATGGCTATGAGTACAGTGGTCAGGTTGTTGAGGTGCAGCTTTAAGACATATTACGAGGTCCACAGTTGGCTACCTATGGCTGTATTTTCGAGCTACTTAGTGACTCAACTGTATGTATGCATTCATTCAATCTCCAATATAAATAGTCTGCAAGGCCAAAAATTAGCAATTAAACACGTCGTTGTGAAAACGTCTGCGCGAAATTTGGAACACACGATGATATCATCGGCAGGAAAGTAGAACTTTTCATCTTCTGAATCGTTTGCTGCTGAGCCAGACGGTTTATTCAGGCTAACATTGGAACTGAGATGCTGCAAATTGGCCAGGAATGGCTGATCCTGTGGGATTTAGCGGCTCCACCGCTGAACGCGATGTTACCGTCCGCTTGTGGGGAGTCATCCACTGTCTATGCCTCCATAAATTAATTACTTATATACTAGCCCGCTGACACTCCCGATTATCGATCAGATATCTTTCCGTACTTGTATTAGAGATATTTGTCTGGACCACCCCAACATACCCATTTGACCTCGCTATGCGGTACAAACTACAATGCACTTAAACCTCGAGACATTACTTTCTTATTACCTTAGTCACGGGTTTATCAATCATGAACACAGGATTCGAGCCACCTATTTTGATTTAGGGGCAAGGGATATTGCAGCAATAGTGAGTTTCATCGCTGTAGTACAGGTTGCACTTGCTTTGTCTCAGTTTGATATTATGTATGTCCATATCTACCGTGGTCTTGAACTTGCTAGAGTCTCCGGCAGATATTATTAAAAATTTATCTGGTGAACCCAAGAATTTATCGAAATAATTCTTTCGCTGGTGTCTCTCTCGTGTGAATCTAGTTCGTGCGTTGCGAAATACAGGTAGATTGTCTCTTTTTTCTGTGACAACGCTTTTTAATAGAGACCAGATGTTAGGAACCATTCATTTAATGGCAAATATTGTGTACTAAATATATCAAATTCTAGTGCGGTTCCCAAGAAGTTCTGAATTCTATCTAAAATCATCTAGGCAAATAGTCCAAGTAGAGTTGAGTTGAGTTGCTCTATTAAACTGCTGGGTCACGGCCTACTGATGTAGGTTTCGTTCACATTTTTCTATTTCAATTCAATTCTGGTAAATGATTATAACATTTTCCGATCTTTTACATTCATAAAGAATCGAATACCATCTTTTATATCAAGTTACCAAAGTAAATCGATGCTACGTAGGGTTGCAAAGTCCGTATACTTTGCACATGTTGTTGGACGATTTGTAGGCCCCCACGTTGAGCTGCGAATCGCTTACTAGGAATGCCAGTTAGGCAACGAGAGATCTATATTTGCCTACTTTCAAAGACCAAGCGTCGCAGAGACTGCTAGCTAATTTATATACAAATACTGTGCAAAGCGCTAGGCTTCCCTTCCTCCAAGTAATGAGCGCAGTTAATATCTCAAAATAGGGGCTTATTAAGGGCGTTGTTCGACACTGACCTATTAGGCATGCCGCGTACGTAACGCCAATCGGCCAACCAAGAGGGCTGACAGATGCGAGAATATAGTCTACTACTACCATTACTACATGCGGGATATCACTGTCTCACCTCTAAGATGTCCCTCTCCAGGACGGATCACTAAAGCGAAACTACCAGAAAATATAGGAAGTTTACCTTTTTTTTCTCACTTTGATCTTTTTTCTTTTTTACTTTTTCTGGCCTTTTAATTGATGACAGGCGAGAAATGCTGCGAGGCTGGGGAACGTGCAATCGACGGGCCAAGCCACCATGGGAAAACCTGAGCAATAAACGAATTTCTCCTACCTCGTGGTGTGTACGTATTCGCCTAAAACTGGATCGCTATAGGGCGCTTGCGGCAACCCCTCTGTGGCTAACGAAGGTGGCTGGCTGTATTTGTTTTTCTATGACAGCCTCGTGAACATCTCCGTCACTGTATTGGCCAATAACATCTCATTGATAAAACATTGAGCTTTCCTAGCGGGATGTCTCTGGGACAATAATAGTGATGTTACCGTCAAGCCAAAAAAGAAAAAATGAACTGGATTCTCAGCCTCGTTTGCCTCTTTCATCGCAATATTCTTTCTTCCCAAAAATCTTGGTGATGCTACCGCTCGCCTGTCATGGCCTCATCGAAGTTGAAAAAGTTATATTATGATCCCTCGTACGACAAGAAAAAAGGTGCGAACCGAGACTCCTGTCGGGACGTGTTGGAAAGCGACGAGATCCGGATTCTGAAGTTATTCCCAGGAGTCGATAGTGACCTGCAGGGTAATTTGCTTCGTTGCAAGTTCGACTTCAGGGACGTGGAACAGGATAATAAGCTTCCATATTCCAACACATCAAGTTCTTGGGATGAACAGCCTCTTACAAGGCCGCCGGGATTGACTCATACATCAGGCGTTGTCCAGCAGTACCCACCAAAACCGGGAAGTACAGACTTGCTCTCGTACCGGGCTCTGTCATACACTTGGGGCTCTGGAGTGGAGAAGGAATCTATCAAGATCATCGAAGGGGGAAACATCTACGAGATCGACTTGAAGCCTAATCTGAGTTGCGTGTTGCGAAAACTGCGGGAACAACATAGTACCGATATCATAAAGAGACAGGACGACAAACAACCGGCGTTGCATCTATGGGTGGACGCCATATGCATTGACCAAAAGGATGAAGACGAAAAGAGCAAGCAGATTCCACAGATGGCCGACATCTATATGAGGGCCGAAGAGGTCTGTTGTTGGCTTGGCCCGGAAGATCAAAGCAGCTCATTGGCTATCGATTTCGTCAACGACAAATGTCTTAACTTTGACGAAACGGAAGAATTAGTGAAAAATCGTCGTTATTCCAAGGAGTGGGATTCTTTCGCCACGCTCCTACGCCGTCCATGGTTCAGTCGACGATGGATAGTTCAAGAGCTCACTCGTGCCCAGAACGCGATCATCTACTGTGGTGATAAAAAAGTGGTTTGGCGCAAGTTTGCAGATGCGATAACACTCTTCCAGGAAGTTCAGGATCAGATCAAGCCGCTGTTCCACAAGTCTGAACTTTTCGGGAATGACCCGGATTACATCGGTGATTTGAACGAGTTAAGCGCAATCAGATTGGTTCACGCGTCTGAGCATTTATTCCGCCGGGACGAGCAAGGTAGAATTGCGGAAAAACTTCTCACTTTGGAAGCCTTGATGTCGACCTTGACTGCGTTTGAAGCGTCAGAGCCCAAAGATACCGTATACGCAATTCTCTGGCTAGCAAAAGACGCGAGGCCGGTTTCTGACTACAAGATGAAGGACCACAAGGTCAAGATCGCTGAAGAGAACATGGGGGGGCGCATAAAGTCACAAGACGACAGGGAATCATCGTTTTCTGGTCTTGGTGAACCCAATGATGACTCTGCACCTCCTAAAAGCCCAATAGATGGGACTATTGACAAAATCCCAAGTGATGAGATCGTGACCAAAAGCCCAATCGATGGGATAAGCTCCAAACTTCTTCTGTCAATGGACAGAGCAAACCGTGAGGAGGGGAGCCAGAAATCAGAGGGAGAAAATGATGATAAGAAGACCATCCAAAAAGCTTTCAAACGCCTCTTGAGGGGCATTCACGGAAAACGCTTCGACATCGATTATAAGAAGAGTCTATTCGAGGTTTGTTGCAATTTTTTGGAGTTCTGCATCAAGAATTCATCTAGTATAGACATCATTTGCCGGCCATGGGCACCGGATCCGACAATCGAGGAGTTAAAGAAGGATGGCCCGTTGCCAACTTGGATTCGACGACTTTCAACCGATGCCCCTTTTGCCAAACTGCCGTCCGGCATTCTCGAACGGGTTAATGCAGATCCCCTAGTTGGACGGCCCGGGACAGATGAGAGGAAGCACTACAATGCAGATAGGGCCTATATACCAACATTCAGGACCAGCCCAAAAAATCCGCGCGTTTTATTACTCCGCGGATTTATCCTCGACGCAGTCAAAGTCAAGGGGGATCCCGCAAGAGGAGCAGTCATCCCTGACGAGTGGCTCGCGATGGCCGGCTGGCTTGACCGTGAAAAACTTCCGCCAGAGCGGTTCTGGCGCACCCTCGTTGGCAACCGGACCCAGGATGGCGACCGTGCTCCGGCCCTCTGGGCGCGGACCTGTAAGGAAGCCTTTGCTAAGCGTGCCCAAGGCGGCGACCTCGACATCAAGAAGCTGATCTCGTCCATGTCGGGCAAGACGAACACAATCAAGCCTTTTCTCGAGAGGGTAAAGGCTGTGACGTTCAAGCGCTGTCTACTGACGTTGCAGTCGTTACCATCTAGACAACTGGGTGACGAGCACCTAGCACTGGGTCCTCAGTCCTCGAAGGTGGGGGACGTCATCACCGTCGTCCACGGTTGTAGTGTGCCGCTCCTGTTCAGGATTGTGAGGAAGGTTGAGGGTTTTCAAGGCGACGACTGCCGGGAGCGACCACCGTCATACGAGCGGATAAAGTGGGAGATGAGCAATACCAACAAACTGTTGGATGACGACGATATCTACTATCAGTTCCTCGGTGAGTGCTATGTGCACGGGATGATGGACGGAGAGGCGTTATCGCAAAAGAATATATGGAAGGACCAAGAATTCCACATTATATAGGATCAGAGCGTCATTTGGGCTTAACAAGGGCAGGTACACGCTTTTGACTGGAAGACTATTCGTAATAATAAAGCTCCGATAAACCTCAGTTTTATAGGGCAAGTTTATTGTGTAGATGTTGTAGCCAATTTTCCTGGGCTTATCCCAATTCGTATTGATTCTCTTCCAGGGCGTATTTGCATATCCATCGCAGTCAGTTGCATGAGCAAACCATCAATAGTTCGCATTTCACGGCTTTAGGGCAATCAGAATGCGTTGAGTCAAATTGCACGTTGAACTTATTTAAGTACATGAGAAAGAAGCAGTTAATCTATTGTATGTGTTTTCCAAGAGTGGTGTGATTGGCACCAGGATTCTGGCAGCGCCCAAGTGTACTTCCTATGACCAACTAGGATGTCGATTTAAGGCCTGAAGACATTAAATCTTGAGTGCCTCAAGTACGTTAAACCCTCTAAAAAGCGGTATCATTTTGCTACGGCCTTTACAATCCAGCGACCTCTTAAGTTTTCGAAATATTGATGGTATTATATTATTGTTACAACAGAAACATTTGCTATGCGATAATGTTTCCTTTCTACACATCCTCTCAAACATATTTGAGAGTATTTGGCAGTGTCGAAGGGAAAGAAGATAACCATAAATCACAAACAGAATCTAGACTCACGCAATGATCTTTAGAATGGGCTAGTATGGAAGGAATCATCTTGCCCTCCGATTTAATACTAGTACTTCCGCTTCAAGAGTTTGCAACAACAATTAGGCTGCGAGAGTTTTAGTTGACCTATACCACGAGGATCAGTACTGCGAGATTGTAAACATTTCCTGATCGTACATTTGTAGACAAGCTTCACTGGAAGGCTTAGGTGCTATTGACATCCGGCAGGTGATTATCGCGTCTTTCGATCTATATAATCCGTGTCGGGGTAGCCCGCTCGCAATTCGGACTGTTTTCACGTGCATAATTCTTGATCAGGTCCGTCTCCAGTCTATGGCCAAGTCAGCACACGTAACTATTATTGCGAAAGACGGTTCCTCATGCAACGCAGGAAGCATCAAAAAATTTCGCGCGATCTCATTTGCGGGAAATAACGCGTCACAAGAGCAACTCGCGGGGTGCTCTGCTCTGGCCCCTCTTCTCGTCTTCGCCGACGGTCGACCGGGAGTTGTTCTTGCATGCTTTTGCTGTTTAATTTATTTGTCTTGGGCCTTTTTCCACTAGTGTTCATATTTAGACTGCAATAATACATAAAATAAGCATTCCTCTCGTCCACATGGTTGGTTTTCCCGTAGCAAGCTGATGCAGGCCCTGCTTTGTATGAAGACCGCATTAGTGCTAATATACATTTCGATGAAGCAATACCATTTGCAATGATGTGCACATTTGAAGATGTTCTTTTCTATCGTTATCGACAAGTTCGCTAGCCCCCATGTGTGACGTGTGCACCGGTAGTTGTACAGTTATCGGCAGACGGCAACTATATTAAATGCTAATTACCAGCATCTTACTGGTTATACTAGGCTTGAAACATGACGAGATCGTACCTAATAATTCCTTGTAGAAGGATCTCCGATGAGAAGCTTAAATGCCCGTCGGCCGATGCGCGGGAGAACTACTAAATTACGTGCGGTGCTCCACCGCTCGCAATGTAACTCTTGACCTCTTCGCCTGCCACCTGACCTGCCAAATGCACCTATTGGCATGTGACCTGCCCCTCACTACCCCGTCCGATCTATAGTCAGGTCGTGGATTGATGCTCCTGTGCTGGTGATTGGAATGCCGCAGAAACTTCATGCAGCTTGGCAGCGAAAGTGCCGAGTCCTGCCATGCACGGCGCAACAATAGTAATAACTATAGTCCGAGAGTTTACTGTCTAACCGGTGCGTATGGACTATCTACATCATATCCGAATTTATGTCGTGCCCGTTTCTGCATCGCTCGCTTGGTCTCGATGCGAAGTCGTCGGCACCAGCAGTGGAGTAATCCTACCTTATTTCTCGTTTGCCTACGTATTCATATGCATGAGTAAACAGAAGAAGGCCGCGAAAAAGCGCCTGGCATGAAGTCTAGCAATCGACCACGTACGCTTTTTCTCGTACCTGACCTATGACCAACACACGTGGTACATCGTCGTCGTATTGATGTACTCGGCGCTTCCAATTATATACTAGATGTAGACAACTATTACTCGGACTATTACCGTGGGAGGACTATTTCATCCAAGAGGTCCGCGGTGGCCGTGTTTGGGCCTATGCAGGTGCATAAATAGGAAACATCTCCGCAAAGCTTGTTTCTTGCTGGTGCACGTGTGATGGAATCCATAAGCAGTAGGTCTGAATATAAAATGGGCGTTTTTTCTTGCTCATGGTGCAGAGAATGCAGTAGAACAAGGCGCATAGTTAATCATTCTCCCACCTGAGCTGGTCTCAGTACAGCCGTTAAACTGAATTGCGTGGAAACCTGTTCTTCGCCAACATGAAGTACCTTGCTGCAGCTGGCACAGCAGCTTTGCTGGTGGTACCTGCTATCGCTGCTATTGATCCGCTCAATCGTCGTAGTAAGTCTATTATACTCTGGCACCTCTGTTCTTTGTCTCTTGTGTTATGATACTAGCTGACAAATTCATAATATAGCAATCTCCGAGTCCCTTCTAGATGAGTTGGATCTGTTTGCCCAATATAGCGCTGCAGCATACTGCTCCGCCAATCTTGACTCTACTGGGTCTGCTCTGGCATGCGATGTCGGTAACTGTCCTCTAGTTGAGGCAGCTTCCACTACTATCCTATATGACTTTGACGAGTACGTTGCTGATATCTCGATGAGAATACAAACATAAGTAAGCTGATAATCTTGATATAGAACGAATGATTATGGGGACGCAACAGGCTACATTGCCGTCGACACAACGAATGAATACATTATTCTGTCATTCCGTGGTACTGACGATCTAGAAAACTGGATTGCCAACCTTGACTTTCCCTTGATTGATGCCAGCGACATCTGTTCTGGATGTGAAATTCATGAGGGTTGGTGGGACTCCTGGGAGACCGTTGCCAGTGACATTACAGCTCAGATCGAATCTGCCGTTTCTACTTATCCCGATTATACACTCGTCGCTACTGGTCATAGCCTTGGCGCTGCTTTGGCAGCCATTGCAGCGACCGTTTTGCGCTTAGATGGATACACGGTTCAGCTGGTGGGTTGGATCTGTGCAACTTTAGCTGCTCAGGCCATTTGGCTGACATTGCAATAGTATAACTATGGTGAACCTCGTATCGGCAATCTAGCTCTTGCTGATTACATCACCACAGAGACTATGGGAAGCAACTATCGTGTCACTCATACCGATGATATTGTTCCAAAGCTGCCTCCAGAGCTACTTGGCTACGACCACTTCAGCCCTGAATACTGGATTACAAGTGGGGACGATGTGACAGTGCTAGACACTGATGTGACCGAGGTGGTTGGCGTGGATTCGACAGCCGGCAACGATGGAACTCTCCTCGACAGCATTGATGCTCACAGGTGGTACTTTGTTTACATTTCGGAGTGTTCGTAGGTCTTCATAGGCTGTGTGAAAACATGGAAATGTCGATAACCGTCGGATCACGATGCTGTGAATCAAATCACTCTTCACACTTGACATATTTGGCACCAATATCGCTGTGTCAGATAAGTCTTTCATCAAGAACAAAAGTTGGCATCAGAAATGGAACCGTACTCTATATCTAGTTCTGTATACGTCTGTATATATTGAATCCAAGTTTTGCTTTACGCCTTCAATTTGGTCACCAAGTGCGTTTCACAAATCTCATCCCAGTAATTATTTATTGTCTTCAATGATGTAAAAAAAAAAGACTACGGAAGCTTCAAATGCCTACTCTATAAAGTCTGAAATAGGCAACTTCATTTAGTTGACCTCAGCAAGGTTATAGCCGTCTGTAATTCAGATTGCCCGGTTTACGAAGAGTACTCGTCGATACAGTAGAACTATCGCTTTTGAAGCCGACTGGTTGTGATCATTGCACTCTATACAGCAGAATTATTTTGATTTTCTATCATCACCAGAGACAAATCATATAATCATATACACCAAATTTTCAAAATGACCCTCGTCTATCTTTAGGCTCTTCTGATGCAACTCAAACACATACAATCAATCATATCACTTTTCTAAAGTCCACTCAGATTTCGACGCTGGAGCACTAGGTTCTGCATCGGTTTCGCTCGGAGTCTCTGTCGCTTGTTTTTGTTCTTTCGATTGGAAATACCACGACTGTAAATTCAACGCAAGTACCAGCACCCAAGCAACACCTGCCAGCGCACAGACAGCTGTCAAGGCATGGCGATACAGAGGTGCGTCCGGTGTGCGGAATATCTGAGAGCCAGAGATACCTGAGGCGTTTGCGGCCATGACAACGAAGCTGTGTTGGGGAAAACTCATGTCAGTCATCGCGGCCGTTATAAGGTATTGCAATGCAAATGGGTTTAAACTTACGCCATGGCGACGCTGCGCTCTTGGGGAGTCTTGCAGTAGACAGAGAGCCAGCCAACATTCAAAACACTAAAGATTGTATATGAGCGACATCACTTTTGCTGATAGAGGAGGATTATATCTTACTGGACGCCTGCGTAGAAAAGGTCTGCCACGACAATGACTCCATATCTGTGCCACGCGGATGAAGTGTGAGGTGTTACTCGGAGGCAGGCGTATGTAATGACATTCCACGTAGCACCGAGTAACACTGCTGGGCCTCGGTGGCCGAACTTGTCACTGTATTCCTCGTATTAGATTGGCTGTTTGTGAAATATAAAACTGGTTTGGACAGCACTTACCTCAGATATGACAAGATCACCAGTATGACCATGAAGCAATACACTGGCACCGAGGCCAGAGCATTGGCTCTCACAGCGCTGAATCCAAGAGATTTGATCAGGGTTGGGGTGTACTGTTGTAAACCCTGCACCGCAGAC
Organism: Eurotiales sp. R13A2; assembly: GCA_023625935.1. Classification (NCBI taxonomy): domain Eukaryota; kingdom Fungi; phylum Ascomycota; class Eurotiomycetes; order Eurotiales; species Eurotiales sp. R13A2. The sequence continues at coordinate 202,278 of JAMAFV010000003.1, forward strand.
ATCGAGACCAATGTGATAAACGCATGTTGAAGGATTCTTGGTTTCCGAACTGTGTTTATAATGTCTTTGCCAGTAATCTTAATGAGACCACGAGCCTTGAGAGGATCGTCAAGCAGCACACGATCTTTGATAATCTGCGATTCTCGTTCTGTGAAGTAACTCCAGCGACCGAAAGATGCAAGTGGTCGTCCATCACCCACGCGGGGAGGGACGAAAAGGACGAACACAGTTGCTGCAAAAAGTGTAATGAGTCCCTCGACTATATTACCAAGTCAGTTAAGGACGGGTACATTCGGGTGTAGTGAGTTAAACATACCTAGGAAAATCCATTGCCAACCTGCCAGACCACCTTTTCCAGATAACTTGAGCAGGCCGGCTGAGATAAGACTGGTGGTGGCACCGGCGAAGATCTGGCCGAAAAAGAAGAAAGTGATCCGAAGGCTTGACTCGTCCTTCTTATACCAGGTGGAAATGTAATAGAGGGCGCCTCCAAATCATAGTCAGCAACATGACCGCCGGTACTCCGGTCTGGACCGTAGACTCACCTGGAATAAATCCTCCTTCAAACAAGCCTAGCAAAAGTCTTGTTGCCAGGTACGCGGGATAGGTCTTGACAAAAGCTTGGAAGGTTGCAACCAGGCCCCAGGCAAACAGCTGGCCGGCCAACCACCTCTGAGGGCCAACACGCTGGAGAATAATGTTTGATGGGATTTCGGTGAGAACGATACCCGCGGACAAGAGCTGAGTGCCAACATTGACTTGATTGGTGTCGATGCCCAGGTCTGTAGTGATGGTCGATGTCAGGGCGGCACTGATGTTACCACGATCAACCTGCAGCGCGAAAAACGCCAGGCCGAGAATGGGAAGCAGGATGAAGTCAATTCTTGCAAATAGATCACGCCAGTCAGTAAGTTCCTCCAATCTAAAAACTCGGAACATCCGACGGACTCACTTGTGGCGAGCGGCAGCTTCCTCCTTCAAAGTCCAATCCTTTACAACCTCTTCCCTCGGGCTAGCGCCATTTTCCACGACATCGCCATCTGACAGAGGCTCGTCTTTTGACAGCGGGGCTTTTTCCGGCTGTTGAGCAGTCTGGAGACTCATCGTGCACCAGGAAGATGTTGTGCAATGCCTGGGTTCGGAAAAGTGCTGTGAAAAATGTCCATGGCGGGGGACGCTGTGGCTACATAATTTATAGTATGCACATCCACGAGCTTTTCCAGATAAAGCTGACGACGCATGAGCTTCGCTGCGTGAGGTTATCGGGTTTAGGGCAGTCGCGACAGCTGCTGGCACTATGGCGCCATTGCGGGCCCATGATGATGCTCGCTGCAGAGTGGAGCCGGCTCGCTCTGTCGCTCTGGCGCGATGCCTTTATCAATTATACTCTGCACATGGCAAGTTTGACTGCGGAACGGAACAGCCGGTATATTTTCGTGTGCATTGGCTAGAACTACGAGCGCAGTCTCAGTTTATACTTCACGCCATACTTTACGCTTAGGCCGCACAGCTCGGCATCTATGACTATGAATATGACTACGAATGTGGATATTGTGATTAATGAATACGGATGAACGTCTATTAAATATTTATCCGATCTACGACTAGGTCCAGACCTCCCAGCTCAGGCCATAGCGGTGGGCTAGCGGCTCCTGAGGACCCTCGGCATCTATGATATGGCCTAACTCGCACCGATCAAACGAGACCTTGGGCTGCACACGGTAGAAAGCGTTGTAGCTCGCATGGAGTGCCTCTCTGAGCGAGCTTACTCCTTCGTCAGGGTGTAGGACGCCCCACGGTTTGATACATGTCTCGCCCTTGCATGATTTCAAGACCAGCAGCAGAGAATCGAGGCGGGGGATGATTTGCGACAAGGTATAGCCGTTTATCAAGGGCTCGTGGTGGTGTTGTCGTTGGTAGTAGAGGTTGTTTATCTGATATGGATCGCTCTGTGTGCCGCAGTCAGAAGGTAGTCTTCTTCATTGATCTCTAAATGTACTTACAGTCAGGTCATACAACTCGTGCTCGTTGGTACACCACACGGAGTAATACACATCAAAGCCGTCGCCAACCAGACGAACCGACTTGTAAGTGTTGTTGGGAACGACTGGTGAATTGTCTAGTCATGGAGGTCAGTCGCTGCCGCACACTCTCTGTTTAATTGATGAGTACAAACCAATGGCACCTTTCAACCCCTCCAGATAGGCGCGTCCCCAGTATTCAACAGTGACGTGTTCGTGCCGCGTACCGTTCGAATTTTGAGCCACAGGCATAGGCGTTCCATCAAAATCGTCGCGCAACGGAATTCCTGCAAGCTCGAACAATGTAGGTGCAATGTCAATGTGTGTGGTGACGCTGTCCTGGATTTTGCCTTGTGGAATACCGGGCCCTCGAATGAAGAAAGGCACACGGATATCTTCTTCAAAACCACAGGCCTTTCCGGGCGGAAGACGATGCTGTCCGATGTGGTAGCCATTATCACTGGTATAGACAATATAAGTATTATCCAATTGCTCGCTCTCCTCAAGACGAGCAACTACGGCGTCGACCAGCTCATCTACGCCTTGGAGTGAACGTAGTCGTTGACGGTAGAAATGGTCGTTATATTCCACAGTTGATTCGTCCTGTTTGGGGAGGTCGCGAATCCAACTTACTCCATGCGGCTATGATGAGAGAGACAGGTTTGTTAGCAAATCAAACTCGATGAAAGTAAATCACACAAAGATCACAGGGGCCATTTCCTTACTTCATCAGGGTTAAAGTGTTCTGTCCGAGGTACTTTGACGTCGTTGAAAAGGTGCTTGTGACGTTCCAACGGAATTGGCTCGGTCATGACAGTCGGTGCACCATGGCCACTTAGTGCCCCTCCGTCAATATTGGCATGTGGCGCAATGGGCGCGACGACTAAAAAGAACGGCTGTTCCCCTGACAGTCCGTCCTCCAAAAGCCCCAGAGCCTTTTCCGTGATCACTTCGGTGGTGTGGCGACCCTCGTAGCTCACAGGAGCCTCGTGGTTTCTCTGATATGTGGAATTAAGATACGAGTAGGTGAACGGATCCAGAAGAAAATCTGATCCCGTGAAGCCATTCACATGAGGTTGGTTGTAGTTTTCCACTGTGTGGGTGTTAAAAAGCTTTCCAGTATAGAACGTGCTGTAGCCGGCATTTTGCAGCCAGACTGGCAAGAAGTTCTCATTGAAGCCGCGCTCGACAAATTTTGGATATCCACCTGGAGCGTTCATGTTAACTAGCTCTACTTGATATTAATACCTATGAACAAGCTAACACGCACCATATGGCGGACTAACATCCGTGACATTCGTATTGTGCGCCTGTCGTCCTGTCCATAGGCTGACTCGCGACGGGCAGCACAACGCTGTGGTTACAAAATGGTTCTGAAAGAAGGTGCCCTTTTCTCTCAGATGCTCTTGGAGCAAAGGCATGTACTCAACCGAGTCTAGCTCGAGATCCTGGTCATCGGTGATGATGAACACGAAGTTTGGCTGTTTGGCGATGTGATGCTTCGACTCCGTCAGCGGATGCTGCTGCTGCTGGCCGGGCCACACGGCATCGAGAACCTGTTGCAATCCATTGCTGGCGAAGATGGGGACGTCGGCAGCAACCAGAGAGCTCGACAACGCGCTCAGTACTACCGCTGCAAGTCTCATGATTTCTGGACGTTTTTGCTTAGTATATCGGCAGAGATGTAGGCAGTTGCACTCCGAGAAGATCCAATGGTTGGTGGTTTTTAGTGTTTCTTATCTTAGTGTCCGGAGTGGAGAGCAGACCTGAGCTTTGTCCATGGCGACAGCTGCTGCTCCGATGATGCCATCTGCCATGTGGGCCGTCCCTGGGCCCTATTTATTTTGCCTTTCTGTGTGCCTCTTGTCTCGTTGGTGCAAATCGCGAAAAGCAAGGACAAAACTGGGGAATCATCCACACCGCATGCACCTGGCTTAGTATATATCCGGCCGGTTGTGCCCAGCCAAGGCCTTTCGGCGTCGGTATTGCAAATGATTTTCAGTTAGTGAAATTGCGTCAGATCGTGTGCGCTGACATTATCACCGACAAACATAATTAGACTTTATAAATGTGCCTGTATGGGCGCATTCTTCAGTGCGTGCTAGGTACTCCTTAGGGTAGCCGGCATTTGCGACCACTGCCGCTCTCGCTTTCCGAGGTCGCTGCCTAAATATTGCACTGCCCCGAGCAACGAAGTGTTTCAAAGAAGAAAAGAAAAAAAGGTCAAGCCGACAAAGGCAGTGTAAGAATCAGAGAGAATAAGAGAACATTGGCCGGGATATTGTCAAAATGACTTCGCGGGCCTATGGAGCGGATGACGCGGCACCGAGTCAAAACATCGCAGAGACACGAGCGTACAATGATCCATCAACAGCAGAAAGAACGCTGCAAGACCGCGCCGCCAGTTCAGACGAAGAAAGCCCGCTGTTAGACACCCAAGATGCACGTCCATCTCTTACAAGCACTGCGGGCGTCATTACAGTGCTGCTACTCGGTGCGAACGTACATGCAATCCGTATCTTCCACAGCCGATTCTAACCCATGCAGGCGAGTTCATCTCCAATGCGGATGCCACTATTATTATGGCAGCCGCCGGCTCCATTTCATCGGAATTCAACCGGTTACATGATGCCAATTGGCTTTCAACCGCGTATACACTGGGCTTGTGCGCTTCTCAACCGATGGTAGGTGTCTATTCTAGCCTTGGAAAATATTGTCTTGAGACTGACAAAATTTAGTACGGTAAACTAAGCGACATCTATGGCCGGAAGCCTCTACTTCTAGTGTCTTATCTCCTTCTTGGTCTGGGCTGTGTCATTTGGTAACTATGGACTTGCTTAAATATTTTACCCTTACTTCCTCTAACAGACTTCTAGTGGCATTGGAAATGTCATGTCTACTGTCATTCTGGGCCGAATCGTCAGCGGCATGGGCGGTGCCGGTATCGTTGCGATGAGCGCTATAATCATCACTGGTATGCCTCTGCCTCCTTTGTATATCTGATTTTGTACTGAACGCACCAGATCTCGTCCCCAAAAGAGATGTGGCCACTTGGAGAGCCTACGTAAATATTTCCATGACTCTAGGCCGCAGTGCTGGCGGTCCGGTGGGCGGATGGCTCACTGACACAATTGGATGGCGCTGGTAAGTCCTGGTCTCCTTGTCTTGCGATAAATCCAAGACTTGTTTCGACTGCCGAGATCCCTCAACTCACCCGTCTAGGCTCTTTCTCCTCCAAACTCCTTTCCTAGCCATCGCCGCATTGCTTGTATTTGTTTTCTTGAAAGGGTCCAAGCCTTCACACGATTCCGAGTCGGATGAGAACTCGCCTTCAATCCGTCGGGTGGATTTCCTTGGAACGGCGGTACTAGCTATTGGCATCTCAGAAATTATACTGCTCTTCGACCGCGGTGGACAAGCCTTTCCATGGACTTCATGGATATCAATAACGCTTGCTGTTACTGGTATCCTCGCTGTAGCCGGCTTTGTGTACGTGGAACGACATGTCGCTGCGGAACCCATCTTCGATCTCAGCATACTTCGCCGTCCAAATGTTGTGCCAAGCTACCTCATTGGCGGTCTGCAAATAGCCGCTCAGGTCGGTATGATGTTTACAGTTCCGCTCTATTTTCAGGTCATGATGGGATCTAGCCCGACTGTGTCGGGGGCGCATTTGGTCCCCGCAGTTTTGGGAAACACCATAGGTGGCGTGTTGGCAGGCCTATTCATTAGACGTACAGGACGTTATAAACCAGTTCTGATCATTGCTGGTATCGTTGCCGCCATCACTTACGTCCTCATGTTCCTTCGATGGAACGGCCACACCGGGCTGTGGGAGTCCTTGTACATAATTCCAGGCGGAATGGGCACGGCGTTCGCATCAGCTGCATCATTTGTTACCATGACATCGTTCCTTGAACCGACTGAGGTTGCAATGGCAACGAGTGGCTATATAGTCTTCATTACTTTTGCCATGACAGCTGGTGTGACTGCCACAAATACAGCTCTCAGCGTAACGTTCAGAAATCACATGCAGCGAGGACTACGGCATGAGCCAAACGCAGAAGAAGTAATTGCATAATCCGCCTATTGATTTAATAAACCAGGAGCTAATTTCAAACAGATCATCCATCGTGCTATGTCCGACACATCATTCATCGCCAATCTCACAGGACATGTTCGGCATGTAGTAATGCACAGTTATTTGGCCGGCCTGCGTCAGACTTATGGTAGTTTCCGCCAACTCCCGATATATAAATGAATATCTGCTAATTCAAAATATTTAGTGATTTCGTTTGTCTGTTCGGTGCTTGGATCAGCCATTGCATGGACGGCGCGCGACAAACAACTGTAAAATATCGAAGGATGTGCATGCTTTGGGTCTTCTGTCATCCAGCGGCTACCCACATTTTGTTTGCCGTTGATATCTTCCTGGAAACCAAATATGGCATTCGATTGTTGAGTGACCATAATTGCCTAAAGTGCTATATAGGCCCTCGATTATAAGGACAGAGCAGAGACTACAGTCACCTCGTTATACTTGATACCTTAGGAAGACGGACAATTAGAACAGATAATAAAAATCCCTGTTATCATATGTCGGCAGCCAAATTGGAATTAGACGACGATACTTTCGTTTAATATCATTGGAAGGTCCATTTCACGATCAGGCAATGGATAACCCCCACGTTCTGCGACCTGTCATTATTTGATAGTTGATCCTTATTAACGCGCCTTTTAGAATCAGTTATCCAATCGATAAATACAAATATCACAAAGAACTGTATATACTACACACTGATTTAAGTGAATTGCGCAAAGCCGGTTGTACGAAGTAGCCATACGAAGTATACGAAAAAGGAACGTTGCTGCCTTGGCGCTTTTACGCTCGATGACTCACCATACATACAACTTTAGCTCCAAAACAAATAGACCAGGATGTTGCTACATGAAAAATCTGCGTGATCAACGACCTCCAGTATATCGGATTATATGATTTCCAACGTTCTGCTTGAATCAAATAACACGCAACATCCCAAATGGCTTCTCAACCTCATCAAGGGCCAGCAGACACCACCTTTCGCAATTATTCTTCTCAACAAGCAGCAAAATATGCCGCGACCCGCTCGGGGTATTCGCCGACATTGATTGAATATATCGTGAAACATCACCGTGCCACCGGTGGGCAGACAGGAGTAGTCCTGGATGTAGGGTGCGGACCTGGCAATGCGACGCGAGATATTTCGTCGCACTTTAGCAGAGTTGTTGGAGCAGATCCCGGGGAAGGCATGATCGAAGTAGCAACTGAACTTGCTGGCACTACTTCCACTGGAGCTCCCATCGAATGGCGGGTTTCCTCGGCCGAAGATATCGACAAAATTGCAGACCTGGAACATGGCTCGGTCGATATGATAACGGCCGCCACTGCGGTATGGATCTCTATTACTGGTTTGATAAAAAATGTTCTAATTGCTTATAGGCTCATTGGTTTGACATGCCCAAGTTCTGGGAAGCAGCTGGCAAGCTTCTCAAACCGGGAGGCACCGTAGCACTTTGGGTTATTTACCCACTGGGTATTCGTACGTTATTGCCCATTCTTACTACACACCGTGCCGCGACTGAATGTGATATACGGGCTGACTTTGGGAAACTGCACGACATATAGTGGACTCCGACAATGAAAAGTCACAGCAATTACGAGAGCTCTTCGCCAAGTTTAATAAAGACGTTCTAGGCCCGTACATTACCCCTCGAAATCATTTAGCTGGAACCGGGTATGCAAACCTAGAAATGCCATGGGACCAGGAACAAACAGCAGCAATGTTCGAAAAGGATACGTTTCTCCGCCGCCGCTGGGAGAGTACAGACGAAATCGGCGACGGCCAAGACTTTTTTGATCCAAGTACGCGTAAACCATGGCCTATTCCGGTTGCTGAAGCGATGATGGGTACGTTAAGCCCGGTGACACGTTGGAGAGAGGCACATCCGGATCTTGTTGGCACAGACAAAGACTGTATTAAAGTTCTTATGAAGCAAGTCTGCCAAATTCTTGGTGTGACTGAGGGTGAAGAAATGAGCGTTGCTCTTCGTGGAGGCGTGGGGATATCATTGCTTTGTATTAAGAAGGCATGACGGAGGTAATATACACAGTGAGGACGGTTGGCGGTGTACTTTCACTTTCGAATAATGGTTGAACCAGACGTGATTTAGTTTCGTATCTATCAAAAAGGTGTCAATCCTAAGGATAATCTCGTAAGTACATATATGACATTGAATAGTATCGATTAAACATCCATATGACGTCTTTATGTATTATAGGCCTGTCAATGGAACTCAGCCTAAAATACACGACGATTCTACTCTCATGCCTAACAAATCACGGGCCGTCTATCATCCAGCATGAAATAGCTTCATAGTTTTGGCTCTGCACCAGACGAGGCGAGTTCCTTTTTGGCTTCCTCTCTCAGGATTCTTTTGAGAATCTTGCCGCTAGCATTCTTTGCAATGCTGTCCACAAATCGGACACCACCAGTAAGAGCTTTATATTTAGCCAATCGTGTTGATAGATAGTTTTTCACTTCTTCCTCTGTCAATGCAGCCCCTTCAGCGCCCGGTCGCCGAACAACATAAGCTCGAGGTAACTCTCCGTCGCGTCCCGGTGATTTAATTCCAATGACTGCCGCATCAATAATTTGAGGATGGGACAGAAGAACAGCTTCTAGCTCTGGGGGCGCGACTTGGAAACCCCGTACCTTGATGAGCTCCTTTTTGCGGTCGACAATATACCATTTTTTGGTGGCCTCGTCACAGTAACCTATATCCCCGGTTTTGAAGAACCCTTCGTTGTCGAAACTAGTGGCATTCGCCTGCGGATTCTCAAAATACCCCAGGGTTACTGTTGGTCCGCGAATACATATCTCTCCAGGTACCCCGTACGCTGTAATCTCGTTCCCGTTATCATCGACAAGCCTGCACGAGACGTCAATTTTTTGGGTCATTTGAGTTTCCAGAATATCAATCGACAAATCTCACTTGATTTCAAGGTTTGGGATCAATCTTCCGACTGATCCTGTATCGTCACACTCATCGTGAGGCAGCATGGTGGCAATACAACAGGTTTCTGTCATGCCCCAAACCTGGTTAAAACCGACACCATCGCTCATCATCTCTAAAAGTCTAGCCTGAAGGCCTTTGTCCAGCGGCGCAGCACCACACGTGGCGTTCCTGATGCTTTTCAAAAAGGGTCGTGTTCGTGAATAAGGGGACATCACAATGGCGAGAACGATGGGTGGGACGGTAGGCATTTCAGTGGTCCCATACTTCTCGACCGTTCGAAGAAACAGTTGAAGGTCAAAGCGCCGCATCATGTAGATGACTTGGCCACTGGCAAGAGCGCCAACATGAGTTGATGGAGCCGCGGCGGCATGAAATATCGGTATTGCAATGACTCGAGACACCTTGACAGATGGAAACATTAGCAAAAGAGGGTAAAATAAATCCAACCTCGCAATAAGATTCCTGGTATATTCCTCGTGAAAGTGAAACATACGGGATACGGCCTTGGATTATATGCACTTGTCGTAAGAGCATGCTGGCAGATAAAATTATAATGGGAGATATCCGCTCCTTTGGGCAAGCCCGTTGTACCACTGCTGAAGAGTCTAGCTGCGACAGTCTTCCTCGCAGTGTCAAGATCATTGAAGCGCACCCAATCCTCTTCTCCAAAATCCAATAGTTCGTTCCATGGTCGCCGACCAGGAGGAATTTCTTGGCCTATAGGATTGAAGATCCATATGTTCTTGGATGGAATTTTGTTCTCTTTGGCTGCAACAAGCACTGGTCCTAGAATCTCTGGTTCCGAGATCACAAATTTGGCCTTTGACGCCTTGATGTGATGACTGATTTCAGCAGCTGTGTATGACGGGTTGGTCCCGGTATAAACGCCTCCAACACCCGCAATGGCCAGTACGAGCATGGGATAGAGGATCTGTGTGCTTATTAGTATTGGGATTCACAGGCAAAAATATTCTTTTTCGGTTACATCATTGAATGAGTGTATCGCAACGCAATCTCCTGGCTGAACACCAACTGCCCGGAATCCAGCAATCAGCTTGCGGATTACCTGTCGAGCTTTGCGGAGGGATAGATATCGCGAAGGATTGTGGACGTCAATATATATCTAAATATCAACCAGAGTCATGTTTTGCTCAGCAGTTGCCTTGTGTTTGTTAAGAAAAAGACTCACGGGTTTGTCTTCATTATAGCTGGGATTGTCGAATATGTAAGAAAGTACATCTGTTGGTGCGACCTCTACCTGTCTATCCGCCTTGAACACCATGTTTGCAGTCGGAATATAGCCTAATGCATGCGTCTCTAAATGTATGGGACGAAGATATATCGGTGTGTTTGAGAATTATGTTCAGGAAACACAGTTCTATATTAAATCAAGAAAATCAAGCCCACGTACTAAGTTTGCAGGTATGTGTCCCTCTTTTTTAAGTCTGGTGCCGAGGTCAGATCGGTAACAGCGGTCGCAATACATCCGTTTAATATGCAACCCCATGTGCAGAAACGGCTAAAACGCGGGGAGCGACAAAGTTGACTGGTGTAGATAGAAGAAGTATTAAACCCTGTTCATGGGCGAGATGTGATTGGTTCAATAAATACAGGATCCACGTATGCACCATACATCGTCCATGATTCGTTGTGGCTGAAAGAGAAGGGCGTGAAACGCTCGATCCCCGAAGCCATCCAAAAGCGTGGGTTGGTGCGTCACTTTAGCCAGACCACGCCACTTTGCTAAAACGTCTAATCCCTGCTGTTTAAGGTCGGCACTGTGTATGGCAAGCAAAGGTCTCGAGACTGCATGTTCAATGGCGACCAGCCAAACAAACAAGCATTATTCATAGTGATCTAGTATCCAAGCAGATAGGCCGCCAACTTGCTGTTTGTTTGAAGGACATCTCGCCCAAGAAAGCGGCCTATGCTCTCTCACGCCCTTTCGCATATACAGTAGACATTTTTAGCTTCGTTCAGCTTTGTTCAGCTTTATGCAACGTTCCGGGGGCGTTTTGTCGGAGTTTCGGGCCCGGAATGCCGCATACCCTAATAACAACTTGTTGGCATATCGCATCGCATTATATCCAAAGACTAGATTCAATTTGGTACGGAGTTAGTAAATCATTGGTTAGCTTGTATTTTTGTTTATTGTCTAATATCTATCGGCCAACCGTCTTCTAAGGAAACCAACAGAGACGTTCATGGTGAATTCCTATCGTATTAGGGAGCGTTCGGTTAGTGGATTTGCTATCCCTTGGTGTTTCAACAAATGAGTTTTATTTCCTTTTGAGCCGTCTTCATTTGCTTAAGTTTCAGCTGATTAAGCCACACCATTTCATTTTCCCGTAAAAAGTGTGACTATACGATGAAAATCTGAGAATATACGAAGAAATGGCTGTGATGTGGGTCTTCTGGTCTATGTAACTTTTTGTGATATTGCATTGAGATACGTACTACCTTGTGTACATCTAGGGCAGAGATAACTTTTATACATATTTTGATGTCTCGTTTCGCCGTGTGCGCTGGTGTAGAAATGAGGATGTACGTCTGATCAGATGAATTCGGAGACCGTACATCTTCATAAGTAACGAGCTGTCCGTTAAGATCAAAATTCAAGAATAGACTCTCCTCTTAGATTCCGCCACCACATACTCTGCTTCCACAATTCTCCATCTTTCCCACCTACCAGCAATTGCCATTTTTGAAGGAACCACGGCGCTGCCTCCCAACTGCGTAGATCCCATGGTTGCCCATTGCCCATATGAAATGGATCATGTCTAGCACCCCAGCAAATGAGGCCGCCATCAATGATGTCTCGTTTCAATTCTAGCGGATTGAGCAATGATGGCGAAGTAGAAGACAGCATGATAGCTTTTTCTCTAAAGCCCGGTAGCGGGATTAGATCGAAAATGGGATGATGAGGAAACAGTATTTGTGAAAGGGTTGGCTGTAAATACTTTGGTGCAGAAGGCTTCGAGACGGACGCCAACAGAGCCTTGGGGTCATCCGAGGCCTTAGCGGCCCTATAAAATGGAGAACACAATGCGAGACAGTTGTCGCTGATGAAGTGCTCGGGGAGTAACCCCAGGCAGTGTGCGTTCAGAGCGCATATCTGGAGAATCGTTACATTTGAGAATTGGAATGCATTCTGGTAAGGATCTGCTAGGTGGAGAGCAGTCTCCTTGTTATTCACCGGACAGTGGCCATGCTTTGAATTTATTGAAGAAATCGTATCCGGCATTGAGGTTCCACTTGATTCATAGTCCGCAACTTGATTTCCGGTTTTATTTTGAATCGGTATCAGAATGTCGGAGATGTTAGCTGTGTCGGTGCTTTGCATCTGTCTTGAATTCGTAAACAGGGTAGATGACAATGCATCAGCAGCTGAACTGGTGCTAGGTAGTGGTGTACACGACAAATCCAATGAAACTGACGAGGGATTTACAACAGATGCAGAAGTAGAGTCAGTCAAGTTTTGTAAACGGGGAGCATCAAATGGATCCCATATATTCAGAGGATCACTATTCACGACCGGATCTGAGGATGAATGACATGTCAGGATCGGAGGTCTATCATCGAGTAGGAAGCATTCTGATATCAAGCCATGACGATTAGGGTCTGCAATCATTGACCTTGAGCTCGAATCTTGGGACCAATCAGTGCTTTCCCCTTTAATGTTTCTTGGCTGGGGACACTCGCTGCCCCAAGCAGGAAGTGTGGCATTACCATTACTACTGCTAGCCCCTTCTGCAGGGTATAGCCTGTGCTGCATTGGCTGGTTGTGCGTTTTGGGGTATTGCCCTTTGCTTGCCATGCGTAGCTCTTTCTGGCGCCGACCTATTATGGATATCGAACACCGTCAGAATCCACTCCCGCAACAAAGTTATGCCCCTTTTTATTCTCCATCAAAACTCACGGTAAGCTCTCTGTGCGACACGGTTTTGTTCCTGGCGAGCAGGGGTGAGCGCCCGCTTCGAGCGCTTCTTGATGCCATCAGCGGGCAGTGGCTTTTGAGAGCCACCGTCGGCCATTCTGCAACCGGACTAGGCGGGATACGGCTGTGTTGCTAGCGCAGTATTTATTCCTGCTTCCCTGGCTTTCACTCTTTGCCTGGCTGCAATATTCACGGGATTGACGGCCAGAGAGTAAGTATGGTCGCAGAAGGTAAGACTCGCTGCCGCATCGTGGCGGAAGACCACCGCAGACCCACTTTGTCGTCGGCTTACGGTCGCTGGGCCAATCATAGTGCGGTATTGCCGTAAGCCATTTGTGCCTGAGGCATCCACAACATAAGCCGATAATTTCCACTTTAGGAAGAAGTCGAGGTTTTGGCTGGCATCGCTGCAGAGCTTTCTCTCATGGGTTGTGCCATCCTGGCGCCTATATATACCAAGGCAAGTCCTGGCCATGGCTCCTAGGATTCCTACTCTATAATATATGACCAGACAGAACAACACTCATATCATTCATATTTCTTTCTAAAGTAGCCTTGCTGAACAACTCCGTGAAAAGTTTATACGGTCCCTTTTCTCACCATGGCCGACACTCAAAAATTGATCGTTGTCGTTGGCGCTACTGGGAATCAAGGCTCTTCCGTGGTAAAGTGCTTCTTGGCCCTTCCCAACTGGCGCGTTCGTGCTGTAACTCGGGACCCATCTTCGCCAGCCGCTCAAGGCCTTGCCTCAGCTGGCGCCCAGCTGGTCAAAGCCGACCTTGCAGATTTGAACTCTTTGTATGATGCGTTCGACGGTGCTCATGCCATCTTTGTCAACACCGATTTCTGGGGCCGCTACAGGAGTTTCCACGCCATGACTGAGGAAGAAAGATTGAAAAATGGGAAATTAGCCTTAAATATAGAGGTTCAAAATGGAAAGAATGCTGCAATTGCCGCTGCATCAATCACCTCCTTGGAAAGATATGTTTACTCTGCTCTTGGTCCAATGAACAAGGCGTCGAATGGGAAATACTATCGTTCACACCACTGGGATTCGAAGTCTACCATTGTCGAGTACATTGAGACTGAACAGCCACATCTAGCACAAAAGACCTCCTTCATTTACCTCGGTGCCTATGCGGACAATGCTCTGATTAATCCTAAATTTGATGAGGCCACCAAGACTTACAAGTTCGTTTTCCCATTCAAAAAGGAGGTGAAAATGCCGGTAATCGTTCAGGACGAAGCCACGGGTCCCTTTGTTCACGCTCTCATTGAGAATGAAAAACCTGGTACCAAACTACTGGCTTACAACATCTATCCCACTCTCGCCGAAATAACCGAGCTCTGGTCGAAAGCTTCTGGAAAGAAAGCTGAAATTGTGGAGATTACGCCTGAATATATGAACCAGCAGTTTGGCGTTCCATGGGAAGTCCTCGAAGGGGCACTTTTTATTCCCGAATATGGCTACATGGGAGGAGTTGATGGGTTTATTGAGCCATCACAGTTGAAATTGCCAGTCGATGTTAGGTCATATGAAGATTGGCTCAAGGAACAAAAATGGTAGTTGGCCTTAGCCGAATTAAGCTGTCGATGTCGACCGATATCTTGATAGCAGAAGACAACATTATCATGGAATTTTATAAAAGATGCAGATGATGCGATAATGGAATTTGTTATTCACGTACTTGTAAGAAAATTCAGTTTATCATTATTGTAAGCGTTCGGGCCAATTAGTATGGACAAATAGCCCATTAAACCTTAACTAGATGTCAACCATCGAAAGGCAATAATTAGGCCCAGTACTAAATGCCAGGCAGCTTCCATGAGATTGCTACCGTAGACCAGTTCTGCGTTAGTAGGTCGCTCTTCACGAGATATAAGACAACTGTCTCCAAATTTAAGCTTTAAGGCAGACAGATAGCGTGAATGAGAGATCAACAGAGTCAGTCTAACCAGCGCACCACGAAACGGAAACATAGTAATTAGTGTATATGTGTATGCTCTGAATATCAATAGACTATTAACTTCAAGATATAATAGTAGTCTTATCAAACTGTCGTGTAAGGTCGTTGAACAAGGTAAGTCTATAGTCTAAAGAAATCTTAAATGTTACACGTGATTCTGGATGCTGGTTCCGTTGTGCGAACAACTTCAATTAACGTAGGAGGTTATAACTTCCGTAGTTCGCGCGGTATGAGTCTTTTCGAATCTTAACCTGATTCGAGTGAAGCGTGTGTTATTGTATTAAAGGCAATTCAAAAATCCTTAAGTTTGTACAAAGAATTTACCCTTCTGAGGTAACATGGAAGCCGTCAAAACTATGACGATGCTTACAATGTGTGGACAGAATCGGTATTACTTTGATCAGCATACATGCCCAGGGCGGCTGCCTTGCAACTGAGATTATAATCAGCTTCTCCCGCAGTCTTCCGTCACGGTGTATATTTAGTATTGTACATTGTACAATGGCCTTAATCTTCGACAAGGCATAGATCCAAGCTCATGGGGCAAGGTAAAGCCCTAGGATAACAGCATTTCCCCACCTTGCGACTCAAACCATGAATCGATGTCTTCGCCTCTCTCTAGTAAATCCGCAAGAGCAAATGTTTGTTGAATACCAGTGGCACGCCCAATACGGCGGCAGCGTTTGATAATCCAATCTCGCCGATTTTCCGACTGAGTAGCCTGGCCAGCACTGAGCAATGGCCAGAAGAGATGGTATACACAAGCAGTTGATGGTATACCGTCGCTTAAATGTTCGTTGATCCGATGGTCACATGAATTCGCTTGTTCGGAAGACTTGTTGCGGGTTATGGTGGGCAGATCATTACAGAATTGAGGCACACTGGCACAAATATCGGCGATCAAGCTTTCCGTAGTTTTGTTTGACTCTTGATAATAGCAACAGTACCTTGATGGGACTGCTCCGTCCAATGCATCAACGGCCTCCATAAGTCTAAGACGCATTTCCTTATATAAGACCAGCCGGCAACTGCGGAGGAAATTCCAGATGCAAGCCACCCAAAGATCGGCGTAGACATGATAGTAAGGTCCAAAGAATTCCGGAGACTCATGAGTGGGAAAGCACTGGAATTTCCACTCTTCCGGCATATTCGCGGCGAGTACACTGAGATCCTGATCTAATCTTAATGCCTCATCCACGACACTAATCCTTTCATGTGGGGTCGCCTTTTTCACACGAGAACGAAACTCTGCAACCTTTTCCATAATCTCAGACAGCTTCCAGGCGGTATCATCTGTATTTAGTAAGCTGCTAGCGAATTTGCGAGTATGGCGAAGCTCTTCGGGGATTGGTATCGAGCGCAGTATGCATGTCACCAGACGACACCAAGACATTTGCAAAAAGATTTGCACCCCATGGCGGGACCTTAATATCTCATTGGCTTGTATGGAGATAGTTTTCATCGCTCCCCTCATATGTACTCCGTTTCTGATCAATGATTGTAGGCTGTCACCGTTGATCGTTTCAAAGGTGCCCAGTAGCATCATGGAAACAACCGTACTGTCACTAGTCATTTCTATAGGTGATTGCAAGTCGACTTGCAAATTCTTGAGGGCGCGACCATAGCACAATCTTGCTCTTCTAAGCAGAATAGGCAGCCTGAACCTCTGGGCGTAGGCAGCAAGTGCAACGGCACTTAAACTCGAACAGAGTGTTTTGTTGCTATTAAATGCAATGGAATATTCTGATAAAAATTCAAAATGACCACGAGCAACGCCGTTCTCACGAAACACGTGATTGCCAAAGAAAAACTCAATTGCAACGTCGTCTATATTAGGAGATATAGGCGGCAGGAGTCTTGCTGAGCTTTGCGGGGTTTTCTCAGTAGCAACAAGCGGCGTTTTAGAATCTGCACAATTCACTTTAACTTTGCTACCTAAATTTCCCACCTTGGCAGGAAGGTTGTCGTCGAGCTTCACGCACTGATGCTGAAACATTCGATCCACAGCGTCACCATACTGCGGGCATCTCCAGCCGGATTTCTGGCACTGACCGCAAGCTGGCAATCCTTGATCGCACTAAAAGCGATGTTAGGACAGTAGCAAAATGTGTTGTAAGCAGCTTGATTGAACATAAATACCTTGATTTTGCGTTTCCTGCAGGTCTGACATCCTCGAGACAACCTCCCATGTCGGGCCATCCCTCACGCGATCTACGTATTGTAGATTAGACTGGAAGCGGTTAGAGGGGGTAGAGCTGTAATGTCACATCTTAAGCCGTATCTCTTCCAACAAAGAGAAGATGTGCCGCGGATTAGTCAATGAGGTCAGTTGCTCTTCAACAGACAAAGTATCTTGGATGCCTTGGATGCCTTAGCATCCAGGCAGACGAGAGGTCGGATAAACAAGACCCCGAATATCAATTATATAATCATTTCCCATCTTGGACTAGCGCTCAGTCTGCGCTACGCCTTTTTGGAAGGTATTGCGAATCAGCCAATCAGGATGAAGCAAGGATATCCCCAGCAAACAAAATGCGGCCTCTTATTCTTGAATGTCAACAGGCCGTAGTAATTCTAATGCCGTGCGGGCTGATCAGTTCTTCCGATATATCTGGCTTCGGGAGAACTCTGTCTGGAGTGCGTTGAGGCCAAGACTCTACATACCGATAGAAAGTTATATATAGCACTGTTCAGCTGTATAGCTCGGGCAAGAACTCATTATAGAGCAATTCTATAAGCATCCTACCGCCGCCAAAAGAATTCTGCCCAAGCTTATTGTTGTCATCAGCTATATAATCATAATGACTGCTCTCCCATCAAAGACCGTTGTGGTATTCGGAGCCACCGGTGTACAGGGCGGTTCAGTCGTGAGGGCTCTCTTGAGTGACCCCCAAGCTTCCCAGCATTTCAAAGTCAGAGCCATTACTAGGAATCCTGCTGGAGCTGCTGCCAAAGCCCTTGTCGAGCAAGGCGTTGAAGTTGTAAAGGCAAGCCAACCACTGTTCCTGCAATCAATTATTCAGTTTTCAATCAAACATTCATGAACTGACGAACCTTTATTCTTTTTCTTTCATAGGCTGATCTCGGTGATAAGGAATCCGTAAAATCTGCCTTGAATGGAGCATATGCGGTGTTTTTGGTTACCAACTTCTTTGAGACAATGAACTCTTCTTTAGAAGAAGAACAGGGCAAAATTGTTGCCGATGTCGCTAAGGTATGTGTTATATCCTAGAGCTTTCTTAAACAGTAACTAACTCGGCTCCAGCAATCGGACATCAAGCACCTCATTTGGAGTAGCCTTCCAAACGTTTCCAAGAGTGAGTGTCTCCATAAATTGGAGATTGATAATAAATCGTCCTTTATAAAACACTTCGCTAACTAACGTTTGGCAAAGTTTCAAACAACAAATATACTGCAGTCCGTCATTTTGACCGTAAAGCTGCTGTCGACGAGTATATGCGTTCTCTAGCCGTTCCAACTACAATTGTGCGGCTTGGCATATACGTTGACGTGCTTTTTGACTTCATCGTGCCACTACAAACAAAACCACCGTCCTACGGACTCTGCTTTCCTGGAACATCTAATTGGGAAACAGCCTTGCCTATCATCAATCCATCTGCAGACTTGGGGAAATTTATCACAGCAATCCTCCTGAGCCCAGGAAAGACAATTGGCCAAAGATACAACCTTGCAGAGAATTACTACACTCTTAAGGAAATCTCCAGTATACTACAAGGAGAAGGTCTGAGCATTACGCCACAGCCGTTGGATGTGAAAACATTCAAAGCCGGACTTGCTGCAAAGGGGCTACCTGAGTTTTTCCAGACCTCTATGGAGCATATCACGCAATACATAATCGAGTTTGACTATTTCGGTGGAGAAGGAATTGAGGCAGGGCTTGGGGTACGTGTAATGAATTGTTCTAATCTTCTACTTCCTAGCTTTTATCTAACGCGACATTATAACAGCTTGTTAAAACGCCACTTACTTCCCTTGCACAGTCGCTCACTTCGAACTCTAAATTAAATGAGCTGTTAGAAATGCAGGCAAGTGCATGAAGATTAGCTCATGAAGGTTGTGTTGTTGGAGACAATGGTTAAAAGGAAAGGGAGATTTCTTTGACTGACGGTCCGTTCAGGGATTCATCGAAGAAGAGGGGTAATATGTGTTTTGACCTTAATCTTGCTTTACATCAAGTGGTGCATGTTACTCAAATATAGCTAGATACCACGAGTAAGATAGAATTAATTGATCTAGTGCTGGAGAAAATGGAACATGAATAAGCTGCCAACCATGCGTTCTTTACAGCGACAAAAGAAGTTAAGAAATTTCATACTAGCAAACGTTGGCGATATACCGCTTCTTTATGACACTGTATCGTCATATACCTAAGACATGCTTGGCTATTCACAGTAAAGTATGAAATCAAAGTAACTGAGGACTTTGAATGCTTTCTCAGCATTAGAACTATAACAGCAAAAAAAAATGAAAAGAAAAAAATTCATAAACTTGTCTAGGACTTCTGCTTGATTCATCTGAGTTTATTGTCCCCAAAATCATCACAATATTAATGTTGCTGAAGATTGCACAAAAGTAGACTAATCCTATTGCTCAGTCTCTGGTACAGAATGGTGAAAAATAATCTGTAAAGTATACAATATGATATGTAGCCCATGGAACGTTTCCGATTTCTAGAATCACCGGCATGAAGTGTATAACAAAAGTCTTTGCGATCCCTACCCACCGTCACACTTCAACTAATGGTTGCTTCACTATAGTTCTAATAAGCTCAAGAGCTGTTCTAACATACCGCAAACGCAAAAGGTACTTGAAGAAAGCACTGCAATTTCTGTGATGCTATTTTGCCCCCTCCCCACCATGGACGTGAAACCCAGTTTAGCCGTGTTCAGAAAATGTGGTATATCGTTGGGAAGATTCGTCTCAAGAGCTGCTCCGGACGCTGATTCATGAGAAGCAAACATGGATTTTTTTGGTCTTTTCCCCGTTAGGCGCGTATATCAGAGTTGGAAATGAGCAGATTCCATTCTCAATCATGTCATAAAACACCAAAACACCGGGCCCACAAAAGCTTACTTGGTGAACATTTACCCACTAAATTATCACCTTTCCAACCTGCATCCCAATGCGCCGTATATATTCATGGCTCTCTCCCTAAAAGCAACCAGTATGTCACGCGTGTTCGGCAGGCAGCTCAAGCACGACTCTTCCTGGAGAACTCGCCATTTCCGCAAAAGCCGTGGAGCCGTTTTGAATTTGCCGTACTGGCTTCGCATATCCATCGTTATCCGGCGAAGCAGTGGTAGTATCTGCGGTATTTTTGTTCCTAATACCCCTCCGTCTTCGAATGAAGAAAAAGGCCAAGGCAGACAATATCCCAATACCTGCTATAGAGACACCTACACCGACTCCCGCTTTTGCGCCAGTTGAAAGTCCGGACGACGAGGAAGGAGAGGCAGAATGAGCGGCAGAAGTAGTGGCAGAGCTAGCGGCAGAAGTAGACGCAGTTATCGAAGACGTCGCCGTTTGGGCCGATGAAGAGGAGCTAGTCGTAGTTGTCTGGGCCAGTGTTTGAGCTAATGATACAGCGTCACTGGTACCACAGCAAGATGTGTCGCTGCCGCAGCACCAGGTGGATGAATTGCTTGTTCCGTCACAAGGTGTTATATAAGCCCAACCGTGGGTAATGTTTGAGCAAACGTCCAGGCAGTTGTCGCTTTCCCAGCTGGCGTCTGAGCAGTAATCACGGGTGTATGTGGTTTGCGTAGTGGTCGTGCCGTCCTCAGTGGTCGCGACAACATACTCACAGAGCCCATTTGGCAGACACTTATCC
Organism: Eurotiales sp. R13A2; assembly: GCA_023625935.1. Lineage (NCBI taxonomy): Eukaryota > Fungi > Ascomycota > Eurotiomycetes > Eurotiales > Eurotiales sp. R13A2. The sequence continues at coordinate 223,110 of JAMAFV010000003.1, forward strand.
GCGGGGACTCCATTGGCAAGATTTCCACCAGACGGATTGGTGCGATTTAAACCACAGCACATACTGCTAACGCCAACAACATCGTTACATGGTTGGTAAGCCGGATCGGACACACTGTCATGATCAGGGAAGTAGCAAACGGCTTTTACCGTAACTAAGAGGTAAAATATCGCACAGAAGACAGATTTCTGCGTATGATCCCTCGGTGCCATGGTTATCGTAAGGACTTGGATCTGCTATTACTGATAAATATAATGCAAAAGGATTAGGGGGAAAGATATATTTTCCGACGTTGCGGAAATGCGCAGAGGGCAGTCTGTTGACCTAATGTCTGTCTAGTGCCTATCTAGTTAGTAGTGCGACGAGTAATGCATATCTATTGACGGATATCTACCACCTTACCATATCTGAATAAGTTATCATCAGCGTGTAATGCAATCTTAGTACAGGGCTCAGTAGGCATGTATAATTGTTCGGCCCGCCGAAAGCTGTACAGCCTGTTACAGATATGGCTTCAGATGGCTTCTTGTACGCTTTCTTGATTAAATATACAAATGCATTGGCATGGCTCAGACCAGCTTATACAGACTCGGAAGTTCATTTGTGACAGACTTATAGAATTTTCCTTGTACGCGATTCGCTGCCGGCGCACAAGCGCCAGAAATCGGTCGACATAAAGCCGGCTGAACGAGCAGCTCCGCCCACCTCCGCTTTCTTGAAGCTTCCGTATACAAGACTCTCATCACCCATTGCCAATGAGCTAATGAATTTTACCGGTATATTTGCATCCGATGGCGCTTTCTATTGGGTATCAGCTCGACTTACGGTCCCGAGCAGAGGGCTGCTAATGATGTACCTAATTATTTCTGTCCCTGGCGGCGTTAAACACCCTTTATTTATTGGCTGTGGTAGTTACCGGGCAGGTTCATCGCATAAATCTCATCTAGTGGAGGCCGCCGTAATGCAAACACTCCTGAGGCATTGTTCAATCGCTCCTGTGATCAAACAAAAAAACAATGAGGCCCACTGGGATTATTTATAGTACCCTAGTTAATATTACACGAAGGGCTGTGGACCGCAACTGGTCAACGACGTTCCCGTTCAGTGTCAATCCTCGTTCCTGTTTAAGAACACTGGCGGCTCCCTAAACGAGGAACGATTGTGCTCTAGGCACGGTCCAAATACTAACGAAGAGTGCTATCCAAATTTAGTCAAGACTCTTCCAAAGACTGTCATAGTTCTTCTGGCTTTTGCGGCAATTATATGGAAGTCCACATCATTCTTGTCGTCCGACTTGAGTCGAAACCAATCCTGCGTGTCCTCGACGATTGAGTTGAGCATCGATTAGATTGCAATGTTTGTTTCATTAGTGAAATGTGATTTTACTACTTTTCATGGCGGTGGACCGCCCTGGTGGATAGTGACCTTTCGTTAAGTAACTGTAGAGGAAAGATATGAGGTATAGCCACTGTTTGTCACATCCAACTTATAGCCAAAAGTTCCGCTAATGCCGAGTACAACCACCTTGAGTGCTATGCTTGATACGTTGTTGCATGGCATGGCCCATCCAGTTGCATGACTCAAAGCGGACCACGCGGCTAACGGACCAGCCATCTGTGCAGCCAATCAATCCAGTAGTCGGGGCGATGTAACGTGTTGGTTTAGGGACAGTGACCTCTTTCTGCAGGCTAAGCGATCGCAATTTCTGTCTCAGCCTCAGAGGCGAGGCTTATCCAGGGAGTTTTTGTTAGACCCTACAAATTATTAAAAAAGAGAATTTATATTAGCTCAAACTGTTAGGGTAGTTAGGGCATTTATTACGCTTAAGCCCTAGCTTAGTTGTCAGCAATCGCTACACCCACGAAGTGCGCATTGAGAAGCTTGTAAAGGTGCTTCCTGATGGGTTGGAGCAGGGGTGTTCGAAGGTATATTACTTGATTGTGTCAGCTTTAAGCACCGTCACTTCTTTAAACCGTTGTCCATCGTTTTCCTTCGTTGTAAAAGATCTATTGTGCCACGTAGCTCATACAGTGATTAAAGATCCTTTGATCAACTTATTGAGCGCGTAGTTCGACGCTCAAGTAGGGCTTACAATTTTAATTAACCCTGACCGATCTTGTTGTCGCCACAACGTACAGGCATGAAAACGTGTTTGGGGTCTTTTAGTAGAGCTAATCAACGTGCTTGGTGGGCTATTAGGTGAAGTAGCCTCATACATCACAATTTGTCATAGAAATATCACTTCTTATGGAATATATGGCTCGATTTCGGCATGCAGAAGTTTCATTTTAGCAATCTACATGGTATAAGTTTCAAAACGCCCTGAAACGTCCTGCAGAAAGGATATGTAAAACATCTGATTCGTCAACTAGCCGGGGCCCCTGTCAAATCCAGCCCTCAACGGTTCCTCTATATAAACGCCTAAAAACCAAAAAAAAAAAAGAAAGTGTTTCACATCTGAAGGCTAGGTGAGACAAATGCGGACGGACGTAACTTGCTATAATTTTCTTGGCGAAGAAAGGCCAGCCTTTGTCCACCAGCAGCAGTTAATATGAGCAGTCCTTCTCGGGATGGAGTTCGAGGATTTCTTCCACAGAGCTGTAATCACGCAACGCCTCCTGGGCTACAGCAATCGCGAGCAGGTCCATAACCAGATTGAGACTGAGAATAATTTACCATTATCCTTGTACACCGCGCACCGGGCTGTAGGCGGAGGTGATGTTAAGAGCTGACAGTGACTTATCTGCGAAATCATCATTTACTGGTCTATCTTGGCGCGGCCCCATTTCCTTATGGTCGCTTTTTGCCCGGGATATGATCACTGGCTCCCCATTCACATTATGGACTACAAGTGTCAGGCTGTCCTGAGTCATGTACTGTCACATGCGGGGCTCCGTCCTTCAAAGGCAGTACGTCCCGAATATACTGAGACGGCCACTAGTTTAGTGCCAAAGCGACGACTGCAAGGGGCCTTGGACCTTAAAAGCTCATTGGAGGAGAGAAGGGGGATCACCAATATTATGCATAGATTTGCTTATGTCTGGTGGGAGCCTCTCGTTCACCGTTCGCACGTACATGGTCGAGGTGTCCTTCCAGGCGGGCTGGATGGCCTACCGCCGCATCTTTATCTTGGGCCCGCGGAGGCCTTGTTGCTGGTGCAACACATTCGATGCACGTAATACTTGGTGGTCTGGTGGTTCTGAGTTCGCCAACCCCCGTTGAAGGATGCGTTTGACAGTAGACGGTAAGCAGGGGGAAGATCACGCGTTAGAGCCTACTTTGCAAGGTTCTAGATTCATAGAGATATATGTCAGCCACTGGCCCCATTGCTTCTCATACCGCAGACGGTCCTCGATATCTTTGTGAGCAGAGTTTGGATTGATGGTCGCTTGTCGTCGTTGAAGCCTTTCTTCTCTAAGCGTTCCTGTCTCTGCTATATATTTGATTTTCTTCCTTCCTTGTGAACATTGGCATAGGCGCGTAAGCGAGATAGTAAGTAACCAGAAAGAAGCTTGAGATATGCTCCATGAGATCCCGTCCCTAAGGAGTATATCGGGAAAAAAGAAGAGATAAAGGTAGGTGCCTGAGAACTCTTTGCTATCTCAAGCAGCCGTTGAAAAATGATACAAACAGACCGGAGCAGAAGCCCGCCATCCAACTGTCCCTGCCCTCCATCAAGTAAGCTTGCCTTTCCCATGTTAAAGGTGGAGGTAAGACAGGCGACACGGGTGCGAAACAGGGGAAATGGGGAGCGGCGAGCTGCATGCAGTGACCCGGAAAGTGGTTAGTCACGATTCCAGGCGTGATAGCTAGCTATGCTTCCTGAAGTTCCGGGGTATCTGACCTATGCAGGGTCACAAACATTCTTGTCTAGAGTTCCAGGTTGCTTAATTTGCTCATAAAGGTAGTTTGCTCATAAAGATAGCTAACAATCGTAAGTACTATTAAAGCTGAAGGACGGCAACGCCTGCCAAACCAGCAGCGACCAAGCCGCCAGCAACCAACGTATTCTGAAGGGCAGAACCAATGGGATGAGTAGTAAACACACCCAGACACTATCTTCAGTTGAGGCTAGTTGGCTCTGCTCTAGTAAAAGTTTTGACTCGACAGAATCCGGCAGGCTGAACCAGGATGGTTCGACAGTAGTGGTCACGTAAGGCATACCAGAATCCCCAATAAACTCGACATCATCGGACTGTATAACGATAGATATTACACTACAGGCAGAGGAGAACTGGGGACGAGTTTCAATTGATGAGTACGCGGATTCAATAGCGTTAGCTAGAGTAGTCGTTTTAGTGCCCGTAATGGCGGTAACAATTATCCCATGGGAGTAAAGATATTGTTTCCTACATCTCCCATCGAATCATCTTCAATCAGTAAGGATAGCATGGAAGTATATACCAGTTTCCAGCTTCCAACAATTGAGTGTTTGTGGATTATGGTACGACTAAATATATCTAAGCATGCAGGTCATACGCGTTGGTAATGCCTGACTCAGCAAAAACAACATTACCCAATCCAAAAAGAACAGACACGATAATGGTAGTGCTGACATTCACGATGAAAGCTTGGTACGGCCGCGTCTGCTGAAATAAATGGAGATCGCACGGTGTATTATATATAGTCCGGAATATTATTGTAGGACATGTGTAAATATCAAAAAGCCTGAAAGCCTCAAGCATACAAAGAGGAAAATTGAAAGTGTTGCAGTGAGTATAAGTCACGACTGGAAGGTGCTGATGCAGGGTGTCCGAAGCACTCTCCTTTATCAGCCAAATGAGGAAGTGGCAAACACCAAAGCTCAACGTACTAATCGCCCCATCGTTTGGGCATGGAATATGGCAGAAATCTTTTCTATAGAGCTCTGTAAATATTTCTTGGCATCATAGGTCCTCCTTTTAAAATGAGAACAGAAAGATAAGGCAATATGGTGATATATTCCATTGATGCCTACTATAAACAAAATTCCATAAACGAAACCCTCCCAGATGCATGCCCAATAGCAAGAGTAGCACTTTTAACAGCTGAACAGATAGCCCGGTATTCAGGAGGAAGCCACAGTGTCTTTTTCCGATAGAGGGCCACCCACTGATCTCCTATTAGAAATACCTCACTAGTGGTTTTGCGTGATTTGGAGGGATATTTATCATCCCAAGTCTGGATATTAAAGGATCCAACATTAGTAATTAGATATGAACCATCTTCAGAAAACTTCAGGCTAGTGACCACTCCTCCAACAGTTAGAGTTTGCTGCAAGGCTCCGGTAGTGCTATTCCAGAGCCTAACGGTCTTATCATAAGATCCCGATGCTAGCAGTTGACCGTCTGCTGAGAATGTTATACATTGAACCCAGTCTGAATGGCCTTTTAAAGTCATTTGTGGGGTTCCAGTAGTGATATTCCAAAGCTTAATAGTTTTATCACGAGAACCTGATGCTAATACTTGACTATTTGGTGAGAATGCAAGAGACCGAATCCCATCAAAATGATCCTTTAGAGTCTTCTGCAAGGTTCTGCTAGTGATATCCCAAAGCTTGATAGTTGCATCTAGTGAGCCTGATGCCAGCAGTTGACCATCTGCAGAGAATGTTATACACTGCACCCAACGTGAATGGACTAAAGCCTCTTGCTCGGCTCCAGTACTGATATCCCAGAGCTGGATTAGCTTACCAGCCGCTCCTGTTACCAGTAATCGGCCATTTGGAGAAATTGCTAGACATTGAACCCGACCTGTGCAGGCCTTAATGTGTTGCAGGGTTCCGGTAGTGGTCTCCCAGAGCCTGACCTTGTTATCACCAAGACTTGAGGCCAGTATTTCACCGTCCGGTGAGAATACCACAGACTCTGGAGCCAGTAGTCGTTTATCCTGTAAGAATGGCCCAGGCAGATCGGAGTCGTTATGTGTCTCAATCTGTTGCAGGGTTCCAGTACTGATATCCCACAGCTTGATGGTGTTGTCAACCGAGCCTGACGCCACTAGTTGGCTATCAGCTGAGAATGCTACAGACTGAATCAAATTTGTATGGCCTTTGAGAGTCTGTTGCAAGGTTCCAGTAGCAATATTCCATAGCTTGATTGACTTATCTTCAGCACCTGATGTTAATAGTTGTCCATTTGATGAAAATGCTATAGACTGGACTTTATTTGTATGGCTGCCAAGAGTCTGTTGCAAAGTTCGAGATGTAATATTCCATAGCTTTATTGTCCCATCAAAAGCGCCTGATGCTAATAATTGTCCGTCTGGTGAAAATACTACAGACTGAACTCTATCTGTATGATATTTGAGAGTCTGTTGCAGTATTCCAGTGACAGTATTCCAAAGTCTAATTGTTTTATTTTCAGAGCCGGATGCTAGTAATTTTCCATCTGCTGAAAATGCCACAGATTGAATTTTATCTGTATAACTGATAAGAGTTTGTTGCAGGATTCCAGTAGCGGTATTCCAGAGATTAATTGTCTTATCGTCGGAGCCGGATGCTAGTAGTTGTCCATCTGGTGAAAATGCCACTGATTTGATCGCGGCTGTATGACCGATAAGAGTTTGTTGCAGGGTTCCAGTAGCAGCATCCCATAGCTTAACAGTCTTATCAAAAGATCCTGATGCTAGTAATTGTCCATCAGGTAAAATAAATGCTACAGATTTAACTATATCTGTATGACTGATAAGAGTTTGCTGCAGGGTTCCAGTAGCAGTATCCCATAGCTTAACAGTCTTATCCAAAGAGCCTGATGCTAGTAGTCGTCCATCTGGTGAAAATGCCACCGATACAACTGAATTTTCATGGCCTTCGAGAGTCTGCAAATGCGCACTCCAACTTTCCTCAACCTTCGGTAACCGAGGTATCCAACTAGAAAGGTCTTCTTCAAAGCTCCTTCTTATTATCGAGGTTTTTGGTACAAAGATAAGTCCCGAAGAATATAGCTGTAGGGGTAGTGTATCAACCATCTGCCTATTTTTCAAGATAAAGCGTCTCGCATCATGTAGGAATCCTGATATTTTGGAATCCTTGTCACCCTATATTATTGAATATTCATAATGTGCAGAGGAATTTCCATACGAACTTACTTGTACAACTAATTGTAGCGTGTCAATCATTCCCACGACTTCCGACGTAATACCCAGAAGACCCATTACTTCGATCCAGTGGAGGAAATGCTTTTGAAGAAATATAAAAGCATCATCCATTCTAGTGACCGGATCTTTGCTCTGTGCAAGATGCTGTACCCAATATCGACATGAATATTGTAATTCTGGCGGTAAGTGATGATTCATAGTCTGTGCATTGATCTCTGTTCGTTGTGTTCCATAACTTGGTAAATGGCAAATATTCTTTTTGAGGTAGTCCCGCATAACGGAAAGACATCGACAAGCTAATTTTTGGTGAGTTTCTTTCTCGTCCACTTGGAATTTACCGGTGGAGCTGAGAAGGAAATCTCTGAATGATAGATGCAAAAGCCTGACCGGTGCATCTAGATTGTCTGGCACGCTAAGAATCGAATGGAAAGAATCTAATCGAGTTTTAACATCATCTATTGATTTTGCAAAGAGTCGTGTGAGCGCATTAATTGAAAGTGGTGTAGCAAGAAGAATAATTGAACCAACTGTGTCCTGAAATTCTTGCACTATCTGCATGGAGTCATTTTCATCTCGACCTCGAAGAAGTTGGTTTAAAATTGGCTGGTATGTTCGCTCCATTCTAGACGCAGAAGTCGTAGCCGGGTCCTGAAGTAAGGATATAAAACGGGCTTTGGGGTTAAATTGAAGGTCTCCAACAAAGCGACAAACGGTAGCGGCAAAGATGAATAATGGAACAGCCATGTCCACTAGGATCTGAATATTGTCATCTCCGGGCCACTCTACAGGCAATGATCGATCCATCCTAATTTCTGCAAATTTATGCCTCAGGAACAAGCGTATATCATGCTCTATGACTTGCTTGGGAATCTCGTGCAGTGCCAGATCCTGATGGTCGTTTTTGATTCCTTTGAAACCTAGCCGTAGCGGCAGCTCAGGTCTGCTTGTCAAGAAAAATCGTAGATGCACACACTTGGACGTTTGTACTTGTGGCAGGAGTTGAATGATGAGTCGTATATCGTCTTCTCGTTCGCACTCATCCATTGCATCAACCACGATCACAGCTGAGGTCTGGCCATCTGAATTTTTGACGTCCAACAGTGGTTGAAGAAGTAATTTATCAAACTGTTCCCTTAGAGACTTTGCTGCAATGTTTCGATCATTTCTTAGCGCAGTTCTGACACCAGGTACCAGCTGAGGAATGTTGACTATCAATTGTTTGGTGATTGTTGAGAAGAATTTCTTGGCGTTTCCTCGATCACCTTCACCTCTCTTAAAGAAAAAGCTAGCCCCAAGCAAGTTTGACTGTTTGAAAGATTCCGCCACTGTTCGGGATATGGTCGATTTTCCTGTCCCAGCCATGCCATTCAACCAGAAAATGCATTTCCCCTGCGGTGAAAGTTCCCATTCTGAAATCTGTTGAAGAAGCTCTGTCCTTGTTTCTGGAAGGCATTTTTCTTCATGTTGATCTATAAATGAATCAAACTGTGCCTCGTCTACTACTGGCAAATCTGCCCAGTCCATCTTCAGATCTATGGCGTCAACTCGGTTTTGGACGATGCTGTCGGCAGTTAGTTATATGCGGACCACTCAACGATCATAATGTCCAAAGCCTACCTCTGGCTGTCGATAATAGCGGTCATGTCTCGTCGAACTAAAAACTCTTATTTAGGTCATATATGATAAAAAAGTGAAACTTTTGCATTTAGCTGGTGAGATCTGTAAAATCTCTTACCTTGCTTGAGTTCACCTACTAGTTTTTCAGCCCACGGCGGCATGGCCTGAACACGTTGTGGCTTAAGGACAAGTAACAGCTCTCTTGCATACGCTGCGGCGGTCAGAGCTGCATATTTATGCCAGTCATCAGCTTTATGCGAGTCGCAATAATCACAAATCCCGCGAATGACAAGGCAAGGAAGATTGTTCATCAGGCCGGCGGCTTCCATCTCAAAACATAAAATATTCAACTCTGGATCCCTCGCATATGCATCTCTTATATTCGCATTCTTCATCACAATATTTCCAGAAGCAATTGTTCCATAATGGATAGCTATCTTTCGATGGAGACGGCGGTCCGGGCGTTCAACTATTCGGGTGGAGTCACATGGTCCGCAATCCTTTCCACCTTCATGTTGATAATCTGTTCTATATAACTGGTCAAGCATTGGCCGCTGATAATCTTCCCTATCGTCCATCCGCTGAAGATGATTTGCAATTCTGTCCGGCTTTTTCTTATCATTATAAAGTCTTCGGATTTCCTGGATCACACCCAAGAGCTTCTCTGGCGGTGCATTCAATTGGCCGGTCCTTCTGAATCCACCATTTTGTAACTCTTTTCCCAAATCGTATTGTATTACGCCGCCAAATACATCTCGTGGTTGACTCACAACCACATCCCCAAGTCTAATGTCGTTATGCTCCGTTGGTGCACCGCCCCCAATACCAACCATTAACGCGAATCGCAGCTACGGAAAACTTCGCACCATATCTCGGGCAACACGCGCAGCCGAATTAGTGCCATAGCGACCAGCTGGGAGGCAGCCAATAACCACACGATGGTCGGCGATACGACCATAGACATATATGTTGTCATCTTTGTCATCGATTTCCGGACCGCTGAACTCCTCATCAAGCATATGGCATGCACATTCATATTCTTCTTCCAGAGCGCAAATCCATCCAACGGTGTAGCGATCTGTTGAATCGGGGCTCTCTTGCTCCAATCGACTCATTATGGCATTACTCGCCAGGAGAGGAGTCGAAGCTTGCTTGATCGTATTATTGTCGCAGCCTTTCACTAGATCTTGTCGAAGTGATTGTCGTATAACTTTGTATCCTAATAGTTTGAATGTAGTACCCCAAGGTTATGGGTCTTCGCAGCGTTGAAGTACTGCAGAGTAAAGACACAGGATTGTGTAATATTCTCCGTAGTCGTCTTCGATCAGTTGCGAGGCTAAACTGCGTCTGGCACAAAGGTTTACCCCGCTTTAGATCCCGCCCAAGACTAGGCCTGTTGTGCTCCTCGCTCATTTATTTTTTGCAATGTACCTCTCCCTGATTTTCCCCATGCGCCTGACCCCGTGTACCTTGAACTTTATCTAAAGAATAAGATAGCGATTCAAATAATACAGATTAGCAAAGCTGATAGATTGAATATCCAAACTCGTATCAATCATCCCCAAAGACCTGAAAATACTACACAGTCTGATATCTATCTTCACTCGCAGTGGTCTATCCTTTGAGGCACTATTTCAAAAAGAACGTCCCGAATATACTAAAAGCACCACGTTAGTCAATATCACGTAAGGAATCAAGAGTACTAGGTTTTGTATATTTTTCATGGATTTGTTTACCCTTGGTTACATCTTCTTCATCCATGGGTACATAATATGCGGCTCTCGGTGTTGGCTTAAATCCGATGTTAACGACCACCATGTCCCTGTAAATCCGAACATATGCGGGATTGCTTTACTTCTACGTCGTTTGAAATGGCGCAAGTGAGTCCACAAGCATTGAGAGGTTTATAAAAGATGTCTAATGTCGTTTTACTTGGCTGAGCTCGCAGCATCAACATCTGTATCATGGAAAAATTGAGCCATCCATCCCAGGCGACGACCTGGGGGAATCAACCCGCAGCAACAGATGTCACAGCAGGCGTACTGCCTTCACCCCCTATATCAAGTGCAGCTCAGCCTAGGTGACAGGATAGCAAAATAAACTGCTTCTCAATCATCTCATGGTGAAGCAGTATCATCATCATATTACCAGCAGCGTTGATAATTGAATGTGAACCAAGAGACCCGAGATCAAACGTACTCTAACTTTACATTGACCCACGAAGAGACAAAGTTGGCACAACTTGACCCGGTTTGCGGGTCAGAAGAGTATGGAACCAGGCTTCATCGAATTGAACAGGTTCCTTTACATTGACATGGAGATATTTATCAAATGCCTCTTCCGGGCGAGTGAGTCGTTGGCCCTACTGTGCAAAAGCGCCCCATTCATAATCAGGGTGTCGATTCAGGAGACTTGGGATGCAGCTTGGGTAATACATGAAGGGTCGCTATGATCACAAATGATGGATGAAACGTTTGGAGCACCAGAATTCATTAGTCGACGAACGCTCGGGACGATGTGCTGGTTGAGATCCGTAATAAGTTGTTTGACGAGCTCCTGGCCGATTCCACGCGAAATAATCATATAATAAATTAGATATAAAGCTTAGCTTAGTCTTTCTCTATTACTTGTCAAAAACTTCAGTCTATTATCATCAGAAATTTGCTAGAATAGCTTCTGGTAGTCAAACTGAAAAAAAGCCCTTCTAAGAATATGCAAGGAGACTTCATTCATAGAGGAATAAATATACAGTTCAATTTATAAATTAATCTAGCAGAGACTGAATAATTCTTATATACATGATAAGGGTTATCTGAGAGCATTATAGAGAGTACCCCGGGATAATCTGCACTGTATCCAAAGGTACAACATAGATCACTGGAGGATAATTCCCTAGTTCGGTTTCGGTATAGGTAACCTGAGCACCCGCAATTCCAACAATCATCCAACCGAGGTTGACGAACCAGAAGTAGCTAGAGCTTCCCAAAATCTGGGGATCTCATAGGTGTGTGGACCTGGAGGCTTGTGGGGGTCGTGTTGGTCGGCACTCGCAAACGGCAAACGACGGGTAACCAGGAACTCCGATTACTGACCGGAGAGGATGTACAAGACGGTCTGCACTCGAGCTGATAAGAGTATTTAGATCGCTTGAGCTTTGTACTTTTCATATGTGACTTGCAACGCTGGTCTGACCATTGACAGGTCCCCGACATCAATAAGGAGGAGCCTTTTCGTTGAGTTTCCTCGCAATGGCTGGGAAAATTTACAACTCACCCTTTGCCGATCTCCAGATTGAATCTGTAGATCTCCTGGTTTACTTATTCTCGAATCCCTTGAATACACCATTGGACCGACCCCTATACATTGACGCTCTCTCGGGAAAGCAATATTCGTATGGCGAAGTTGTCAAACGGATTAAGTCTCTGGCAAACGGCCTGAGGCAGATATATGGTCTCCAGTCCGAGGACGTGGTGGCCTTGTTCAGCCCCAATTCCATAGAATATCCTATTGCATGCCATTCGATCGTAGGGGCCGGCGCTATCGTGGCACCGACCAGTGCAGCGTTGACGGCCTTGGAACTGAATGCTCAGCTCAAGACTAGCAAGGCCCGTTTCATAATTGTCCATTCTGCCTTGCTTGAAACGGCACAGAGAGCAGCAAAGGGCACTTCGGTTGAGAAGATCATCCTTCTAGATGGTCCATCTGCGCTTGGTGGTCAGCCTTCATGCGAGTATATCGCTAGTACATTTGCCCCGGCTCCCCTAGCAGCAATTCCTTCCTCCGAGGCCTCGGAAAGAATAGTGGCTATTTGCTTTTCTTCTGGCACATCTGGTCCGTCCAAGGGTGTCATCACAACGCACCAGAACCTCACGTCTAATCTTCAACAATGGCGTGCCCACATACTCGACTCGGGCTCTCCTTCGCAACGAGTCAAGCGCAACACTGTCATTGCTTTCCTGCCCTTCAGCCACATTTATGGCCTCAACTTGTATATTTGTCAGTGCTTGATCTGGGGAACGTCGGTGGTAGTGATGCCTAAGTTTGACTTGGACACGTACCTCGGCTGTGTCCAGAAATATCGACCCGATGAACTTGCGCTAGTACCGCCGATTGGGCTTATGATTGTGAAAGATGCGCGTGTTGATAAATACAACCTGAGCAGTGTGAAGCGAATTTTTTCTGCTGCTGCTCCTCTCACGAATGAGCTATCTTCCGCTCTAGAGGCAAAGTTCAAAGCAACCTGGGGAACCGAGGTCTTTTGTACGCAGTCCTGGGGTCTTACTGAGACCTCCCCTATGGCTACGGCTTTTCCAAATGACCGCATGGATAAGCGTCAATCAGGCGTTGGTTGTATTACCAATAACATGGAGTTCCGCTTCGTGGACCCGGATACCATGCAAGACGCTGCTGTTAACCCAGATGGAAGCACTCAGCCTGCCGAGATCTGGTGTCGTGGCCCCAATGTGACTCGCGGGTATTATAATAATGACGAAGCGACTAAAATTTCATTTCACATCGACTCAGATGGAAAGAAGTGGTTCCGTACTGGAGATATTGCTACGATTGACCGAGAGGGCTATGTCAAGATTCAAGACCGGATCAAGGAGATGATCAAATACAAGGGTCTCCAGGTCATCCCGAGTGAACTTGAAGGTAAACTGATCGACCATCCGGATGTTGAGGATGCCGGAGTTGTCGGTGTGTGGGTGGACGAGAGAGCAACTGAACTCCCTCTGGCTTTTATTGTTCTCAGTCGTCAAGCCAAAGATAGAGATGTCAAGGTTGTCATTGATGAGATTCACTCGTGGCTTAAACCGAAGATTGCAAACCACAAACGCCTTCGTGGTGGTATCCATGTGGTGGATCAGATTCCTAAGAGTCCCAGTGGGAAGATTCTGCGAAGGCAGCTTAAAGAACTTCTGAAGAACAGGAAAGGGAGAGCGCAGCTGTGAAGCAGAGGAATTTTCTGTAGTTATGTTATTTCTATAGACCTCGTTGAATATAGTCTGGTCAGCGACCTTTGTACAAGCTTCTACACCTTTTTCACAGAGTTTAAGTAGGCCATTTGATCCAAATATCAAGTCATAGATATGCCACGTTCGTTGAATCTGTGAATTAGCCACCTCGCATGTGGATCACCCTAGTCAGCTTTTTGGCGAGTGTGAAGTTGAGTATTTAACGAACAGAGAAAAATTTATGGAAACCGTTATGTTTACTCCAAAAGAGGTGTTCCTAGGCGATGTGATTTTCTTTATAGAATGCTGATTCGGAAGATGTTATTTTATTTTAGTATGGCAGATCCCGGCAGATCCAAAAGACTATTTCTTAGACAATAGCCCTCTGATGACAATTTTATTTGGACCACCAAGAGGGTATGTCGATGCTGAGATATTCGAATGCGAGCCCACCGCGGAGCAAATATCCCAGACTTACGCCCGAAGAAGCTCTTGCTGATACACTTTTGAATACCATTAGCGGAATTTCGTACAGCTGGCAGCAAAACTCTATCGAGGATAGAGAGCAGGTCTCCGGTGGTGACGTCGTGTTTGGGCTTATAGAACATGCACGCCTTGACCCCGTTACTTGGTATGCCGCCTTCAATGAGGATGCTTTGGGCCGTTAGCATGGAGACTACACTCGAAGTATCGGAAAGAGTGTGCGATCGAACGCGGTTGATGTAGTCGGGATCTTCAAACGTGTCTTTGAAGCTGTCAACAGTGTCAAAAGTGATCTGGCTCATAGCATCCCATCCCTCAGTCCCCAACGGCAGCGGCGGTGGGGACTGGAATGCCAGTGGGAATCCAAAGAAGATGTACTCTACTATATACATCCCACCTAGGTTATTAAACAAGGGGAGATGCAAGAGCTGCTCCGTACCGGGTGTTGATGATGCCGACGTACCTTCCTCAATTTTGATCCACGCACAAAAGCTCGTAGTAAAACAGTGACCAAAACAGTAGGACATACTACCAATATGCAATCTTGGCTAGAATTTATTTTCCCCACAGGTAACGCAGTTCCCCACTACTTCTCCACATGGACGGTCCGCATAAGCACCGACGAGAAGAATGCGGCCAGTCATATATTCGCAGATCTTCCCACTTCATCGGCCCGCACAAGCACCGACATGCCAGAGGGCAATTATTCATCTTCCACGGACTTGCATAAGCTAAATAAAAAATCAGTACATACGGAGCTAGGAGCGACAAAATCCATATTTTGGTAGAAGATTTTATAACTAAAAGTAGATTGAAGGTCCTGCAAACAAACTAATATTGAGCTTTTCTCCGGTCTCTAAGGATCGTAATGCTTCAAGTGCAAGCTCACATGAAGCCACATGGATTGATTTTCACGGTTTGAAATATTGCCTATTCTTTGCGTTTTGGAGAGAATTCAGGTATCAAATCTCAATACGATCCAAGTTACGAACCCGCACCCAAAGATCGCGGTTATAATGACAGCGCCAGTTTACAACCTGGCTCCCTGTATAACTTGTGTATATGACCTCAGATGATTGGCTAATAACAATTTAAAGTTTTGAAACTTCAGAATATTTAGAATTAGTTGAAAATTTTGATACACGGTCCAAACTACGCACAGGCAGACAAATTTTGCAGCTGAGCTTAAAGCAGCTAAAAGACTGATTGAATACTGGGTGAACTGGCAACTATTCTTATGACTTTTCAATGGCTTGTTGAGGTCTAATTCAGGCGAATTCAGAGAAAAGTTTGAATTGAGACAGCGTGAAATACAGACCAGCGTACGAACACAATGGCACCACTTTACAGGACTCGACTTGAGATATATGAGAAGAAATATGAAAGTTTCGGCTCCAGGCTGGTATTCTTGAAATTAACTACACACTAATGGCGGCCCCTTAACATGGAGCCTGGAAATCCATCGTGGCCTGCTTCCCACTTTGGCCGGTGTAATTGATAATGCAGACAATTGAAGTTATCATCCTTACAGAAACAGGCGGTTCGTTTGTCACAAGCTTTGATCTTCCAGATGGGAGGAGTATGGCTTCACCAAACCTTTCACCGAATATCATGGCTATGATGTTTTCTTTGAAGATCAGACCCGAGAGCTGTTTGCCCTGCTCAATCTTCAAATTCCTGTGACTGAAATCTAGGGTAAATTACCACCAGCAACCCGTACCATGAGGATATTCGGGAATTTCTTTTATTTATAGCAAAGCTGTACTCCTGAACTTCTGATAATGTATCACTGGCCGTTACTATTTTCAATACCAATGCTTGCCTGTCATTCACACTTTTCTTGGGTTGGAGGACACGGACTTTAGGTTGGATCATATACCTCAGCTAGAAGATCAGCACGTCACATTGGTCACGAAACATCCTGAATTGGTACTGTTTGGCTCTAAGATTAACTCCCTCTGAAAAAAACAAAAAAACAAGCCCGATTTCCCACTTATGCCACTTGGATATGTCAAACGCTGAGGTGTTGTGAGACCCGAACCCCGAAAACCTTTAAAAATGAACATATCGCAGAACAGCTTCAATTATGCAGCGACGCTAGCCCAAGGTATTTGTTAGAAGAAATCCCACATACAGAGACGGACTAGCAATGGCAATGTTTGTTTGTCGACCTGTATATCTACTGTGGAACTGGATTCGCAGTTAGTAGTCTGTGCTCTTACCCATGGAGGGAAACGAAATACCTCATAATCATGCGTTCGGATATTGTCTAAGCCATTGAGCAATCTCCACATGTCCTTCCTTTTCTGCATATTTTGCAGCCCTCTCACAAACAGGACCCAGACCCTCGCTACCATTATAATGATTCAAGAGTAGCTGCAGCATATCTTCGCGTCCGTGTTCCGCCGCAGCATCAATGGCTGTCCTTCCGTTAGTGGGCGCTCCGGCTGCAGCGACATGCGCGCCACGTCGAAGAAGCTCCATAGCAATGTCCATACGACCCTCGATTGCTGCTGCTTGGAGTGCAGTCATCCCACTATTCTCTGCTGGGGGCGCGTTGACATCAGCACCACGATCAAGAAGAGTTAGAACTAAGTCTTTGCAGCCACGAAGCACAGCTGCTTGAAGTGCAGAAACGCCTCCTTGTGGCGCTGGGTCTGCGTTCACGTCAGCGCCACGTTCCAAAAGTTTGTGGGCAAACTCAATCTCCTGGTACCGAATTGTATCTTGGAGGGGTGTGCCCGTAGATTCTATGGCTGGAACTTGAATTTCGGCACCGATTTCAAGAAGGTATTTCGCTGTCTTAATATGACTTGAGCGTCGCAATACTGCCTGTAGGAGTGTACCGCAACAACCGATTTTGCAATTTATGTCAGCTCCAGCCCTGAACAGTAGTACAGTAGCTTGAAGAGTAAAGTTCTCATCAAGATCGTCCAAAGAGGATATAAGAATATTCCATGCGCCCTTAACAGCAGCCTCATATAAAACCTTCGGAAGTTTCGATGTAGCGAAAAGTACCATCCCAAATATCCTCGAGTCACTCAATCCCAATGCTGTAGCAAGGGCATGCTGACAAATAGGAGCATTGTTTGGTTTGTTGTACTCCTTGAAAAGAAAATCTATGGCTCTGTAGTCATATGAGAACTCATCACGACTGTCATATAACTCAAATAACGCAAAACATAGTGCATCGTCATAAGGATGGTTCTCGGAAGAATTTTGAAGATGCGCACCACTTCTCAACAACAGCTCCATCATCTCACAATTACAATTGATGATTGAATAGGCTAAAGGGGTGGCATATACCCTTTTTGGGTATGAGGCGTTGACATCAGCCCCTAATTCTAAGAGGTAACGTACACCGTCAATCCAGTCAGAATTTGCCGCTTCTACTAGAGGCAATATGATGTCCTCTTTATCATGATTTTCATCGCCACGATTACGTCTGTTATTGTCATCCGCGACAATCCCATTTAGAAATTTCAGCATTGGGAGATCCTGGCGTGATATTGTTCCCCGCATATATGAATTGCTCAGTATACTCTTCGCATTTGCCCCTCGACGTATAAGGTCCTTGGCCATATTCGTGTCCCCAATCTCCACGGCCGCTTGCAGGGTTGTGAAGCCTTCTATTGAAGCTGGCGGAGCGTTTATATCTGCATCTAACGTAATCAAGTCGCCTGCCATTAGAGGATTTCCATGCTTTATGGCTGCTTGTAACGCAGTTAATCCCCATATGTCTCCTGCAGGAGCATTCACGTCCGCGTTTTGACTCAGAAGCATCCGCATAATTTCAATACTCCCACTCTCCGCGGCAGCTTGTAATGCTGTGCGGCCATTTTCTTTCCCCGGAGAGGCGTTCACGTCAGCGCCGTACCTGAGTAGTATCTGAGTTATCTCTGGATAGTCGAGTCGAGCTGACATTTGAAGAGGGGTATCCCCACAAACCGAAACCAATGTTGAATCGACAGTTGCTCCTCTTGACAAAAGCTCTTGAACAATTGCAGAGTTTCTGTTCTGGACGCTGTACTGCAGCGCAGTTTGGAATCGGATATCTTCGTAGTGCAATCGGACGTCCTGGGCGCAAAAGCCTAAGTAGTATCTGGTCCTGTACAAAGTGTTGTACCTATAAGCAATGTCTTCGGCCTTAGAGAATGGAAAAACATCGATAAGTGCATCACGAGCTAACAACATATGAATCAGCAAGATGTTATTATTTTCGCATGCAATTTGAATAGGTGTTTTGAAGGCGATCTCTTGGCACGATTGTATTTGCCAATCCTTTCCAAAAGGCTTCAAGTCATGAAGCGCCAAGTCATGTTCTGTGCCATATGGCGCATTAACATCTGCTCCTCGTTGAAATAATAGTTCGACCATGTCAAGATTTCCAGCGCAGACGGCTGCTTGCAGAGGAGTACCGAAATATGATCGAACGTATATGTTCACACTCCAATTCCTATCCAAAAACATCTGCACTGCTTCCAGGCTTCCCGAACTCGCAGCATCAATTAGGGGAAACCCGGGTTCTGTATCTTTGACCAAACACTCTGGGTTGCTATGGAATAAGAGGAGTGTCTTCAGAATTTCAAGGTTTCCTCTTCTCCATGGCAAGAACTCACTGCGAGTGTCATCGTAATGGTAGCGTATAAAAAATTCGGGCGACTGAGGAATTTGGGTCAAGAATCCTGCTTTACAAAGCAGCTCAACCATTTTGTTATCCTCGTTATGAATGGCAATCACCATGCACTCCACTCCCAAGGTATCAAGAGTCCAGTGGGTGCTCTTTAGACTAGCCAGGTCAACCCTCCGAGCTATGATTTCTTCGGCTAGTCTCACATTTCCTGATTTCACGATGGCGAGGAAAATTTTTCTCGTGAATATTTTAATTGCAGTCGAGTCAATGGTAAGGAATTGGGACAGAACAGATGTATTGATGTTCTTCAAGAGCCAATCAATTCCTTGGAACAATGTATGGCTGAGTATAACATTACTGTTTGTCAAAAGAATAAAATACCGTAGGAAACCTTCCACAGCGACGATTTGCGATGCCATACTAGGATTCTCAAAGGCCGTCCTTGAAGCCATGATGACGTTGTGTCTGCCACTCGTTGGAAAATAGCTAGAAAGGGGTAGTTTCTCAGAATCGCTATTGCCATAAAAGAACGAATGTAACCGGCAAAGATATTTTAGAGTGCCATCCGACTCTATCACGTCTCCCAGCGCCATTCGAAGCAGCTGGATAGTGGACTGAGGAGAACGCACAAAGTCGAGCTGACTGGCGGGTTGATTGATCATATTTGAGAGCGACAGAAGATTAGATGTTTGGTGAGTTGTTATGTGTACTATTTGTTGGTTAGCGATGAATTAATGTTGATTCACTTGTAAACCTTACACATGATAAAACTCTGAATATGGCTTTCTAATTGAAACGAAGGGAGATTGTTGATGAACAGTTCTCGAAGTGCAACAGAAGCAGTCGTATCTTCAGCTCCTGGAGTGAATACTTCGACGCCCTCTGGTGTAGGAACATCTTCGAAGAGTTGTAATTGGTTTGTTTGCGTAACGTATCGAGCAATCTCCCGAGCCATTTCCGTTCTTGACTTTTTCCTTCCATAAAATCCGAATCCGGTATCCTTGTTCTCTTCCATTTTTCGTTTTCTTTGTCTGTGGTCGGCGAAGAGATAGAGATCAGCCTTAGCATACTTTTTAAGTCCCCAATCCTGAAGCCTTTTGGTGTATTGATTTTTACTATCAAGATGCATTAGTCATAGTCACCATTGGAACGACGAGAGATGTTTATTACGTCGCTTCAAATCCATATTTTTCCTTCATTGTTTGCATAGTCTTAGGCAATGAACCATTTGGCGTAAGATAATAGAGAGCAGTAATTTCGTCTCTATATCGCTCCCATACTGTGTCAGGAATTCGAGGTGTCATCTTCTCAGTGGTGTAATAAATGGATCAAAGGCTTTAATGACTTCGCAATTGATTTAGTTCGTAGTTTAGGTAACCGAAAAATAAAGAGTGCTGCAAACATAAACGGAAAGGCGAATTGTGTCTCTTTTTTAAAACAAAAGAAGAGGGGGGAAGGTCTTCGAGACAAGTTGTCGATGTGCTCTGGCCACGCGCAGCACTAATAAACGAAGGATCATGATTGGCGTATAGCAAAATCTGGTTCAGCCTTGTTGCTTTTGATTCGCTTCGAACAAAATCTTGCATTTTTGCTTTTTCCAAATTTTGCCCGGGCCTATACAAGCGTCTCCAAAATCTGCTTTTATGCGACGGACGCGTCAATAACTCTCCTGAAACGCCACATTTACAGGGATTCGGGTATCTCTCCGATAATAACGGAAAGCAAGCTGCAACAGCTCAATTTTATCACGCACAGGAAATTAAATAATAGCTTTCGTTACAGCCGCAACTCCACCGTCGATCTCGGGCGGTCAAATAAGCCTAGCAATGATACGTATGTTGTTTGCTTATTGGATGATCCAAAATCTGATTTCTACAGTTCACCCTTGGCATTATTTCTCATGGCAGAGATGAGTGCTTGTTGCTCGTGGCTTTCCAGAATCTGATTTTCTACGCAAATATGAGTGACTGTCTCGTGAAATCGATATCCAAAATCTGGTTTAGTGGACACATATTTAAAGGCAGTACAAAAGTATGCCATTCTCTGGAAAATGGAACTCTCTTGTTTTCCTCTTTTATCTACAAGTATCATCAGATGGCTCGGTCATCAGACACTACTATTGCTCTGCTCACTCTTATTGCCACTTTTGTCACTTGCCTTCCATCGCTACAGCTAGTTTGGACATTTCTGAGTCGAAGAAGACGGGGGAAAATACGTGATATAAGTATAATGCATATCTCTCAGTACTATTTGTGGCAATTTGACTAAATTATATGTATTCTCTGTTAGGTCTTTTGCCACGTCATAACCTTCATATGCCAGCAAGATACGACAAAGTCAATACAAAAGATACGGGCATCCAAGTCCAGACAATGCCACAGAGCTATGGTCAAAATATTTACATGCAGATCGTTCGTAACATCACCAATGTCCATGACAGCCAGTTTGTGGATACTAACAAATAGTGTAGTTCATGTCTCAAAACAATGTGTCGATACGGCCACTCAATGAATTTGCTTCTGTCAACGATTAGAAATATTATTACTTTTCTGTCAAGCCAGCTTCAACTTGTCTCGAAGCCCCAGTATTTATTAGGCTATCAACATGTATTATACAGACGGCAGTCCTACACAAAGTCGCTTTAAGTTCTGATGTCGTTTAAGCATGTTTTTAAAAGATGTGTACACAATAAGGAGCAGACAATCGTGTACACAAATATAGATACATATCAGGTATGGCGCTTTACGAGACTTTACAGACAAATAGGCGGTAATTAACAGTACTTGCGTAAATTACGGTAATACGAGCGTGAAAAGTTAGCGCCGGCGAGCGATCCCGCACTGTTATTGGCCAGCGCCCACTTAGGCCGGGCTTTTCCTTCTTCCAGCCGAAAATTGTTCTCGTCGACCTCAACCTACAACTACAACAGGCGATGCCACCAACACTCATCGCAGACCGACCTCAATATGGAGCCCTACTCAAAGTAGCAGAGACCCTATGTCTTTTCCCATACGTCCGCGAATTTGGGTTAGGGACTAAGAACGGTCCGGTGTAGGACCCAATCGCCACACCGACTGCCGATTCGACAGTCATTATATACATATATTACATTGCATCTGAGCGGGGTGATCTCAGAAAACAAACTTGCAAACAATGTATCTGCCAGAGACGTCAACAACACGTCGCAATGGCAAGCCGCAGTCGTGCGAGCCATGCCGCAAATCCAAACTCAGATGCGACCATACTCGGCCAGTGTGTGGCCGGTGCGCAACGAGGAAGATGAGCCAACACTGCTTCTATCATCCATCACCTATGACCAAAAAGCCGACTAATGACCCAACTCGCGGAAATCCTATGTATAACTACAGGGTCGAAAAACTAGCAAGCCCAAGGTATAGATTGTCTGCCCTGTTTCGATCATGTGTCTCCATCTTCCTGGTCCAAACTAACTAGTCCTTTGCAGAGCTTCTGCTGTCTCAAGTCCGCGGCTGGACGGGCGCTTGGTCCCTACACCGACAGTTTCTCCCAGATTGGATGTCGCGGCATCACCAGGTTATATGGGGTCGACGAGTTTCTCAGCCGTGCTTGTGGAGCATCAAAAAGAGATCCCTGCTGACGCTGATGTGCCACCAGGAGCCACGACGGTGGCTATCGCCATAACTGAGCCTGACCCTGACCGGGCTCAAATGGCCTTTCGAGTGTTGGCTACCCTCTATAATCTGAGATTTTTCGACTCTGTAGTTAGTCGACTTTATGCTCGAAAATGGTACAGATCGATGCCATCATATGTCGTCGACAAGATGCTATTTGCCACTAGAAGCATCTATGATAGCTTTGGGGCTGCAGAGATAGAAAGCCGACTGCGAGAGTTTGCTCTTCAAATATTCAGCAATTCATCCCGCCCTCTCCCGCGATCAAAGACCATGACTGTGGATGATTATACAGAGTCTTTCACTGGACCTAACACTCGTTGGGAAACAATTGCTCTGATCTTATCGACTGCTGGCAATGGCCTTCTTTCGTGTCATGAACATGATCCAGTGTTTAATGAATTCAGAGTGAGCGGTGACACAAGGAGTAATTCCGAGCTGAAAGACAAGTTGGTCCTGCAACTATCAGATGCGACCAGTCATTGTTTGACGCTCTGTGATCAAGCGGCCTGTTCTAATGAGCTCCTTGCCTTTGCTCAATTTACAGATGTGGTGATGAAAACTCAGCAATACGGTGACTCGAGTAAGTAGCTGCCCGAGGTTACGTGCAATAAACAGTACTAATAGAAATAGGTTATGAGGCATGGCGTCGACTGAGTGATCTTGTTGCTACCGTTTATGCGTCAGGCTTGCACCAAGTGGACGGGCCGGCTGACGAAAATTGCCCGTTTTTCATAAAACAAATTCGACGAAGCTGCTTTTCTTTCGCATTTCATATTGACAAATCAGTTGCGACATACGTGGGTCGGCCGCCACTTATCAACCATCGATATTGTTCTCTTGCACTTCCTTACGATGTTGATGACGATGTACTATTCTCCTGTAGGGATAATGAACAAGAAGTGCTTTCGCACGTGGATGTGAACGGGTGGGACAAAAACGGCATTATGCGCCGTCCAAGTGTCACTCGCATCAGGTTTCAGCTTTCTGTTTGCCGCGAAGAGATCTTAGAGCTTGCGCTAGGTGATGGCTATCAACGTGATATACCTCGCAAAGCAGAGTAAGTTCCCTGGATTCTTCGTCTTTCATATTCCTATGTCAAATTTCTTTCCTCCGCTTCATTCGCTCCTCCTTTTAGAGGCAATAATACTCCACCTTCGACCTAGACTAACATAAAATGGCAAGGCAAATTTTGGAAAGGGCACAAAAGGCCTGGAGCCAGTGCCCGGCGCATCTTCGGTATGACTGCCTCACTTCGGAAGAGGCTGTGCACCCTTTTCAAGACACCCATGGAAGGCGGTTTATCTTGTACATTGATTATTTGCACAGCCATTTTCTACTCCATCGAGCCGTAGTCAAACACACCAACGTTGGCCACAAGTCGTTGTTTGACACCGCCCGATTACTGTTATCAACTGTCCTCCGAATCTGCAACGACCGCGAATCCGCAACAGACGGGAGCAAACAGACGTCCTGGATCATGCTTTTCTATGGCCTGCCGAGTGCATGTGTGCTTGCATTTGAGCTTTTGCGCCAGGAACAGACGCCAGGTCCTCATGCAATTGTGCTCCCGCGGTCCGAAATCATCCGCAATTTAACCGTCTTCGTTTCATGCCTTTCTTGGATTGCAGTCCCAAGCCCCAGTCACGGGAATTATGCCGCTTGTAAGGACGTCGAGAAAAAGCTATCACGCATCCTGGATCGGATTCTGGATCCACTTCCACCAGTGGCACCTCAGGAAGATCTGAGCTTTGTTGAAACCGCCGCGTCTGGACTGGAGCCATATATCGATTGGAATCAGTTTAACACGTATGACTTCAATTCCGAATATTTTTCATTCTAAGGGCTATTTCTTTCAGGATGAATGAGATGAAATTCTTGTCGATCGATTCCATCTGAAATCGCCCCGGTTGAGTGCGCCAGTCCAGAAATGAAAAATCCAAATCCGTCATGCCACCAGAACGAAGTCAGATCTCGAGAAGAGTCTTTCTTGCTCCTGGTAAAAGACACACTGGCACATTGGGCAGGTATAATGGCTTCGAAGATACCACTTTTCGAGACAGTCCTTGTGAAAGACATGCAAACATTTTAACTCGTGGATTTGTTGCGTGCGCTCGACTTGCTCGATGCAGACCGCGCTTTCATTCTGTGTTAGCTCTAAGATCTGAAACGACGTATCTCCCAAAATCAGAACGGGCTCTCATACCATACAAAATTCTCTTCTACACACTCAGACAAGCCTAGTGATTGCTTCATTGTTGGCCACCATTCCCCCAGATTGCGCGTCGGCGCTACTGCCTCCAATTTTTTCAACCGGCGCAGCGATACTTTTCCCTCGGGATCCTCGGCGCTTTTGCGATTGCGACGGCTGTAGTAAACGGCGGTCCTGGCGATCTCCACGTTAGCAAATAATGCTAGAGATAGATTCCCTGAATAACTATCTCCTGAGAAAGCGACTTACAACATGCTAAAAATAAAGAAAACGGCAACCCCGAGGATAACCCCGAGAAGAATTTCAATTGACTGCCGCGTATCTCGATTACTGCCAATGGCGTCAGCCTGGCGCTCGCTGAGCGGCGGCATCTCGGGGCTGTAGCTGTGCTCCATGTCTCCGGTCTGCGAATATTATACCCAGATGTAAACAATTTAGTTAATAACCATAATATATGATTATTTGAAAATTATCAAGTTTCATCCACTATGAACGGCTCATAATTCAGCGCCCCCTGGATTTGCCGCCACCTAATCTTAGAAACAAAAAGAGAGGAGTCGGAGCAAAAAAAGGTTGAAAGAGTAGCACACCGGGCGGAGAGGAGGAGGGAACATCAATTTCCCACACAAAGCCGGAGGGAATCTGTGAGACGTCGATCATTGCATGGTTTGTGTGTTTTGAGTCTTTTGACTAGCTAGACCCAGGGCAGATTGTACATGTGCTAGGTAAGGTCTGTGTGTCCGTGCTTTTGCCAATAGTGGCATGCAAAAGGCTAAAACTAAAGCGGCATACGGCGAGTCGTATGATCTTTTTATCTTCTACTTACTTTCCTGCCTGTGTCACCCAAAATGGTATTATCCCGATCAGCTCTCGTTCCTTTGAATTACGCGTCCCCTTATCTTAGGCATCTGCTACTTTTTGAGGGAGACAGATATTGCCACTTCACAAACATTGGAGCGGTTTCTTTATATGTTTTCCTTATGTGTGGAAGGAATATTCTGTTATCTAACGGCTAAGCTGAGAATGGTTACGATTTATCTACCAAGAACGCTCTCGTCGTATTGCGTCTAGCCCGGAACGCCGCAGCTCCTGTTGCTGTTAAGGTATCACAAATTCTGCTTAGATCCACCCTGTGCGATCTGCTCAACGTACAATAACTCTTGGGTTTTATTAGTCCATGTTGCACTAAGAAATGTGAACATACATAATCCTAATGTAAGTTCGATATCTCGCTTGCCTGTAAGGCCGCATCCGGGAAACGATCTTGATTCCCGACAAAACAGTCAACTAAGAAGTAAAGGATCTTTCCGTCTCTGAAGACCGGATTTGAGCTACGCAATTATCGACGCTATGGCTGTAACTTTCATTCAACAGATCACGCCGGTATCCGAACTGTGTCGTAGCCTGGTTCACTGTTGCATACCTTGCTTATGCATGCAGCTGGCTCGAAAGAGCTAAGTCTGGCATCTCTTTGCACATCGAAAACACCGATTTCTAAGTTGATTTGACGAAAGTTGCTCTGATATGCCATGGTAAAATTCAGGTTTCTGTGTTCCATAACTTGCGCCTGTTTGTGCACAATAATCTTCAAGCATGTGCGTCCTTTTCTTACAATTAACGGTCGTTTTGGTGGAAGAGCAACATGCGTATGCTAAAGTTGATTTCATGACATCTGATCAGACTACAATGATGCCACGGCATGAAGAAAGGCTGTCTTGACAAGACTTTACGTGCTTCTAAATTCTAGTCCGATGTATAAAAGTCAACCTTGCAGATAGTATTCGTCAGACTAAATTCGGATGTGATTTTAGTTTCAATGTCTATTATTGTACAATTCGCGTTGCATGCTCACTTGCCCCGTAGTTCACCGTGTACACATGGTCTTGACGTCAGAGCCACCTTCCGAAATAGGAGGTTGTTGATATCGTTTTCCTGTTCCTGAAACGACCATCTGCACGACATGCTTCAACAACAGTTTCCATATGTCTCCACGCTCCATATTTTGAGCGATATTCAAGGCTGTTCGTCCGGTATCATCTTCCAGAAAGACATCGGCGCCGTATTTCAGGAGAAGCTGAACAAGGGGGAGATTATCCTTCACAATAGAATACATTAGACATGCAAAGCCAAGTGTGTTCGGAACGTCAGCCACTGTACTGTCGTGTTTGAGAAGCATCTCAACAACATCAAGGTGACCATGAATCCCTGCCATTGTACAAGCAGTGCGGCCCCATACGTCGCCGATACTCAGATCGATTTCTTTTCTATCTAAGAGAACTTGAACGACTTCTTGATGACCCTGGAAGGATGCTTCAAATAGTGGTGTGATACCCCTGAAGTTTTTATGATTGACATCGGTTTCTTCTCGCTCGAGTAGCATTTTCGCAAACTGTGCTCGGTCACAACGCGCAGCAACGAAGAGAGGAGTTTCACCCCTGTACATTCTACTAATGTCGGTACTTTTGCAATCCAACAACAACTCAACAATCCTAGTATGCCCATTACTTATTGCCGTGAAAAGGGGCGTACCGTGTCTGCGACAAATGATGTTTGGATCGATATCTTCCCTCTTTAGTAACAACGCGGCCATTTCTTCACCATTGTTGCCACCCTCCGCGGCCACACACATTGGTGTGCAGCCATTGCGTTCATGGACGTTGGGATCTACATCGCTACGTGCCAATAGCATCTTGATAACAGTCGGTTTCCCCAACTGGGCTGCCCACCATAACAGAGAGTGGCACAATACCTCATAGGTACCTGCGCATATTTGCAAGTAGTCGAGAAGAAATTGTAATATTTGCGCCTGTCCTTCACTAATAGCAGTCCACAACGTGGTGCTAATGTCGTTGTTGTTATCGCTAGGGACCATGATATTTCGAGACATAAAGATTCGCACAATCGATTCATTACCCAGCTGTATTGCTTTCGCGAGGGGGGTTACGCCATTACAGTCGCGGATCGCATGGATGTCTTTGCGGTCCAAGATAAGCTGTACAAACTCTGACATGCCATAAGAGCAAGACAGCCAAAGAGGAGTACGACCTTGCAGGTCAGGCAGATTTGGATCCACATCCGTGTCGTCGAGTAGCAACCTCAGCAAGGGCAAGTTTTTCTTTATGACGGCAATGTGCAACGCACTGCCCAGGAATCCACACTCGTTCCGATCTACCTGGGATTTAAGCAAGATTCTGGCAACGGCAACATCCTTTGCATGAGCTGCAGCATACAACGGAGGGCCTGAAAAGTCATTCCAAGAATTGAGAGTATGTCCCTGTTGAATAAGCAGCGAGACGGCTTCCGTGTTGCCAGAGTATGCCGCCACAGCGATCATATTGGATTCAGGCTGTGTCCACGACCGCTCCTGCTCGATAGACAACCATGAAGACGACAGTTTTCTGCATATCCACTCTCTTCCGTGGTATGATACTGCAACAACACACGCCGCGCGAACGTAATGCGTGCCCGTGGCTAGCCCTGGGCAGTTGTGGTCAAACAATGCGTCTTGCGGGGAGGATTGCTCCCCTACACTCTCACCTGCCAGTTCTGAGATAACTTTCTGATACAGTAGCCAAATGACGGACTCAATCCGAATTTCAGGTGAATGCTCAGCGAGGTGAAAAAAATCTAGTTTTCTGAACGCTTGGGCAGAGATCATGGCATCGAAGGTTTCTGCAATGATTGTCAGCAAATCTGTGGCTTAAACGATGGACGATGGAACGAGGCGAAAGACTGACTGCAGACAAGGCGTATCCCCAGGCAACTCCGATCATCCTCACTAATGTTCCAATGGTGAGGCGTACAGGCATCCAAGATGGGCCATAATAACTCGGCGGGCAGATCGTGCAGCGTCTGATCCTGCAGGTGGAGATGCTATGGCGGGAGATTCTGTCAGCAGCATGGGAGTTGAGGAAGTGGGATGACTCTTCCTTGAAAGACGCAGGAAGTTGCCCGGGTGTTGGCCTTCTAAATCAGGCATACAAAGACGACAACAAACGCTCACCGGGGCAAGCCGTGCATTTCCAGCGGACTATGAATAAACCACCATGGGACAAGTGCATTCGTTGTCTTTGCTTCAACCTTGTCTGCTTCTTGCCCTGTCGTCACTTCGTATCTAACTATAGATCTTGTTATCAAATGTGTCATCTTTTTAATGTCAATTACATGCAAGTGAAGTAAATGACCTGACTAGATATTATTGACTATCGTGTTTCTCTTTTCAAGAATTGATCATATACACATATATATATGGGAAACCGAACTTTTGGGTGCCCTAAACAACCTTTTAGACAGTTGTCACATATGGAAATTTTGACTTCACGTTGCCCACAACCAGCGCGGCCAGAATTCAAGGAAGCCAGACATAAATAGAGTGCCCCGCACTCAGCAACTAATCAATAGCTGCAGTTCATAGGTATCTTCGTTATTATACATTCGACCAAGCCGCGATAAGCCATGGCGCAAAAGGCTTTGGCTGGATGTGTGCGAGCTGGTCGATATTGGTCTCACTGAAATCGTATCTACCTTCCAGGGTAGCCATAAGTTGCTGGAGACGTGGAGTCTCCCGCGTTGGGACAGCGTATATGCCGCTTACCAGAGCGGCCTGGTCGTAATATTGGCGTTGGAATATGGCGCCTAGGTTATATAAGACTCAGTCACGAAGCAAAATCGGTTTCCAAGAGAAGTTGACTCATACCACACATGACTTCCGCCAAGGAGACAATGTCCTCCACTTTCATTCTTTCTGCGGCCACGAAAAACTCATCTGGCCAGTCTGGGAGATCAAGAGCGGCCACCACATAGCGAGCAACGTCTTCGGCCGACGTCATGCATATGTATACGCCATCACCTGACCTGTGGAATGGAATCATGGCTGTTCGCCGTCGAACATCCAGGATATATTCTCCTTCACGCGAAATATGTGTACCAGCACCAAGCTGTAGCGCAGCCATGCCACCAGGACAGAACCGCTCGTAGAATACACCGCAGCTAAAAACCGTATAATCCATCCCATATTGTTGTTTTTCCCGAAGATTTATCAGTGCAATCTTTTGTCCGCGGTCAAGGACATCGTTTTGCGGACGTTGTCGCGGAGACCCCTCAAATTCCGATGGCACGAATCGGCGTACATGGACATCGGCTGCGGCGTCAATGAGAGATAGCTGCGCTGTACCGGAGATGGTCGAGATGACGGTGTCGACGCCGGTGAGCTTGTAGCGCAAATCGCTAGGGTTGTTGTAATCCACGGGTAACACTTGCCATCCTCGTGCTGTGAGCGCGGGGTTGGGCTAGCACAGTTGTTAGTCTTTACATCAATTGCTCGGTCCACTGACCCAGACACACCTTTCTGGAAAGAAAAAAGAACTGGTGATAAGTTTGGGTGGATATGTAGTGAGCAATAAACTGGGCCAGACCACTGGTCCCTGCCAATGCAATCTTTATCATCGAATCGGTGACAAGGAGCAATGGAGGGCTTTGTAAAAGTCGGGGCGATGTTTTTGTGTTCATATAAACGAGCGTCTGCGCAAAACGAGAAACGAGAAGAATTATAATATATATAAGTAAACGGAGAAACGAACAACCACAAAAGCAAACGGCAATGCAATGGATAATTGAAAAACAGTACAGGCAGCTAGGCCGAGAAGTAAATAAAATAAGACAATGGAACGGGCACGACTGCCACAAAAACCCCTGACTCTGCGTCAAAGTCATAATATTAGAGTGATATTTGAAGGTTGTCGGGGTCCATCGCAGATGCAGTCACGCATGCATAAGTAATAAGATACGCAGAGGCTTCAGAAATTCTTTGCTCTTCCAGCGTAGATCTTTGACTAAAGAGACAGCGTGGCGAACTTCCCACTTCCCAAAAGAAGCTCAGGTCTGACATTATCCATGGCCTGGGCTTACTCTAAACCACCCCAGTGGGTCGAGAATCATCGCACAGGGGAGAACATTTGGGTCCTTGACGCATTCATGTCTTTGGCTTAGCTCCGGACATTTTTTATGATGATTCTCCTGATAGAGAATGCCATTGGTTGCATGACCCCTTCGATATCTCTCAGGCGGGGCCAGGTTCATTATATATTCGGTCGAATGAGCATGCAGAACAGTGTCAAGCAGGGGTCAGGCTTGACGTACTCCCGGGACTGGGGCGGATTTGTGGCTTGATTGCTGTCAGTCGTAGATCAGCTTGGTGCTTTGATATTCAGCATCGGCAATGCCGGATTTGTCGAAGCTCGGCCAGGCCACGCGGACGAGTACTCGGTGTATGGGCGGTTTGCTGGATGCCAGGCAAGACAGACTCACAGATCGATATCAGGCCTGTCAGCCTTGTAGGCGGATTTCACGATCAATCGATTGCCGTGCTGGGTTAGCCAGCTTGACGATGCAGCCAATGCGACGCGATGGCAGGGCGAAGTGGAGCAGGCCGGCCGTTGGAACGTTCAGCCCTGGGGACGGCCATACACGGAGTTATCAGCCGCATTTCTCGGCTCGCGAAGTTTGCCAGATGCGTATACCATTGCGTGGCTGGTGGGCGATTGCTTTAGAAATGATATGGCTAGATGTAAGCCATCAAATGTTGCAGTGACTGACGACATGTGGAAGAGAGCGACAAAGTGAAAACAAGCTCGGGCTCAGCCACACGTCGCTGTCGTAGCCTCATCCGGCATCCAGCGCGATAAGGCTCCACCAGGCGCCGAGGCATTAAGGCATTAAGGCAGCAAGGCATCGAGCACCGCCCGTCACGGGACTGCGCGGCGGGAGGTGGCTGAGTACGTCACGTGCCAACGAGGTCTACTTAGGATGCATTTGATTTGTCCATTTGTCTTGACTCAAGAACATTAATTCTAACTTAAGTAGTTGCTCAGTGTAAGCACACGTTCTAGATAAGATATTTATTCTTCGCGACCGAGTGTTTCGGTCAAATTGCAGCATCAAGTTTTCAGATCAAATGGCCATATTGATCTTAAGACTCCTTCATCCTTTACTGGCTCTTCATGATCTGGGTCCGTGTTAGTTAACACAGCATTCAACATGCCGTCAAATATCTCCCTGTGAGATGTCTCGGTTGTCTGCCATGTATCTGAGGGAACCCATCCATCTGTCGCGGAATTAAGCAGGCTTGATAGGTCATGCTTCAATTCTTGCGCTGCTGCAAACAGCTTGTACTCCTTTTCATGCTCTGCTAGTTCATTAGATGGCGGGAGAGCATACGGACTCGAGCCTGCGAAACCTAGCTCGTTCCACCTTTGGGTAGTTTCGATCAATTCATGACGTAGCGCAACGGCTCCGTCTTTCCACGTTCTGTAACTATAGAGAAACGGTCTGAAAAGATTCTCGTCCATTGACCTGGGGCCAGAGATTTTCGGGATTAAGAAGCGAGAGCAAACATCAAACGCTTTCGCGCAGATATTGTTTTCCGAATCATCGGGAATAGCAAAATCTGGCACTTCATCCGCATACCAAAACGCCGGTTCGATGCTAGCTGACTGCCAATCAATTATGCCAGTTATTCTTGAAGGGTCCTCTTCTGACACGAATATATTCCGTTTGTGCAAATCGGGATGGAACAATGTTGGTGTCGCAGCTGCTTGAATCCGAGGATCTGCGCACATTGCCTTGAGTACAGACCGGCTGTGTTCAAGAAGGTCCAAGTGCGTTTGAATAGTGCCATGACAAAAGGGGCGTTTCCCAGCTGCAGCATCGCTAGGTGGGATCCTAGAAAGACCAGCATCAATAAGACCGTCAGAATATTTAGTTAGAGTGGTCCCTGAGTAACGCGTAAGTAACCTGGCTACAGCAAATTAATTTCAGGCAACCTACATGGACCCTGATTAGGTTGTGTATTATGATAGTATCGTGGCTCAACGGCATTGCAATTCCAATATCGGGATGCGCAGTGAGGCCCAATACTGAACCCTCCGCCCAGACGTTGTGTTTGACAGCCAGATTGAAGGCTTTCTTCCAAATTCACACTTCCATAAGCCGGGAATTCCAAATCTACCATCTCCTTAAGCGCTCGAAAGATTTCATTTATGCACCTCACTCGCACATCGCCAGCCATTTCTGGCCATTTCTTCTGTAGTTGGACACCTTCAGCATGCTCCATGATAATATATTCGCTTTCAACCGGATTTGAGCAATCGCTATTCCAGTCGAGGATCGTTGGGATGGGAACACTCGTCTTAGCCTGTACTGAAGGTGAGTCAGTCATCACACAGAATATCTGCCGGGTACACAATCCAAACTCACAGTACTTAATTGTAGCGACCTCAGACGAGGTTGTTAATCGTGGCGGTCCAGCTAGAAGAAAAGGAAGCCTTGCCACAATGCGTTTATTATTATCCAGGGTGAAAACAAAAACTCTACTGAATCCTCCTTCTATCTTTTCGCAATCTAAGATTGAACCTGCTCCTGGGCATAGCTCAAGAATCTTCTCGCAAAGCGCACTAAAATTAACCCCGATGAATCGCATATCTCTCTGCTTCTCATCTTGACGAAGCCACCGACCACTTGTATAATTATGCGGGTCGAGCTCTATGCTGGTGTGAGTAAGATGCAAAATTTGCTTGGATTAAAGAATGCGCACTCATCGTATGTTTCTTGAAGGGTGTTTCACTGTGACCACATATCATGCGAGAATAGGTGTGCTTAGGCGGAGGAGGTATGAATGACTGGGCAAAATTGAAAAGTGAACGACGTTGGTGAAAAAATGTACCAGAATGACACCACTGCTGGCGTATCATTGTAAACACGTCGGATTGGAAGATATACAGGAGACTATGCGAGGGAATAGTGAAATGCAGCCATGTCAGGAGAAGGCGTTTTCAGCTGACTGACTATTTTAACCAAACTAGGGTTATTAACAAGGGTAATGAATGTTTAGCATGATGTTTGGCGAGAGACCTCGTGCGTGGAAGCATTTTCCTACATGCGAGCGACGACTGTTCCTAGGCACGTAACTACCAGGAGTATTGAGCTCGGCGCAAGTAAGAACCAGGCGCCAAGGCATCAAGGCACCATCCAGCATCCACCAGGCACCGCCCGTCACGGGACTACGCGTCCGCGCATCACGTGGCCGCGCGACGAGATCAAGTTTGCACGGTTTGCACTGTCCGAGTATCTACGATGTATGGTATAGCAAGTAGCAAGTGATCATAACTAATTGGCATGTTGTTGACTTAGCAAACGATTGAATTCTTCTTCTCGTGATTGGTCTTGTGCAGAGGTTAGATTACTTGCCTCTATTCTACGAGTCCATATGGATGCATGTGTGCGTGGAGACAAGCGAGTATAATTCTGGAAAGCCGCCATTCCTGAGGGAATTATCTTAAGAAAGACCGTTCATTCGTAAGAAATGTCCGCGTATCCATGAATATATATAATTACCCATGAATACCCACACGTTTATTTATACATAGTATGGCAGACGGCCTCTTTTTAGCCCTGTTCAGGCTGGCCGCGATCATGAGGGGTACGAGCAGAGACTGCCAAAGAGGTATCATATTTGTGGCACCGGTGCCATATGGAATCACCCTACATAATGATTAAATTTAAAAAGACACCCAGCCGCATAATGAGGCAGCGTGAGGCCAAGAAGACCGCGCGGTCGCGTCAAGCGAGGCTAGACGCGGTGGACTAGTCAACGTTCTGCCACCTCGTCCATCCCGCGCGTGAAGGCCGCGCGACTAAGACTACGGCCGAATATTGACTCGCCTTAGTACGTACTACTTACTTACTACGATACTCCAATATTCCATTCTTCCTTTCTCTACTACTCTTTCCTTTCGTTTCTGATTGTTCCGGCGTATATCAAACACTCTATTTACTCCCTCATGGGACTCTAGCCGTGTCAATACTCTTAGCCAGGCGTGCTGCACCATGATTTCTCTCGATTCCCCATCCATATCCACCACCACCGCCGCCAATTCATCCTCGCCACCGCAGACCCATGGCTCCTCACCAGCCAACCTTCACTATGCATTCCTGGTCCATTCGCAAAAGACATTAACACAAAACCTCCCGCCTCGCGTTGACAACAAATTGCTAGCACGCCAGAAACGAAGACGCACCAGGTAAGCCGAGCCGTCGGACGCGTTGTTCCGCCCGCCGATGCACACTGACCCGTTTGTTACCTTCCCACAGTCCCGAAGACCACGCCATTCTGGAGGCGGAATACCAGAAAAACCCAAAGCCGGATAAGGCTGCTCGGACCAGTATCGTGAACCAGGTCTCGTTGGGCGAAAAAGAGGTCCAGGTACGCGTCGGGTGGTTCATGGACAATAATACAACCCGCTGCTAATAGATGTGAAGATATGGTTCCAGAACAGACGCCAGAACGACCGCCGCAAATCTAAACCGCTCGAGCCACATGAACTCGTAGGACCGCGAGCCTCCAGCGGAAGCTCTCAGGATTGTCCCAGCAGTAACGATACCTTCTCTTCAGACTTGAGTCCCCATCAAAGCACCCAACAAGACACGCCGGAACTAGTTCACGCAACCTCGCCAGCGGAAGAAATGCTCGTCAAGAAGACCCCCGATGGAAACGCACTTGACGGTCACGTTAGCACCGACGCCATCCCGGACACTGACCCTCAAGATCTCGCGGTGGCGCGAGAAATATGCTCTGGACCCATTGACTTGGAAGACCGTATTGAAAGCGTGGAGGATCTGACCGGCCTAGGTATACGCGTGACGGGAAAGAAGAGGCGGTTTTCCAATGTCGAAACTGGACAGCAATCGTACAACAAAATCAAGTCACCCCCACCACTCCGAATATCCATGTCGGGCAATGGAGAGGCGCTTCTCAGGCAAAAAGGAGAGCCCACCCCATCACCACCCAAACCGCGTACCGCCGTCAGGATCTCCATGTCTTCCGATGGCGAGGCCCTTATCCGCACAGAAGACGAACCGTCTCCCTCGAAGAACCGGCTGCGAGTGACCCTCTCCCGAGCGCCCCGTAAAGGCGGTCTTCAGCGAAGCGTGAGCGCAATCAACTTTGGCGCACCCGGACTTCTGGCGTCGAATCGTGAAGGCGGCGGTATTAAACCATTCGGTCGGTCTCGTGATGCACGCGCGTGGGAATCTTACTGTGACAATGACGCACGAAGCGCACTGTCAACTCCAACAAGCTCCCAAGGAGCTGGCATACGAGGACCAGGCCTCTATCGATCAGCGAGTCGTAAATCCCTTACTGGTGGATCGTTTTCCATGTCGTCGTCGTCCCCTCAACTCGGCCTCGTTAATCAACAACACTTGACCGGAGTCTCTGGTGAGAAGAGAAGAAAGCTTTCCCGCACCGTATCATCCTTAGGGCGGCTTGAATCAGTGCAGCAAGTGAGCAGCCTCAAGAACGGCTCCACCCGTTTCCAATCGACGACAAACAAGAAGATCCAAAAAGACGGAGCTGAGGATCTGGGCTGGGAGGCTGGGGATTCAGACAAAGAAAACTGGGTGCCGGGAACGCAGCGCCGAGCAGATCCACGTCGCCATGCGAGGACCATGTCTCAGATCCAACGTCCTGTCCTGAAAGAAAATGGCGTTCGCCAAAACACGGTCGTCGATGACCTTGCTCTTGCCAAAAATGGTCGCATGTATCGTGGGCCTCGTGGCATCAAAAACGCCAAATCCATGTCGCAAGAGACAACCAAACTCGATGCAGAAGTTGCTGCGTTCATGTCCAAAAACAGCACCTCCAGTCAGGAAGAGGATCTGCACTGTATCCAGGGCCTATTGTCCCTGAGTCAAGGTGCGTGGCAATGACGAGCATGGTAAACGAGACTTGAACTTAACGAAGCAACGCTGCTCGGTTTTTTTTTTTTCTTTTTGTCCATTTTCCTTTGTTACCTTTCCTATGTTGCGATTTGTTGTGTTTTGATTAGTTCTGCTGTGTGCTCTTTGCGCCTGATGTCTTTGGAGCAAGCCTTTTTGAAGCCTCTGATGGTTGTCCGGATGCAGCAAGCCAGATTTTCGTGTACAGATGGCTGACACTTTGATAACCCGATACAATAATAATGAAGAACAAGATGAAACCAGACGTGGGTGATGTGTCGAGTAGAGTAGAGAAGAGTGAGTTGCCGCTGCGCAGGGATGAGAAGGTGCGGGCAGCCAATGACACGGCAGCGCGGCTTCCCCTGCCATGGCCGCTGCTAGTAGGGACTCCAGTAAATATAATGTGATGAATCTAATTTAAATATTTGCAATGCTAGAAAGATATTGGACTCATACGTGCAGAAACAAGAGAGAGTCTGTCGTGTATGTACCAACGTCGTATTATGTGTTGAAAGAAAATGAGGTCAGAATTATATTAGGTATTAAATGAGAGGAAAGTCTCGTATTTCGATGTACACACAGTTTACTGAACTGACCACCCAAAGCGTATGAAAAGATCCGGTGAATGTAGCACGTTTAGAACAAGAGGGGCAAAACGGCCAAGGTACCAACAACAAAAGCGAGAGGTCCGGAGGGGAAGGTTGATTGAGACACAGACGCGCGCCTGTATAAGTTGAGCCACTGGTACTTGTAGTGGAAGATTCACCGCTGCTAGCAGATAAAGACGAAGATGAAGTGCTGCCGCTACCAGTCTTGCCTAAAGAAATGCTGGAGCTAGAGCCAGTACCGGTCTCTGAGGTTGAACTAGAGCTAGAGCTCGAATCAGAAGCAGAACTTGAACCAGAAACAAAACCTGAACCAAAAGTAGAATCAGAAGCAGTGCTAGAGCCAAAACCAGAAACAGAGCCAGGATTAGAGCTAGATGTTGCTGTGGCTTCGGCAGTAACAGGGCACACAGTGGTAGAAACAACGATGGTCTCAGTGGTAACATAGCTTGTTCGCTGACTAGCGGGGCAATTCGTAACTGTTGACGGGCATACAGTTATAGTAGCAGTGCGGGGGGTCAAAATGGTAGAAGTGGTGAACCCTGATACAGGTCTGCTATGGCTTTGGGTGCTATCAGAAGATGAGGTAGTACTAGAGCCGTTTCCACTTCTATTGCCTGTAATGACCCTTTGCCATCACAGGCACGAGCTGTATCAAGGCAAGTAGGGAGACACATCCCGTCCAAGTCGGGAGCTTCGCCATGATGGACGACGGGTGTTAAAATTCCACAGCGAGTGTGTTCAGAACTGAGAAGGGAAAGAATGACGGAATTCGGAATCAAAAAGATCGTGCGATTGTCCGAAGATGACTGAATAAATATACGTTAAAACGAAGGACGAAGGTCAGGAACGACTGATGTTCAGTCTGGAAAGATATCTGCCTAAGGCTTTCTCTCTCGACCTTTCGAGTGGTCCACCCTGAAATACGCTCTCCTATACAAATAAGCCATACTGTGGTAATCATCCCAGGCCAGCTCTCGATTTGTCCTAACCAGTTGATTTCGGGTCCTCAGGCAATATCCAGGGAAATTCAGCAATTGGCCCTGTGTTCCTCGGGATTATTAAGTGAAGAGCGCCAGTGGCCGGGGAGGACTAGGTTGGTGATAGGCTGTGATCAAGTTCGTCTTGCCGCATATTGCCTGTCGTATATGCAGGAACCGAGTAACAGTGGTCGATAGAGCGAAAGCTTAGATAGAGAAGCGAGAAGCAGACAGGGCTGAAGGCCAGTTAGCGTAAGCGATCCGCCTATGCGTGCCTGCCAACCGCAGCCACCGGGCGCCACGTGCCTTTAGGGCTACAGCGCCATGCCCTATCTAATCATCTACGTATACACCATGCTGTCCGATTTCTAGTGCGACCGCTGTAGCCAAAGATATCCTCTCTCGCCGTGCTTGCGTGGATTGTTGCTTCCTGGCCAATGACTGATAGTCGCATTGCAAGAATCGAAAAACCAATTATAGCTGCCACGTAACTGCAATTAGCCCTGCTGCTACCTGGTAGTGCTCCGTGCATGGGTTGGCCTGACATTTCGACAACATGAATGTTTAATTTCTACCATGCAGGAACTATTTAGGAGATAGAAGAGGGATGCTGACTTGGGAGGCAGTGATACTTCACGGATTCCTACCTAGGTGAGTGCCTTGGAACCAAGAATGAGTATCAGTGGAGGATGTTAGGATTGCACATAGGTTTGAATGGTGCATGGAATATATATTGATTAAAAGAATGCTATATACTCAGCTGGCCAGGTGTTATGGATACAAAGTGTTGAGTGGAGTAGAGAACTGCAATGCAATTGTATAATGAGAAGAGATGTATAAGAAAAGACGAATATACACACATCTACCCCCTGCCCATCGAATACATCGGTTACTGGCCTTCAACCACATTTTCCACAACTACCGACGCTCTGAGAGCGGTGGTGTTTCCCTTGTGAAACATGGTATTTCCGGTGACAACGCCAGGCGTTCCAATCGGCAACGAATCATCTTTTCGTGCTCCCAATCCGAGCCTGCCCAAGCTGTATAAATCGCATATCTGTCCTGCCACGCGCTCCCCACTCCAATAAGCCCCCGTCGTAGTGCCTAGCCCTACAAAAGGTGCAGTGTGCTCGCCGGCAAACCACACTCCGCGATCGGGCCCCATACCAATCCGCATAGTCTCAATGTCTTTGTCGCCAGCCTCTAGCCCAACCATGAAGTTGGCATAGGAGCCATTACCGGCATAATCATCCGAGATCCACTTGGAGGCTCGGAAGGCGGTGGGTTTGCACTCCTCGGAAGATGTAGAATACCCAGGCATAAGCGAATAAAAAGGGCGAACAAAATTATCCAGAAAGTTATAGTATTCAGCAGATGACTCATCCAAGTCCTTGATGTTAGACACCACGTATGACGAGCAGGGCCCGTATATGTAGAAAAGAAGCGTTGGATGCGCGCAGGTGGGAGGAAGTGCCGCGAGCGAAACACACTGCATATTCCATCCTCCGCCCTCCTCGGGGGCTTTGACGTACTCTGGCTCTAGCCATTGCGTGGAAGCTGGAGGATACTTGTCAGCATCGTCAACAGGCGCGATATCGGGACCATTGGCTACGGTAATGCCGGTTCCACTTTGGGACTTGTGCTCAGTAGGTATATGCCAGAACGCGCGAGGGAAGGTTACATAAATCTTCTCGAGTCGGCCGTATGATATATCGTCTATCGCCGACGACATGGGTGGTGGCAGTGGCGGGCTGAAAACTGATTTGTTTTTCTTGAGCCATCCGAGAGGGCATGTCACAATCACATCGTCAAATTTGTACTCTTGTCCATTTTTGGTCGTGACGGTGATGTGGCGTTCGCTGCTAAGGTCTCTTTTGTCTGCGTTTATTTGGACAACTGGTGAGTTTAGACGAAGCTCTGCATGTTTCATTGCCGACTCTGAAATATAACCGAGAATATTTTTGTATGTTGACGCGACGAATAGGTTCGCTTTCAAATTAGCTATAGGACCTCGTGCATGTGCGGACTAACTCACTGCCATCAATGCACTCCTCTAGGCAGAAAAACTTCAGGCTCTGTCGTTCAACGGGTTCTCCGACATATGCACCCCAGAACTTGCTGAATTCCTTGCAAAGGGTCTTTTCTTTCGCGGTGAAGTCGGTCTTTTCGAGCTCCTGACAGCAAAAATCATACAAACTCATGCTAGACGGGATGAGGTCTTTATTTTTGGTGCTGTATCGGAATCCTTCATCTATAGTGGCCCACATCCACTCGGCCATCTTCCTGGTCGTGGCTTCATCGAGTATTTCCCCCGACATATCATATACAGTTTCGCGGCCATCCCATTCGCAATTTGTAGTGTTCGAAATCCTACTGATCTGATCAATGGGATTGCCCTCAGTTCCATGAATCCAATTGGCTCCTCTGTGATAAGTGTCAGATCACTCATTAAGCAATGTTCGACGTAACTAACAAATCAACCAAATGTCCTCCAACCTCAGTCTGTGCTATCTATGGTAGACCGTTAGTCTTCTTGATTCGTTGGTCTTTCTGAAATTAATCGCAAGGTAGTACCCTTCCTCCAATACGATTCCTCGCCTCCAAGATGGTCACTTTCGCTCCATTCTGACCAAGAATATCAGCGCTTCTGAGTCCGGACACACCGGCCCCAATGACGCCAATATGCGGGATTTTGCCCATGAGAGCTAGCTGATATACACGTGCCGACAGCGGAAGCTTTCGACCGACCCAGGCTGGATGAAGCTTCGAGCTATGCCTTTCAGCTCTCGAGTGCTGGAACCGACGTGCGATCTGGACCAAATAATTAGCTTTGCACTCCATGTTTCTATTCTATGTTTCCTGAAGACAAATAGATAGATGGTTATCGTGATCAAGTTGGGGCGTAGTGGTCGGCTCTTTAGCTGGGTCATGCTCATTGGCATTGGAAAGAATCCGAACGTCCCAGGATTTGTCAACTGTTGAGCAATCCAGCAGGCAGGACTATGTGTAACCCTTGTCCATGACTGTGTTCATCAGGATTCGGAGAGGTCATCTCTCACGAAGGTCTTTTTTGGCACTTGGCATGCGGGAATGCGATAGAATAGGCAGGTACAGCCATAACACACGCATTGACTCGATGCGAGTGCATGATTCTTGTGCAGTTTGAATGCTTCAGAGAGGACGACGTCGGCTCAAGGGCATCCAAAACAAACGTGGTCGTCGTTCTTGGATGTCTTCCACCACTTCACGCCAACAAGCACATTTGACGAGAGGAAGTCCCCGGCAGGTTTCCGAGGGTAGAAGCAAAAACAAACAAAAACCAGCGTGCCACTTACAGGTTGTGGTACCACTGCAGACTGATAAGGAATCACCGGTCTTGGGAGGTTCCCCGCTTCGAAGAACGAGACCGGCAGCAGTCTTGCAGGGCGATGCAAGATCTGGAGAGCCAATTTGGCGAGGTGAGATAAACAGGCACTGGGGCATAAGAAAGGAGGATTTATATATACCGAACGGCGGGCATCATGCTTATAGAGGAGAGCAGCAAAGCCCGGGAAAGACAACGAGCAGAAATCTCTCCTTCCTAAACGAGATCCCCTATCGGCGCGCCATAGTGCAGTGGAGCCTGAGAAATGAGGCATGCGCGGTAAGCCACGGCACCGATTCGCTACCGGCTCCGAGCCAATCACATCATTTTTTTGTCTCCTCTCTTTCTTTGGCTATCAGAATGTGACAACCTGAGAGGCAGCCAATTTCCTCCTGATAGTAGCGTACTGGCGTTCCATTCTAGACTCGAAGTTTGCTCCTATTGTACGAAAAACGCAGTGGAAGAAGGTTATCCCCCAAGCATGAGCCATGTAGATATTTCATCAATGACAATAGACATAATACTCTTTCTTATCCTTTAAGTGAGATGACTCCTTGCCGCTTAATCAGTTGTTGTTGCTTTCCAAAAGGAAAAAGTTGCTAGAAGAGGCTGTCTGTCGCTACTTCTATACTCAGGCTTCATGAACGTCTCCATAGGGTGAGAATGATGGAGGTCGTTCAGCTGGAGAAGATGGGGAAGGACACTGAATAGAGGGGAACGTGTAGTCAAGAGATAGAAAGTAACAAATACTACAATAATAACTCATGCCCACTCGTCTAGATTTGCTCATCTACAAGTGATGGCTTATGGTATTGTTACCTCCCATGACCTCAGAAATCTTAAGCCCAGCCCTTCTCCCGGAGAAAATACATCCTCCTAGGAAAGTTCCCTCTAACGAGCTATATCCATGAACGCCTCCTCCACCGAATCCGGACACCTCACCAGCAGCGTACAGATTCGGGAATGTCGAGCCATCTTGACGAAGGACATTTCCGTCCAGATTCGTCTCCAAGCCTCCCAGTGTTTTCCGGGTCAATATGTTCATTCTCACCGCTATTAGAGGTCCATAGGCAGGATCCAAGATCTTGTGGAGTCTGGAAACTCGCGATAGCCTTTCAGGCCAAAACCGTTGTGCGTTCTCAATCAGCATCAATTGTGCATCTTTACTGTACCGGTTGTTAACCTGGTTGTCCCGAGACTCAATTTCGCGTTTAATCTGATCGACATCCAATAGCGGACCTCCTTTCTCTTTCGCAAGCTGATTCATCCTACTCACAAGGTCTGACAAGGAGTCCTCGACTATAAAATCCTCTCCGTTATCTAGAAAAGCTTGAACAG
The DNA here is from genome assembly GCA_023625935.1 of Eurotiales sp. R13A2. Classification (NCBI taxonomy): domain Eukaryota; kingdom Fungi; phylum Ascomycota; class Eurotiomycetes; order Eurotiales; species Eurotiales sp. R13A2. The sequence goes on from JAMAFV010000003.1 coordinate 265,796, forward strand.
GTGCTGGCGGCGAGAACCCGAGCAGCCTTTGGTGAAGCACTCGCAGATAACTTTTGCCAGTCAAATCTGGATTCTGCTCTGACCCAGAAAGAGAAAACTCCTTCGCAACAATCGTCTTGTTAAGGATGAACCATGTATAATCATAGCCTGTTGCACAAATATGTTTCAGCGTCGCAAGAGTGTCGCATCCAGGGAAGAGGGATGGCGGAAGCCTCTTCCCAGCGGCGTCCAGCCAGAGCGAAGACGGACCGGGGATCACTCGGATACCATGCTGCGGCCAAATAGAATTCCAGTTGTGCAGTCCCTCGGTGTAATGCCACATTCGGTCACTATTGATCACATTCGCTCCTGCTTGTTGTGCTATATCAATCATTCTCCCGTCGACATGGGCAGGAACGCCGATGACGAACGACTGTGGCACTCGAGGACCCAGGCGATCCACAGGCCAGTTCTTCCGTACCATGTCAAGATTGCCGCCAATCCCACCAGATGTGATGATGATATTGCTGCCGCGGATTTCAAAACTATCAATGGCCTTTCGACTGCTCGCAACTCCACGTTCTGTCTCTGACGGCTCCAGGATTTGACCGCGAACACCAACAGCCGCACCAGTCTGCTCATCTACCACAATCTCGTCCACTTTGTGCCGGAACCTGAACTCCACGAGCCCATTCTTCGCCGCCTCTCGCACCGGTTTCTCAAAGGCCTCCACAATCGCCGGCCCAGTGCCCCAAGTAATATGGAATCGTGGCACCGAATTCCCATGACCGTTTGCACTTCCACTACCCCGTTCTGCCCAGCCAACACTCGTAAAGGAAACCCCGCGCTCTCCCAGGTAAACCTCCATTTCATCCGTGGCAAAGTTAACAAATGCCTCGGCCCATTTCCGTGGCCAAAAGTCTTCATCACGATCAAACCGGGCTGTCCCCATCCAGTCTTGCATTGCCAGCTCGCGGCTGTCCTTGACACCCAAGCGACGCTGAGCAGCTGAATTGACACAAAAAATACCGCCTAGAGACCAAAATGCTTGTCCGCCCAGGTTCGCTTCGTTTTCCTGGTCGACGATGATCGTTCGGATTTTGCGTCTTGACAGCTCTGAGGCCGCGACGAGGCCGGCTAGACCGCCGCCGACTATGACGACTGGAGGCTGTGAGCTGGTTGCCATTGTCAATTTGGTGGTGGCTGTTCCAAATCTATTTATCTATAACTATATATATATATATATATATTCTTGATTGATTGATTGCGGAGACGGGGTTGTTGTTCGCAGGCTTAAATTGACATGCTGCTATATATTTGCACACTTTTGCAAACCCCTCGCAATAGTGTTTCGCTGGTCGAAGGAGAAGTCTGTACACCGTCAATTAATCAACAATGCAATACACCGTTGATCAGGAGGAAATGCTCGCAGAGGCTGGTTTGTAGTCTCCGCAGATGACGTTAGCTGACACTGACAGACGAACCTCGGCTCGTTGAGGTAACTGCGGCTGACCACTGTAGAGTCTGTCAGCAAATACGACCCTGCCTAGGCTCTCTGGTGGCGGGCATGTGCCTGTTAAGAGGTACGTTTGTAAATTAAAGATTTAATTTATGCCTAATAATTGAGCTCATTATCATCGCCGGGATATCACCTTGCCGATTATCTACCCGTCCATTTGTCTGCCTAGAGGCAGCACAATTATATATAGTCCCCAATGAGCCCTAAGCTTCCATCACAGAGGCAAATCTTGGAACGGACCGATCTCACTTCCATGCTTAGAGTATAAATAAGGAAACATAGAATAGGTATATGAAAACAAAAAATAAGATGATTACTCATCTCATGCGTTAATACATAGATGCTAGCTATGTACAAAGTACGGAACCTGACCTGCCACTCCGTTGATGATACAAAGAGAAAACGAAAACATGCACAAGAATATGAAATATGAGTAGACTTATACAAATTGCACCGCGATAGACACCATACTCCGAATCTGGACAAAGAACAAAGATGAGAGGAGAAGAACAGAATAAGCACGGATAGCTTCTCTCGTATCGGGTATCAAGACACGATGCATTCCGAAACGCCACTGCTAAGGAACATTTTGCAATTGAAGAGGAATAAACATGAAAATGGGAGAATCAACTTGCAAATCTGTATAGTAAGCTCTGTGTCTCCAGACGTAGAGATGCCCGTCGCTAGTCCTCCCAGATAGTCTCTAGATCTAGATCCTGACGCCGTTCTGCTCCACAAACACTCCACCGTTTCCGCTTATCGGCTCTCGTTCCGTAGCCTCTTGCGGTGCCGGATGGGGAGGAGTTCTCCAAGTAAGAGCGGCGGCGTGTGCTGTCTGCATCAGCACCGTCGACGGCTGATTTCAACCGAGCAGCCTCGTCCGCCTCGATGGCTTCTGCCTCTGCGTCTGCTTCGGCATCTGGAATATCCGGGATGGTTTCTAGGGATGAGATGCTGGGACTGCGCGAGCGTAAACTGGTTGGAGTGGATGGGATGGAGGAGGCAGACGACGCAGGAAGCCCGGGGAATGGTTCGTTGAACTTGGTAGCTAGTATCATAGGAGACGAGTGTGCTGATGCCGGGCTACTTCCGTTGAGACTCGAGGTGTTGCTATGCAGTGATGATGTGGACGGTCGTCGACCTGTACGTGATAAGGAGATTTGCGGTATTAAGGAGGACATGGGTGTAAACGCTGGCTGAGGCTCGGGCTGAACAGGCGGCGGCGTTTGAGGTAATTCGAGTTCGGCATGTTCTGAAATGGTCTCTGAGATGTTGAGCGACCCTAAGCTCCAGGTTCGGCCGTCGTCGATCGCTCGCAACGGGCTGTGTCGCCGTGTCGACTGGTCTATTGGACTTGGCGGCCTGGCAACGCTCGGGGGGTAGATGTATCGACCACGTGAGTCCATTCCGGGCGAGGAGTGGGCTCTGGTCATCTGCACCGGAAACGAGCTCGCCAGGGAGCGGGATCGAGAATGTGTCCGCGACAGGGGTGACCGGTTCCGCGGCGACGAGATCGATGTGGTGAGCAATGGCGACAGCGGCTTCTCTGCGGTCGTGGTTGCGACTGCGTCGAGCGGCGGAGACCGACTCGGGCTGGCCGGGAGCCGCACTTGTTCTGGGGAGAGATATTCAGTCGTCATGGTGTCCGCCGGAGGATAAAGTCGAGGGCATGCTGCATCTGCGAAACGCGCGTGCGTGGTTGGCTTCTCGTTGGCTGATGGCGAGCACATCAGCTAGGCTTGTGAAGCCCGGTACACGGGAGTGAGTGACCAGCAGCCACGGGCTGGTCAAGAAGGGGCCCTAGAAATGCCGGTGTTGGAATGCATGCCAGGAGCTGGCCGTATGTGAGCTGGGGGTTGCTGTTATCGCTGCTGTTATTGCTGCTTTTAGTGCTGTTGTGGAGGAGGACGTAGTTTTTGTAGTCGACGTAGCAAGATGCAAAAGGGGAGGGGGCGAAGTCGGGATTGGGTGGGGGCGGCTCCAACAAAGAAAGGCGGCGCGGTCACCTGCTGGCCGTCTCTCCCTCTTCCTCCAACGCGACGTCCTTGTCCTGCACGCAATATATTGCACTGCAGCTCGCCCTCGCCCTCACCCTCGACTTATCATCAGAACGACCTTCCGCAGTGGCTGCCGAAGCGCAGTTCCGTTGGCCGCATTCCGCAACCCGCCCATTACGTGACAATCAATAGGGACAGCAGCTTCAATCAATGTTACGATGGATATGGTTCTTCAAGCATACAATTATGGCAGTATTAGTCTCGTGATCGGGTTGTTTACTACGAAACAAGAGTCCAGTGCAGGATAAACGATAAAATATACCAACGTCTTTATTCTTTATTCCGTCTTCTTGTCAGTCTTCTTCCGTATATACGTCTCCCGAATAGGATCACCCTCGTCCCTATAGACAATCCATTCGCCAATGCCGCATTCCGGCGGGGCGCGTCGGACACCACGCCCGCCGCCTCCAATGATCAAGTTGCCTGGACGGTAGTTGGGGTCATGCTTCAGACGACGAATCGCCGACACGTGAATTTCCGCGCCCTCGGGAATATCTCGCACCTCCCCGCAAGGAAGCGGCCAGCGAATTGGTTTCCACGACCCATCCGGCTGTAAGTCCATTCGCCGAAACGGGAGATACTCCATGATCCGCCACGAGAGTACAGACGTCCATGGGAGTCCTTCACCGTATGCAAGACAATCGTGCAAGACGCCCTTCTGGCTGGAGTGCTCTAACGCATCGAGGAAACGATGGAGCGCGCGACTCTCATTGCGTTCAGCTTCGTTCTCTTCGGGTTTGATGAGGACCGGCTTTGCGCCGTTCTCGGCCTCGCCGTGGCCTTCGTCTACACACCAACTCGGTTCATTTGCGTATTCGTGGATAGGCGAGTAGTCGGCAACATATTCTTCGCTGCATTCGAATTGCTTCATCTTTTTGGTATCAAAGGTGAGCCCTGCCTTTTGTGCCTCCTGCACCATCCAGACTAATGGCGCATGGCTGAGGGCCCACGATTCTCCTTTCTCAAGCTTCCAACCACCCCCTATGTCGGCGTGCCCCCCTGGGAACCAGACTTCTCGAATATCTTGCTCGGTCTCGTCTTCCTCCGCACGTTCGTGCGGAACCTGTAGAGAACTAATGTCACTGTGTGTTGATGTATTGTCATCCGTAGGCACGTTGACTTCTGGGACTCCCAGGGTTGCGTTGGTTTGTTTATACTTTCTCGGAGAAGGGGCGCGATAGCGATTGACATTTGCGGCGCTGCCGGCACTAGAACCTCGGGGTGTACGGTAGACCGATTCGCCTTCCTCGCGTCCCCGTCGCAAGGCTGATCTCTCGTCTTCTTTCTCTGCTTTTTCTATTTTGACGCCGTTGTCATCATTGTTCAAGGTAATTTTGGGTAGTTCTTCTGGCTTGTCACGGCCGTCGAGGTGCAGTCGATGCATTTGGTCCCTCAGATAGTGATCGCGATGTCTGGGACTTCGATGCCATGGCCGCGTCTCCGATATCAGATCCTGACGGAACTTGGCTCGTCGTTCATCGATGCCCACTGCATGGCGAATTACACGAGCCGAGCTTCTCGCTGTATACGGGAACTTACTCCGTTGCATCCAAGCTGACTCGAATCGCGGGACACTGTTGACAGTGTCGAAAAGACCCATAAAGCGAATGCGACTAATAGGCCGGCTGAAAGTCTCACGAAACGCCTTCATGTAGTTGAAAAGCCTCTTTTTCTCCTCTTCGTCCTGCTCCGACTGGCCCCTTCGTTGCTGCCATTTTGCAAATGTTTTCCACGCGAAACGAATCAGCTCCTCGTTGCCGGCTTCCAACAGACCAACATAGTCTAGCATCTCGGCCAAAAAGCGCGCGATGTAGGAACCGCGGCTGAAGCCGAAGAAGTAAATATCATCGCCGGGCACGTAGTACCGCATGAGGAACTTGTAGCCGCCCATGACGTGTTGGTCGAACGAGGAGCCTATCGCCGAATCCTTGGCTTTCAGGTACGCCGATCGAATGCGATGGATGGTGCCGGTGTTGGACAGAGATGTAGATGTCACATATGTCCCGATGCCGGGTTGATAATAGTGAAATTGATGGCCGCGATTGCGGTCAAGCATCTGGGCAGTTGTTAGCATAGCGAGCGACGCGACGATGAATAATAAAAAGCTATTTCCTTACACGAAATATTTTCAACACATTGCTATCTGATTCGTCTCCAGAGAACTTGTTGCCGGTACCGTCAAAACAGAGCACGAATGTCTTCGGTCGTGCCTGCGGCCCTATAAATGGCTGTTCCATGGCGACGAGTGACAGTTGCGCAGAAAAGAAAGATACAAAGCGTCTCAACCAAGATTCAATAAAGCCAATTGACCAACGCAACAAAATTCATTCCGGTACATTGCACACTACCGATGTAATATATATATGGAGTAGGTATTAGACAATCAGTGAGATGGGGCAGGGATCATGTTACGCTGTGTCATTCATTCATTGCAGCGCGGTGCAGGCAGGAAGAAAAATTTCCAAGCTTTCTATTAAAAGAGACGACAGCAAGACACGGAACTGGCCGGGTGAATTTAGATTCTCTTTCCTTGCCGCAGGGAAATGGCGGATTGTCATGTCAAAGTTTTTCCACGGCGCCAACCATGCCGCACAATTGTGGCATGTGGTAATTGTGCATTAAGGATTGCTACATGGCTACGAAAACAAACCACACACCCCCTCCCTTCTCTCCCCCCTTTGCCGTAGCTTGTTCGCTTGTCGTTCCTACTACGCTGATCCACGACGCCCCTCCCGTGATCCCAGCATGCAGCTCGGTCAGACAAGATGCAAACGCTAGTACGAGTGAGGTCGTACGACGGAGAAAGTGAGAGACAAGCGACTCGGCGCAGGGGGAAAGAGGGGGGGAAAGGATCAGACCATGGAATGCCTTGTTTTGGCTGTCGACATTCTACCGGACTTCGTACATGTCGTGAACGGCGCCATGGCATACGTACCTAGTCCGCAGCAAGTGTGCTGTGTGTAGTATTGTACTATGTAATATGTACCATCGGCGGCGCATTCTCGCAGCAGGTGGGGCCTGGATCAGGGAAATAGCATCGAGTGTTGTCCTCGTGCGCTCCGTAGCTGTCAATCAGTCTGTCAGCTAGCTCGCTGGTGGTCTGTGATGGATCAAATTTGATGGAGCATGGGCGGCGCAATCATATTATCGTCCCTGTTTTAGTCCACTCTGTACTTTAGGGTTCGTGCGGCGAACCAACAACAAACGCGGGAAGCACTGCGGCCCGCGCCCCAAGTGGGCCGCGCCCAAATTTCAGGCTGGCTGGCGAGATCGCGGTGTTCGTGCTATGACTGAGTACTAGGACGTAGTAAGTACTAGTAGCACACCAGATCTATCATCTCTTTTCTTGCTCGGTGCATCGCTCGTCTCCATCCATTGGCCCGGCAACATACGTAACCAGCGCCCGCAGATCTCGAGACGACGAGACAACGAGACGACACTGATTATCCGCAGTCGAGTATTTGAGTTTGCGATGACAGACTTGAAAGCGTGCGAACAAGAGATCAGCAGGATGTCATGCTCCTAGTACGTAACTGAGTGCCATGCAGTCCAATAGCCTGGCCTTCAGACGACAGACTTGGACAGCAGCGGACTGCAAGGAGGCAGACGGGGTGGAGCAGATCGGTCCACTTGGGCCAGCCATGGCGTGTGGACGCGGAAGGGTGAGGGCGAGCTTTGCGGAAGAAGAAGGAGAAGAGGATTGAGTTGCGTGTGCCGATGAGAACATAGTAAGTATCATCAAGAAGAAGAAGCGTGTGATAGGCTTGACGACAATACGATGACAAGTGCTAGCAGAGAGGTTCGTGGAGTGGGCGGGAAGGATCGCCGGTGACATTCTCCGGGAAGCTCCTTCTCTTCCTGCCATCCTGCCTGTCACCCTCTACAACACCACAACACCTCCCTCCCAGCCCTGCCCTCCCTCCTTCCTGCGCGTACTTCGCATCAACTCCTCCCTCCCTGCTCACGCTGTTCATCTCTCGCCGTCCGCATAGAGGCTCTTGCCGGCATGCTGCCGCTCTTATTCAAGTACGTACGCACTCTCGCTGAAGAACAACCAAACTAGGTTCCGCTAACCAGAGCTTATTGCCTATACACACCCCGTGCTATAGTCCACCCATAGCCCACTAAGTCACTGAGGTTAGCTCCCTGAGCAACCCAATCGGGACTTACTGATTAATATTGCAGCACGGGCCCAGAGCCATCGCTAAACAAACCAAACATACCGCCTACGAAGATCGCTCCTCTCGATCGGGTCAAACTCGGTGGTCCGTGATCGCTGCCCGCTAGTTTTCTCTCCGGCGAATACATAGTACTCTTCGCTTCTCAATTCCCCATCTCCAGCGCTAGATTAGTCTACGTCCGAACTATAATACGGAAATATTTTCTTCTCGCGTGAAGACCATGACGGATGGGACGGCCCTTAGGGAATCCACTATTGATATACTAACTCAACTAACTACGTAGCTCACACATCCCACACGCGCGTGGCGGGCTGAAAAGAAAACCACGCCCACCTGAGTTCATACGAAAGCTGACCAAACCCCTCTGTATCTCTTGGCCGGGTCGTCGCCAATCATGCGAGCAAAAGATAGGCCTGGATTGCGCTGCATTCCTCGCTCAGACCATGGCAGCGCGCCCTTGGGGTTGGTGAACCCGAGGAGTGGGGACACCACCGCCATCCCATCGTTGCCAACTTCGTATTGTGTGGCCGGTACGTCGCGACTGTTCCCTTGGATGGATTATGCTCCGGGTACTAGGCACGCGCGATAGCCTTTGTACCACCTCGAATCCATTTCAGTCCAGTCCAATCCAATCCAATCCAATAATTAGTTATTACATGATACGTACATCATACATGCATTTTGACCAAAGGACTGCCCGATACTCACCGTGTCTGTAAGTGAACGGAGACTCTGTGATGCAGCTGGGTCCTTGCGTCCCGGTCGATTGGCGGTGAAATTAGATATGAATTTACATATACCATGTACCTCCGGGGGCATCTCGTAACGGACACGGTCAGTCGCAGGGGTGCCCACAGCCAATTAACAAACAGCCACAGAGTACAGCTGCGTTGCTCGCTCACAACCACAGATGGTACCTACCGCAGAGCAAGGACCTTCACATGTCGCAAAGTGTCCAGCTGGAACAGGAATAAGACATAGCTAAGAACGCCATCGCAGCTCGCTCCACTGGCAATAAAGTACGTAGTACGTGCCTAGCTGTGACTCCCGAGTCCGTGAAAGCCTAACTACAGAAAGCGGGGGCCGGCCACCCTACTTACGCATGGCCCTTGTCACTTTGGTCCTTGCTGAATCCCGCAGCACTACGCTTTTGCATCGATCGACCTCTGGGCCTCCACCAGTGACCACCACTGAGATATGAATTTGCTCCCATTGGCTAGTAGCAACCCCAAGATGGAGCGTAATTCTCGATGTTCCCTGCAGAATTTGCGTCCCAAATCTATGAACAAGCATGGACGGGTCTGCGAGCCTGCCAGGGAACACCTGAACTACGATCTCTAGCATACCGTGACATCACGAAGCTGCCAATGGCATTGCCACGCGCTGCTGAAGCTGAATCGTGCTGCGCACTGCACGGAGTGCTCCGCACTCCGTAGTAAATAGGCAATACATACAGCTCCATTGCTTGGCCTTGCGACGCTCCCATAGCTTATTGTGGCTTGCCTGCCCTCGGTCCTTGTCAAATATTGGGCCCACTAAGATCTTGTACTTTCATAAATACTCCTCCTCCACCACATGTGCGCGCTGAGTCGCGATTTTGTGTTTTTGCCGCGTGATACCCCCTGAAGCTATTCTTTGGCAACTGTCTGTTCTTCCTTATCAACATTTCTTTCCATTACGCCTACTCCTACCAGCGCAGTCATGATGCGCAGATTCTCCACTGCTTTCAAGAAGAAGGACGACTCTAAGTCAAAGGCGAACGGCCAAAGTAATGGAAAGGCCAGCGAAAAACGGCAATCCAAGGCAATCGCTACATCGCATTCCCCGCCGGAGCCAGAAGACCACAGCAAGGCCCGAAATGAAGTGAACGCAATCTTTGAAAGATACGCCCAGGTTATCCATGCCTCGCGACGCCCCTTACCAACTCAGAGCGGTGACGGTACCTATTTGGAAAACGGCCATGACCACTCAACAAGTCTTTTCCAAGACCTCCGGTCATTAGGGTTCAAGGACTATGGGACCCTGATGGAGGTCATCAAGAACAAGGCTTCCGGTGACTTTGTGGATGACAAGACCTATTTGATGGAACGGATCATCCAGCTTGTCAGCGGTCTTCCATCTAACTCTAAACACCGGACAGAGCTCACAAATTCGTTCCTCGACGAGCTATGGGATTCTCTCCCTCATCCGCCTCTCTCGTAAGAGTTCCAATCGCTTTTATTGAAGCCATCTAATGAAGACGCAGATTTGTCGGACCCAAGTTCGAGTACCGATCTGCTGATGGATCTTGGAACAATCCTACTATTCCATGGCTGGGCGCGGCTAATACTGAATACGCCCGTTCTATTGCGCCGCTAACGATCCAGCCAAGTGGTCTGCCAGATGCAGGCGTTGTTTTTGATAGCATCATGGCCCGTGAAAAATTCACGCCCCATCCTAATAAGGTTTCCAGCGTCTTCTTCGCGTGGGCCTCGCTTATCATTCATGGTAAGTGATTATGCGAGAGATGTATAAACTGACAGATCAGCGCGGCTGACATCTTATAGACATTTTCCAGACCGACTATAGAAACCCGCATATCTCGCAGACTTCCGCATACCTAGACTTGTCCATCCTGTATGGCGATAACCAAGACGACCAAAACCAAATCCGTACATTCAAGGATGGCAAGCTCAAGGCTGACAGTTTCTCCGAGCCCCGCCTTCAGGCATTTCCTGCCATGTGCAATGTTCTCATGGTCATGCTGAACAGGTAGGAGCATTGGAATCCAAGCTCTCAACTGACATAGCTAATTGAGCACATGCAGATTCCATAACAATGTTGTTGACCAACTTGCATTGATCAACGAAGGCGGTCGGTTCAATAAGCCTCGACCAGGTCTCTCCCCTGAGCAGGCTGAGTTGGCTTGGAAGAAATACGATGAAGACCTCTTCCAGACAGGGCGACTGTAGGTGACTCTTTAATTCCCACTGCTATCGGCGCTAACGCTACGTAGGATTACTTGCGGGTTGTATATTAACATAACCCTCTATGATTACCTTCGCACGATTGTGAATCTCAACAGGACCAACAGTACCTGGTGCTTGGTAAGTTGGAGATCATCTTGACATGGAAATACACAATGTTGATGGTTACCAGGATCCGCGCGCAAGAATGCAGGGCACCCATATTACTCCTTCAGGTCTTGGGAATCAGTGTTCGGTCGAATTTAACCTCGCTTACCGTTGGCATTCAGCTACCAGTTACAACGATGAAAAGTGGACAGAGGAAGTTTACAAGGAGATGTTTGGGAAGCCGGCCGAGGAAATCTCCATGCCAGAGCTTCTCATGGGTCTGCACAAATATGAACAAACTATCGACAAGGATCCGTCGAAACGTACTTTTGCCGGTCTCCAACGCCAAGCGGACGGTACCTTCAAGGATGACGATCTTGTTCAGATTATGACCTCGGCTGTTGAAGATGTTGCTGGTAGGTGTCCGGAAGACTTCACTGCAGGAACTTTCCTAACATTGGATAGGTTCGTTCGGCGCTCGTAACGTTCCCAAGGTCATGCGATCCATTGAAATCCTCGGAATCGAACAGGCTCGTAAATGGAATGTTGGTTCCCTGAATGAGTTCCGCAAGTTCTTTAATTTGAAGCCATACGAGACGTTCGAAGAGATCAACTCCGATCCATATGTCGCAGAACAGCTCCGTCACCTCTATGAACACCCTGACTATGTGGAGCTGTATCCTGGTATTGTTGCCGAGGAAGCCAAGGAGCCTATGGTTCCTGGTGTTGGTATCGCGCCTACTTATACTATTTCGCGTGCTGTATTGTCTGACGCTGTGGCACTTGTTCGTGGCGATCGCTTTTACACTGTATGTATTCGTCAACAGACTTTTTGTCCTTGATTTTGTGATGATGCTAATATATCAGACCGATCAAACTCCTCGCAATTTGACTAATTGGGGCTGGCAAGAAAGTGGACATGACCTCAATATCAACCAAGGATGTGTCTTCTACAAGCTCGCATTCCGTGCATTCCCCAATCATTTCAAATCCGATTCGATCTATGCTCACTACCCAATGACAATTCCCGAGGAGAACAAGGTTATTATGAAGGATCTCGGACGCGAAGCAGATTACAGCTGGGACCGACCAACATTCCATGCTCCTCGTATCGAGCTCCAAACTTATCAGGCTGCAAAGAACGTTCTCCAAGATACCCGCAACTTCCGCGTTACTTGGGGGGATGCAAGTGCCTGGGTGTTTGGAGAAAAGACCGGATTTGACTATATGCTTTCGGGCGACACACCTTTCCACGGCCAGCAGCGTGAACTTCTCGAGAGGGCACTTTACCAGGAGGGATGGCAGCCTCGTCTCAAGGAATTCTTCCAGGAGATTACACTTCAGCTGCTCCATGACAAGTCTTATACGCTTGCTGGCACCAAAGCTGTTGACATCACTCGCGAGTAAGTTCGCACCTTTCTTCTATGAAACCGTTCAAAGACCTATCAATTTAACTCGTCTTTGTCTAGTGTCGGAAACCTCGCCGCTGTTCACTTTGCTGCTCACGTCTTTGGACTCCCGTTGAAAACGAAGGGCAACCCCCGTGGCATCTTTACAGAGCATGAGCTGTATATGAGCAACGCTGTTATTTTCCAGGCCATCTTCTTTGACTACGACTTGATGCGCTCTTACCCACTTCGTCAAGCCGCTCGCGCTATTGCTAAGAAGCTTGGTGAAGTTGTGGAGATCAACGTCAAATCTCTAGGCTCACACGGCATTATCTCTAGTTTCATCGACGGCCTGCGCAAGCAAGACAACCCCTTATCAGAATACGGAAACAATGTGGTCCAAAAACTGCTTGACCACGGCCTCACTCCACATGAAGTCACTTGGACTCAGATCCTCCCTGCTGTAGTCTCTATGGTGCCCAAGATTGGCCAAGTTGTAAGTCGCCCCCCTTCATGCAATATACCACTCCAGTCTCACCTGTTCTGATAAATTCCCGCGCAGTTCACACAAGTCATCGACTTCTACTTGTCAAGTGAAGGAAAGGCCTATCTTCCCGAGATCAACCGCCTGGCCAAGTCAGACACCCCTGAATCTGACGAAGCGCTTTCTCGCTACGTTCTCGAAGCGATCCGACTCAATGGCACTTACGGTGCGTACCGTGAAGCCCAGAGAGACGTTACTGTCAACGACGGCGGTCACGAGGTCAATGTCAACAAAGGCTCCAAGGTGTTTGTGAGCTTTGTCAGCGCCTCGCGCGACCCGAACGTGTTCCCGGAGCCGGAGAAGGTTGTCCTGGACCGTCCTTTAGACACCTATGTCCAATACGGCATTGGGCCTCACTCTTGCCTTGGCCAGGACGCTAGCCGTATTGCCTTAACCGCCATGCTTCGCGTTGTTGGTGGTCTGGAAAATCTCCGCCCTGCGCGTGGGCCACAGGGTGTATTGAAGAAGATCCCTCGCGCCGGTGGCTACTACCATTATCTCCGAGAAGATGGTGGAAGTTACACACCCTTCCCAGCTAGTAAGTTTTAACTGCAGTATCCTTTCACCTTGTTGAACTATGAGGCTAACATTTGTCGCAGCTTTCAAAGTGGAGTATGACAGTGCGCTGCCGCCGTTGAAGAGCCGTGGCACTTGGTAATTCTTTCCCCCTTTCATCTTGTTTGTGTATCGTATTAGATCAATGTGTGCATTTTTCTGTGGTTCAAAGTCCCGCTTGAATATGTTAAAATGATACCTGGCTGTGAGAAGATGTGCAAAGTGTATTAAGTTTGTGTACGAGTTTGTCCTAGAAGTCGGTGGCGGGAACAATAAAATCAAGATTGTAGTAGTTGGTTAGCCAGTAATATATCCATATTTTCCTTGCAAAGTAATCGTTAACAATACTCTAAGATTAATGGATGATGCTATTCTTCTTTCGTACTTGGCGAATCATTCGAATCGACAACACCACATTCTCGAATGAGAAGTCCTCGTATATTGTTAATATGAAGATGTCAACCCCCCCAGTCCTCAAAGAACAGTTAAAGAGCACAGCGAGGTTTTCAATTGTTGCATTCAACCGTTGGTGGTAACCGGACAATATTGGAGCAAGCGATCCAATTCAAATATTGGGCACGTTAAATGGCACAGCCATAGCATGATATCCATCATATTCTCCCGTTATTCTTACATAATATATACAGATAATAACTAACTATACATTTTCCGAGATGCTTCTAATTGTCGTCAATCAATCCTTTGCTTTTCTTCTTGATATACGCCGCATCCCATCTTGTTTTGCTTGACTGGTCGTTTGGTTTTCCCACCCCGTGAGTCTCCCACAGGTTCTATCGGATTGGTCGTGAATTCTCTGCTTTGTCCGTCTCTACTGGCGGTTCGTGTGTTTGCGAGGAGATATTGGATGAATTATTTTCATCAGCTTTTTGTGGCCCCGGGCTAGTTACAAGAAGCAATGTCAGCGACGTCTGTTCTCGTCTCGTTGTGTCATCGTTGGGGAGTTATGAAGGGAACTGAAACCGTACAGCTTTCCTAATCTTCGCTCGGCGTCTAGTCCCTGAAATGCGGGCTGGAATGTATAGTATCCTGCCAAAGGACAAAGGGTCGTAAATCAGCTTGCAGTCTTAATGCAGTCTTGGACAAGGCAGTCATACCGGTGAAAATGCCCAGCCCGACAGCCACTGCTGCCGGGACGAGGCCGCGCATTCCGCTCATCGGAGCGGACTATATTCAGTGTGTATGGATATGTTCTAAATGTCTTTGGATGTAAGAGCTGGAGTTTTCATTTATCTCCGGCAGTTGCTTGTAGGCGGTGAGGTCATCTGCGGGAACCAGCGCCAAGCCCTTCCGCCAAACCAATTAACGCGTCGCGTTCTCCGCCGAAGCTTCAATTCTAAAACGCGTCTGTCGCTGACAGTCAAAGTCGACGCTGCCTCACAACACTCCAGGATCGACACACACAATGTCTTGCTATCTCTGTCGGCCGAAAAACGTCTAAAGAAATGGGCCATGCTTTTTCCGAATCCAAATGGAAGCATGGAGGACTAGAGGGTACGTCCCGGATTCGGAGGACGAGGAGGAATTCGACAGTCAGAATACGACGCAGGGATACAGCCAGAATGCAGGAGTGCCGATACTTCACAGCGATGAATTACAACATCGAGGGCCGGATACGGGAGAGATTAACACAGAGAGGAACAAGAACGACACGGACGAAGCACAGCAAAGTTCTCAGTCACTAGAACCAATATCTACAATAGGTCCCCAGTGCGGACTCCAGAATGTCGGGAATATTGAAGATGCCGCCAGCTCGTCAGAGGATGAGATCCAGGTTGCTGGAGCTGTGCCAAAGCGCCCGGTAGCTAGCAACACATTTCAATCCCGAACCGACTATTATAACCTGCTCATGGACGACGATCAGAGCCTTTCCTCACTTTCTCCGGCTCCCTCGACGGTAGAATCACCAGGCGCAACGCAAAACTCTCCTCAACTACCCAACCACCAAGAATCTCGGCCCTTCCACTCTGCCGTGCAGGGTGGGGGGTTCCCTGGAGAAGACGCAGTTTCACGAGACGTTATTGATCTTAGTCGATCATTGGACATTCCCGCCGATATTCTACGTGAAATGAGCGAGCCTGCACGACGATCACTACGCCAGAGACAGCCTATACAGATGCACCCCTATCTGCTGGAAGACGCCAAATATCGAGGCCTGTTCAAGAACGCTGGAATCAAGCCAATACGGCTACCCGCAATAGAGGATCGCCCTGCAAATCACCAGGAAGAAAGTCAAGCAACTGTATTTGATGACGCTGAGCCTCCCTCAAGCCCACCTGCTTCATCACCTGCAGATCCGTACAGGTCACCTCGTTCCGCTCGAAGACATAAAGTCCCTAGGCAGAAATCTCCTTCAACGTTAGGTCAGGACCAAGCACATGCGCAAAAGAGAAGGAAGCTTTTCCATAGAAGTGAGGAGGAAGTGGAGTCGCAAAAGAATTCTACTATACGCGTGGTCATTGACCAGACGAAGACCTCATTTGGTAATCGAATTATAAGTCCTGTTGCTATTCCACCATCTCCCCCTCGTTCGGGTAGCTTATCTTCGGGAACCATCTCACGTCAGGATGGATTTCGTTTTCCGCGAGGATTTTTACCCCCGAAGGAGGCGGCTCCTCCGTCCGAAACAGTCGAAGTATTAACGACAGAAGTCAAGGACTCACCGCGCAATGATGTTATGGAGATCGATGCATCTGATGAAGCGGCCGATGAGCTCTCAGTACGAGATGAAGACAGCAATGAGGATATCCCGAATACAGAGGACTTCAAACTGAAACACTTGCAACGCAGAATAAAAGGTGTCCTTCCAGCTTCATGGCTACGTATGGATTTAAAGAAACAGGATGCGAAGACGCCCAACTCGTCTTTGTTAAAACGCTCAGCCGATTCTCATGTTACTCATGGTGAGCCAGCCAAAGGCGTGGCTAGAAAGATTTCTCGTAGGAAAGGTGCCGCTCTGCACTCTCCTACACCGCGGCCATGGCACGAAGTTCTGTCGAACTTCTCGGACTCAGACGACAATATTGAGGTGCAGAAAGAAGCACACCAAACTTCTTTCGACTTGATAGGGATTGATGATCCTCACAGTGAGACGGATGATAATTTCGAAGATAATCGCATCGATTACATGTTTCCCAGCGTGCCACGGTCTAAGAAATCACGTACAAACCAAACCAAAACAACAAATATAAGCCGGAATTCCCACACTCATCGGAAGGTCACGAGAGAACCACGACCATTCTCCAGACAAGATAGGAATAAAACCTCATATGCCCCCCAAAGCCGTACGTCCAAACCACGTGCACCGAAATTGGGGATTCTTGATGCCCCAGATGTGGCCCAGCGGCCTCGTGAAGAGCAGCCTCAATTTTTGCGCGTCGCAGCTAGACAAGCACGACCTAGACGTGATCACGGGAGGTCTACTCCAAACAAAAAGTTCTTTAAGATGGCTACGTTGGAAGAAACTCAAGACACAAACCGAGTCCTACAGAATTGGAAGCAAGGTGCTATGAAGCAAACGAAGCTGCCGGTAGCCAGGTCTTTCAAAGCTGTTCGTCAACCTCTTCGGAAGATCCAAGTCAACACGCAGACTGCCGAACGTCGGCACTTAGCTCGCCAGTCTCCTGCCTCAACGGAAGCGAGACCAAGATGGCGAGAAGAAGAGAAATCGACATTAGAAAGTGGAGAACTCACCCAACCAGCCGCCCTTTCGATTCCTAAAGAACAACGCGTCTCAAGGTCTACAAAAAGATCAAAACCCCATAACGTGACAGTCATCTCAAGAACTCTCGCCATCCAATCGTTGAGAAGGGGTAGTGCGCGTCCCGCAGAATCCGAGCGCGTTGGACTTCATGAGACTTCTTCTGCTGCCTTATCGCTGCCTTTGGCCGAGTTGAACAGGGCATATCCTCAACGACCGGTACCGTTGGAACGCTTTCTTGCGGCTCAAAAACCACCATCTGAGCGAGAGCTCGGTCAAGTCCCTGTCGACATACCTCATCAATCCACAACGAAATCCTCGAGAAAACCGCACCAAACACGACCAAACTTTACGAGAAAGCGCCGCCCAGTCCGTATTGATATAAATGAGGATACAACACCACACATAGCCTCGCCGGAGCCACTCATGGATATCTCCGCCGTCTCTGATGATGACAGTACTCTTCATGCAACCCATGGCTTGCAAGGTCTCAGGGAATATAGAATATTCTCAGTTGACTTTGGTATCGGACCTTTACATCCAGGGACATATTTTCACAGTTCCACGTTTATTGGCGAAGGCATACTCTCGCGATCTCTGAATATGAAGCGGGATATGGATCAAGATGCAGGCTTTGCTACAATTATTTTTGGCGAACGGAGCTTTCGTTGGGGCGCCTGGAACGAGCAGGTATCCTCTGAAATGGGCACTATCGTCAGTGCAATTACGAGACCGACTGTGACGCCGGATTTGTCAGAAAAATTACCGACTGAATTCGATCCTTCCAATGTCTTCGCCTCTATCATAAGGTATATCACCGACAAACTCCACTTTATTGACCCTGTGGATCGCGGATACTTTATAGAACGCATCGCATCTTTAGTTTGCGAGATGAAAGACCGCATTACCACAATAAGTCGCGAGAGAGAAAATGAATGGGAACATTGTGTGAAAATGGCAGGCCTTAACACAGTCTTGGCTTATCAGATTCAACAGATTGCATCACACGAGACATGTGACTCATCCAAACAGGAAATGACACTGGATCTGGTCAAGGATACCTCCCGACAACTCCTTCCCTTTATTTTCAGCGAACGCGGACTGCAAAATATCCATCTGTTCTATGAAAAGAACAAGAAAATCGAATTTCGTGAAGCTGGTATACGTCAGGAGTTCCCCGCAGTTGAAGGATATGCAATAGTCTTCCAGCTTTTGCATTCCTCTCACCATTTTAAAGACTGGCTGGAAGAAACAGTAACGGCGTTACTTTCTATTGACAAGACGTCTCCAACGAGTATTCAACAACTGGAGGATACATGGAAGGCAATCTTCACGACATTGCCGCTACATGATATTGATGCGCGAGGGCATACTCGTCCAGGTCTTCGATTTCGAAAAACACATGACAACTGGGCAGCCACGAAACCGTTGGTGCTGAAGGCATTGGAGGCATACAGTCTCAATTCGGATCGTCCTGCATATCATATCAATTACAGTCGTGTTGTTATACAAAGGTGTTTTCTTCTGATAGCGGCATGGGGGTGGCACGATTGCAAGCCTATCCTACAAGTCTTGTTCGATTTTTACGCCAAATACTTGCTGTACGATCTGAAAACCGAGGAAAGCTTTGGCTCTCCATCATTTCTCGACAAGTTGGACACCAACCCAATTATCGAGATTGAACAAGGCGACTCGTCCTTTCACCTTTTTATCAAAACTCTTGGTCGTGGTCTCCGCTATATCTCTCAGATTCACAACATGAAAACGATCAAAAACACCGCATGGCGTTTTCTCCCAAATCATGGGCGAGTTTATCCCAAAGAGAAACCCCTCCACCGCGAAGACCTAAATGCTCTCAGAAACCATCATGATCTTCTCTGTACTATCTATTGGGCGGTTCCTGAGGAATGCAGACCTAGACTCAAACTCATTCGCGACCTTGTTGACCCTGCGACTTCTCATCTAGAGACATGCACTTTGAGCATACGCGCGTGGAGAAGACTAGTTCACTTCAAGTTATCTACAAATGAGGAAGTTACAGGTTTGAAACCGTTCTCCGAGTGGTATGGTCCTTTTATGGCCGAATTAGTTCGACAGCATTTACTTGCGAAAACTGAGGTTGAGGAGCAAGCAAAAGGAAAAATCTTATTCTCAAAACAAGATGTGGAATCGACGATTTCACACAATCAACGTCAGATCGAAGCGATGCTGTCCTCTGGCTTAGCTGCTATGGAATCTGCCATTCAATCGTCACGATTACTTGACCAGGCCTGCTCTCTCGTAGAGGGGTTTCCTTTTGCCAAGCTTCTTGGGCTTTTTAACATCTCGAACTCAAGAGTCAACGCTATCATCGACCAGACGCTCCATATTGTTATGATTCTCCTCGAAAAGGAGTCTTCGACTACTGCTCCTGCAGCTCCTTCTTTGAATGATGACAGTCAAGAATACGGTGACTGGTCGGCCATTGAAGAAGCATATGATGGTAGTGCAGAAACTTCCAAGCCAAGCGCAGCAATCCAGTACGTGTACGATATAGTCCGGCCAAGTGTTTTTGAGCTTCTTTCGAATTGCTTTGGGCAAGACAAATCCCCAGAAGATTCCTTGCTGCTCAAAGTGACGGACTGTTGGTCTTCCTTGGCGCAGGCTTTTGTCAGGAACAAATTGCTTTATTGGAACAGCTACGTTAATTCTTTCAGCCATAACTCGTGGACCTCTCTTCGAGCAACGCCTCATACCAAGAAATTTACGCCTCAATTCCTCGCGAGCTGCATTGAAAAAGACAAGTCGTTCTTCACAGAATGTAGACTGCAAATTCTTGAGATGTGGGTATCGTGTCTTGTTGAGAGGACTTCAATGCTTAAATTCCAACACCGCCTGACGGAGGTACTTTTGAATGGAGATGAGAGTTTACCGCTTTTCAAGAATCTTCCTTTCTATCGTCGGGGTGATGAACACTACCACATCACGTTGTCTGAATTTACAGAAAGACGAGTCTCGCTGATCTCCTGTCTTCTTTCAAATATGCGTGAGCATCTAGAAGAGCTAACAGACTTTGGTTCTAGCTCCGAAGCTATTGAAGCACGGGATGAATATAGAGCGCTTGTCATAGCTCTGATGACATCGATGAAGGCAAATTACCAGGAGCTCTGCCAATCGGGAAAAGTCGCCCAAGGGCAGTACGTTGAGTTCGTACATTGTATCATTGGTTTCATGCAGGAGCATAGCCAGTCTATTTATCCTCTCGATAAATACTTTACAGATCCAGCATGTTTCCCACTTCCACAACGAGATCCAGAATACATTATAGCAAGATTTAAAGGCTATGGAGTTCGGCTTCCATCAGGGAAAGCAGCCAAAGCGCTGGCAACATTTTTGCAGAGCATCTGCGAAGTTGCGGCATTGGAAGACAAACAGACTGACCTTATCAATCAAATATGTGCGTGCATGGGTGGTACATATGAATCTGGCGACCTAAATAAACCGACACTTCGCTTATTCCTATTTCAATGCATATTTCCGGCCTATATTGAACGCTCTTTCAATCATGCTGCAGCATGGATCCTTGTCGTGCCCGTTACAAAAACCATTTCTAGAGCAGTCCAGGCACTTCTGTTTGACATCGACATCAGTGACCATGATTGTATTGCATCAGTCAATACAATGTTGGCAGCAGTTCTTCAGTCTTTCCTAGGCGTTATGCGCCAGCTCTTGGACCATTCGGAGTATTTTCGTGAGCCTCCGGTGCTGTTTATCCTTCAACATTTCACTGAAGCAATGGCGTCCATGCTTTCAGTCCTTGACTACCTGAATAGAAACGATTCTTGCAGTGCTTACAACATATCCATGCTGGAAACGTTTCGTCGTTACACAGCATTTGCCGTAACAACTGTGCTTGAGTCGCCTACCATGCCAGATCTACAGCCAGATGAACCGCCATCCGAGGCACCAGCAGATCAACAGGTTAATCCCTTGATGTTCAAGGAAATCCGGGCATTTGCAGCTCGTGAACTCCAAGCGTGTCTCACTACCAATTGGTCCAAGCACAATGGCAAATATTTTGTCCGTCGAGGAAAGGAAGCAAAAGAGGTTATGAGCAATATGGTCAAATCCAGGGAAATCGTTGATGTTGAGGAGGCGAAGAGGTCATTCCTTCATGCAGCGAACACGCTTACGAATCGCATGAATTCCTTTGATGGTCTTGAAAATAGTATCCAACTTTGTCCGGAGGAAGAAACAACATTGTATGATCTGCTGGGAGAAGGGATTAATGACTTGATATTGTAATGAATGTTATGTATAGATAACTCATGAAAAGTTGCATTGCGGGAGTTTATTTATTTATGACGGTATGTTGTTACTACATGCTATGCGCATGAAGATCTATCCTCTGGTTATCTAGATATCTATATTATCACTTAGACATTGGTGCGGCACGACCGGTCTTTGTTACGTGGCAACTAGATAAGAGAACTGCAATATGTTAGGAATTCTGCTCCTTCTGTCGATTCTTAGAATACACTATTTGACGATGTTCTTGTTGCTTGGAATGGCGGCAAACGTCAATAAATTCATTACTTTATTATTCTACTCTTCTTGGGTGAGCGTGTAAGTAGCTAGCACAGAATATGTAATTCATTAGCGAGATAATCAGGGCTAAACAGTGAAAATCGAATCAATTTCATCCCACTTACCATACAACGGATGGTCGGTGGGTGTATACGGATCGACCTTGACGCCTAACTGGTTCGGCATCGAACTACTGAATTTAACAAAGTTTGCTTCTTCATTGACACACTTGAACTCAAAAGCGAGTTTCTCTTCGCGATTGCGGGCATCGTTATGCGTTTTATACATGATTGCTCCACTGGAGCCTGCGAACGAACCGGGCGCGTTGATGTTTATTGTCTGCTGAGTGCCGCTGCGGATGTAGTCGGGTAATACGCCCTCTATGGAACCTGTTTGGAGCTTGGGGTCGGCGTCGTAGAGGTCGGTGGCAAGGTGGTTGTTTATTGTCATGATGGTGCGGTAGGCGACTGGCATCGTGCAGACTCATTATAGTATGCCAGAGGGACTTATTCACTCTGACTAGGTTTAATTATGTATTTGACTTCCTCAGAAAATGTTTTAAAGTGAGATAACATGCGTCTTCAAGATTTAAATAAAATCAAATATCAATTGCTTGTCTATTGCTGCTTAAAAAGTGATGCGAGCATTGCGTAACTGAAGGAAATCGACTCCGGCAACTTCGAAAGGCATAACATAATATACTGAAATCAAACGGTTTGCCACAGGGAAAAAATTTCGACTGTCCTAATGTATCATTCTCAGGATGCACAATATCATAAAAGCGCGAATAAAAACTTCAGGTTTTAGGTTATAGAGTTATTTAGTTTTCCGACCGCTGAGCTATTTTGTTCGCGACATCCTGTTTCATATCGTACCTAAGAATGGTACCGTGTCAGCAGAGTATGATCAAAAGATGGTAAGGTTAAGCTTTTCTCACGTGTTCATCTCTTCGATGGTAAGCTTATTACTCTCATCTTGAACTTTATATCTTTCATTCGTGGTATTGCTTGAGAACCCTTCATTTTTCTCAGAATTAGAATCCATTTATAAGCAATTATCAAAGGAAACGTACCAATACGCTCGTATATGTTTTCTCGGGCTCGTTGCGATGCTGCTTGGACTCTGGTAGCTCGGGGCTTTCGGGTCTGCTCGTATATTTCCAAAGCCTGACGGATATCCCCTCGAAAATGCTCTTTGCTAAAAACCAATCCAAGGCATGCCGCATCTTCAATTGCCATGCAAGCTCCCTGGCTCTGGTCTGGCATCATCTGTTTACTCGAATTTGATTAATCAATGTTTGGGATAGAGTTGAAGATTCAATGTGCCAAAGAGTTCTTACCGGGTGCGCTGCATCGCCCATAACACAAACAACCCCACTCTGCCACCACTCATATGGTTGATGTACCCATAGTCTCCAAGGTCGGATATCCTTTCCAATGCTCAAATGCTTGAAAACATTACGGTCCAGGTCCGGGTAAGGTGCAAGCAATTCTTCCAGCGAGGCCTCTGCGTCCCATTTCTGGGAGGCAAAGTCGCCTTTTTCTCTTGGGAAGAAGCAGTAGTAAGAGAGGAGCTTGCCTCCATTGCAAGGCGATAAGACAATTTTGTTTGGTGTGCCATGGCCACCCCAGTATTCAATAGCACTATTTTTGGAGTAGTCAACAAGCCCCAGAGCAACGGCTTCCTCGGTAGTGACATTAGTATGCAGACAGCTAGAGGAAGATGGCTTTTTCTCTGGATGGATGCCGATTAAGCCTCGAACAACTGAGCCAATGCCGTCGGCACCGATGACTACGTCGTGTTGGGCAGTGTCATTGTTTGCGAATGTTATGACCCCTGATGAAGTATCGATATCGGTACACTTTTCTCTTGCAGTTAGAACAAGTCTTCCTTTCGACTAGATTTATGCTTATTTATGCACTTTATAAGATGGAAAGAGACATGGAAAGCTGAGACTAACCTTGTGGTTTACCACGATCTTCACAGGCGTCCCTTCTCCTTGCTCGCCGACAGCACTTTCCATTAACATGGCATGCATATACTGTCGATGGAACATGTTGTAAACCTATTATCCCGAAAATTAAGCCTGATTAGAGCCTATATAAAGTAATCAATCTGATTCGAAAAGACTTACATGTCCCCATTTTTCTTCATAGTCTGCCAGATCATAAACGTTCATTGCCTCGCCAGTCTTCCAGTCTCTGTTTATCAGTTTGCGCAGTATCACGGGGTCGCCCATTTCGACATTGACTCCCCATTCATGGAGCCAACGGGTACCATTTGCTGCACATGATATAGAAGCGCCAACCTCGCCTACAAAATCGGCGCGCTCGTAAATTGTGACGGCATGTCCAGCGCGTCGAAGGGCGATTCCTGCTGCAAGACCTCCGATGCCGCCACCGATGATGGCAATTGACAAGGGCTGCCAAGTGGCATGGTCTAACTTCGAAATCATGCTGGCTTTTGATATATGAAGTTGATATGGCGGGTCCGGCGGGATTGATTTAATCCTGCTCTCTCAAGCTCAGATATGAGGAATGTAAGAACGCTGTGTTATTTTCTCATTTACCTCTAAGGACATCAGGACAAGCTATGTCTTTATAATAAATGAATGAACGGCAAACATAGCATAGCAAGGCTGAAGTCGAAAGATAAGCAAGTAACCAGAATTTCCTTTTTCGGTAGGTGCATTACCCGCGTCCGGGCCGCGCACTTCTCCCGGTCATTCTTCTACGCGCCAAGAGATAAGCTGAAGAATATGGGACAAATTATCTTCACTATCTCTAGGAGCCTATACGTATCTAGCACTTACAGTGGTTGTGCTCAAAACGCAAGACGATTTTGTTCCGGCCGAATGTATGTATTGTAGGTGGTCGGCAAAGGGAAATGTGGGTTAAAGGTATTCTGTGTATCGAGCAATATGGGGAGCAATTGATTGTATCTATACGGCTATCATAATTTCAAATTTTTTGAAGACGTTTATTTAGATAAATACGTAAAGTAGTTACAAACAGCAGGAAAACTGTAAGAAAAAAAAAAGGACTAGCTTGATATGCATTTTAGATCAACCCTAAACGTTGGCATCTTTATATCCGCCAATCTTGAACAATCTCTGTGCATTCGTCTTCCCAATTTTCCGATAATCCGTCTCGTTCAGTTCAACATCCTTATCATACCACTCGCAAGCATCCTTGAAGCTTTCAAAAGGATAGTCGATTGAAAAGAGAATCCGGTCTGCACCAACCTCATTGATACAGAACTGCAATGTCGGAGTGGAGAAGTGGCCGCTTGTAGTAATCCAAATATTCTGAGCAAAGTATTCTCTGATAGTTTTCTTGCAAGTTTCTTTCAGTCCCAAAGGCTTCTTTACATCCTCAAACCAGTGATTGATTCTCCAGAGATCAAATGGCAGGTGTTCGCCGAGATGTCCAATTATGACTTGCAGCTTTGGGTGACGATCGAAAACCCCATTAGTGACCATCCCTAGGAGATGGAGGCTAACACCCTGGGCAAAGCTTAGGGGTGGACCAATGAGCCATTTTCTTTTGGCCCATAGCTTGTCATGGATTGTGCCTGTCGGGTTACGAGGGTGCAAGTAGAAAGGCACATCCAACTCAGTCACAGTCGACCAGAATACGTCCCATTCTGGCCCGTCGTAGAAAACCATGTCATCTCCTTCTGGGCCTGAGCGCTGCGTATCGTTCACCAGCGCTCCCTTGAAGCCGTACTGGGTGACGACACGTCGAAGCTCATCCGCAGCTTGCTGTGGGTCATGCATCGAGAGTGTGCTTTCAGAAGTCAGCCTTGCTTTTATTTCTTTTCAAGCAACAGTAACGTACGCAAAAGCACCAAATCGATCTGGGTGTTTTTTGATCACAGGGCCAATGTAGTCATTGATCTCAACAGCCAATGCGTGTGCATTAGTAGCATCCCAGATATCTTGCACTCCTGGAGCCGTGTACGACAAAATAGTATATCCCACGCCATGCTCGTCCATGTACTTAATGCGTTGGTCGCTGATGTCGGCAATTTCAAATGCATGCTTCTCGGCATCGACCGCAAATAACGATGCCCACCATCGGGTTTGCTCTTGGAAGCGAGGGAGGGCAAAGGCTTCCTCGAGGGCAATCTTTCCGAGCATTTTGTTCGCTGGTGCAATGTTGTCGAGTAAGAAATGTATTTAATGACGCAGGTCCGAGTTATGCAGCGAGTTAAATATTTCCACCACTTTGTGGAAGAAAAGTACGACTTATATACTCCTCCAGCATGAATTTACAACAGGCTTACCCCGGATTACCCCAGAGAGCCAGCGCTATGACGATGTTCCGGCCCGGTTCCGCACGGATGCGGCACCCCGCCGTTATCTCTGCTTATCTCTTGGCTTATCTCTCTACCTCTGCCTCGCCACCATTATTTCATTTCAGGCCCTCCTCTTCTTGCGCGCACGGAACATAACCGAGGTTCCCGCGAGATCGGATAAGAACCGCCGAGTACACAAATGTCCGCTGCCCTTTTTATGCATACTCGCGTGATCACGTAGGCAGAGTGGGGATGCCTCGACCAAAGGTCCGACCAGAAGATCGCCAGCGCTCATTGCAAGCCTGCTTGCCATGCCAGGCATCGAAAATACGATGCGATTCTCAGACTCCTTGTACATCCTGTGTGCGACGTGGCAGGTCTTCTACCTGTATATATAGCGAATCGCGTCGGCGCCGGGTGTCTAGGATCCATCGCAATCGCGAGACGCGGTTTGCAGCGTATGGCGATCCTTCTCATGGTCTATCACCTTCTCCACGCTCCAGGACAGCAGTGAGAACCACAACCCCAGAAGAAAATCACAATGAAAGGACAAATACAGCAGCAGAGACTGTGTCTCCCCTCGCTCCTTCTCTGCAGTCGCCGGAGTGTACCGAGAGTAGACTGCTTCTCAGTTCTAAAGGAGAGAAAGGTACTATTGTCCACGGCCCTCTCTTCGTACTCAAATCCTAGAAATATCTAATAGCATTAATGCGCTGATAAACTAATCCAGTTTACATTGGTGAAACTTCCTCGCTATCATTTCTGCAATTTCTACGTGGTATCATGAACCAGTATATGGGCCCATCTTCATTTACAGAGAATGGCCGTCTCAACATCATGTTAGAGGCCGACACGAACATGAATCGCAATGTCACATTTAAGGAAAGCACGGAAGAAAAGCAACAATTGCTCCTGATATGCTTTGAAGCGGTGAGCCGATTGAAATCAACGCAAAGCAGTAGAACCTCTCTAATTTGGTTTGTTACAGTGTAGCGGCTTCTTGGATCTTTTCAATAAAGATGACATCCAAGCCTTCCTCCAGATTGAAGAATCTTCTGGAAAAAGGACTCTCAACAGAGAGGAAAAGGCTATTCTATATATCGTAATCGCTATTGGTGGCCAGTGCCGCGGATCAGGCTATTCCGACTTCCAATATGCTGCGAAATACTTTGCAAAAGCTCAGCAGTGTGCATTTGAGGGGATGCTCAAGGACCCCAGCATCAACATGATCCGGGCATTCCTCCTCATGGCATTCTATATGCTTGGGGCATGCCATCGAAATGCAGCCTATATGTATCTGGGAGTTGCTTCCAAAGCTGCAGCAGCACTAGGATTACATATTGGAAAGCAAGACAAGGGGCTATCAAAGGATGAATTGAGGACTCGGTTAGCCTATCCGTTTTATTGAATTCTGAGACCCTTGCGCTTGCCAAGTTGGAACGTGATGAAGTCGAAATAATTTCCAATTAGCTGACTAGATATAGGTGGCGAACATTCAAATCACTGCGTGTCTTTGATCTCGTAGTCAGTTTTCTGCTCGGGCGACCTACGAGCTCAGCGCCTCTCGACTGCAATAGCCTGCCATCACAACTTGATTCATCATCTCATAGTGACGCGGTCTCAGCTGCTTACGATGGGTCGATTTTGTTGGAAGAAATTGTGCAGCATCTGAAGAAGGCTAACAACAGTCTCGAGGTCACCACTGCAGAAGAATTCCTCCAACGTTTACGCCAGTGGATTCATGGCCTGCCTCATAACTTTCGCCGGACTTCTTTTGATGACGATGGAACAGCCATATCCGAATCGCGAGATAGTGCCATTGGTAACATTCATGTCAGCTGCATATACTATTTTGCTATTATTCTCACGACTCGGTCGTTTTTAATCTCACACTTAATGTCTCGTTTAAAGGAGTCCTCTTTCGTCTCTCCTGATTCCAATATTGCTACCGTTGGAGGTCCGGAACAGTCGCAATCGACGAGTCCTCAGTTAGCTCACGTATGTATCAGCGCGGCTACGTATATGGCAACCATGTGCGAGAAGGCAATGTTGTCAGATCTTCTCCTGAAGAACATGTGTATTATGAAGTAAGAGAGGCCCTCCCTAGAGCATGTGTGTTGTTTCACTTCACTCTCTAATCATCGCTGGCTTCAGAGCTTGGGTTTTTGCAGCAGGCTTAATACTTGGTTTTTCGCTATTTGTCTACGACGACACTGAGTCGCGTGGAGAAACCGAGTCCGCATTCCAAAGTGCCAGACACGTACTGCAAAACCTAGCTCTTTCGAGCCCTCAAGCAAAGCACTACGATGAAATCTTGACATCGTTTACCGAGGCAATCGTCGGGCATCGACAGCAAACTTCATCTGCGAGGCAAAAGGTAGCAGACAGGTACATCGACTGCGTGTTAGACATTGACGTAAACGCTATGACTGCCGAGAATAACCCGCGGAGTGGCAACGGTGATTATCCTGACACCTGGGAGCCGTCACTCGAGGCAACAGCGCAGCAATTCGGACCGACCGCGCCCGGGGTGGGTGGAGACTATAGTAGCAATAACATGGACCGGCCAGACGGTGCTGAGTCTGAAATTGCAGCTAGCGTTGATCTTGATGGGTTTAATGTCTTCCCTTTCGATGATGGTGGGAGTTTGTCCATTGACTATGAGCCGTTTGGGCTTCTCCTTGATGGACTTTGAGGGTCTTCTCTCGCCTCATTCCCTTGTTGGTGTTAATTCTGCCAAGTGCACAATTTTAAGAACGAATCTAGTACGTGACACGAACGAAATACTTCATACTTTAGTCAATGAATGCTCACTAATTTGCTCAGTTGGAATAGAGCAGAGTGTGTTAATATCCGAGTGTTCCCGTGCAATTCTGTCCAAGCATGCATGTAGTGTCATATTTAAAAGAGTTTGGTAATTACCGGATGTATTCCACCAATATATGCAACCTATTCCGAGTAGTGTATGCTACGGACGAATATATTCTATTTTCATTTTCTTCTTACCACTGAACGATTCAAAATCTAACTGTCGAAGCTTTCAAATCCAATATTCGCATATTCATCGCATATCTCAAGCAGTTTATCGAAAATGCCTTGGTCCTGTTTCAAATTTTAGTTCAAATTCCACTAACAATATCTGCTTGAATATCACCTTTGTGGAATGTCCAGCATCCGCGATGATGTACAGCCTTGAATCTGGCAACCCTTTATGCAGCTCCCACGCCGTCTGTGGAGGACAGAACATATCGTATCGGCCGTTGACAATGCTGCCTATAATTTGTCAGTGTATGCCGCTACTCTTGTCATGATAACGCGCGCAATGCTTACAAGGAATATGTTTGATGCGGGCAAGGTTTTCCGGTTTCAACAACTGCCCATCTTCCATAAAGCCCCCGTTGACCGCATAGTGTATGTTTATCCTTGCATGCTGAAGGAGCCAGACATCGTCTCTATCAGCTTCAGTTGTGTCTGGTACCAATTTCATGATGCTCAAGTCCCAATATCTATACACTTTTGCCGCAGCCAGTTGGGTATTGTGGTGTTCAGACGTGAGAAGCTTATAGTATCCTGCGTAAGGATCGTGTCTGTCTTCAAGAGGGAGATGCTGAATGAAGACCTCATATGCCTCTGGGAAGATTCTAGCCGCGCCACCAGGTCCACGAGAAAAGGCCAACTCCGATTTACGCTCCGTAAACACGCCTCTAAGAACCAAACTGCCTACGCTCTCGGGATATGTTTGCGCATAAAGCAGAGAAAGCGTTGACCCCCACGAGCCTCCAAAGACCATGAACCACTTTTCAATTCCAAGATGTTTTCTTAATGTTTCGATATCTGATGCTAAGAGTTGAGAGGTATTTTCTTTCAGTTCTGCAGCGGGTAGTGATTTTCCTGCTCCTCTTTGATCGAACAGAACAACTCGGTAGACAGCGGGGTTGAAATAGGCTGTATTTGCATATGTTGTAGACCCTCCTGGGCCACCGTGAACAAATATAACCGGTTTCCCTTCCTGCAATCCGTACTGTTCGTAATGGATTTTATGGATATCGCTAACCTGGAGGAAGCCCTCGTCGAAAGCGGCAGAGTGCTCGTAGGGTCCGCAAGTCGCCATGCTGCAATATTGACCGGTCGACTGTTTGAAGGACGGGAGAACCTATCTCTTTTTATAGTTATGATGGAATATAGATCTTCAGCTTATTACCTGGAATTTAAGCCGAGCGTACTTGGTTTGCGTGTGCTTGTAGTTTTCCCCGCACTAGGCCAAGCGGGAGGGGTATGTCGTTTATCGCTTATTTGGAGTTTTTCAATGAGCGACCTGAAGTCCACGCCGAATATGGTGTCAGAAGTAAGAGGATAGGAATAAATTTATTCTCCTTCAAGGAGGTGACCAACGAAGCAGCATGATATGAAACGCTCACCACATCATCTAGGTAATCATTATATAATATTCATCTGGCTTATCAAATACCACCTGGCGTACGCCCACATAATTACAATACTTCTTCCAGTAGCAGTAGCAGATGAGAGAAGGCTACGGCGAAGGTTGTGCGAGAGATTTTTTAGATGACAATGAATGTTTTTTTCCTGATACGCCCAAATCCGACTTGTACATGGATTACGTACCAGGCACAGACAAGTCGATTATTTGTCACTCTATATATTCCAGACATGAGGCTTAAATGATTGCGTTTTTAGAAGTGTGTAGTATTCGGCATTGTCTCATATGGCATATGAAGCACTGGTACTGTTCTCATCTTGATATAGTTGAAGTTTGGCCAACAGTAAGAGAATATCTCTGCAGTTCGTCCATTACTATCACATTTGTCGGTAAACCAACAACCTATATATCCTGGGTATTACCAAAAGATATGACAACTTTCCAATATGACCTTAAGGACGTTTTATAAAATAAACAGCTAATCCACAGTCCTTCTATCTCAAAGTAGAAATGGGATTTTTGATGAACTATACTTGGTGGCATCAAGATCCTGACACGATTTCCCAACTTTCCAAAAGTTTGAATTCAGAATAAAAAAAAAAAAAAAAAAAAATTCGCTAGATAGAGAAGGCGAGTCTTAGCCCTCGAGCAAGTCTCAATGCTGTATGCACCTTCCCCGTTTACTCGTCACAGAATCGAACGCTGAATATACCAACAGACACGAGTCATTGCCAACCATCCAGAGAGCAGAAGTTCGTTCTAGAACCTGCTATGATGAATGAAGTAAATTTCTGAGCAGAATCAAAGACACGGACTCGGCCGCCACGCGGATACAGGCCATGTGTTTGAGATGTGTCACAAAGAGCATGAAAGAGGCGTTCGGGGGGTCGGTATCCACACCTATTTAATAGTGCTGAGACAAAACAGATAGATTATCTAGCCTTCTTCCAGAACACTAATGCACGTGTTTCGTCAGTCCCACCGGGCTCTGTGCACTGTGATGTTTGTCTAGCACACAGACTGTTACTACGGCGTAGTAAGACTAAACACAAGCTGGTCCCACAAAGCTACAATATCGCCCAGGTACTAGTAGTATGTAGGACCGATATCCACTGCAACCTATAGCCTGATATAGTTTGTGTGGCGGAGGGTGGTATGAATCCATTGTGCTGCCTAGCTCCTGTTCTCGTATTTATCTCGATATAAGCTGCCTTTAATCAATATACATGCTACAGGTCCGTGCATGGGGAACGCCCTGGCTTGGACATAGATATACTGAGCCATGGTTCCCTCGGCTATCAAGGGCTCAATAAGGCAGGTACCTCCACTAGATACGGATTGCCAGGGACGCTTCGGAGATTGGGACTGAATGGCCGCTCTGGGCATTGTTTTTTTCTCGAAAGGAACGCGTATGCTGACCGGAGCGTGTGGCTTGATGGCTTTGGGGCGGGCGCGAGGACACACGAGAAAGACAGTGGATATTTGTCTAACCAGCCGATTCTGAAGGATAACGCGGTACTCGCATGTAGGATTGCGACTAACGGATCTGGTGATGTCGACGAACGATGGACTGATCTAGCATTGCTGTTTAATAGCGCATACATAGTACATACTAGTTGATCGTCCTCCCATCGGCGCCGCCCGCAGTACCACGTGTTTTAGGATTCGAAGCGTTGCAAGGTTAGAGCTAGGCTTAGTCGACTTGGCCTGCTTTCGTATAGTATGAGTCCCAACTGCTGCGTACCGATGGCTTGGGAGCGGTTGCCGACTGCCTCGTGAGGCGGACTTTGACTGTCCTCGCTGTCAGGCGGAACACCGGCACCAACTAGCCCACTAACCAGCAGCTCAGGTGGTATGTTCTTAACAATGTTAACATAACAACCCCTGCTGGGAGCAATTCCGGATATGACTTTTGACGGGATAATCTCGTCCAACACATGCTTGCCAGGACGTACAGCGTGAAGGACGTTACTTTGGCTGCCTGAGCCTATGAGAGCGGCCGGCACGTGCAAAAGGACAAATCAAATCACGTGCGATGGGGCGTGTTGTCTGGACCCGGCGCAGAAACCCTAATGAAGGCTGTCGTATACCAAGCTTTCTCTCTCAGCCACTCGTTCCGGCACGTTCCTGCGAAAAAAGGCGCGGCGCCCGCGCCCCGGGATACCGCCGTCCGGCCCGTGCTGAGCGCTAGGCGGGGCTGGGACTAGCGCACACCAATAGCCGCTCCAGGCGATCTGGCATGCTGCAGGTGGGGCCTGTGCCGGCCAATCGCTGCCCCGCAGTGAGCGCATCGGGTGCAGCAGCGTGTGATTGGCCCGTGCAAGCTTGTCGTATGTATGGAACACCGTAATACTGGATACATACTCCTCCATACATCCTCCGTACATACCGTAATGTGCTCCGCTCACACGGAAGGTGCTGCCTGAGGACCCCCGGTTCCGTCCTCCTCCTCCTCCGGCATTTTACCATTCATTCTCTGGCTCGAATACAGCTCCAGCTCTCTCTCGTTGCTCCCGGCTATTCCTGGCCATGTCGATTGTCCTGCCCCTCCATCTGCACGCTTGACGTCTCCCCAACTAGCCTCGCGCGATTAGGGCCACACTATTTCTTTCTCCGCGCAGCAATGCGGACTATTCTCGGACGCCCAGCCTGGACGAGAACAACCGAAAAAAAAAAAAAACAAAAAGAATGGCTTGCCAGAGCTGAGCCTTCGTTGCGCAATTAGAGTGGCCAGACAGCTAGCTAGCTTTCTCGCGTGTGGGCGCCTTTTCGTGGTGGTTTCCACTTTTCGAACCGTTTCCACGCATCCATACATACAATATACTTCACTCGCGATCCCTCAGCACACAGATATAACTCTATGCTGCTGCCCCAGCGCGCCGCAACCGACGCAGTCATGAACACTGTGACCTCGCAGGACTTTGAAGACTGGCCCGACTGGCCGCTTCGTGATACCCGATACATGAGTTTCGCATCCACTGCCACCCAGGACTCCGAGGCCAGCCTCTTGTCGATAAGCAGGTTCCAGCCGCCGTCAAGCCCGACAACGTCGATTTCGCCTACCGTAAGCGACAAGGGCAAGAGCCCGGCCGAGCCAGCACTCGATGTGCTGCGACTGCAGCTGAGCCCGTTTGTCACTGTGTATGTCTGTTGTGTGTTTGGTGTTATGCCGCGGGCTTTGCACTACGAAGTGGGATACTAACAATATGTTTCCGGCCTACAGATCGTTTGTACGAAAAACACGCCTCTTCCGCATGCAATACTCCTACATTGATATTGTCAAAGAATCCAACGGCACGCTGAAACAACTGGTGCTGGGCGGATCCAATGGCAGCCACAGCACTTTTTTGCATGATTGTGAGCAGACACATCGTCCAAATAGACTTGTATAAATGTACTGACAGTTCAGTCACCGGCACTCGTCTGCCCATCCCGCATCTAGAATATCCGCGGCTCTCGGAAGACACACCGCACCGCGTCTCGTTCCTGGACGAGCAGACTGTCCAAACGGCCAACACCACGTTTGCTACGCAGCTAGCGTATACGTTTGATCACTGGGATGGTGAGAATTCTAACGCAAGAGTGCACAAAGACATATTCATTGATATATGTGACTATTCCTAGACTGCGTCCGGTTCCAAGAGCTGCTCATGTCGTCGAAACTCGTCTTCATAGCCGGTATTGCCGAAGCCAAGTCCAAGGGCCGGGGCGAGGAATGCATCAGCCAGAATCTGCGTCTGTTACGAGGCCGCCACGAAAGGCTGATCCTGCTGTTCTTTGCCAACTCGCAGCGGAACGAGCGAAAGCGATACGTGTCGGTGCCTTGTGAGTTGATTATCATTCCAGTCGGCGAGAGCAAGCCAAGCTAACCCCAGGCACAGTGAATTGCATCGACCGCATCGAAGTGCCGAAGAAGACCAGCCGGCCGGTGTTGCTGCATCTGCGGCCCAACTTTGACATCCTGGCCGAGATGAAGGTGCTACACTTTCACTTTCTGGACGACGATGGTAGGCCTTTAACTTACTCAGCCACTACTACAGTAAACACACGCTAACACCAACTCCCACAGAGCGAAAGCGTTTTGGCGAGATCATCTCCAAGCATATTGAGCGGTAATCTCGGGCAAAGTACTTGTGAACTACTTGTTGATTGCATCTTGTGTTTCTACTGTCAGGCGTTCGGGATCGATCGGGTGCATTGTGGCGTTTATATTTCCATCTTTCTTTCTTTATTCTCTCTTTTTATCTTTGTTTTGCTGTTCCAAAGACCGAATACCCATTGCGCGATGTGTTTGATTACTCGATTTAATGATTACCAGTTGAAAAAGAAATCCAGAGCAATTTGTCAAACAGTACCAAAACAGTAATACTTCTCCCAGCGGGGGCACGCAGCCGGCGAGCGGCGAAGAACAAGGGCTAGCGCAGGCACGTGGTCGCAGGGCCCGGTCTCTTTTGCCGTCGGCATTTCTGCCTGACTCGTATTCCAGTACCCTGGTTCGGCGACTCAACACCCTCAAAAATACAGGGACATCACATCATCCGTACCACACTATGTACTATGTACTATGGACATAGTATGTATGCGGTAAACTTACTCTGATACGTACGTACTCTGCTGTTACAATACGACCCGCCCCGGTGGCCACCGCCGTTGCTGCTATGTATGTAACTCCGTAGTACGTACTATGTACTATTGCGGTGCCAGCCCCCGCCCGGCCTTCTTAACTAAATCTACACGACCCCGATCATGGGTGTTTACTCGCCTGCTCAACAATACTATTCTATTAGTATTACTCTTGTTATTAACATCAACCCCCCCACCACCGCCGATGGAGTGAGCAGCAGCTGCACGAATGGAAAAATTCCACTGAACCAGGGTCCGTGCCTCATCACATCGGCTACTGCGCTCTGCCTCTGATACGCAGCTTCCTCGCCTGCCCTAAGGCGAAGCTAGCCCGTGGCATTTAGGTACATATACTAGGCCTGGGCGGATGCGATGCTCTAGTCTGAGTTTCAGTCCAGGCACCGCAAATTTCTCGTCTGACATCCCGCCCCGAGACATGTAGCTGGCAGTTCGCTGCTTCGAGATATTTTATTCTTCTACTCTCAACTCGGCGAGACACATACAGTAGGAAGTACAGCCATTGAATAGCCCACCATGGGCCGGGTCATGCATCGGTTGTACAAGACCGATCGAGCCCGCGATTTTGACCATGAAACGGTACTTATCTCCCTGCATACACCTTTGACAGTAATCTGAGCTGACAAAATAGGATCGCTATGTGCGCATGCAACAAATCTACGAGACCATCGACCGGCAAAAATATCAATGGGTTGTAGTCTTTGTGGCCGGCGTCGGCTTCTTCCTGGACGGATATACAGTTAGTCTTTCTCAAAAACTATCTAGTATCTGTCTGATAATGTGTGCAGCTCTTCGCAAGCAACATCGCCCTTCCCATGATTTCATATGTCTACTGGCAAGACGACGCCCACTCGAAACGCGCAACCTTCATCAACATCGCCACGCTAGCCGGCACGTTATTCGGCCAGGTCGTGTTTGGCTTTCTCGCCGACAAGAACGGACGGAAAAGGATGTACGGGGCTGAGTTGGTGCTGCTCATTGTGTCCACGCTCGGCGTCACCATGGCGTCGACGGGAGCTCATGGCAGCATGAGCATTTATGCATGGTTGATCTGGTGGCGCATCGGCACTGGGGTTGGCGTTGGGGCTGACTACCCGCTGAGCGCAGTCATCACTTCAGAGTTTGTCTCCTGAGCGAGTTTACCTGATCTGCTACACCCAGCTAACGGAATCTAGATTCGCACCTACAAAACACCGCGCCCGCATGCTCGCATCAGTCTTCTTCATGCAGCCTCTCGGTCAGCTAGCCGGAAATCTGGTCGCCCTCATCGTGATCGCCGTGACCAGAAGCCACCACAACGACGACTCGGTGCGCGCCGTCGACATCATGTGGAGATGGGTGATTGGCATCGGCGTCATCCCCGGCGTTATAGCGTCCATTTTCCGGTTTGCCATCCCCGAGACGCCGCGCTACCTGCTCGACATCGACAACGACCCCATCAAAGCCGAGTTCGACGCCACTACCCTCTTCGGCCCGGAGCAGCAACAGCAAATGCCCATACACATCGACCCCGACCTCGACCGGCCATGGGACGGCACCACGGCAATCCCCAAATCCTCCTCCTTCTCCTCCTACGCCAGCGGCTCCATCGACTCGAGCAGCATCGCGCCCAACACCGAGTACACGCTGCACCCACCCACCTTCCAGTCACACTGGCGGGCTGTCTGGAACGACGTAGTCTACTACTTCTGGAAAGAAGGCAACTGGCGCACCCTGCTCGGAACCTGCATTGCATGGATGCTGCTCGATTTTGGCTTCTACGGCATCCAGCTATCCAACCCGCAATTCCTGGCCAAAACCTGGGGCACCCTGTCACTTCCAGACGGGTACTCGGCGCCGTCGTGGGAAACCACCACGGACCCGCGCGAATCCATCTACACCATGTTCCTGTGGACCTCGGTCGAGGCCATGGTGATCCTGAACATTGGCAGCATCGTCGGCGGGCTGTTGCTGATTGCCTTTGCGCCCAAGATCAACCGCGTGCATCTGCAAAAGTACGGCTTTTTGGCGCTGGCTGTGCTGTTTATTGCCATGGGCGTCATGTTCATTACCGTGCACCGCGAGGGGCCGGTGGCGATTGTGCTGTATATCATTGGGCAGATGTTTTTCAACTTTGGTAAGTTTCGCTGTCTATAAGCCGTGCCTATATCTGGAGTAAGTATGTTAATTCTGAGTATACAGGCCCCAATGCAACCACATACATGCTCCCCGCAGAGCTCTACCCAACCCGCTACCGCGCCACCTGCCACGGGCTCAGCGCGGCGGCCGGCAAGCTGGGCTCGATCTGCGTCGAGCTGCTGACAGCCTACTACAACATCGGGAGCACGTCGACCGACGTGAGCAGCACGAAGCGGTACGGGTGGATTCTGGTGGTGTTCAGCGCGGCGATGATTGTCGGGTCGGTGGTGACGCACTTCCTGATTCCGTCGGTGCAGCTGAACCGGCGAGCGGTGAGCGGCCGCGGTATGGCGAATGCGCGCAATTGCTGTAGCAGGGAATGCGCCAGTTTCTGGTTCGACGAGAAGGAGAAGAGTCTCGAGAGCCTGGCGCTGGGCCGGCTGGGGGAGAGCAGTCGCTATGCGGTGCGGAGGACGAGGTCGGTGCATCGGTTGCCGACGACGCCGAGGCGGTTTTATGAGTAGTTTTTCATTCCCTCTATTCCCTCTTTTGAACTTCTACTTTTTTTTTTAAACTCGGATTGTAATATGTTAATATGTCTCATGGATGGACTGGTAAAGGCGCAGACTTGGGTTGGTTGACAAATACATGTACGGATCAGCGTACAATCTTACATTAGACAGATAATGCATAAACTTTATAAAGAATAGATATCATCATTGCATCGATATAGCCCTGAGCTTGTCATGATTCACGCAGTCGCAAGTCGGGATGTATAATGATAACATGCGATCAGGTCAGACTCAGCGCGGATTGTAGTCCTCTTGCCGTCTTTCCCATAACTCGCCAAGGTTCCTCTCTATCGTCTGCTACCAGGGTCTCCCAATACACATGGTTTGCGACCCCCCGGACAATTATTGACCTAGTTAGCATCCTGATGTTGTCGAGCTCGCCAATATCGAGCCGGGACGGAAGGATGATCGTCTTCAATTCCTGGATGAGGTTGTCGCGCCTTCTTTAGGTTTAAAGTTGGTTCTTCCGGTAAAAGTCAACCTCGATACGCACACCGAACAAGTGCATGACGCTGAACATCATGCCGAGCTTGGTAGATGTTCGCAGCCAGATAATACTCCGCGCCGCCGAGCGCTTCATACGTTTATCCGCTAGCTCAACAAGTCATTCAGCCCTATGATAAGAGACTCGTCTTCGCCGAAACAGTTGACAATGAATCTGACCTCTGCCCCTTTCATTGGTTACTTTGTTGATTTCGGTGATTTTCAGCCCGGCTCGCCGACAGCCAACTAGATACTGCAACTTGGACAGCGCGATGTCATCATGCACATGCTCAATTCTATACGTCGTTCCGCTTGAGATCGTTTAGTACTATACCTGTGATCCGGTCTGGGCCGTCGGATCAAAACATAGCCGTTTGCAGGGGAAGTGAGGCTTCTTGCGGCGTCGTTATCCATGGCGCGTACTCTGTGCCATGGGCCGCAGCGACGCCGCCGGGAATGATATTGACAGCTTGATCCGCACGGCCGACGGGCAGCAGGGCTGAAGTATTGGACTCGGTAGCTGAGGCCCAGGAGTAGGAAAAGGCGGCATATGTGCTTGCCTTTGCCTGAAGGTTGGTGCAGGCCTAGACTCTGCATTCCAAGCGGATGACTATGAAATGATCGTGCTCGCCAGCACGTCACAACAGTTATCAGTCGTAGAGCGCTAGGTTGAAGGTGGTTGAGACATAGCTCCAGATTTTGTTGTCGTAGTCATGTAGGAGTTGGAAGAGAGTCCTAGTATCCTGCATGTCTACTAGGACTGATAGATGTTCAACTACAAGATTATTCCACGATAGGCAAGCAGTCTTTAGGTGGTGTGGATTAGTATCGAGTTGGGGGATCTTCCCTTGCCCTAAGCCGTAGCTGCTTGCCAGTTGGGTAGCACGCGTTCTGTAGGCTGACTCTTACGAGCACGACTCTTTACAAATGAGAACAAAAAGGGGACACTTTCAGCCATGCAGACATTAGCAACGAATTATTGACGTTTGACGGACTATTGACAGTTGGTGGGACGGAAACTCGGAGAATATAGGAGATATACAACCAACCGCTGGTCGGCCGGGGAATTTTATGCAGCACTGTTGATCCATCGGAGAGCAAATCGAAGCTGAAGTGTCATGCATGTTGCCGATTGCTTGCGCGGGGTTGTTGCGCAGGTCTCTCCGAGTCTCTGTAGATGGCTTATACAATATATATCCATGAGTATGTTCATACATGAATATAGTATTCGGAGATATCCTTATGCATGCTACACTGCAGTATTTTCAAAATAAAGGCATTCATCAATCCGTGGAATGAGGAGTCTTGCGAACGAGCCAACGTGCATAATGCAGCTACCCCGCCGACGGTCTGTGAGGTCTAGATCTGTGTCACTATTGTCCTCTCCATCAAGGCCACCGCGGATATTGTCAATTGGAATCAAGGAGGCGTGAATTTCTGCTCTTGAATACGTGAATACTCGCCTGTAGTGGAGCACACTACGTCAAGTTATACTAGATTCAAGATAATAGCTCTGCCAATCACAGAGGGCGGAACCCCGCTAAACCCTTTACAGCAACACGAAACGAGCAGCCAATGGGAGTCACTCACTTACAAATAGCCAATCACCAGCGCGCGATAAGCCGCGACGATGCTAGCCAGTCAGCGATCGGCGAGTGGAGCATTCTGCGTCATGATTGGCACGAGCCAGTCCCGCTATGACCACTAGCTCGCAGCATTGGCCAATAAAATGCCACCGCGCTAGCCGGACTCGGCACCGCAGAATCTGATTTCCTCGGCGAGGACTTCATGGACCCGGGCCTATGACAGTCTCCCAAGTCATCCCTATCGTGCTATATTCGTCGTCGCATGCGGGTTGTTCCAGCTGCATAAGCTACGAAGCTCAAAAAAATGGCCGTCGTTGCGAAAAAGAAGATCGCGCTCTCGTCCATGGGTTGAAATATGGGTCGCGTGCAGACAGGCTATGCGATGTGCCGGGTGGATCCCAGAACGGCAAAATCAAAGAAAGTTCCCGATCGAAAAGCTCGGCATTTTTCTTCTTTTTCTCGGTCGGACAGGTCGAGTGGACTCGCTGGAGGGAACCACGGCGAAAAGCATTGCATAACAGAAACTGATCCTCACGACTTGATTCGTGTGAGCTTGAAGACTGTCGTCGTCTGCTTTGAGGCTTTTCTCTGCCACCGTTTCAGCAGAGATCCGTTTTGGGAGATGTCTCGCGTGAGCTGCGGGTATGCCGTCCGGCTTACTACGAATATCTACTGTTGGCATGTCGCGCTGTGAGAGTTGCGAGCGTTGTGAGCGTTGTGAGCATTGTGAAGACTGCGGTGATGACGCTTGATGATTACATCTGGTAGATCTGATATCATCCTGCGTGTATAGTACACTTTACACTGAGCACTTCGCAGTGCAGTGAGGAGGAGGAGTCTCGGGCGAATCAGAGCCGCCGAAATAATAAGGTCGTGCCGTGGTCCCGTGATTAGCAATGCAGCGCGCCCATTGGCTGGCGGCCCGTTGTTGATGTTCTCTCCAACTACTCGATCAATACAGGGCATCCATCCTACTAGCAACATGCACTAAGCGAGATCTTCACGGACTCTCTCGCCGTGATGACTGTCGCTCGACGTCAGGTCTCGGCGGCATCTGCAGGAGAGTCAATGGCAAAAGAGTGTACACCGTCCAGCGTAGACGCAGCAAACACCGTCCAGAGTCGATGATCCTTCTGCGGCGATTAGTCTTTGGTGGCGTGTTCTAGGGCCCGGTGCTTAG
Organism: Eurotiales sp. R13A2; assembly: GCA_023625935.1. Taxonomy (NCBI): domain Eukaryota; kingdom Fungi; phylum Ascomycota; class Eurotiomycetes; order Eurotiales; species Eurotiales sp. R13A2. The sequence continues at coordinate 306,673 of JAMAFV010000003.1, forward strand.
ATGTACGGTTTGCTTGTACACAGTGCGGTGTGTACTAATAGTATACATAGTACTGCAATGATCGGATCAGTGCAAAAGACACACGCTATGCAATGCAATGAATGGTACTGGCCTCGCAGTGAGTGAGTGGCCTTGCCACAGCAGTGGACAGCCTGTACATAGTATGGTGTCAAGTGTCATGGTTGTCTGCCGTGGAGAAAAGAAGTAGTGCGATAATCGGATAATCGCGGCCCACAGCCGCCATGCCGAATCCGGCCTAGTACGCATGATTGGTAACGGCGAGCCTGCCCGGCGCGCCCGCTGATTGGCGCGCGGGCTCCGCTGGCCGAGCTACGCAGCATCACCGCTGCTTAGGGGCAAATTACTGCGCGCTTCTCATAAAACGGGCGTCCTCACCTCGTCCTCCCGCCACTACTGTCTGCCATACTCTCCAGTCGACTCTACGGCTCTTACAACCATCCCCTTGCCCTCTTCCTGCATCCGTAGCCTGCGTCTCGTCTTTCAAGCTCTCTCACACAGCCATCACACGCATCTTCTTGCCTGGCAGTCGACCATGACAACCCACGCTACCCTCCCCGCGCAGACCATCACAACCACGCCCGGCCAGATCTCCATCTATGGCCACCCCTCGCCCACAAATTCCGCCAACAACACCCCGACCAACAGCTCGCCGACCTCTCCTCAGATGAGCACTGCTACCGTGCTCCTGCCCACCCAGTCGCGCCAGATCCGCCCTCCCAAGGCGCCGCTGTACGTCCCCGCGGTGCTGCGACCGACCGAGCGGCGTCCAGCGCGGCCGCAGAATGCCAACACCGACGTCTCGCCCATCACGCCGCCGCGCAGTGTCCATGGCTCGCTGGACAGTCTGAACGAAGACCCCGCCCCGGTCGACGACCAGCAGGTGAGCGTTCACTCGCCGCGACACCCCGTCAGCAAGGTGGCCGAGGACGCATGGAGGAAGGGCGAGCGTTTGGGCGAGGTGACGGGAGTGCCGACACGCGACCACTGGAAGGTATGTCAATCGTATTTTCTTTTTTAATCTTTGCCCTTTTTTTTCCTTTCGTATTTCGTGCTTTGCAAAGAAAGGAAAGCACACAAAACGAGAGGTGGCCATGAATCAAATATATACATGCCTGTGGGGTCACATTCAGTGAGCCATTTATCTCGCCTATTACGTGCTCGATGACATACATCGTTTCAGCACCAACATTCGTGCACCGCACCTGTAACACGGCTTCATACACCTCTCTCCTTCCCGTGTTCTTCATTTGGCCCGGAAAAATGCCTCATTTGTATTATCCCTTGCTTGATCGTCTACTATTCTCGGCGTCGAGATCAGCGGACATATTCCTCGCTCGATTGCAGCTCAGCTAGCCCACTAAACTCCGTACCACATTCGTTGCTAACAAATCAAATTGCAGGCGGATTCTGCTGCTCAGGTCTGCGATTCACCCACGTGCCGTTCTTCTTTTGGCATCTTCACCCGCCGCCATCACTGCCGCCACTGCGGTCACGTCTTCTGCTCAACACATACCCCCTACGTCGTGCCTCTTGACCAGGATGCGCGCTTCCACCCAGAGGGCTCGGCCTCTCGTGCCTGCGACCAGTGCTACAAGGCCTACCAGCTCTGGGAGGACAGCCGGGCTGTCGGTCTGACCCGCATCCAGCAGAAACTCGACGCTCGCGACCCCCAGACCGAGGTGGAGCACGACGAGCAAGCCGACGGTGCGGCCGAGGTTCCCCATCGCCAGACAGAGTTCACCGTTGCCAGCAGCGTTCCTCGCGACTGGAACTGGAGCACATTCTAGCCGATCTGCTGGCCACTCTACATAAATTCCTTTTTAATATCTCGATTTCCTACATTTCCTAATTTCGGGGAGGCTCTTTGATTTGATATCCATGATTCCCCATTGCCTTGAGCGCATCCACTATCTGCGACTGAGCGCTTGTTTATTGTTGCTGAATTGTTACTGGAGTTGGGCCATTTACTGTTTGCCATCTGAGTCATTTTTCGGCGTCTGGGTTTTTCGCTTGTCGCTTTTTCGGAGTTCTACTAAAGTGGTCGGTGTTGGAACGGGTCTGTACATTGTTATTTCTCATGTGCTAGCTAGCTTTTGCAGCATATCACCGGGTCGATATGTACCTGGCACGGTGGTACTACATCCCTCCCTATCCCCTACACGGGACTTTACAGGATCAGGTACTTTTGTCCAGTCAGTTAATAGAATTCATAATCGTCTATAAACAAGTCTATTGCAGGGGTAAAGAGTCTAAAACATCAACCCTCTTAAACATGCCCACATGCTCGATGCCCTCCTCGTCCCACCTCCCCAGCGACTCATCCGTCACATACCCTAACCGAGCATACATCTTTTCCACTTGAATCTGCGCATGCAGTCCGATCAGACCCCTCCATTCGTTTTTCTGTGTGACGGCCCCTGACCCGTCATTACTACCGACCACTCGCGCATACATGCTGTCAATGACCGCCTTGTTACACCGCGCCCACTCCTCGACCGCCTGCATCAAGAACCGTGCAAGCCCGTACCCGCGAAACTCCTCCAGCACAGCCACCCGGGTGATTTTGACGTATGGCTCGTGCTGTGTGTCGAACACGCGCGTTTCTGTAGAGCTACTAGTCTCACTGCCGCTGCTACTCGCAGTATGTTCGTGCGGCGCATGCGGCGGCGGGACAAGCCTCGTCACACCGACTGGGATTTCATCGCCATCGCCATCATCATGATCATGATCATGATCATCTCGTTGCTGGGTCCGTCGCCGCGCATAGACAACCCACTGCCAGCTCCGCGCATCGTCTTCGTCCATCTCCGCGTCCGCCGAGACCTGCTGCTCCAGAACAAACACCCGGTGCCGGATGTGCATTGCGTGCGTGAAGACGGGGTGATTTGTAGCTGGTGCGGGGTTTGTTGGCGATGGGTAGATGAGCGTGGTCTCAGCAGCAATGTCTGCGCCTGTGTCTGTGCCTGGCCTGCTCGACAGGCACTGCGGTGGATGCAGTGCCGTTCGAAAGGTGTATTCGGTTCTGGTCATGGTGTGCTATTCTGCTTTTCTGCTTTTCTTTACTCCTTTCTTTGTCTGTCTCCCTCAGGGGTATATAAAATATGCATGCGCGCCAGAAATCTCAGGTGTCGACGGGAGGCGTGAGATGAAAATTGTTTGGACCTTGTGATTGGCTGGATGAATCCATTTCAAAGAGCCAATCAGGCAACGGATGGGCAAACGTCTAACCCTAACCTTGTACACTGCAGTCAGATATGGCCGTAGCTCAAGCAGCAGATGATGGAATAGCACGGATTTTTTGCTGAAGATTGATGCAGTTTGGTTAACTGAAATAAGACCATGCTGTGACATACGCTTATCCTATTTCAAGCCGCTGGGAAAGTGGTACTTTGAAAACCCCTGCTTTGGTGGCTGGCTACTTATCTATGCTATCACTGAGATTGATGTTGGATTGGATACGGACTAGGCTAGAACTGCTGTCTTCCTGGTAACGGTCTGTGTCTGGAATAAGAATTTGAGTTGGAGGATGGGCGTCACGTTGGGTGCCACGTTTTTTGATTTCTTTGCGTGGAGAGTGGAGTTGATTTCAGAATGAAATACGATTCTGGTTAGCTGATGCACTTCCTTTTGATTAGGTCCACAGTCAAATTTGAAATGAGAGTTTCATGTTGACGGGCAAGGTATCGGCCTGGGGTACAGCATTCGCCATGTTGCATCACATGGTCGTGCGAGCAGTTTTGAGATTGGTCATTCCAAGTTTGAGTGTGATTCGTGATTCGTGCTTTGTGGAATATATCACAGGACAGATTTGGGGGCCATGATGCCTTGGATTTCCCACCGCCGCAGATTCCACTGCTTCATGATTGAGATCAACATGTCTGGCGCACGCTCTCTCCTGAATACTCGAGATAACTCGAAAGTCAGACCGGTTACAGAAACTTCGCAGATTGTCTATGGATTGCTCAAAGATCAAATACCATTGAAGTCGCAGCTTCGTTCTATATCTCTTTGGCAAGGTTGTCACAACGTATGATCTACACCAAATCCAAACACACTCAACAGTTTACTACAAGAGAATACCACCCTGACATCAGGACAAGGGCATTAAGCCTTCTACGTCACTCCTCGCGGTCTCAATAATCAGACTCCAAACCGGCAACGAAGCGTATGTAGATGCTTGCTACAATACTCCAGAAACTTTAGATAACCCTCGAATGGTCTTTTAGCAGCTCGTTACGTCGTTGGTTTCCTGTATTCCAATCATCGTTTCCTTATCATCCGCACTGCATTGAGACCCGGCAAGCGAACGTGCGAAACGAGAAGCTTAACGCAGAGGAGTTCCACTTGCAAGCCATGTGAATGCCAAGTAAGAGCTAGCTGTACAAGGCAAAAGGTCATATTGGCAATGTTGCCCGCGAGTTCCGATTCTCGACCCCATGGCGCATTGCATTGAACAGCGCAGAGGAGGTAACGCGGTTCCATGTCTCGGTCCATGATTTGTTCACCGGCCAGAATCATTTGCCCAGGCCGACAAAACCAGAAAATGGGGTTTATCACACGACAAGGGTGGTGGTGCCCACTTGTGGAAGGGGCTAGGCATGTATCTACCTGCATTAGATAACTTTAATAAATTAAAGTTATTTATAAAGCCGCTAGATAATGTTCACCTAAAATAAGGATTTGTTACTTGATAAGGTTATTAGTGTTTATTTCTGGAAGAGCTGTGCAAATATATCTGTCTGGATTGGACGACTCCATTGGCAAGGAGTACCCTTCAGTGCTAGGTAGGAAATGCCTGAGAAAAAGGCCGATCACTTCATAAGGATGTCAGCATTCACTTCTTCAGGGGCCATGTAAACATCTGTCTATATTGGATGACCTTACTATTAAAGTAGTTCTCTTTAGTGCTAGGTGGCAAACCCAACAGAAGGGCTTGACGCTCGACAGGGGTGTCGGTGTCCACTTCTGGATGGTACTACGGAGTAGAATACTTCTCTGCAGCGCAAAGAAAGATTTGTCAATTAATAAATATACTAGTGCCTATTTCTGAAGGGCAGTGCAGATATCTGCCTGTGTCGGACGACTCCATCTCAAGGTAGTTCCCTGCAGCGCCCGATCTATACCGCATATTGCTCTGGTTGATACAGTCAATGACGCGGCTTTGCTAGAGAGTCGACGAAATGGGGCCATTAATTTTATCTGCAGCAGTGTGTTCCAGCACGGCTTCTTGATTGGAGCTGTTTCATCTGCCGCGGCTAAGGTGTAAAAATAGGTTCTTTGCGTGGTGAGAATGAGGGACTACTCACCTCTTTTCTCAGTACTGGCGTTGCGCTAGAGATTGAGGCCTTGGCCAAAGCTGCTCGGAGCGAGGTGGCCTATCAGGAGATTATGGAGAAACCGTTAGAATCCGCTGAACGGGGAGGTAAAGGTATCCAGCTGGAAGCTCTCATGGGATCATTAGGCTAGGTTTACTAAAATATGAGCCGATTTCCCACGGTAATACGAGCAGTACGGAGCTTGCAGCTTGCTAATTTATTTGCAGAGTAGTCCAAAAGTGTGAGCTATATTAGAACTCCGGCGTCGACCAAGACCACCTGTTATGTCGACTCGGAATGGTATGCGATTGGTAGGCTATTATGGACGTGATCGCGGCTGCCCGATCCGGGGACAACAATCTGAAACCGAATGAAGCTGCTCTATTGAGCATATCTCGGTGTTGAATCTTAACATTGATCCTAGCATTGCACCTTGGTGTAGCCTCAATTTTCAATCACTATTCAACTATAGATGCTTATGCTGTCTAGCGCACCGAAGGATTCTTGCGCTCTTCTCACAATTCGTTCATCGTTTATTTTGGCCGTGGAGCCGGCAAATTGCTCTTTCCCGCTGTCGGTTTCATTCAATGGCAGCCTCTCAAAACTCCAGGAAGCCGCCTCCAGCCACTAGGCCCTAAGTTCTCATAGACGTAAAGTCCAGTCCGTGGTGAGATGGCGCCGTGTAGGCACGTTGATGAGCGTGGCGGCGGCGGCAGTCTGCTGACATGCAGCGGTTTCAGAGCATAGGTTGACTAGTCAGTTATCAGCAAGTACATCCAACATCCAGCGAACTGTCGGCGAACAAGCAGCGAACGCCAGCGGTTTCTTCAGCTTCAGCCAAAACAGTCTTAGGGCTAGGGCTAGGGCTCAATCAGGCAGCTGGTTAACGCCGCGACGTGACTGGGCCACCCTTCCCCAGAGTATAGCCGAGCGGACCAATCAGCACGACGCATGCGTACTTTACCAATGCGGCTAACTGAAAGGATTGCCGCTTCGGGACTAGCGTGCTCATGTGCCATTTGCCGGGCCTGGTTAAGCGGCTTAAGCGGATCAGTAATCGGCAAATCGAATGGCCCAGGGCTCACCCCGGGGGGGCTCCCCAAAGGCTTAATTAAACATTGTCCCAGCCGTCTAGCTTGGCGTGCGGCGTGCGGCGTTGAGTGCGGAGCTCAGGGCGGATGCTCCGTGGGCCCTGGGCTCTCAAGTAACAACCCAATATGGCCTAAACGGGCCGCTGGCGTACAACGGCCCGGTGTCGCGTCTTCACATACTCGCCGACCGAGTCTCCATAATCCATGCTTGGCCGCGTTTCGAGTGGCTGTCGTCAATCAAGCGCAGGCAAAAGGCAATATCCAACGTGACAAATACTGCCATGACCCTGACTCAGTGCCGCCGGCCCCCAGTCGGCTTGTTTAATTCTCCCATGTCCCGCACCACTTGGTACGGCGTACTAAACCAGGCTAACAGGCATGTATTCCTCGTTTTTGAGTCTTTTCTTCCTGGCTTGGTGCCATTCATCACCGGAGTTGGTAGAGTATGACAATATGTGACGAAATATAAAAGCACAAAATGTAAAAGCACAATAACAACAACAATGAAAACAAAAATAATAAAGAGAAAGAAAGAAACAACCAATCCAGTCAAGAGAATCCATCGCAAATTTTGCCTAATTAGGTATATAGTCGGCTGCGCAGCTCAGATGGCGAGCTTAGGGCAGGGTTTGCGAGGACGCGGACCTAGCTTAAATCCGCCCGGGACGTCAGCCCGTTTCCCTGCTATTCTCCCACTCTCCCTGGTTCCGTGGATTCGAGAACATGGGGCCATGTCACATAGCCGCCCGCTGGAGCGATCTCCTCTCCTCCCTGGGCAAATCATGATTTCCCGGTAAGCACTAGACTCGCTGCAAAGCTGAACGTGTCTGACGCAGGAAAGCATGGTTGCTGCATACAAGCAACGCCCCGTGAGTGGCCATGATTTTTAACTCTAGCCACTACGCGCATTTAGTGGCAGTCTGGTCGCTTGGGTGGGACAATGAACTGGATCAGCAATAATCTCTAGTATTAACAGCCCATGGGCAATATATGAGAAGGCGTTTAATCCACTTGCTTCTCTGCCCGTTGCAAAAGTCCCACAAGACCGACTCACAGGCATATACCATATACCATATACACGCACAGGTAGACAGACACGCCGACTCAACTCATAGCGCAATGATGTATGACGGCGGGAAACGGCCTGAGAAGACCAAGTTGCGGCCCCGCATGACCAAGGTCTATCACAAGAAGTCGCGGAACGGATGTCAGGAGTGCCGCTCTCGCCGGGTGAAAGTAAGAGAGGAGCCTCAATCATAGTTCTATGGCCGACTCGCATAGACCGTGTTGGTTGACTTGCTGACGCGTCCTGTTGCAGTGTGACGAGAAGAAGCCCACCTGCGGCCATTGTGAGCGCCGGGAAATATCTTGTGTATACCCGGATCGCACACAAGAACAACCCAAACGACAAGGCGCGCTGTCACGGGCAAACGCAAAACAGTCAACGACTCCCCCAGATGTGTTTGGTGCAGCAGGTTTCGCATCCCTGGTGTTGACTAGCGCATCTGAATCACAGCAGAGCCCTAGCCCGTACTCCAACTCCACCTCCAACTTCTCTGACGACATCCACCTGAACATTGACATCAACAGCTTCAATGGGCTGAGCGGGCCCGGTAGCATCAATGGCCTCAACGGCATTGACGAAGTCGACGAAATCAATGGCATGAACGGCCTCAACAGCCTCAGCAGCATCAACCACATGAACCACATCACCAGCCTCGACGGCATGAATAGACTCAATGCGCCTGGGGGTATGAGCAGCGGCCATAGGGTAAACTATATGGATGTCATGAACAACATCAGCGACAACAGCTTTCAGCTCACCGAGTCCAGATCGAGGCGCCTACTCGAGCTGCGCCTGTTAAACTTTTTCAAAGACAAGATTGCCAACCCGCTCCCCCATATCCTCGGCTCCGAAGAAGTGTCTGCATGGTCTAACATGGTTCCTGAACTGGCACTCAAGCACGACAACGTCCAATACATGATGTTCTGCACGGCAGCAGGGCGGCTTCTCCGCTACGAGCCAGACAACATCGAGCTGATCAACGCGCGACGGGTCTATCTATCGCTGGCGATCCGCGAGCAGAAAGCAGCTCTCGCGAACCTGAACGTCGACAATTGCGATGCCGTTAGCTATACCGGCATGATGCTTCTCATAACCTCGTTAGCCACCCTCTGGAGACGGCCCATGAACCCCTACGTGCCGCCGACGGAGTGTTTGAGACTTGGCTACGGCGTCGGCGCCGTGTTGGAGGCAGCAAAATCCATGCTGAAAGACCGAAAGGACGCGAAAATGTGGATGTTCATAAACGCGCCGCCCGTGCTCCGAAAGGAAGCCATTCTAGCTCCTGAAAACGAACTCGCGTTCCAGCAACTGCTGAACCCCAATATCCAGCCCTGGAACCCCGATATGCACAATGCCTACAACAAAGCCGTTGCATATCTGGGATACCTGCACATGTCACTGCAGAGCAACGATCCTATCCATGTCTTTGGTCGAAAGCTGGTCTCGTTCTCCATTTTCGTGCCCAAGGAATTCTTTGATTTCGTCGAGGAGTGCAGGCCGCGAGCATTGGTCATCCTGGCGCATTACTTTGCCTTTATGACGAGAGCAAGGTCCCTTTATTGGGCGGAAGAGATCCCGGAGGCTGAGATTCCGGCGATACAAGAAATCCTGCCGCCGGAGTGGCAGGAGCATCTCCACTGGCCGCTGATGATGATTGGGCACACGACTTTTTAAACCCCCGCTTCCTGAGCTGTATATGATTGAAATTTCGCATCAGAAGTATACGTTTACTGCATGTTTTCGTTATTATAGCTTTGAGAGAGATAAGATGTTTTTGAACAATGAACGAGTCTTACAATGTCTTTTTTTTTTTATTTCTCTTGGCAAATGGCACTCCCAAAACCAAGTACTCTCTGCTCAAGCGCATCAATAGCCGTGGACATAAGTCATCCTCGACCGTGGCTTCGTATATCATGTGCGTTGTCGACAGAGAGTTTGACTCGCATATCAAAGGATATGCATGTGTGTAACCACCACCAGTGATGACGAGCCTCATGACAACCATACCACTGTAGTGGATCCTGCTTAAGTGAAGCAAACTACCTTGAGGCTATGGAGTTGTTGCATATGAAGGTCCTCCAAGCATTTGCCCGGCAGCGAGCGAAGGACTTTCCTGAGTCATGCTCAGGCCATTGGTTCCTTGAGCCAATTGGACTTTTGAAGGACATTGAGCAAATGCTGAAGTATGGTTGATGGTGCAGTACTATAACTGAAAGTCGACCCTTCTCAGTAGGTTCTTATGTAGAGGCCATAAGAGGCCATTCCTTATGAGTTCCGACAAAGTCGCCCTGTCAAGTATACAAAACGAGCATGCAGCCGCCTCACTGTAGGAATAATCGGGTACGAGAGGAGTTGGTTGGCAACGCAAGAAGTCAGTCTTCCGTAACCCTAATTTATATGGAGGCCTGTATTCGGCATCCAGATATGTGCCGCAACAGCCGTGTCTGTGGGTGTCTGTGATGATTCATGTTTTGCAACCAAAAGAAATACCGGAAAAGTATTTTCTTATGAGGGCACGAGAGTTATCGTCATCATGAATGGATAATCAAAATTTTTAGCAGCCAGAAGACAACTTTTATACCGAGGCCATACTTGGTGATCACTTTGTGCTACCCTCAGTAATCGTTGCGCGTTCCTCGTTGCTCGTTCTTCGTTTGTTGACTAAACACGCAGCAGCGAGCGGGAGACAGGGTGCATACATATCCTGCAGGGTATGAGTAAGATCATTGTTTGTGTGGCCGTCAAAAACGGAAAGCATTCCGCGGATATGATTATGGTATCAACACAGGGATATGCTGTCGAAGTCACTGCATTCCAGTTCGTAACGGGGACCTTGCTTCTCCTTATAAGTTGGGGGTCTGGTAAGCTGAGCTTATAATCACAACCTTGGCTCCATATATCTAGCGCCAAGTCGACAAAACCAACCATGTTGGCGGCTCGTGCCGACAGCTCGTTGGGGATATTTTTTTCCCGTGTCCCATCTACTACGACGTTACCACGTACCAACACTCATGGAATACATCAACACCTCCAAGACAAAAACAAGAACGCCCATTGTCGGCCTCTAGCACGGTTATACAACTAGATACTAGGTAGTTAACTAGTAATGACCGCTCCGTCACATGACTGCCTGCTGCTCCTTTTCCTTTTCCTTTTCCTCCAGCAATCCCCCACCTCGTATACCAACTTCAAATCACAGACAAATAATCAACCAGTGCATCCCTTGTCATGTCGGACTCGGACTATTTCATGTTAGCTGACTCCCTCAATACCAAATTTGATCTTTCTTCCGAAGTCCCCAAGCTCTCCACCTGGCTGCAGCCTACCGCATACCGCGACGACTCTAGCGAGTTCCACAAGCACCTTAGCGCCCACGTCCCCGGCACGGGTGACTGGATTGAGACAACGCCGGAGTATCAAAAGTGGCACGACGCAGACACTCATGGCGTCATCTGGGTTAAAGCTATAGCCGGAGCGGGCAAGAGCGTGCTGACAGCATCGCGCATTGACCGGCTGCAGCAGAACGAGGCCCCGGCTAGGGTTCTTTACTTCTTCTTCCGCCAGATCGTGACTGCGAATCACGGGTCGCATGCCTTGGTCCGCGACTGGCTCGACCAGTTACTCCCCCACTCGCCATCTCTGCAGGCCGTTCTTGTGGCCCGTCGGAAGGGGGATTCCCGCGCTGTGATCGAGATTGCCTTTGCGGAGCTCTGGCAGATCCTGACTGACGCTTTGCTGGCCGCGCCTTTCCCAGTCTATTGTGTTGCTGACGCGTTGGATGAGCTCGATACTAGCGACGCCAACGACCTCTTGCAACGGCTCGTTGACTTGGGCAGTCTGAAACCCGATCGAATCAAGGTGCTCGTCTCGAGTCGACCGCTCCCTCAAATCCAGAAGGTTCTAGGTGGTGTGCCCACTGTAATACCCGTCCGGCTCGAGGATCGACTCATCAACCGCGACATTGCTTGCTTTGTAGAATATGAGCTAGCCCAAAACAGAGACATCCGAGAAGACGTTCGCGATGCGATTAAACGCTTAATCGAGGATCGAGTGTTTCCATCCTTTCTCTATGCGCGACTCATGTTAAACGAACTTCTAGGATCTAACCATGACCCACTCGACGTTCACTCAGTCCAACAGGCACTGAAATCTATTCCGGCGAGCCTGGAGGGCCTCTATTCTCGCATGCTGAACGACCATTCTTTGCGTGCTGACGTACCTCGGGAACGCCAGGTGCTCATCCTTCAAGTGGCCACGCATGCTACCCGTCCTTTGCGCTTGTTGGAGATTGGGACTGTCTTGGAGTTTCTTGATGCAGGCGAGGCCGATGTAAGAAAAGCAAATTTCAAAAACGTCACGCGCATGTCGTGTGGCCCATTGTTGGAGATTCTCCCAGATGAGACGGTTTCTGTTATCCACCACTCCTTCGCCGAGTTCCTCACAGATGCAAGCAGGGCTGATCGAACCAAGAACACCAATGTCAGCTTTCCTGTTATTGATGCGGCCGAGGCCAACCAGTTGATGGCACTCATTTGTGTTAAGTATCTACTCTCAAGTGGCTTGACCACATGGAAACGTCGCCCACGCGAACCATGGAAGGACGTGCAACTTGTCCAACTGGATTTCCCTTTTGTTGAATACGCTATTTGCAACTGGTACATCCATGTTTCCCGCCTACCGGAGATCAAAGGTGAACTTTTCGAGCTTCTTAATACCTTCACAAAGCCAGATAACCCAGTGTTTGTCGCCTTTGTCGAGCTAGTAATGAAGGTTCAGTGCGACAAAGCCTTGATGTCTCCCCTCCACGTCTGCGCCTGGGGCCATATGACCAGCTATGCCGAGAGTTTGATTCAGTCCGGGCATGACTGCAACGCCCTTGATGAACAGAAGATGACTCCCTTGGCTAGAGCAGCCGTCAGGGGCTCTCCCGACATGGTTTCTCTCCTGTTGACGCATGGAGCCACACCAAAACCTCCAGAGGTAGACCGCAACGGAAGAACTCCATTGCATTATGCTGCGCAAAGTAATCATCATCAAGTCGTGCGGCTACTTGTAGCAGCTGGCGCCGACCCGTTAGAACGGCGGTCAGAGATGTATGATCGGCCGCAATGCATCATGGGCTTGGAACCTGAAAACCTTCAGTCACCCCTGGAATATGCGTGTGAATCGGGGGCTGTCGAGTCTGCCGAAGAAATGCTGCCTTATGTGGCCGCCAATGACTTGAATTCGGCGCTGAAATGTTCCATCAAGGCTCGCCAACCAAAGGCAGTCAAGATGTTAGTCGATATCCCCGACATCAAATCGATGGTGACAGAATCCGCAGCAGAATTTCTGGTTCTTGCGACAAAAAGTACTCATCCCCAGATACTAGAGCTATTTCTTGATTTAGTTGCTCCATTGGGCAATAAAGTTCCGACAGAGACGCTGTTGCTGACCTTCTGCGAGTCACTGAAACGGGATCCCTTTCATCAAGCAATAAGAACTGAAGATGCAGAGGGATGTCTCGACCTGTTCTTACACAACGGATGCAATGTGAACGCCCGGTTAAATTCTGGAAGTACTCCGTTGCACGCGTGCGTCCACGCGCGATATCCCACACTTGTGGAAAAACTCCTCAAGCATGGAGCAGACGTGCACGCAACAGATCAAGATGGCAACACACCACTGCATATCTTGGGAATGCAAAGAATGCCTGCCAAGGACTCGAAGCCTCTTCTTGAAATTTTGATGCTGCACGGAGCTCAGTGGGATGTGATCAATATTAGTAATGGTTACAGTCCCCTCCTCGCCTGGTGCTCACAGCCTCCGTTTGGCCAGAGGGAACTTGAGCTGCTACAAGCGTATGTGAAAAACTGGAACGTGACCGATATCAAAGGGAATACTCCTATCCACTTAATTTTGGAAATATTCGGGGTGAATGAGATAATCCAGAAGCTGGTAGAACTCGGGGCAGATCCAAATTGGCGCAACAATGAGGGCTTAGTACCCCTCCATCGTGCCACACATGTTCGTCAAGTCCGCGCGCTCCTCGAAGTGGGCGCCGATATTGAAACTAGAGACTATCAAGGGCGTACTCTGTTATTACAGACCGCGTTGACTCAAAACCCGTCCACGTATCTTGCAGAGTTGCTAAAATTAGGCGCTAATCTGCAAACGACCGACTACGAGGGCAATGGAATTCTGCATCTTCTGTGTGAGTTCAACCGCGATGTCCAAAGTATCCGGATCTTGCTTGAGGCAGGGGCCGACCCCCATCATTGCAATCACAAAGGTGAGACACTCTGGCACGCCTTTATGCGACATGCACTACAATATAATTACGACAGTCTGGTATCGATAGTGTATCTCCTTCGACGTGCAGACATTTCTTTGGTGAAAAGGAACCACGAGGGCCGCACCCCTTTGCACTGCCTGTGTGGTGCCGAGGTCGAGTATCCAGAGACACTGCTCCATCCTTCTGAGAACCCAATCGACCATCTCCCTGCCCCAGAAGTCAATGCCATGCTCAATGTTGAAGATCACCAAGGTCAAAGACCCATCCACCTGGCTGCAGCCCATTCGGAACCTCTGGTAGCTTGGCTAATCCACCGCGGAGCAACCCTCACTGGAAGCACGCGGCAAGGTGAGAACGTGCTGCACATTGCCTCGGCAGCCAGAGCGAGTAATACGATTGGTCTTCTTCTGGAGAGCTACAGGGATGATGAACAGCGGAAAATAGCCGTAAACGAAAGAGATAAACACGGCCTCACGCCACTGCACATTGCATGTCGCTCTGGGCGGTTGGAGAGTGTCACACTGCTCCTCCAGGCCGGCGCAGATGTGAACATTACCGACGAGAATCAAGAGAATTCACTGCACGCATGTGCAAATTTCAAAAGGAAGCCTGACACAATAACCGACTCTTTGGTATTGGTCGATGATGATGGGTCATTGCGGGTTACAGAGATCATCAATTTGCTTCTTGCTCATGGTGCTAATCTGCGAGCTCAGAATGGTCAGGGTCGAACACCCTTGGAGCTCGCAGTTGATAATGAGAACGAAGAAATGGTCGTAGCGTTGGCTAATTCGATCCCCTTGACTTCGGAACATCCCCGGCCCAGTGCGGAGCAGCTTTATCTAACAGCTCGCGATGACTATACCAATAATCTGGTCGACAAATTAGCCCAGAAAACACCTCCGCACGTCACAATAGCAGAGTGCGAGCGGCTACTCAAGCTAGGGGCGTATAGCCTATTGGGACGACTGGGCATGCGAGGCGCCAAGATGAAGGAGGAGGGCCGAGATGTCCTTCAAACCCTGGTCCGATGGGGATTTACTGATCTATTCAACACCTTGGGCAGAGCCCGAGGATGTGAAAACGCCGAGTGGATTAACGGAGGAATGTATGAGCCAGAATATCCCGAAAGAGATCTCCTACCGTTCATATTTACCGCGGCTGTCCGCAGTCTCCCCAGCCTGGACCTGCTGCGGTTGATCGTGGAGACCTTTAATGCTGATGTCAACGTGCCGGTGAAAGAGGCAGTTTGGGCTTCATCTTCCTGTGAGGCACATTTTAGACCACGTCGTAGCGTGCTGCACCTTCTGGCGAACGGAAGATATTGGTGGCAGACTGAGGCGATTAGATACCTGCTGCAGCACGGTGCAGATGTTACCATGTGTGACGGCGATGGCCGTACTCCCCTTCACATTGCAGTGACTGGTGGCTATTGCCGTTTGATCATTGCTCGTGTACTACTTGAGCCGGGTGCTGATCCGAATGCATTGGACGCAGAAGGCGTGACGCCGCTGGCATTGGCCGTGGGAAACAGCGAGATGGTCCAGATGCTCCTTCAATATGGCGGAAAACCCGAGCTGGGGTCCAAATCTGTCCTTTTTGAAGCCATCACGATTCAAGACATTGACACTGTCCGTGTCATTCTTAAGAGCGGGTACGACATCCAGCAGCCCTTTAAAGGCTCGCCAAATGAGCCGGATTCACTCGAGAAGAGTAAAAGCAAAGATGAAGGCTTTGATGGACCTTTACCTTTACCCGATGAAGACTGGGAGTTTGAGCGTGAAGAGGGACCGAGCTTGTTGCTTTATCGCCCGGTCCACTATGCTGCTTGTGGGCGATTTAACGAGGCCGCCGAACGCCACAAGGCTGTGGCGATCGTGGAGCTCTTCCTTGCTCATGGTGCAGATCCATATCTTCCCTTCGGAGATGACACGACAATTATCCACGATGTTTTGAGTCAAGGTGGTATAGTGGAGCCATTCCTCGCCCTGCCTGGGTTGGAGCTGGAAAGACGAGATGGTCGAGGCCGAACGCTACTGATGGCTGCGTGTGAGGTTACTGAGGAAGACTTGTTTTTACAAAATCGCCCGTTTGATGACCTGACCCTGCACCCATCAGGATCAATGCAGAAGATATATGCTGTCAACCAGCTGTGTGAAATGGGAGCCAAAGTCTCTGTAGTAGATGAGGTGGGAAATAATCCGGTGCATCTCCTTGTCGCACCTGGGAAGCACAAAGCCTCGGCAGGCAAAATGCTGTCTGTCTTGTTAGAAAAGTGCCCGGCTTTGATCCATCAAAAAAATAACCATGCAGAGACACCCCTGCATATCGCTGCGGAAAGTCACCAGTGGGAGACAGTTCGAACCCTGCTTAATTTCGGAGCGGATCCCCTCGACTCTGATGCGGACGGCAACACGCTCCTCCATCATATGGCCTGCTGTTTGAATAACACGAAGAAGGTAAACCTTTGGGTGGATTTTCAACGGTTTCTAGATCAAGGTCTGGACATAAATGCTCGAAACAAAAAGGGCGAGACCCCGCTGTTCGAGTATACACGATCTCTAAACTGTCAGAAATCTCTGCGTGGGCCTGTGATGGACCGTCTTGTCGCTGCAGGGGCGGACATTTTTGTGCAGAGCCACGAGGGAGAATCTCTGTTGCATCTGGTAGCCAAGTTACCCTGCGAGTATCCCGATCTACGAAGACTCTGTGAGGGCAAAGAAAAGTTTGTCGAGTCGTTCACCTATCTGATGGAGCTGGGGCTTGACCCGTCGCAGGAGGACAAGAAACAGCGAACGCCAGTGGTATGATTTTACTTCATAGGATGAATGATAAGAGCTAACGTTGTATAGGATGTGGCCGCTGCATATGGAAAGGAGGACATCTTAGCTTTGTTCAAGAAATAGTCTCACGCAGCCTCTTTCCGGGTTCTCACCTCATCTTTCGCAATTAAATTACTCCGCTTCATTTGTGGAATAGCACTCATATTCATCATCCGATTTCAGAATTCATATTCTAGTTATATAAACATTCCTACTGCCCGATGGAATGAAAATCGTGAACGTAAAGTGCCTATCTCGTGTTTGTTCACGAATATAGAAATCTAGGAACACTGCAATCAATAATCCGTTCTTACCAGACTTTCTGTGCTTCCATGTACTCTTTCCAGAACACTTCTCTTTCTTTATTTTTCGCATTAGGAACCAATTTCTGCTCTTTCCCAAGCTCTAGCACGGAGTCTTCATTCTCTGCAGCACTGGGCCAGTATGTTAGTCCATCACCGTTTGGATTTCCAGTGTGCATGAAGTTGGCCCAATATTGACTTATTCGATCAGCGACTTCTTGATCGACTGCATTAAATGGATGGTCAACATCTGTCCAGAGCGAATCGAAAGTGTATGGAATTTCTGCAGCATGGTAGGCCCCCGTTTTCGACCCATTAAAATATGTGTATCCCTTCGCCTTGGGTACAGGATAGTCTTTCTTAAACCCTCTCCTCTCTGGCGGTTCGTGCACGAAATGGTACACATAAATGGGACTCTTGGCGTGCTTCTTCCACAGATTATAATGAAGATGAGGACCAACGCGAGAATTGTCACGAGCTGCGGTATTCCATTTATCCAAAGGCGTTGGCTCATCGCCGTATAACTCATAAAATCGACTACCAAAAGAACCGAATTTCTCGGGCACAACAGCAGCCAAGTCATCGTCATTAAAGTCGGGATGCGTGTAATTGCCACCTTCGTCCTTGTTTTGTCCGTTCAGGATTGGCACATCGTTTAAAGTCCCCTGCAAGAGGCTTTCCTCGTATGTTCGAGGGAATAGCCATCCATCTAGACATGCTCTATAGAAAGGTGGCGGACCCCACATCGTCGTGTCATCTCGATGATTGCCTTCTAGAAGCTTATCCAAATCCATGGATCTCATTTGAGAGAAATCTTGAGCCCCTTTCTCGGCCAAAATCATCTCACCCTCTGACTCAGCTTGTTTTTTCGAGCGATAGGACGGAGCGAGGCATGAGATGAGCGGGTCTCGCGGATGGCGCAAGCCAGATTGGAAGATTGCCCGATGAAACAACCCCTTTGAGCAAGGGCCATAAACATGAAGCCCAACGCAGGCAGAACCGGCCGATTGGCCGCCGATAGTGACCCTATTAGGATCGCCACCGAACGCTGTGATATTTCTCTGGACCCATTCCAAACATGCAATCTGGTCCAACAGACCATAATTACCCGAAGCGTTATGGGGAGACTCAGCAGACAATGCTGGGTGTGCTAGCCATCCAAGAATCCCGAGTCTGTAGTTGAATGTAATGACAATGACGCCTTTGGCGGCAAGTGAAGATCCATCAAAATTATTATCTGTTCCAGCACCCCATAGGAATTTTCCCCCGTATATCCAGACGTAAACTGGGTATTTAGACTGACCAACATCTGCTGCCTAAATATGTGGTAAGTCTTTTTGAGAACCAAATCAGTCAAAGCAAAACAGGGGGGTAAATGTTACCTCTGCCGGCGTCCAAAGGTTCAAATTCAAGCAATCCTCGCTCTGTTCTACTGGTTTCTCTGTCCAATACAAAGGACCCGGAGGCAATTGAGGCGCAATCGGGCCGAACTGGGAGCAATCTCGGACTCCTTCCCACGGCTCAGCAGGCTGTGGAGGGCGCCATCGATTCTCCCCCGCTGTTGTAGCAGCGAAGGGAATGCCGCGGAAAACTGTAACGTCTGGTTTATGCTCGCTTGGGACACCTGATACGCGGCCCGTGTCGATCGAAACGGGGTGGTGAAGGGGCATTTTTGTGAAGCTGATGGTTGACGCGAACTTTTGGAGAAAGTTATTTTTTTTTTCAAAGACATAACGTTGCTAATGTATGAATTAGCTTCATTGCGGACCATTCGCTTTAGTTTCTGTCGGAAGCTTCGCTATACCTAGGTACTTCCCCACTTGATGCTATCCACTCTTTAGACTCGCCAAAAACACTCGCCAACGAATGGTGGTCCGGGGAGAAGCCCGAAAATCGAGATAAGAGAAGGTACTCATCTTAGTCTAGCTCAACTCTATATCGCGTTTCTCGCTTATTCGGCTAGAAAATCATCAACTACCCCGCGTCGCTTTTGAGACTCAATGATGATCTAATATCACTGAGCGAGAGCTATTCAGGAATCTTTCGCATGCGCGTACGACTGTGCGTAGAACAAACTGATACCCCAACCACAAGTGCGCAATCCTTCGGCTATGCAGACCAAGGCCAAAATCAAGCGGACTCGGACAGGTAAGAAACCTGCTTAGCTTCGGCGATCTAAATTTCTAGGACATGGTCTGTTAATTCATATCATATGCAGGATGTATCACATGTCGCGCTAGAAAGGTGAAATGTGACGAGACGCCTGGGGGTTGCAATAATTGTAAACATCGCCAATTGGTGTGTGATTATATTGCGCCCCATTTAGAATCAAGTGCGTCGCCCAAGGTGGCTCTGCTACCAATGATGCTCAAAGCGATAAACAAAATGTACAAAAAAACCATACTCTGGGCTAATGATATACTCTAGCCAATTCCACCATCATTGCTTCATCGCTTCGCCCCCGCCAATTGGCTTGCGAGGAGTGCCGTACTGCGCGGTGCAGATGCTCCCGATCATGGCCTCAATGCACTCGTTGTGGGCAGAAGAATCTCGCATGCATATATCCCGATCCCAAGAATGGCGATGGAAGCAGTTTGACCCCGATTGCTAGGGCAAGAATTGCAGCAGCCATGAAACATGCAGGAAGTAGATCAGCGGTGGTTGTAACACCCAGCAGCAATGAGCTTCTCTCGTCATCCTTGTCTCCTTCAGCTGTCGCAGTAACAACGGCAGCAGCAAGCCCAGATGAACGAAGGAATAGTAACGCAAATGAAAGCTATCATCTTCAAACATCAACAGGGCAGTATCTTCCTAGTGAAACTAGGGAGCTTCGACCAGGCCATCCTATAGGAGCATACACTGCCCAGACCACTGAGAACTTTCCTTTGATGAACACACCCAACCGAGAAGCATTTATAGCTTCAGAGTCTCGAACAGCTGCACTTGAGCCTAACTCCGTCACCGAAGGAGTGAACTCGACTACCACTAATGAATCTTCACATCTACCGCCCAATTTCCAAGACTACATCGATGCGTATTTTGATTACGTAGCTCCTTATCAAGCTAATGCATTTTTGCATCAGGGAACGCTAAAACAGCAACTCAGGGACGGCGAGGTCCCTGAACACCTCCTTCTAGCGATATGTGCGATTTCGGCCCGCTTTGTCCCTACATCACAACCCCTAGGGCCGACAGCAACTTCTCATAATAGAACGCTGCAAGCAAGTCACTGGGCTAGGCTCGCTACTAATCGTCTAATGGCTTCTGGCGAAATAACACTTACAAATACTATGGTGGCGCTGTTACTATGCAAGAACGCCACATACAACGGGGCCTTCAATCACGCGTTCCTATTAGCCGCATTGGCTAATCGATATGCTCTTAAATTAAGATTGTTTGACGAGTCCAAATGGTTGAAAGTCGGTTCACAATCCGAACTCCGCTGGGTAGAAAAGGAGCACAGACGAAGGATCATGTTTGCCTGCTATTGCGTGGATAGGATGACTGCAACTGGCATGAAAGAGTTGACCTTTTGCCCGGCCTCTAGCATGGCTCTCCAACTACCATGCGAAGATTATCAGTTTGAGTAAGTATCTTTTGAATAAACTTGCGTCGTAGAATCTTACTGATCTTTTTTTGTATAGTCTTGGGATTCCATGCACACCTCTAATAGTCCCGTTAGAAAGCGACGTGTTTCCCCCTTTAAATCACCGAGTCTACGATTCAGTTGGCATTATGGGGCATTATGTGTGCCTTGTTGGAATACGTTATGTTGTCCTACGGTGAGTAATAACCAGTTTGCCATTAAACAAATGCTAACGCAGGCAACGTACAGATATATTGAGAACCTGCTAGATGTAAATGCCATGGCGCCATGGCTACTTGATTCTGACTACCAGCTGTGTATTCGAAAGCTTTCCCAATGGATAACAAATCTGCCCGACTCTCTTCAGCTATCGAGGGACAATCTTTTTAGTCGCCACGGTACTCCTCACCTCGGACCGCTAGTAATGCTTCACCTATGGTCAGACATGCTTCATTGTGAATTGTATCGGCTAGCCTTACAGACCCATTCAGACACCAGAGTACAAGCTTTATTTACGACAGCTCCTACTGGCTGGGTCAAAGAGACCCAAGATATGTGTGTTCATCATGCCGTTCATATGGTCCGGATACTACGAATAGTTGAAGGGAATCTGGGAAATACCGGCTTTACCATTCTTGATCCCAGTCTAGCCATGTTATGTTATGCATCTATGAAAATACAACTACTCTATGCCTCGGCACGAGAATCACTTGGTCAGGAGATGGAGATATCAGAAGAGATGGTTGACAACTTTAAAGTTCTGCTGTTGTTTGTGGAGCGGTTATCGACTTATTTCAGGCCTACTTCATTACTGGTAAGCTTCCATTTTTCATTTTTTTAAGTAACAAAAGAGCGTCTATGACTCATTGAACTGTCACTAATCGATCCTACCACAGCTCAAAGAAATGAAACGCACGCTTCAGCGAAGCGGCATACCAGGGCCCTGGAAGTAAGTCAAGTTATCAATGGAAACCGGATAACTTACATCAACGAACGATATTTCTAACGTCTGTAATAACAACCACAGTGAATCTACAGTGCCAACCAGTGGCGCCCAAACTCCAGAACATCCCTGGCTTGCTCGCCTCAAACCACTCGAAGGACCAGATCCGCTTAGTGTGAGTTCTCTCATCCTCATTTGTACTACATGATATTTCATTCATACTTATATCAATCTTTATAGATTGGCGGTAGCTTCTATGACATGGGTTTGTTTGAAGATATGATTCCGGATATTGAAATGAGTTTCTTCGATCAATTGGACAATGGATCCGCAGTATAAATTTTGAAGCAATAGAAGTCTAACCATCTAAGAATATTCCACTTTTGAAACATTGATTATGAAATTTCGTTCCTTGTTTGTCTTCACTTTTTGTTATCAAGCCATTTCCCATAATTCCTTAAAAGCACTCTCAATATTTTAAAGTGTGAATGAGCTTTATTACTAGGGTATCATTTTCTTCAAAGTCGATGTGTACATCGACGAACAGTGACGAACAAAGATCAACAAGAGAAAAGTAATAGAATCATCCCACTTGTTGGATGAAGTATTCATCTCCGAATTCGCTAGTATACTTTAATGCAATATCTACCAGGTCCTCAATAAAGCAACTACTCATTCTGCTCATTTACTTCACCCTGCTGGTGGTGCATGATGTCTCGACCATAGTCACCTGTGCACACAGTCGTGCGGAACTGCGGAGAAAGACACGTTAGTTCTAGTCCATTTAAATGACCCAGATAACACGTATCTATTGATGCTTACCTTTCGAGCGGGAATCTTGCGAAGGAAAAGTTCGTCAATTTGCGCGTGGGAACGAGCGGTGTAGTCAGGAATGAAGAAGTATGTCATGGTGATCGTGAATACGCCCCAGGCAGCAAAGCTTTCAGATTGTTAGGAAAGCCTCAACTAAGCAGTGGCAACGCTAGAATGGAACAGTAAAAAATCACTTACTAGATCGCTGAGCCTCCCACGCCAAGTCTGTTCTCACTGAGCATATACGGGATGGCGACATTGTAGACGACGCCAACAACGCCATTCCCCAGTGTACCGATGGTGGCAGTTTTTGCTCGTAAACGAAGAGAACCAGACTCGCCGACGTAAATCCAACCACAGCCGTTGGGTCCAAGAGTGGCACTGTATACACCAATGCATAAGAAAGCTAACATAATCTTGCCGGTGTTGGCTGAATATGGATAGCTGGCTACGAGACCTGTGATGCCAATGCCGACTGTATGTTCACAGGAAAATTAATAAGCCACTCATGAGGAGAAATTCAAGATCAGCATTAGGGGGGAGACAAAACTCACGCATAGCAATGAAGAGACCGGATTGTCCGATTAACAGAAGCCTCCGTCTTCCAGCGTGTTTCCATTCACTCAATGAAAATAGTGTCAACAGCGCAACCATGCCAAGTGAAATAGCAATGCAGGTTGAGGCCAGTGAGTTTGTTTGTCCTGATAGTGTGAAGCTATTGGACAATAGTCAGGTCATATTCAAAAAAAATAAAAAAGTAAGACGTACAAGTATGTTTTTTGAGGGCCCGTCAGAACATTCCCAGCCAGTGACGAGGTAATAGCAGGGAAGAAAGCGCAGAAAGTTCTTCTCAGATCTGTGCCACGAAAGAGGTCGAAAAAAGATGCTTGCTTCATCTATATTGTGAGTGTAATGGTGTAAGCCTTCCGATTATGAATGAAGTCAAGATGACAACTACTTACCAGACTCGTCTTTTCAGCCTCCTGACTGAGTGTATACTCATACTCGGCGTAAATAATCCTCCGCTCCTCCTCTGTTCTGTTAGGGTACATGAACTTAAGTGTTTTCTTCGCTTCCTCGGTCTTGCCACGCATGATGAGCCAGGAGGGCGACTCGCAGAGAAGAAAGATTTGCAATGTGAGAACCACAACGGGCAGGCAAACACAGACGAGCAACGGCATCCGGTATGCCCATTTGTCCGACGCATTAGGCCATATCTGTTGGCCAGCGTAGCAGAGAATGACAGAAAGGATATCACCAAAATTGCCTAGCCATGATGAGTCAATATGAACACTTTGAATATCAAGAAATACATTACGTACCAATGAACAAAAAGATTGCAATCATCATACCACGCGCATTTCGTGGTGCAAGTTCACTGATATACATTGGCGCTGTCGACTGGGTGAGACCGGACACAAAAGCGAGAATGAATTTTGCGAGCGCGAAGACCTTCCAATTTGGAGCCACAAATTCAATGATAACACCGACAATCATGATAGCCACGTTGAAGAAGATGACAGCACGCCGGCCGAAGGTGTCAGCAATAGGGCCCATGAAGAACTGACCCAGAACTTGAGCAGGCGCAGCGATGGCACTCCACCTATTGAGCAATATAGGTTAGCCTCAAGATATTGTAGGATAAGCACGACTCTTGGGCCCAAAGATGGTATCCGTAGAGACAGCAGAAAGATACGCACACTGAAACAGTCTCCGGACGAACAGCATATTTGTCGCCGTTTTTGTAGCCTTCGCCCATGACATAACAAAACGCTTGCGAGCCAACAAGGGAATTAACCGCCGTGGTATCAGTTCCGAGAATTAGAGCACTGGCCTGTGAATAATGAGTCAGCGTGGGCATCCACGAGTCATACCTATACGGAATGAGAATATTTGTATCGAACTGTTGAATCAAACGACGTATGGAAAACTTACCAAAGCCGCAGCAACCACAAGGAAAACCTTCTTATCATCCTTGACAGTCTGGACAATTCCCTTGGCTTCTGATAAGGTCGCCTGTTGGGCTGCAGCGAGTTCGATGTTATGCTTGTCTTTGCCGAAGTCTTCAACATGGGCCGCATCGGCGCTCTTCATGTCGAGTGCAGTCGACATTTCTAGATAGATCTTGTTTCTCTCACGCGAGAAACAATCGTAACTAGGGTCGATATGCAAATCCCTGCCTATAGAAATTTGATCTGTGCCGGTCGGGCCATGCTTGCTTTTATGTGTTCTCCAGAAAACGGAGATCGACGAATTCTTCACCTACTCCTCATCTGGAGACCCCCCTTAGGCGAGAAGTGCGGAGATTTTTGCTTTCTCGGGGAAGGAAAAAAATAAAACTGAATGCCCCGTGGGGAGGAGCAGGCTGCTCCACTTTCTTCGTAGAAAAGTGTAAGCGCCCGCCATCTCCACCAGACCGAAGAAGCGAGGCGAGAACCCCGGAGTCGCTTAGAATGCAAAAGCGAGATGTCCGATACGCGCACAATATTCATCCATGCTGTGTGATCTGTCATAGGTTGCTACAAATGCATAGCTCGCTTGTCATCAAATGGCAATTAGCTGAGCGAATGAGTGCGGCGGGTCAGATAACATGAATCTTGCCGAATCCCGAGAGGCTTTCGAGCCAAATCACATATATTCGCCGCCATACAATGTCGAATTAAATTGAAACTATCTTGTACGAAGCAGATTGTGGACGTGGAAAGCTAATATAATGGAGAAATCTACAGTATCGTCCTCGACACAATCAATCGGCGGCGATGCATCAGTTCATACTCTAACCCAAGATGCGTCGCAAAGTCCTGACCAGAAAACCATAGAAACAGACACCGAGGCTCCAACTTTTGCTTCCCGAGATGACGACACTATTAAAAATGATGAGGAAGCTGCCGCATCGGCGCAGGAGGCTTCGCAGCCGGTGCCGCAATCTAGCAGCAAGGCAAACACGCTTCAGGATCAATCTAATTTGTTGCCAATGAAGCAGCTCATTGTTGTGTTTGCAGGTTTGAGCTGTGCTCTTTTTTGTGAGTTGTTTAAAGATTACTAGTGTCACAATAGCCATCGACTAATGCTGTACTTTATGGCCAGGCTCACTTCTTGACCAAACAATGTACGTAAATTGATTTTGGCATTATCCCTACTCCATTTCATTTACATCTCCTTATTAGAACAATAAGCTGAATGAACTGTTGCAGTGTCTCAACCGCCCTTCCTACTCTTGGTCGTGTCTTTCACGATGCATCCATTTCTTCATGGGTGGGCACGTCATATCTCCTGACCTCCACGGCGTGTCAACCGCTTTATGGCCGGATTAGTGATATATTTGGCCGGAAGTTTGTACTGCTGGGAAGTATGACCTGCTTCTTGATCGGCTCAATTCTTTGTGCTGTCTCGCAGAGCATGGTGATGTTGATTGTGTTTCGTAAGTCTTCGCTCTACTTGAACTGTGAATATGATCTCGAGGAATCAATCGCTGATCCAACGCAATTCCTAATATTTAGGAGCTATTTCCGGAATTGGAGGAGGAGGTATCCTTACTTCCGTTATGATTGTGACTTCTGATGTCGTATCGCTGGAGAAGCGTGGCACCTACCAGGGCATCCTCGGGATGGTGGTCGCTGTGGCCAATTCTCTCGGACCGCTGGTCGGCGGTGCGTTTTCGGAGAAAGTCTCATGGCGGTGGTGCTTTGTGAGCAATCTATAAATGTTTCTTGTCTTCAGCTTTGAGCGGTTGCTTCTAATACTTCGTGACAGTATATCAACATACCGTTGACAAGCATCGCAATCATCGTTGTTACTGTCGTTCTCCCACTTAAACGTGTCAAGGGAGACTTCAAAGCCAAGCTGAAGCAAGTCGATTACCTCGGAAGTTTGACAATGTTGGCGGCATCTATCTTGATTTTACTTCCATTGTCGTGGTATGTTCGCTTGGCAGTATGTGGGTATTCCGAAGCTAATGGATGACCATATTTAGGGGAGGAACGCAGTACGCCTGGAATTCGGCCGGTTGCATCGCACCTCTCGTGCTTGGTATCTGCCTCCTAGGGGTGTTTCTATACGTCGAGATGAGAGTTGCAACCTTGCCTCTAATTCCATGTAAGAATTTCTACCCATTTAGCACCGCACCGGCGTGACATATTCAGACAAATGAATTCCAGCTGACCACGGACAGTGTATATCTTCAAGAACCCAACAGTTGCAAGTGCGAATGGCGGGTCATTTTTCACGGGATTTGTATTCTACTGCAATCTTTACTATGTAAGCGATTACTTTTAGTATGCTGTGAGAGGGCGACAGCTGACTGAGATAAAGCTCCCACAATTCTACCAGGTGGTTCGCGGGGCCTCTCCCATACGCTCTGGAGTAATGCTTCTACCACTGATTCTTGTCCAAACAATAACATCATTTACATCCGGTGCACTAGTCTCCAAAACTGGAAATTACCAACTGAATTTGTGGATCGGGTTTGGTATCTGGGCGATTGCATGCGGTCTGCTGACGACTATCTCACCCACGATATCAGACGCAAAACTCATCGGTTACCAGATCCTGAGTGGTATTGGTGCAGGGCAGACATTCCAGACGAGTTTGATTGCCATTCAGGCAAGTGTAGCAAGAAAGGATATGGCTGTGGCCACTGGAACACGCAACTTTTTAAGAATATTTGGCGGCACGATAGCGCTGGCAGCTTGTGCAGCTATACTCAACAACACCGCTAGGTATGTTTTCTTTCCTTTTCTTTTCTTTTCTTTTTTTTTTTTTGATTTCTGGTGATGCATCACGTAATTCCACAAGAGACTGACGATCATGCCGAAACGTGTAGCAATGAACTGTCCTCTGTCTTGACAGCCAAGCAAGTGTCAGATATTATCGCGGATCCCACACAGATCAAGTCATCTACTCTAGGCTTGACTCAATCCCAACAAGCAGCAGCCCTTCTTGCCTATAGTGAGTTCTCTTTACGGGCTGTTTCCGATCGCTTATCCGTCCTGCGGAATGCAAGCACTGACCTGGTCTGATTCTCTAGCACATGGAATTCGCAATATATACTACCTCATGGTACCGTGTACTTGTATTTCATTTTTTCTCACTATATTCTTCGTCAGAGGAACCAGTCTCAAGCGAGAGGACGACGCCAGGCTGCAAGAAGAAGGCAAAGAGTGGGCGGCCAAGCACCGCACGCGAGATCGACTGAAATTTGGCACAAAAAAGCAGTCAACGCAAGCACCTGAGACTGGGGATAAAAAGGAAGAAATAACCGAGTTGACAACTAGTGGCAACAGAAAGAGCTCCGATGAGGGCGACCCGGCCGAGCAGAGCCATAGATCATAGCACGGTCTGTCGATTCCTTGCAAGGCGGGGGATTTACAGAACAACGCAGGATGCAGCCACTAAATCACTGTGCACGGCTATAGAAATGTTTTTCCATTAGATTTTAGACAAAAAGGAGTTAATTTCATACCACAATAATTCAATGTGATCTTGTTGGGGCCAATCATGAGAGAAAGACCGAATTTAATCCGAGGTACCAGGGATGGTTCCGCCACCACGCAGCAACGAGCATATGATCGAGCTAGGTTTACGGCGCCGTTCCGTACCTCACTAGGCAGCAACCGTCAGCACTATAACCCATGAGCTACCCCAGCAAGTCCGGGATGGGGTGGGCTAGCGCTACGACGGCGGGGGGGAGCCAGTGGGTGATCCCATCCCCGGGTTGCAGGAGACCGCGCGTTGAAACTTTTAGTGCACGTCCAAGTCCGGCTAAAGAGTCTTGGAAGTGGGAACTGCGCGAGTAATTGTAAGCGAAAATGTCGCGGTAAATGCCAAAAATGTCTGCAGACCCGATCTTGCTTGTGACGCTAAATTTTTCAACACCCGATCTGGAGGCCCCATGGGCCCATGCTCCCACGGCCAGAGGAGAGAACAGGAGAGGAGAGGAGCGGGGCCGCAGGAATGCCGCGGCAAGAAGAACTGGGGACTGAACGTGCAATCAATTGATTTGGTTGATCCAGCAACTCATTTGATCAGACACCGTTAAGCTGAGTGCACTCGCGAAGAAGTCGTAGACAGACAGACAGACAGAAAGAGTCAAGTCACCTGAGTCGGGCTCTGCGCGAGGCGGCAGCCACCACCAGCAGCGGATGCTTCCCCCTAGCATGTGTCACCAGCATCGCCGCTAGAAAAACGCCCAGTGCTCTCGCCCGTCCCTTGCATTTCTATCGACTGTCTTCCTCGAGCTGCCTGCGTGGTATGCTGCACCCGCCTACGTGTATATACTATCGCTCTGATTTTGTTTGGCCATGGCCTCCGCTACGTACACTCCTCTGGAAGCTCCTCTCGCCCCAATCCCAGACGACCCCGTCTTCACCGACCTACAATGGGACACTCTGCTTTCGCTCAGCGATGTAATCATTCCTGCCTGGACCACGGAAAAGACATCCAAGAAATCCTATCAAAAGACGGTCACTCCCGAGCAATTTGATTCCACGCTCTCGGCATTGACACAGCAAATCAAGACTCCGGATGCTGCTGAGGTCGCGCGGCAGTACCTGACCGAAAATGCATCTTCTGACCCATTGTTCAAGGAGGGCTTGCGCCGGACTTTCGCTCTTTACGTGCCTCAGGACGGGAAGAAGGGCCTTTCCCTGATCTTGAGTGTTTTGAAGTATGTCTTGCGGTTGCCGACTTTGTGACGGCGAACAAGCTAATCGGTTGTCTTGTTTAGCACTCGTGCCGGATCTCTGCTCTTGACCGGGTCGTCAACACCCCTCCAAGACCAGCCGTTTGAAACTAGAGAAAAGGTTCTTCACAACTGGGCTAGTTCAAGATTACCGCAGTTGCGCCAGGTCGCGAGATCTATTACTCTCTTATCAAAACGTTTCTGGTTACTAAATAGTCCCACCTTGCCTCGGGTCATTGGATTTCCTCGAGTGCCAGTCTACGGCAAGCCAGCGGAATCTTTTGACTACCAGTTTTTACAGTTTCCTTCCGGCAGTGATCAGGAAACGATTGAAGCCGATGTCGTGATAGTTGGCAGTGGCTGCGGGGGTGCCGTTGCTGCCAAAAATCTGGCTGAAGCTGGACATCGCGTGATTGTCGTAGAGAAGGCCTATCATTATCCATCCACGTATTTCCCCATGACGCAGAACGGTGCCTTGGGGCATATGTTTGAGATGGGAGGGACTTGCGTTGCTGATAATGGCTATATGGCTGTGTTGGCGGGAGCGACTTGGGGCGGCGGTGGGACGGTCAATTGGGGAGCTTCGCTGCAAACACAACATTACGTCCGTGAGGAATGGGCAAACACCGGTCTACCATTCTTCACATCGTCCGAGTTTCAGAACTCCTTAGATCGAGTCTGCGAGCGCATGGGCGTGCATTCGAACTATGAGCAGAACTTTCAAAACCGGGTGACATTAGAAGGATCTCGCAAGTTGGGCTACAATGCTCAAATCATTCCAACAAATACCGGGAACACACCCCACTATTGCGGCCATTGTACTCTCGGATGTCACACAGTCGGCAAGAAAGGCCCTGTAGCGTCGTGGCTCGTTGATGCTGCCAATGCCGGCGCTGTCTTTATCGAGGGATTCCGCGCGGATAAAGTATTGTTCGACAATGTTAATGGGAAGAAAATAGCGTCAGGGGTTCGGGGTCTGTGGACGTCTCGGGATACTCATATGGGGACATCTGGGAAAGATGCTACCAGTAAAAAGATTGAAATCAAGGCGAAGAAGGTCATCGTCTCGTGTGGCACTCTTCACAGCCCGTTGTTGCTGATGCGAAGTGGCATTAAAAATCAACATTTAGGTCATCATCTTCATTTACATCCAGGTATGCAATCTCATTCTCCGTAAATGTTCTTTCCTGAAGTTTCTTTGACCGGTTGCTAACTGCGCACACGCACAGTCATGCTCGCAGCTGCCGTGTTTGACGAGGAAACTCGGCCCTGGGAGGGCGATTGCTTGACAACGTTTGTCAGCGACTTTGAAAACCTGGACGGCCAGGGCCACGGTGTCAAAATTGAGAACGTGGCCATGATTCCTGCAATGTTTATGACAACAATGTCGTGGCAGAATGGAGAGCATTTCAAGAAATTGGCAGCCAGCCATAACCGCATGGCAGGGTTCATCACCCTAACAAAAGAGCGTGATACAGGCCGGGTGTATCCGGACCCCAATACCGGCAACCCACGAGTTGACTACACTGTGTCAGCTTTTGACCGCAAACATATTCTCGAAGGGTTGATTGCGAGCGCGAAGATTTCGTTCGTCAGTGGTGCTAGAGAGTTTCACACAACATACCGCGACATGCGGCCTTTTATAAGATCGGAAAAGAGCACTGCGACCGATGTAGATGCTAATGCTATGGATGAGGGCATCAACGATCCGGAGTTCCAGGCATGGGTTCGAGAATTCCGCAAAAAGTCACCACTGGTGGCCGAACACGGAACGATGGCGAGCGCGCACCAAATGGGTACATGCCGGATGTCCAGTTCTCCAAAGAAGGGCGTTGTGGACCCAGATGGCCAGGTCTGGGATACCGAGGGCCTCTTTGTAGCAGACGCCTCTGTATTCCCCAGTGCGAGCGGCGTGAATCCGATGGTCACAAACATGGCTATTAGTGATTGGACGAGCCGCAAAATAGCCAAGGGCCTGAATCGGGATAAAGTGAGTCAGAACGGGAGTGCTCGACTTTGAACGCGTCATTAATCGAAGAAAGATGTCGCGGTGACAGCTTACTGGAAGTATGCAGAGTCAATCACAAAACCATTGTTATTATTGTCATTGTTGTCATTATTAGTCCTATTCTTGTTGAGAGTGTATCTTTAGCGTGTCGATGAATGGAGTCGAGAATATACCTAGCCCTGCCAATGCCAGTAAACAGCAGAATTAAGAAAAATGGGCCATGCTGTTGCGGCATGTATCAAGGGCTGTGCTCCCAGTCAAAGTGACAGCATGAAAAAGCACTAACTTGACCCCCCATGAAGGAGCTCCTTTTTAGTATGGTGGTCCAGAGCTTTTCTGGTATTTTCAATCTTTCACGAAGCCAATAGGAATAGAAAATAGCGAGAGAACAAGGGCTGCTGTACAGCCCCGGGCTGTAATAGGATGGCTCGTATAGGTTGGTCTTGGCGCATCGAATTCATCGCGGACGCTCCGTCTCTACACAAGTTAAAGACAAACCAACATCCTGTATCTGTTCTGACCACATCGCCACCAATTCCATATCTCTCCTATTCTGACAGGTTCGCCGAGACTTTGCATATGACCCATACGGTTTACTTGGATCAAATTCGGGAATAACATTCTCTTTTATAAGCCCGGAAGCTGCCCACCGCTTGTTCTCGGTTGCCTGCACATAGGCGTACTGCTCGGGACTGGGTCAATATACCCACGCGGATTGTGGAAGCAATGCCCTCTAGACGCTTCCACCGCAAAAATAGACATGGTTGCATCCCATG
This sequence comes from Eurotiales sp. R13A2, assembly GCA_023625935.1. NCBI lineage: Eukaryota > Fungi > Ascomycota > Eurotiomycetes > Eurotiales > Eurotiales sp. R13A2. The sequence continues at coordinate 338,369 of JAMAFV010000003.1, forward strand.
TAAAACGAGGAGGGTCAAGGTCAGTTTTGCGATGCCGGATGTTCCCACTTCCATCTGCGGTAAACACAACCAACCAAGGTGGGATAAACTGTAGTGTGGTCTAGAAAGACCGGTATGTCATAACTGTGCTCGGCGGAATCAGGCCTGTCTTTTGCCTGGGTCGGAGCATGACTTAGGGCTCTCGGCCTCAGATCACCCTCCAGCTACGGCTCGAGCGACTACTTCACCTAGAGCTAGTAGCGACCCCGTATCATCTATGCTGTTACAACAGCCCCGGAACCTAGACATGTTCTTCCTAGAACGCTACTTCTCGCATATCTGTCCTACGCTTTCCTCCCGACCAGAAACCCAGCGAAACTGGGCTCTAATCAAAGCAACAAGTAACGCACTCGACCAGTCCTTCACGCAGCCTCATTACCTGACCCATATTCAAATTGCCATTTCTAAGCTCCACTTCTCGCTAACCGAAACAAACGCTGTCTCGATCCCTTCTGAGAGGCAGGCACGACTGGAAGACAGCGTCCGCCATCATGATGCCGCTCTGTGCATGTTGCGCCCTGTATTGGGCTCTACAGCTGAAATGCAGAATAGAATGGATGAGATTAAAGCCTTGTTCAGTGCGACTTGGTTGATTTTCTTGTTCAACCTTACCTTCCTGCGGAGTCAAAATGCGAGCATAGACTGGATCGTCGATGACATTGTGCAGCTGAGTGAACTAGCAAAGGGTGTTGTGGCTATCATGCTCGGTGCCGGTGCTGGAGCTACATCTTCCTCTGCTGATCCGTCGACCGATTCAGCTGCTGCTCGACCCGAGAAGAAGTTTACGTATTCTGGCTCCGATGATGAGGTCACCGCAAAAGCCAAGTGCAAAGTCATGTCCGGGCCCCTACGTCCATTTTTCAGTCATTTTCTTCCGTGGAAACACGAACGCGTACCAACGAGCGTGCGAAGACAGAACGTGCCACCGTCTGCGCAACACCTCTTCAACACCATTAAGTCTATGGACTATAGCATCTACAAAAACAACAATGACGAAAATCAAGACCCGATCCTGCACGACGAATTTATTCGTCGCCACAGTCTGTACCGACTAGCAATTGACGAACTAGAAATGACCGTTGTAGCTATGCGTATAAACACCCAACACCCATCAATCGCATTCATGTGGCTGATAGGCACGAAGCGCGAGTTTATGGAACTTATCAAGCAGCGCGATGAGTTTGCGCTGCACATTTTGCGCGTGTATGGCCAAGTGATGATCGATATCGAGAGTCATTGGTGGGCGCGTGGGCTGGGTAGGACAATTATCCAAGGCGCGGACACGGCGTTGGAGTCGTTGCCTGTCCGGATTTATACTGGGGTTGATTTATGATCGATATACCCGTTGCATTTTGTAAAATTGAAACAATAAGGCAGGTAACACTCGCAAATCGATGTTCGTGAATACCACGTGTATATGTTAGACGCATATGTTGTCAATCTGGACTCAGTACCGTGTTAAAGAGATAGCGGCAAGTACGCCGCTCGACGTGAAGAGACAAGCAAGTCATTCATGCATGCACGATCAAAAATACATGAAAATAAATGCCCATCACATTAGTATACCTCATTATGCACGGAAGTAAAAGATTTTGTGTTATCCCCGAGCCCGTCCTTCCTGGCTAGTACTACGCCACGAGGTAGCGGCGCAGCACAGGAGGATTAAGTTAAGATAAGTGGTCAAATATGCAGCTGCACTCGTCACACGTATGGGGTTTAATATAATTTCTTGCTCGGCTCTGAACTGAAGATGGAGCTTGCCACAAAATATTACCGCAATCCCCATTCGTGTCGCTCCAAGGTTGCACTGGGACAGTTGGGTCCGTTCGAAGCTGTGCAATGATTGCCTGCCTCGGCAGTTTCCCCGCTCTGAAGCACCGGATCTGCTCTTGAGCCCGAGCTCGGTGCCCTAATAGGCAGTTAGTTGACAAGACTTATAGTAAGCTCTTCATCTCCGGTCGCGTCGGCAAGTAGTCTAGGTAACATCCACGGGCCACTAGGAAAATTCCAAAGGCCGTTACTAGTTTGCGTCGCGGTGATGATTTGCGAGATTGGAAAATAGGTAGGAAAATTCTCAGCGTCCTGGTCATACTCTATTCCAACGAGCGCCTCCGCTAGCTCGGATTCTGAACGGCTGCGGACCGCTAAAATGACGTTGGTTTTCCTAAAGCGGCTGGTAAATTGAGTGTTGGCTTGTGGATCACAGCACAACTGCGGTTATTCTGCCTCCTCTGAAGAATTTTTATGCTTTTAGATGGATCAATTCCGGACACTTGAGAGCTTCGTTTCAGTGATATGGACTAAAGCAATAGGCACACGTGTATGATCGCTGTGTTATTGCACTATCTTGTCTGCTGATAGAATCTTTGCGAAATTAAGATTTGAACCAGCCCAAGCTGACGCTGCCAAGTATTAATTTGACTGGGGGCCGAGGAGCTGAAATCATCACCGCAGTTGTATTCTTGTATATACGTATGTCGATTTTTAACATACGTAACCGGCAAGTTTCCGCACAACTCGGCGTTGTGTTTCATCATCTTCGGATTAAAAAACACCTGGCTTGACAACCACGCGGGAATTCCAACTCAGGCTGTAATCCAGGTCAACGGCATATTCTCAGAGATTTAAAGCTGACTTGAAGGGGATTTGCACTAGAATCCTACTCGCGCACAATTACCGACTTTCGCTTCTTCAGCTGTCACTATGCAGTCGTTTATTTCCAGGTATATTTCTAAATTTAGGAGGAAAGCGGAAAGGCAAGAATCGACAGACACAAAGAGAGAAACCAAAAATGGAGCCGTTCCCCATGACTCTCCAGGATCCCAGCGGAACTCAGACCCGGAAAATGCTTCCATGTCCAAAGAACGCGAAGCAGATAGCAGCAGTTATCTGCTGAGCCGACCAAGCAGGCTAGACCTCATCCCCAGCATCGTTGATCGACACGCAACCAATAATCCAGAAAAGGTCTTTGCGTCTATTCCAATGCAAAATGATGATCTCAGCCAGGGGTTTCGAGATATAACCTATCTCGAGTTTCGCAAGGCGGTCGATAAGGCAGCATATTGGCTGGAAGAGAGGCTGGGAATCCCAGAGCAGAGCGGTAATGGGAGCTCTGTTTCAGGTCCTCCAACGTTTGCTTTTTATGGCACACGCGATTTAAGATATAATATCTTTGTGGTCGCAGCGATGAAAACTGGCTATCAGGTATGTTAAAAACCCGCCGGGGCAGGCGCATACATGATTTCGATGTGTTCAAGTGTCTTGAGAATGTCATACTTACACTTTAACTTCCCCGTAGATGCTCTCGCCGTCACTTCTATGTGCGATGGACGCGCATGTACATCTTATCAAGGCGTCTAAGTGTCAGACTTTATTGTGTATTCCGTCGACACTTCCCTTGGCGGAGCAAATCATTTCCAGATCTCAAGAATCACCGTCACAAGAAGGAGCAGCATCACCTTACAAACTATCGTCTATTATCGTTCCCGAGTTGCTTGATTTCCTTCCTCTAGAACAAAAGACACAAGGAGTTGACAAGCTGTATCCCTATACTAAATCATGGGATGAGGCATGCAACGATCCATGTCTTATCGTCCACACAAGCGGTTCAACCGGCATGCCCAAAATTGTCCACTACACGCAGCGTATGCTTGCCAACCCGTTATTTCAGGTTCTTTTGCCGCCAGTCAATGGCCAGCTACCATCGGTTGATGAATGGAAAGGACGGATTTTCACTACTGTACCTCCATTTCATGTGCGTTCCCTCGTTTCTCTCCTACTTTTTCTTGGCACCATGTTTTCAAACTTATATACACTCCTCTGTTTGAGTTGTGAGAGGGTATCATCATCTCTAACGATATAATAGTTACTGGGATACGCCGGTTTTCTCGTCTGTTCGATCTATTTTGACTGTGTTGGTGTTATGGGGCCGCCAGAGAAGCCCATGACCGCACAATTGGCGGATGAGATACATCGATACGGCCGTCTAGACGGGGGCATGTATCACCCTTCGCTGTTAGAAGACCTTGTTCGTGATGAACAGAAACGAGAGTATCTAGGCAAATTAAAAACGATATTCTACAGCGGATCACCTCTACAAACAGCAACGGGTCAGTGGCTAGCATCCAACTACGGCACCGTACGAAATCTCCTCGGCAGCACAGAAAGCTTCGGCTGGCCAAATGCAAGGGTGATGGATCCTGTAAAAGATTGGAACTACATTCATTTTTACCCAATCAATGGGCTCCGTTTTGAGCCTGTCGGACTTGCAGGAGTCGGAGATGCAAAAGAATCTGGAAACGAGGCGGCTTTTGATGAGGAGTTATACGAACTCATTGTAGATCGCACTCCAGAGACCGAAACCTTGACGAATGTGTTCTTTTCTCGTCCACACTTGACTGAGTGGTCTACGAAGGATTTATGGCAGCCTCATCCAGATCCACAGAAGAAAGGCCATTGGCTCTACAGAGGACGTACAGATGACCTTGTCGTTCTTAGTGGCGAAATCAAAATGTACGCTGCTGCTTTAGAGGAAAAAATCCAATCCGCTCATCCTCTGGTTCGCACTGCTCTTATCGGCGGTAATCAGCGAAAATGGCCAGTTTTATTGCTCGAATTGGCCGATCCAACGCCTACAGCCACAACCACAAACCCTAGCCCTACTCCTAGCTCTACCTCGTTAGACGAGATTTGGCCACACCTGAACGAAGTTAACATCCGTTATACTCATGGATCTGTCCGACTACGCAGATCGTTAGTCCTTATCGCGGAGAAGTCGCGGCCATTTGTGCGTCTGGCAAAAGGCTCCGTGGCTCGGAATCCGACTTTTGACCTATACAAACAGGAAATCAACGACTTGTATGCAAAGGTAGAAGAATGATGTTCGCATGTGCATGATTTCCAGCAAACAAACAAGAATGTCTGTCACTCAAACTTATATCAAAAGTAGCAACTTGTCTAATAGATAGATATCACATATTCAAGAACAGTGTCTCTGCAAATTTTGGAGACAAGTTTCAAGATTATTCAGATCATTGGCAGTTGCATAGATAATGCTATCAGGGCGGATAACCACAAATCTAGGCATGACATTGCCCGCAGATTTTATTCTAGCGAAGAAGGTCTGTGGATCATATCCACGTCTAGCAACCTTTCCCGCCATCAGAATCTCTTCCTTTTCCGCGAGGAACAAAGGTGCGGCTGCAGATTGCGGAAATTCCTTTACATCAGCTATCATGTCTTTTTTCGTGAGTTGACGCTTGGATGATCGTTGAGAGAGATGTAGGATAGAATCCTTCGATAGTATGGCGGGATGTAGTTGAATCCTTTCCACCAAACGGTCTAGCTGGGACTCATCCTCCTTCTCCAGAACTAGTAGAGAAAACAATGTCGGCACAGAGTGTAGGAAAGCATCTGACAAAACAAGATAATAACGCGATTCCTGTGAGTTTTTCCCTGACCCTTCTGAGGATATTTGAGCGACAGCATATGCTTGGGCTAGTTTCGTTCCCCCGCCGTGGTCAGACAAGAAGAACCCACCCTTCGCGTGTAGGTAGCCTAGAGAGTCTATTTGTGCCGGTGGGGACTGGACAGCTGGGAAGATTGGAATAGAGCTCAATAGCAAAATGCCTCGAATGGTTGTATATCGGAGCCAGCCGCTTATTGTATTCATGTTGTTATGGCACAGTTTTCCATTCAGTGCAGTGAGTCTTATGGAAGCATCCACACCTTGGCGTCTCTCGTTCTGCCATGAAGACAGTATGCGTTCACAAACATCTTTGGAAGTAGACTTTGATGGTAAACGCAACAAGAGAGCCAGTCGCCATGCTAAGCTCTCTGCATCGCGGATGCCGCATGCGATTCCCTGTCCGCCAAATGGCGGGAAGACATGCGCGGCGTCTCCAATTAAGATAACTCGCTTATAGAACCATCTATCAACTACCTTGTGCTTGAACTGATATCGCTGACATCTCAAAACTTGGATACAGTCGCGAGGATACATTACCTCCTCTCCAACCCGCCGACCTTTTGTGTCTTGTGACCTAGTGATCATGGGCGACAGGTGCTCCCATAACAACTTTTGCTCTAAATCGGACGACTGGTCATCGGATTCTGTCTCCGTGAGTTCAAATTCATGCCGCCAAAGACGCTCATTGTGTGGTCCGAATCTCCCTGTAGCGGTGGCTCGTGAAGGGGGGGAACAGAAGTGCCAGCCTTTGGGCCAGAAAAGGTCGTAAACCTCTTCAGGGGTAAACCCAAGTTTCCACATAGGAAACGATGGGTGCCCGGTAGGCGTAGGTAGTGATATCTTGAGGTTTGAAGCTACCCAGGTTCCCTCGTACGGAATGTGGCCATCTTGCTGGACGATACCTGCCGTGGGCTCTAAAAACTGCTTCCTTACGACCCCTCGTTTTCCATCTGCACCAATGAGCCATTGTGTGGTGATTTCAAGCGTTTTGCCTTCTTGGTCAGTGTACATCACGACCACGTTGTTCTCATCTTCAGAGTGTTTCAACTCGATCACTTCACATCCCGCTCGGAGAGAACAATACATGCTTTTGTCGACAGTTTCTCTTAGCATGCGTTCTGAATTCTATTAGCGGAAATGAAACTTGGATTACGTATCTTCTAAGATATAACAGCAAAAGCCGGGTTATCTTACCAAGTTTTGGCTGATTTTGCAAAAGTCCAGTTGGTACAGAGTGCTTCATAAAGTCCTCTGTCGCATCGACACGCAAAAATGGAGATGATTTGAAAGACCCTTTATGAAATAAGACTTCTTCAACCTCTAGTTTTATTTTAGCCTCTTACTAACTGTTTGCGATATAATGTAGTCGGGTGGTTGTTTAAAGGTAATATACTAACCTTCCCCAATAAAAGGCATCATTTCTCCCAGCCCAAGCTTCCACAACACGCGAAGCGCATCACCGGCAAGATAAACGCCTCTGGGATCATCCACTATTTTTCGTTCTTTCTCGAGTATAAGGCACTATGTCAAACTGTCAGTCTATCTCACTCAATGAAAAGGTGGAGCGATGTTACTTCTATTTGGAAATGCGCAAGACAAAGGGCCAGGACAAGCCCTGAAGGCCCTGCACCAACAATCACAACTGGCTTCGATTCCATCATAGTCTTTGCTCTATTGATGTGTGAGTCTGATGTCCAAGTTCTTATCGAACTAGACTTGAGTGAGAATGTAGACGAAAGGCAGGACATACTTACAAGCGAGGGTTTTAGCGATTATTAATCTTCCCTGGTACGATGAAAAACCCATCTGCCTAAAGTACGATGAAGTCAATTTGATTCAAGTTATATGCATATCCCAACAATTGAATCTAGGCCTGATTGTGTACAAGTTGGGTATAGCATCTCAACGGAATTGAAGGCACACGCTAATTCCTCCGCGGAGTATTTAGATGTGGTATTTGGCAGCAATGTAAATAGTATAACATCATTTGGAGTAGTAAGTAATTATATAACCAGAAAGACACGAGATTGAGAATTTACAATATATCTTGTATACAGATATGTTCCCACCGCATTTCGTTTATGTAAAGAGAAGCTATAACGCCGTTGTTAGCTATTAATCCCAGCGAGAATAATTCCAAGTGTACCCAATGAGGAGGTAAAGCTTTTTTGTCAATCTACAAAGAGGTATTACTGATTATCCTTCGTTATCAAGTCCGCTGCTTGTTCAGCAATTGCGTATGTCGGCACCTGATAATGCCCACCGATTGGGCACGGCATTACGCTTGCATCGACTACGCGTAATTTTTCTACTCCTTTCACCCGAAGCTCGGTATCAACTACTTTTCCCATTGAACAACTTCCCGTGGGATGGAACCAAGTTGCTGCAAACCCCTTCACACGAGCATCGATTTCCGCATCGCTGCTTTCTGACGTGAGGGGCGTGGAACAGCCTGGTGGCAGAACCTCTGAGTCAATCATTCTCTGACCAGCTGGTGACTCAATTGCTTTCAATGCAAGACGCACTCCCTGTCGCATCACTTCTCGATCAGTCTCGGTCGCATAATAATTTGGGTCGATCAGAGGGTCAGCTGTAGGATCAGCAGAAGCTAGAGTCACAGATCCTCGGGAGGTCGGAAGAAGGTTCAAGATCCCTACTGTCATACATGTCCCATCAAATGGAACACTCAAGCCAGTATGAGGAGCTACGGTTGGTGCATAAATAGGCACGATTTCGATATGACCACGGGACGGAGCTAAGTGTGGGTGAGAATCGTCCACATGAGGATCGCCATCTTTAATCATTGCTGCTTTGAGCTTCTCTTTATCGGCATTGGCTGTCATCATCATATCTGCCGGAATTCCGAGTAGATAACTTGGATCATTCCAACCAGCGGCACCAGCAACCAGAGACTTTTCTGGGTTTTTGATTCGATAAAATAGTGCTAGGGAGGTGTGATCGTTGAAATTACGTCCAACGTCAGGTAGGTTCACGAGTTGCTCAATTCCATGTTTAGATAATTCATCTTTAGGCCCGATTCCGGAGAGCATAAGCACCTGCGGACTGCGAATAGAACCGCACGATAGAATGACTTCTTTATTCGCGTGAATGATTCGCCCATCGAGCAGCTCGGCTCCAGTAGCGACGTTTCCGGTGAGCAGTATACGACGTACAAAGGCATTGGTGATCACATCAACCCCATCCAGTCCGTAAGCTTTGCCTGATGGTTGACGGCTGCCATCACGCCAATTTTCTGTATAGGGTGCGATGCCAAGTGGATTGCCACCATTTGCATCCTGCGTCTCTGGCAAACCTGTGGCTAAAAAGGCTTCCTTCAATGTATCTGTCAACGGATAACGTCGAGCAGAGGCAGTCGTATGAATTGGCCCGTTGAATCCATGCTGATGGGGATCTGTGTTTAGCGAATCGTAATGTGTCTCTGTGCGCCGGAAGTAAGGGAGTTGACCGTCATAACTCCACTTTTGGTCTCCCACGATCTTACCCCAAAGATCTAATGCAATATTAATCAACCCCTGGACCTTACATCACAGCCTGGACTTGTAGTAAAGTACTGACCGTAATCATCTTTGCCACCCCGCGACCAATTGGCAAAGTTAACCGAGCTCGAACCTGACAATTGCTTGCCACCAGTATTGTAAACTCGTCGACCGTCGTAATGCTTCTGGGGAACGGTCAAATAATTATACTCAAATTCACTGAGGTGAAGACGAAAAGTCCCCATCACGCTTGTCATCCATTCGTGATCGTGCGCATTTGGACCGGCTTCGATCAACGTTATGCTTGCTGTTGGGTTGAATTCTTTGAGTCGCGACGCGACTGCGCAACCAGCTAAGCCGCCACCGAGTATGAGATAATCCGGCATTATGCAGAAGTGATCTGGTCAACGGAATGAAATTTAATGTGTTTATAAATCTAGCCCGCTGTCGATCACAGGCAAGAAGAGATACTTGATTTAATCGTATGCGTACACAGGCCTTTCCAAACTATCTCCCGCGACCTGGCTGTATGGCACGGATAAACGGTATCCTGTCGATTGACGATTGAAACGAGTTTAAAAAAGAATTCGTCCTTCGTAGTCAAGAGGCAAAGGGATAAGGTAACTTGTGGTCTAAATACCTTTGCACTATTCAGGAATGTGCCTGCCCTTCTCCCCAAGGTGTTCTCAGCCGCAGCGTTGGTCAAGCTGAAAATTGGCATCTTGCTAACAGGTTTGGGCCCACTCATCACGATGGATCGACATCACCCTGTCCCATATATATCCTACTAGGGCCTTCGTTTTGATTTACGGCTGTCCGAGAGTTCTTTCTTTCACCTATCGTAACATTCGACTAAATCTGGGGGAAGCTCGGAACTACCAATAGGAAGGAAATGGGACAAAAATACGCCAGGATAGTTCGGTACAATAGTCAAATCGCCCCAAAGCTTGCTCAGCGAGCTCGTATCGTATTCGTGGCCAGAAACAACCGCCACGTTGTTCTGGCACGACGTCAGGACCCCACCAACCAACCTACAACCAACGACCAAGTACGTAGTAAGTTACTCCGTTACAAACTTGCTGCAAACTGCTTTCGGGATTTCGGATTTGCGGGCTTTCGTATTTACGGGCTTTCGGCTTTATGGGCAATCCTTTGATTCTAATGGAAAGAAAAAAGTAAATCCAATAACACTCGCTTTTTATTGGTTTTTGGTATGGAGAGTGAAAGTCGTCCCGCGGAGGAATCCCAGTCAGCACGCGGCAGACGCTAGTGACTATTCTGACTTCAATCTGTTGCGGAAATTACGATATATGATTTGAATTTACTTTGCTTGAGTAGTGTAAGTAGAGTGATAATGAACACCTGAGTAATTAAGATGAATATTAGGGGCTGCAGAAGTTGAGGAAACTCAGCTCATGCACCTCTGGCCATCCTTTACTATGGACTCAACATAGTTGCTGCTCTATATTATCAAGTAAAACGAATTTACCATGGGAAAACAAATATGTCCTTTGGATTATATTTACGATATATCTGAAACGTTTTATAGTCATAGTATTATTCATATCAACAGATAGGTCGATTAGTGAGTGTCAAGTATTCAAATTTCCAAAAATGGGAGCTGTAAAATTGGATCTCTCATCGCAGGAACCCTTCAAATATATAGACTGATACTGTAACACTAAGTTCAATTTTACTATAATTATCATAAAATAGAATGCTTCGTAATCATAGGCATAAATCCTATTGATTTAGTATACGCAGAACGTCCCAAGGGCATGCCCGTCAATTGATGTTTCGTCAAGCTGATTTCGGTTGACTTACTACTGTATTGTTTGGTGATTTAGAGATGCCAACAACAGCTGTTACTTGTGGTATGAGGCTCAGGGGATTCATGTCATTTTGCTAGTTAGATAATAAAACGGACAGAAGCTCCATTGATACACTAATCAATGAATATTCCTCGTGGTACGATTCCAATATATATACATCTAAGCCGATAGCCACTTATTGGTCTTAACTCGTAGCCACGGTCCAGCGAAGTAGAGAGGCAGAGCTAGCGCAAGGACCGCCCACTGAATTCCGGCAAACTCGTAGAACATCTTGCCAACACCTTCCTCGGCCATCCAAGCATAGGCACCCTTGGCCAGTCCAAAAGCGACTACATTCTTCGATGCATTCACCAGGACAAGCGCCTCGCCGCTGGTTTGTGGGTAAGAGTCGACTACATACGAGAGCATGACAGAGGGTACTAGAGTCAGACCAGCGGCGCAAATCGCTGCACCAACGGCTGGGCGAACATAGTTTTGTTGATGTGCAACAGTATATCCAAAGACGATGAGACCCACAGGGCAGATTAAGAATGGAATCAGAAGCGCTGGCAGACGGTGCTCTGGCTTGTGAACGTTGTTGTTGCGCTTGCGCATCCAACGGGAGAGGAGATCGGTTAGGGGTCCGGCGATGGGCCATGCGACCACAATACCAATGAAGCTGCTCAGCGTAAAGAGTCCAAGGTCAACAGAGGTGAAGAGGTAAGGTGGCGGAGAGAAAATCTCTGGACCGATAGTTGAAATGATAACGATCCTGGTGAATGTGAGTAATGGGCTCCAATTAATAAGTTGGTTTGTCTTACCCTCCTAGAATCACGCCGTACATAGCCGATGCGATTAAAACACCAGGGACCAGTAGCATTGGAAACGGTAGCATGAAGAGATAGATGATGTGTTTGATGACTCCCTTTTCTTTGGCAGACCTTGTGATACCAAAAGAAAACAATGCCTTTCCGTAGGCGCCATAATCCATCTGGGCACGTTGGCCATGTTGCGAGGTTGTTCGAACTGCCTCCAAATGACCGTGCGAGCTTTTCTCAAAATCATCTTCAAGTTGAGGCTCCTCTTCAGGTTCGTAAATGGTCTCTGGAAGTAGGAAAAAAGTACAGACCAAGTTAACAGCCGCGATTATGGCACACAGGATGAAGAACCACCGCCATCCTCGAGCTTCAATGAGATACCCTGCGATCATTGGACCAATCTGTGAGCCCCCGGAAAGGAAAGCGGCATAGACCGCCATTGCGCTGGAGTAATTTCTCTCGTAGAAAAGATCTATGTGTTCTTAGTGAGAATCGTAGAGTTCAGGATAAGCTGAGACTGTAAAAACATACCCGCAAGGATACTAGGCCCAAGCGACTCAATGGCACCATATCCTTATTGATAGATGTATTAATTTCGAGTTGAATCCCAAGTTAAGATAGAGACGTACCGAAACTGGCAAAAACTCGCGAGGCAAGCAGGCTGTTGTAGTCCTTGGCCACAGCACCCCAGATGATTCCACCCAAGAACATTGCTTGAGAAATAAGAGTCATCGACCGCTTTCCGAAGCATAAGGCAAGGGGCATCCAGAACAGATTTGCTAGCCCCATAGACAGAACTGAGTAAACGATTAAACCTGACAGTTGAGAGTCGGTAACACGGAGAGCGATGGCGAGGGACTCGAAGCCCGTCGCTAAACCCGACTATTATTCACACATGATGTTATTTTCTAATGTCGTGTTGCACTTCGAAGTGGTAGAATGATTGCTTACCGAATACATGTTGCCCATAAACACGTAGACATTGACAGTAAGGAGGGCGGCATATGTTACCCTTCGCGGGAACAGCTGTGAACTTTAGTCATCGAAGAGCAACATTGGAGAAGACAGAAAACCGGAAAGATCGCCACATACCCTAGGGTCTACAACCGCCATTGTTATGAATGAATTGGTGTCTCACTTTGAGTCTGGGGTAGAAGGTCTGGGGTAAAGGGTGCTGAGAAAACGGCGGGGAAGAGGACAACAATAAACCACTTCTCACTCGGCAATTCCACAACTTCTCTGCCGTGCTTCAAGGAAGATCCGAGGAAAATTAGGTGGGGATTTTCGGGATGTCAATGAATGCAATCCAGCTTGTAAAGCCACATCGGCAAACCCGAGAAGCACTCCGGAAAACCCGCAGAAGCTCTCCAGCAAGTCCGTAGAAGCACTTGTGCTAATATATAACAAATTGGATGCATTGGAGGTATTTCAGGGGGTAATAAATGCATATGCAGTCATTACCAGAAATGTTTGTCACCTGCTACTTGCCATCTCGCAAAAAAAAAAAAAATATTGTCGGTATGTGGTTTGTGGAGCATGCCCGTCCGAAGATCCATTAGAAACGATGAACCAGTCAATACTGCGTTGGGAGATTACTGTTGCTAAGTGTAGCACAACCAGAATACCGATTTTGCAATTTGTGGTTCTGGTTCCATAGGTTATCTCTTTCGATTGTGAGTTCCCGGTGAGCTATCCGACTAATGCTCGCACTGTCCGTGTATCGGGCCCTCTGTGCGTCGCCTGTTCGGTCATCTTCTTGCAAGGCCTGTAGCAGAAAGACAGCCCGGGCTGCACTCGAGACCCCGAAGCGGGTGAACTACAAACTGAGTTAGAGTGTGGTCATGAACGCATTCTTATAAAGCTTTATTTCATTTCCTGTTGTCCTGCAGGCAGGGTCAAACTGACAATGAAGTTGTCTCCAGCTTTTGTCGGAAGTAGTTCGGGAGTGCGTGGGGCCGCACCCGATGCAAGCACCTCCACCGAGCGGTCTGAATGAAATGAAGAGTAAAAGAAATAGCTGTCACTCCCACGCGAACTGGCACAGCGAACGACGCTAATATCAGTCACCCTCCTCCCTGGAGACTCGAGTTCACGGTGATCTAGACGTCACGTGATTTCAGTCACGTGGACGACTTCATGAGATGTCCTTCGGGTTAGGGTTAGGGGCTTCTTACTAACCCTAATCCCCAACTATTCACACAGGTTAATTAGATATCATTTAGTAATACTATCTATATTTTCCTTCAGGCTCGGCGTGCTAGGATGGGGTGAAGACCACGGACGCGCGCCCTAGAATATAAACTGTCTGGATCTCGAACGGGCTTTGGCCTTGGGTAACGCTAATCCTGCACCGGCGAGGCGTAGAAAGTTCGCGGCTTGGCGGCCTTGACGGGAATCGGGATAGCTCTTGCTCTTGACCGAACAGTAAGTTATCCCTGAGCAGCTCCATAGATTCGGATTTTGGAGCATTCCGACATACGACCAAGACTGTGTTTCAAAGGCATCAGTCGGGCATTTGTCAAATAATGGAGGTCTTCTTCGTGGATGATTATACGGGGAAGTCGGACGAAAAAGCGCGGTCTTTCCTTGCCAAAAAGGCCAGGATGAGACGCGTCACGGAACAAAAGCTCGCCAGGAATCGCTCTACCATGTTGAATGGGGAATTAGTTCACGAGAGATTCTCGACTCGTCTCAGAAATCACGCCACAGTCAATTATAAGCCCATTCTCGAGCCAAAGCTGTCTTCGGGCATAACATCACTCAAAAAGCCTCTTCAGCCTCTCAATAAAATAGCAGTGAGGTCCCAGTACGGTGTCAGCAACGCATCGTGCCCAAACCCAGCACAAGCGGGCCGCATTGCTTTTCGTAAAAGCAAAATTTCTTCCCTAGTCCAGTCGACTATTGACACAGTTCAGAAAGCCCAAGCCAGCAAATGGGGAAACACGGAAGAACACAAAAGGCTGCAAATCCTGGCTCTTACCTACCGCGGAGAGGCTATGAAAATGGCGCGAGACCAATTATCTATCACCTTTACAAAGCGTTCCAAAGACAAACTTGACCTAGTCCAGCACGAACAAGCCGCAAATGTTGAGCCACATTTCACAATTATCATGCAACTTGTCTTGATGGATTATTTTTGTTTCCCAGCACAGGCTCATACTCATTTCACAGCTAGCAGAGACTTGATACGTTCTTCCACTGCTAGGTCTATGGACGACTGTGACCCTGCTAGTAGAAGCCCCTACTTCATTCGCAACCGCCAGTTGCACCATATTGTAACTGCTTTTGAATGCACCCATCTCGGTTCAGACAGCCTTGTCTGGGATCGCAGCGATATTGTGAACCTGCGGGAAAGTCTATACAAGTTTATGTGTAGAGTGTCGCAAGCCAATTTGATGTCGGCGTCTCCAGTGAGTCCTCACAGCGAATGCTTAAATAAGCGAAGAATCCAACCCGAAAGTTTGGTGTGGCGCAGCCTTACTAGAATACCAGAGAGGGACGGCGAGAATTCGATGTCGGAATTCAATGGACAGCTGGCAGTCATTATGATTCTCTGCTCGATTTTTATGGACTATGAGCCTTCAACTTTGGTACCAAATCAGTGTGTGTCTGATTTGGAAGATGCGTTGCTTACACTTGGTGAGCAAGAGGCACTCACAAATGCACTTAATATAGCATGGATGATTGCTGGGGGTCTCGGTATGCCAATCGAAACTGCACGACAGCGCCTCTGGTCCGTCATGGGTATGTTATATGTGTTTCGGCGACAGCAAGAATCTACAGAAGAACCAGAGGGTTTGATGAACCGCATCGACGATCAATGCGAGCTTTCAAAACATTGGGTCAGACGTACTTGCCTGGACTTTCTCGCTGGGCCCGTCTACGATTGAGCTTATACTTATGAATCTGCCAAATCGATACATCCGGAATTAATACCTCTTCATATCCCGCCTAGGGAATGCGACTCTATCGTTTTTTTTGCGCGACATCTGTATATACCCACAGTTCAATTTTAATTTATCTTTCTCGCAACAAAAAATCGAAAACCAACAAGCACTTGTGTATCTAGCGTGAAATGAAACGTCTCCATCACAAGCCGTAGTGGAGACCGCCCGAGCCAACAGCCAACATCGCCCAATATGGATATTACCTATTTCGGTTAGGGCTTACAGTCACTGTGCTTTATTTTTCTACCTACTCTTGCTGTTAAGTATATATATTGCCAATGAGTCTTAGTTTATTTTCCTTTTGTTATTCTACTGGGTGAGAACAGCCTGCAAACCTTTGGTTGCATTGAACAAATCCTGTTGCCGAACAAGTCTTCACAATGTCTTCACCTATGTCGCCTGGCCCTCGAAGATTATCAGCTCAGGTTCTCATATGGGACCCTGCACAAGAGGCATCGGAAACAGAAAGCTTGTCTGACAACTCTTCCCCTTCAATTATATTGCTTTATACATGGGCAGATGCGCAACCACGCCACTATCTTAAGTATATTGAGGGATACCAGAAATTATTCCCACGTTCAAAAATTATCCTTACTCGGGCAACCACCATGGGCACTTTTTTCGGCGGCCAGAAGGCAGCCCAACGAGTAGTTCAGCACATGGTTGATCAAGAACTTCTTCCCATGTTCATGAACGACGAACAGGGCGCAGACACAGCAGCATCGCAACCTCGCATTCTTGCACACGCGCTATCCAACAGTGGCGCTTTAAATTTCGAGGCGACAATCTCCATTTGGCATCAAGCTTTGGGGCCAAACAAACCGTTGCCACTCACAGCAGTGGTCCTCGACTCGACTCCCGGCGGAGAGGGGTATCAAACAGAGTTTAAGCGTTGGACTACTGGCGTTGCACTTGGTTTCAAATTCTTACCCAATCCTGTGGCTTGGCTACTTGCGGCTACGATTGTTACATCCCTCATGGTAATTCCTCAAATGCTGGGGATTGAGATTATGGCTGTCAGGGGGCCCAAAGCATTAAATCTACAGCAAAATATTCCACTGGAAAGTAAACGACTATACCTCTATTCAACGACTGATCCGCTTATTTCTCACCAAGCCGTTGAAGCTCATGCCCAAAATGCCATGATCAAAGGCTATAGTGATGTTCGTTTGGAACGTTTTGAAGGATCTGTACATGTGTCGCATTTAAGATTGGACCCGGAGCGGTACTGGAATGCTATATGGAAGATGTGGAACACCCGAGGAAAACTTTAATAAATGAGTATTTATTTGGTGTTTATCAAATGATTATTTGCGTATATTAAGATAGATAGACAACATCATTTATTAGAAAATTGGGGTTAGTTTTCAATTCGTAACTGATATTTTGCACTCTCAGACGGCCAGAAAAACATCTTCACCAGTCGACTGATAGGCTTATGATAATGAAGATGCACTCTCGCTCAGATCATTCTGTGTTCCATGATTACTCATGATGAGCTTCGTGCAATCGAACTTGAACACCCGTTCCACTTCTGTTTTCAATAGCATGATGCAGTCGAATTCGGCCATCACCCTCCTCCATGTTTTCTATCTTGTCAAATCTTTGGCAAAAGCGTACAACTATGTACCCCGTCTCCGTGAAGGCAAATTGTTCTAAAGTCCCATCAGTATCTTTCAGGTCATTTACAGGTCGCTATTTTAGGTTTGTGACACTTACGCCCCAAACACTTGCGATCACCAGCTCCAAACGGAATGAATTCCCAACCAGGCTGTTG
Source organism: Eurotiales sp. R13A2 (assembly GCA_023625935.1). Taxonomy (NCBI): domain Eukaryota; kingdom Fungi; phylum Ascomycota; class Eurotiomycetes; order Eurotiales; species Eurotiales sp. R13A2. Next base: position 355,725 of record JAMAFV010000003.1, read on the forward strand.
CTTCATGCTCTCCCATCTTTCCGGTTTGAATTCCTCAACATCAGGGCCCCAAAGATCTTTTCGGTGCTGCATTGCATAAGTCGGAATCAAGATTTGTGTTCCTGCGGGGATGAAGACTTTGCCTTTGCGGTCCTCGCCCCCTCCAACGGGCAACGTCGTATCTCGCAAAGCAACTCTTTCATTCATAGGAATAACAGTGGCAATTCGAAGGGCCTCTTTCATCACGGATTGTAGGTAAGAGCAGTTGCGCAGGATGTTGAAGTCAATCTTTGTGCGAGTCGGATGGTCGCCAAAGGTGTTGATGACTATTTCCCGCAATTTGGCATAAACATCAGGGTGGCGCGCCAAAAAATAAAATACCCATCCTATCAGAGATCCTGTGGTGTCGCGTCCAGCAACGAGAACGTTGAGTGTTTCACCACGTAGTTCATCTCGGTCCTTGGTGTCCTTGGCCAGCTCATCAAGAAGAACAAATTTTTGCTGCTTCGGGTCGTCGTCATATGCGACCTTTTCGGTCATTTCTAACTTTTCAAGCCTAGTGGCTATGATACCGTCAACCCATTTGTGCAGGCTGTTACACGCCTTGCGGAACTTCCGTGTGTTAAGCAGCCAGTAAAACTTGTCAACTTCAACTCGCCGGTGCACGGCCATTTTCGCATTGTGAAAATGTGTTGCCATTTCAACCCCCTCCTTGGTGCCTTGTTGAGAATGAACTGACTGACCATACAAGAACTCGGAAGCGGTGTCAAGTGTGAAATTGAAGAAAAGAGGTAGCAGATCTACCTTATTTGTCCACTTCGTCGTCGGATCTGAAGGTAGTCTCTTCATCAGTGCTTGAACATGCCTCTCTTCACGATCAACGTCAGATACGATTTCCCTTGCGAATTGAGGCCTTAGACGTGATCGTGAGTGCTTCCAGTCCCATCCACGTGTCGTGAAAATTCCCTTCCCGATCATGGGCAACCAACTCATTTGACGGAAATATGAAATGTCAAAGTCGCTGCTTTGAGTGGAAAAAATAGCCCTCATATTCTCCGGGTCACGCGTGACGAAAATCTCATAATCAAAAATTGGAACTCGAACAGTATGACAGTCGGGAGAAATGCTATTCATCGTTTCCATGATGTACTGAGGATTTCGATCCTCGTTCGTGGCTTGCATAGACTCTTCAATTCCATAACAAAGTCAGTACATATGTGCAATCTTAAATCTTAGTTGAATAAATAGATACCTTTCTTAAGTGGTAAACCCAAGCTATTGGTCAACTCAAAGACCGGTGGTGGTAGACATCCTAGCTGAGCTTCCTTCAGTCGGTTTTGGCGCTTCCGAATTCTAGATTTGATTGTCCTGTAGAGGATAATCCCAACCAAGAATATCGCCAGAAGTTTAGGCAAGTACATCGTAGATAATATCTGATGAGATACAGAGAAAAGCTCCTGGTAGCGGGATGAGTGTTTCAAAGGGGAAAGAAGAGAATAAATGTAGAAATTTGTTTCCGGAAAACGCTTGATTTGTACTGTCGTCTTGAACCACCAAGCATTCAGGGGCTTTCTTCACCCCTCTGGTCTTGCTTAAAGTCAATACTTTCTACCCTCAGCTAATTGGATGCAGATAGCACACTACTTTGGGCACTAAGACATTAAAATTGCATTCCCAGTGAGAGCAGTCAGACCTTGGCTTATTTCCTGCGAGGGGTGTATGCAGGGTTTCGCTAGTGAAAACAAGACATCCAAGTGGAACTCTTGCACGACAGATAGAAACTTAGTAACAAATAAACAAATATTCACAAGTTACTAAGGGATTTTCCCCTCGCAGATGGAATTTCTTAAAAAAATAAATAAACTGTTACCGTGACGGGTGCTAACTAGAGTCACTGCTTTAAAAGCGCCTCTGGCTGCGGCTACTTCTTGATGACGGAGGAAAATTGAGGGAGATCCCAAGGACAAGCTTTGACCATGATGAGTTATTAAACTGTACGTCTCCAGAAATGTGTGAAGTATTCAAAGTGGTGCTAATCGAATAAACTACTTTTTTTGGTCTTGATTGTTTAGTTAGTGAGATGTGACCAGTCACACACGCATTCATCCCTTGAGCTCTGGTGATCTGCCCGCGCAAAGCGTGTGCATCCAGGCCAGATCATCGAGAAACAATATCAATGGAGAGAAATTGGGCAACAAAAATGACTCCTTCTCTAAGGTCTGACCTGGCTGCCGGAATTTTTCTCGGCGTTTATACCAACGATATCTAATGCTAGCTATTGACAACTGCGCAGTTTCTGAAAGGCGCTCCCATAATGTTTGTATTTCCAAGTGCAATATTCATAAATCAGAAAAGCTATCGTTTCATGATACCTCGTCCTATTCAAGATGAAGTTTATTACAATACGAAATCCAAATGCTAACAGGAAATTTTCCCAAACATGCGTTGAAGGATAACATGAGTAACCACAACTGTCAGGATGCAGTAGAGGATAATATCGCCCCATAATGCACCCGGGAAAAGCGCATTGCTTTTAACTTTCTTGCTTTCTATAGTCGCATATATTGACCAGTACATAAGTACCAGTATTAAAATCGCAATGTTTCGTGGGGCAATATATGAGCTTTTGCTCAGCAAGCTTTCATAAGATTAGCCAAACATATTTTCCACAAACAAATAGATAGTAGGACTAACCAACAAAGTAAAGAAAGAAATACTAGGCCGACTGCCCCTGCAATAATTCCGAACCAATCTGTTTTGTCTTGCTGTAAACCCCCCTTGTCTTCGGGGATATATCTATGCAGGACATGTAGTGCAGGGATACTAATCATCAAACTAGGGATCAAAGGTCAGCGAAAGCTCAAAATTGTCATAATTCTCTACTTATTATACTGACAGCCAAGAAAATTGCCCTATATCTGGCTCTGATAACCGGAACGCAAATTTCCCTCCACTATAAGCCCCCAAATTGCTGACGCCAGCGACCAGGAGGTAACTCGCGAATGATGGTAAATAGGATTCAAGGATACTCGGCATATTGACTAGAGCAATAATGCCGCCAATTGATGCAATATTGAGTGAAGCATGGGTTGAAGCGCGTTCAGTAACAACCTTGCCTTCCAGTAATAAGAGGGGAATTATCGACCAGAGGAAGCCTGCCACATAAGTTCTTTTAATACCGTATATGCTGCCCAGTCTATCACCCGCAAGAAATGACATCAAGCTTGTTAATCTACGTAAATGCTCGAATTAGCCAGAATTCATCTCCGTAAGGAGAAAGAAGGTCGTCTCGCTTAGCGAATTATTTGAGGGAATCCAAGAGCATAGACGCACGAGACTAGCAGGGTCGATACGTAGGAAATAAAACAAATCCCTGCGTCGCAATCTTTGTCTACATAGAAGCTCGATATAAATGCGGACCCTAGGAAAAAGCCCTAAAAACCAGGACGAAAGTTTGACGTTAGCGTGTGACTATTTAAATGGAAAAAGTGACGGCAAGCTGCAGGACCAACAAACCCCTAAGTATGCTTGATACAATAAGGCCGTGAGTGTTAAACATGTTGAGTGACTTGAGTGACTTATTGTAGTCATTTTTCTTCACGTAGTCGAGAGACCTTCAACATTGAGGACGCGATTAGATGTGTACCGGAAATGTAAGCATGGTTCAAAATGCACGCAATAACAAAGATGGCTCCTAGGATGTGGAATAGTTATATACTTTCTTCAGTAGCTATACGGCTCCTACCAACACCCATAGCTCATCACAGAGCCCACAAAACCTCGCTTCGCCGGTATTTTGCCTTGTGTGCCACGGTATAGAGTGCGGCTGCTCATTGGCCAGCAGAGATGTTAACAAAGCGGCCTGCGGCGGGATGAACAGGTTGCATCTAGCCAGCCCTGGCATAGCGGCGGGATGTCGTGGATTTATGGAGGCGGGCCGCCGTGTCCGCTCCCAACCGCAATATATTCCCTCCTCCAAGTTTTGACGCATGTGTCACCCCAGAGTTCCAGACAGTCAGCCTACATGAAGGCCCGTATGCCGAAACGGTCATCCATTGCATGTGATTCCTGTCGTGCGAGGTAAAGCAGATCGCCGCCCTGGGCCCAGAAGCTTGTTGTTCCACTGACTCGCAAGCCTTCAGAAAGCGGAAATGTGATGGTAGCATGCCGTGTAGCGGGTGTTCGTGGAGGCGTACGAATTGCTCATACTCTGCAGTTGGAGAAATGTCGGTAGCACAATAACACCAATAGTCAGAAGCTGGACCAGGACGAGTGGGTACTGACTGACTATAAGAACCTCTGGCTGACAAGAGAACTCTAGCTCGAAGGCTAGACTGGCAACAATTGAGCAAGACAGGCTCTCCAATAGGGCTGATTCAGTAGTCCAACAACCCTTTGTGAGCCAAGGCTTGACAGAAGACTATGAAAAACTTGATAGTGTCCGCTCTCCCGCCGATGGCCGAGGCGGTCCGCGTATGGGGGTCTCGCTTTCGGTACCATCTCATCCATCCTCGAACAATTCTCCGGGAGCAAGCTATCAAATAAACATCGAAGACGACAGTTCTCTGCCTCCATTAACTATTCCGCTGGGCCACCGGTGTAGCAACGACAGTCTTTTGGCGCTCCCCCAAGTTCAGTTGTTGGTTGGCAGATATCCAGACGATTTCTTTTTCCGTGTCGAATCACAACGTTCATGTCCGCAAATACAGACATTCAGCACCGTGGAAGATGATTTTGTGTTTCCCCGAGTAGATGAAGAAACTTCATCGTCACTGAAAGATAGGTTTTCCCAGACAATTCATCTTGTCAACCCTTTCATCGACGAACCCACTTATATCGAAAGGTATAAGTACGGTTTAGGGTCGGACGCAATGAACATCAACCAACGCGCAGTTGTGCTTTTAGTATATGCGCTTGGAACAATTGGTGGAAAACGCATAAATGAAGATGGCGCAGATGATGAAAATGTCCCGGGAACGCAATTCTTCAATCCTGCCTTTCATATATTGACGAGATCATGGGCATCATGCCTGACTGGTGACATCACGTTGGCCCAAGGCTTGATTCTGTGCTCTCTTTACTTTTGCTATATTGCACAGCCTTTAAGAGCTTGGAAGGTTATACACATGGCATCCACAACCGTGCAACAATTATTGATTACGTACGTGTCCTTGTAGTGGATTTATTGTGATGTACTTGGCTGACGGGCCTCGTGAAAGATCTCGCAATACCTCATCGCGTTCTCTAGAGACTGACGAACTTGCTCGGGCCGCATGGTCTTGTTTCGTGGTAGAAAGGTAAGTCTTGGGCTGATTTGTGGGGGTTTCTTACTGACTTAATGGCTGTGAGTGATCTGCTTTCCGAATTCCACCAACCTCGCAGCGGTATCGAGCATGTGGTGGACAAAATGGCTTTTCCAGGGTTTGGACGAGCTTCGACTCCATTGAATCTAGCATTCTTGGCCGATATCTCGATGCGACTGCTCCTAAATAGAGTACACTATTCTATGTATTCTTCCACTTCTCGGATCACCGCCCCGGATAACACGCTCATGACTATATGCACTGAACTCGATCGACAGCTACAGCTATGGTATAGTTCGTTGCCGGCTATTATCAAGCCGGACTTAGTGTCATCAAAAGATGCTAACCCGCAAACCTATATTCTGCGAATGCGTTATTGGTCGGCTAAAGATATCATTTTCCGGCCTTTTGTGATCTACGTTACATCGTTAGCACCTAATCAGGCTGTTTCGCCAGCAATAACGGATAAATGCCAAATATGTCTTTCGAGTTGTCGTTCTTTTCTTCTGGCATCGGGAGAATTTTTGTCGCAGTATACCTCGTATACTTATAGCGCATTGCATACGTGAGTTTAGACATACTGATATTCATCCTGGCCCAAAATGCATCCAGCCAATCACTAACTCTTTGATAATCCAGTTGCATTGGAGCAACTCTGCTACTTTCGCTCGCCGCTCTATCTCCAGCTCTTCAACATCTAGTTACGGATATTTCAGAGCTGCAAGCAACGGCTACTATGAGATTGGCACCTTGGGCAAAGCCAGGTACAAATATTGAGTGTGCGCTTGAAATTTTGAACTCCTTGAAAACAAAGTTGCGCTATCAATGAGTTGAAATTTTTCAAAATTTCGATTCTGAAAATATTTGTCAATACAGTAAATAATAGAGAACCAAGGGTACCTGTTAGCCATCATGAATATTAATTAAATATACGCGACAAGGACTTCGTTTAGTCTTGAAACTTATAACCAGTACCCATTCTTTTGAGGCATGATATCATAAAATTAAGTGTTTTGAATAATGAGAGCATACCTCCCTCCTCTAATCATTCTCAAACACTGGAGTGCCTTCAAACGGTAATAGCCGAAACAGAATCATTTCGGGCCAGCAACTCCCGAGTTGATGCCCAGTCGTTAGTCCTTTATTCCGAGTTCGTTGTTTTAATCTGATCTCAGTGAAACGTTAACTCCCCTTTTTTCTCCACCAATAATTATTAAGTCCCCACACAAACAGGGTTCGGCTTCAGCGACGCAATTTTATCTGGTGTGTCATCTGCATCAGGCCATTAAGTAATTATCCCTGCTAGTGCCGGCACTTGCAGAGATCCATTGCCTCGATTGTGGGTTAGCACAATATTTGGAGTACTAGGATTGGCAAACTCCCTCGCGCATGACGAGAATTGGTGCACAGTGCGACAACTAAATAAAAGTCGATTCAATCGCAAACAAGAAAGGCCACTAGCCTATCTCGTTCCTGATAGGACGAAGCGAAGAAGGAAAATCAATGCAAAAGCAAATTCTCCGGCTTGCGGAATTTCAATTGACCGCAGAGTCAATCGACAAATCAATATAGGGGAATGGTGTGTGCCGCTGCGGAGTCGAAGGTCTTGTATTATTACACAATTTACTAGAAACGTTTGCCCCTGGTGGAAAAATCATGTCCCTTTTTTTAAAGATTGTAGGGATCGACACATGGAGTCAATTGAACGAAAACTCCATATAAAAGGCATCCCAAAGTGCCGTGACAAATCCGGAAAAGACGAAACATGTCTATGGAAAAGCAAGGGAACACCACGTTAAAGTTATAATGGCTCTCTTTTCCAAATATCTGGCATTACTATTTTTCTTGGGCTATGCGGCAGCTCAACTCTCCGGCACTGTCGGGCCATTAACAAGCATCACAAGCAAGAAAGATAAAGCACTCTGCAATGTAGTCGACTACGGTGCCGTTGCAGACAACTCAACCGATCTGGGGCCAGCATTGACAGATGCCTTCGAAGCCTGTATAGATGGAGGACTTGTCTATATTCCCTCTGGTGACTACTTGCTCGAAACGTGGGTTACCTTATCTGGAGGATCAGCATGGGCTTTGCAAATGGATGGTGTCATCTACAGAGGCGGGACAGATGGCGGAAACATGATTTACATCGAACACGCGACGGACTTTGAGTTGTTTTCATCAACCGATGGTGGCGCAGTTCAAGGTAGTGGATATCTCTTCCATATCGATGGCAATATCGACGGTCCAAGAATACTTCGGCTATATGACGTGACAGACTTTTCTGTGCATGATATTGCGTTGACAGATTCACCGAGTTTTCATTTTACTATGGATACGTGCACCAACGGAGAGGTGTATAACATGGCCATTCGGGGAGGAAATGAGGGAGGCTTGGACGGCATTGACGTATGGGGCACCAACATTTGGATTCATGATGTGAGTGCGCCCCTTAATCTTCAAGTCCACAGCCACAAACTGACATCATGAAAAGGTCGAAGTTACAAACAAGGATGAGTGTGTCACAGTCAAGGTATGAATCCCCCTCAACATGGCCATACACACACGCACTTACACAGCGGGCCTTAAACGTTTGCCATGGACGGCTCTAATATCTTCATAGAGCCCTGCATCAAATATCCTAGTAGAAGATATCTACTGCAACGTTAGTGGTGGGTGCGCAATCGGCTCCCTGGCTCTAGACACTGCAATCAGCGATATCCTATACAGAAACGTTTATACCTGGGATTCCAACCAAATGATGATGATCAAGTCAAATGAGGGCAGCGGAACTGTCGAGAATGTCGTATTTGAGAACTTCATCGGTAAGGGCTATTTGGACTTGACCTTGTTACATTGCTATATACATGCTGACCAAGCTACTTTGTGTTTCAGGTCACGGAAATGCCTATTCTCTCGATATTGATAGTTACTGGTCTAGCGAAACAGCAGCTGGCGGTGAAGGGGTCACGCTCACCAATATCACATTCACGGGTTGGACCGGTACTGAAGCCGATGGGGCTCTCAGAGGCCCCGTTCGCGTAGTTTGCCCTGCTACGAACCCTTGCACGGACATCACCATCAGTGATTTTGCAATGTGGACCGAGACTGGCGATACGCAATGGTATTTATGCGAGAGTGCGTATGGAAGTGGATTCTGTCTCCATGCAGACGATGGCACTTTGACGAGCTACACAACTACTACGACTGTATCGACAGCCCCTACTGGCTATTCCGCGGCGACCATGGCTGCTGATCTAACTGCCGGCTTTGGAACCACAGCATCCATCCCGATTCCCACAATTCCAACCAGTTTCTTCCCTGGAGCGACACCCATCAGTAGTTTGGCGGTGGATATTTACCACTGAGTACGGCTTTGGTGGAAGAATTATGTCTAGTATTGTACATCAACTCATTTTCGATTTTATCACATTTTGTTAAACCAATTGCTTGACTTGTAGACTAAAATTACTGCATTCGTATACTCTACCTAAAATGTTCCTGATACTGAGTATTCCATGTGGCTTTAACCTTAAATCCATAATCTGGTTGGCCTACTTAATCTCTGGAAATACTTGTACGACTATTCAGCATGAACTCCCTCGAACTGGAGATTTTGGTTACTAGTAAAGAGAATGTATGAAATGCAAAGTTGATTTATAGCAAAATATATACCTTTACATAGCTGTGGTCTTTGGTCCATTATACCATTTCCTCGCAAAGAGAAAATAATACAAGGCTGCGCCAATCCAAATAGCGCCATTGATTACTATGGTATAATTCATAGTGCTCGCTAAAGCAATCAATACTTAGTACGTGGGCGAAAAATAAAAATCCAAATAGCAAAAGGGAGCATGAAACTTACGTGATGGATCAGGGCCGCCTGTTGGGAACATGCAGAGTATAATAGCAAAAACAAGATATGCAACCGCTGTGATAGCAATTGGTTTGCTGAAGACTCCAGTGTAAAACTCGCCAGGACGAAATTTTCCTGTTTTATCCCCCCAAATCAAACGACACAGAATGGGGACACCCCAGGCGACATCATTGCCGGCGACAGCAAGGGAGAACAAGGCGTTAGAGGCCGCGCTGTCAATAAGAGTCAAAAGTCCAATTATAATGGCGATAATAGCGACACCCCAGACTGTTCGTACTGGTTGGTATTGGATGCGTTTGCTGACGTGCCGGAAAAAGTCTGAAAATGGAAGTGCACCGTCGCGCGAGAAAGCCCATGTTTGGCGGGAGGCGGCGACCAGCTGTGTCAAAAATGTTGTTAGTCAAATATTTCTATACATAACTTATCGGAACAACACCGATTAATAATCAAGGTTTAAACGAACAATACTCAAGCCCATGAAGAACTGAACAATTGCAACGACAGCCATAAATCCAAGGGCGCCGGACTTTCCAAGAGAGTCATAATATATCTGTGCCATGGGCTGCCCAAAGGAAGAGTCAATCAAGCCATTGAGATCTGTGTTCATGCAAGCGGCCATAACAGCTAGAGACAGGAAACCCAATATTCCGCAAAGGCCGATGGAAAGGACAATTCCCAATGGAACAGCTCGACTTGCGTGTGTGGCTTCTTCACTCATGTGAACGCAAGAATCAAAGGCTCCGATGGTCCAAATTGGTGACAGCCAGGCCAACATGAATGTCCAGCCAGTCGGCCATGTGGTAAGATTTTCCATGTGTCCAAAAACATACTTGCCCGAGTTGATAGCAACGCCATTGCTATGATTGCCCACGGGGAGAGCAATCACAGTTGCAACCACAAGTCCAATATTGAGAACAATACAAATCGTCTGGATGCGGTTCATGATACGGCCCATGAATGTTGCCATGAAACCATGCACAACAACGGTTCCGAGGTAGGTGGCGTAAATGACGGGGCGAGACGCTGTCCAGTTCCCATCTCTCGAAATAGATACGAGAGAAAGCAACATGAGAGCAAACCCATCTGCAAACTGTTGCATTAGCGCTGACATGATGAAGAAGGACCGATAAAAAGCCAGTATTCTCACAGTCAATCGAACATAATCCTCCGACTAATCCAAGTGTATTGCTATATCCAACCACGAAACTCAACGGATTTTTCCACTTGTCACTCGAAAAATAATGCGTCCAGAAGTAAAGACCTCCCGCAGTCGGCATCGCTGATGCTAAATCGGCCTACTCTGGCTGTTAGTGTCCAAGGTTCGCGCCATCTGAAATGGATCTAACGCGCGTACCATTGCAAGACCAACGAGCAAGATAAAAAAACTCGCAACAAGCCATCCTTAAATATTCCTTGTGTTAGTAGTCTGCTATTGGAAAGCTTCGTATGTTCAACATACCCTACGTGAATTAGCAAAGATCCCAAATCAGATACTCAGCGGAGTGACCAACCCAAACCATTCCCACGGGTCCGGCGGGAAGAGAGAATGAAAGCGTCGATGCAATTGATGGGAGCAGAGCCATGATACTGAATGCAATGGCAAATACCTGAGTCGTCGAGTAGTGACGCCGCAACTCCTGCTTGTAGCCCAATTGGGCTGAGCGCAAGTTGTTAATAATTGGTCATGGTATTTGAATCTTGAAAATAGCAAATATCACAAGTCTTACCCAAAAGATCATTATCGTCATGTTCAGAAACCTCTCCTTTCTCGATTGCACCCTCAACGGGATTGCCGGTGGCCTCTGGCAGCTGATCAATTTTTTCCTCTATTTTTGCAGCCATCTTCGCGATCAAAACCAGGCGGATGTCACCCAAGTGATTGGGAACGAGATACGATGAGCAGAATGTCAGAAAAAAAGCTAACTCCGACCTGGCGACCACTGCCGTTTATGTACTCAGCTTATCGGGCTAGAGATGCATGTTACACTGGCAAATGGGAATTATCCTCCCAATAAGGAACATAGCTGCGCGGTGGAGGCGTTAGATAACACGCCTAGGAACGTCCGAGAGTCATACCACTTAGTCTGGTCGTGTTTGCGTGGCACGGGGGACCACAATCTATAATATGCGGAAATTAACGACATCAGTCAGGATGATAGTGAGAAGACTAGCAGCTTTGCACTGCTTATCAGGAATGCGGCGCCACCAGTCAAGCTATGCTTTTCAGCCTTCGGCCACTTCTCAGCTAAGATGTCAAATCCCAAACTCGACCGCAGATATTTTTTCTAATATATCAAACATGTACGCTTATTCACTCACATCTGGCTTCTAACATGAAATCCGGCACTGAACAATGCCAGCGTAACAGGTCCAAAAACTTATGGCAAAAGGTCTCAGATCGCAAGTCGCATGGTGGCCGATAGCGCTAAGAAACAGCAGGATCCGCGGGCATGCCGCGAGGCGCAGATCCAAAGCTACATTGGGAAGTTTCATGGCGTTGACGCTTATCGCCGAGTTACCATTGGACAGCGGCTTGGCCGTTGAAGATTCCCTTTCATCATGGGTGCCTTCAACTTAGTTACATCGTATGTTCCGCGACTATTCCGAGATTCCGATATTCAAGTTCCAGGGTTATTGTTGCTCCTCTGCATCATGGGATTGCACTCGCCAGTTGTGATCCCTTCCTGGGCCGAGAAGCTTTCGGCATGGTGAAATAGGGCGGGCACATCAGAGCAGCTGGCAGATCAGCCTACTCACGAAGCCATGGTTGATACTACTCTGAGTCGACACAACAAAGTATCAAACACTTTTCCCCTGCACTAGCCATGCAAGTTAATATGACGGCATCTACAGTGAATCATATTTATTTTGGTTTATGCTGAGTTGCCAGTATTTTCACAGATTGTCACTGAATTATATGTAGATAATATATGACAGACCCGCAAACATAATAACCAGCAACAATAATACCACGTAAAACATAGGATAATACCACGTAAAACATAGGTTCGTGTCCACTAGCATTACCAGTGAACGGTTCATAAAAGAGACAATAACCTTATAACTCGTAGGCTTAAACTTGCCCTCCGAATGTATTGGAAGGTCAATGATACAGATTCGAACATCAAGGAAAAACGCCACGAACGCCTGGTGAGTCAAATATAATAAACAAGATAATCACGGATTGCTCCAAAATTTTATGAAAGCTGTCGCCTTTAAAGGGCGTATGAAAAGAAGACTAAACAAGAAGAAGACGACGGAAGAGATAGAGACAAAAAAGTAGGTGAAAGAAAAAACGCGTAGTCGAAACTTATAAATCAAAAGAGAATGACATCGAGCCAAGTAAATTAAATGGCCATGGCAGGTAACTGCAACATTATCGCAACCCAAAGGCAATATAAATGAAAGGATTTTTTGTCAGAATCGTGGTCCGTTTTTGAAATGAATCGCCAGCCTGTAAAACCACCCAAACCAAGGGCAAGGCAATATGCATGGAGAGGCAAAGCAAGATAAACAGGACAAACGAAGGACCAAAATATCAAAGTTGCTGCGAGCGTGACGCGTCCTGTTCTTGGGCCCATGATGAGAGGCAAAGTAGTGCGACCTTTAAGCCGATCACCCTCTATGTCCCGGAAGTCTTGAGCGTGAATGGTAGTCAAGATGACGATTCCAAACACTACCATCCACGCTTTAGCGGCCCTCGTCTCAGAGTGGTTCGAGACGATAGAAAGACTGCCGAGAGAGTAAAATACGTAGCCGCCAGCAGCCAATAAATTGCGCATAAACCAATCCTCATTTCCTCCCTCATTATCGTATAACCAGTACAGTACAAACAACGCCAGAGTTTCTGGAATTACTCCAGTGACATAGCTGATAAGCAGTGTCAAAGGGATCATTGTTTGTAAAAGAAGGAAGGCTGCATTGGGACTGATTCTCCCGGAAGCAATCGGTCTTGAAGGTTTGTTGATGCGGTCCTCTTCGATGGATTCGGGGGAGTTTTGGTTGTTGATGTCAAAAACCATTAATACACCCCACAGCCATGCCAATGCTTGCGGACATTTGTACAAAAGAATAGTGATAGAAATAGGTTCGGCAGTTAGGCCTGAGTTTGAGAGTGAACCCAAAATGCCGAAAGTGATGCATGGAAGCATGACGGTTGTGATATCTGAGTAGAAAAAGAGGTAAATGATATGGAGAAAACGAAGCAAACTTTGCCAGCTTGGGACCTCTATGAAGGTCTGGTCCGATAAGTTGAGTATTTTGTTTATAGTCGCGAATTTCTCTGGTTCTCCATATTCCTCATACCGAAGCTCGATCCGAGAAGATTCGAGGTCGAGGTGCGATATCATTTTTTATTTCACCTGAAATATTGGATTTCGCAAGCTTGAATATATACTGAAGGAAATATTGGTGGGAATGGATTTATTTAGAGACAAAGAGTGATATGGTTGGATATGAGGACCTGCCTTTGCACTTGGATATATCCTCTTCGAAGTTATCTTAAATAATGGAGAGAGCGAAAGACTTTGAAGTTGGCGAAAACCCTTGACTTGTACAGGGATTTGAAATGAGCGAGTATTTGAGCTTATTTATGTTCAAGCGATCCTTGAAATAGTAGGATTGCATACCAAACCAAACCGGAGAGACAGGAGTTGTGTGACGACGCAGTGGCCATATTGAGATCCATGAACTATACCACAGACCATTGCTTGAATCTCCATAGAAAGGCAAAGATACCCTACAGAATGAGTATGAGATAGTTGTGGAACGTTATGGACTGAACCATGATGCTGGATCTAGATCCACCCAGGATGCACAGTCATAGTTCCACTCGTCCTGACTGGTTACCAAACTGGTCCTGTAGCGTTGGCGATCGTCGTCATGAGCACATTCATCATGCAAGTTAGCGGATACGTTGGGCAATCGGAAAGGGCGGAAGAACGGGGCGAGAACCTGTTTGGGAATATCAGGTATCAATTTCATCGTTTCACGTTATTGTTTAGTTAGCATGTTGCAGATAGTGATTAATGGAACCCGGAATTCGACTGGTGGATGCATCACTGCTTCCAGACCACGGGATCGACACCTAGGTGAGGAATAGAGGGTCGTAAACGGAACGCAAGTTAATCGAAGAACTAAAATTCTAGAGATGAAACAGTATTATTACGCAGATCGGAGACATCGATTCGGTGGGGACAGCATCTCTTGTACCTGCCTCGGAACAACGTTCTGATAATAGTGTGAAGAATTGAGAAAGGAAGGAGGCCATAAGGAACCAAAAAGGGACGGAGAAAAAGCAATGAGCATAATAGTGCATACATACTAAGTACCAAGTAAGCACTAGGTACATACCTCACGTTGGTCATTGTGCAATCCAGTGTGGCTGATAGGCAAGGTGGTAAAATAGGAAGAAATTGAAACTCCCTCAGAGCCAACAATTCCTTCTGGGTAGTGGATGCATGATTCTCGATTCCAAAATAGACCATGCACACTACGAACTACTACACAGCATCAATACTACAAGACTAACTAGGTCGGCCTCGGGTGCATCCGTTAGCCAGGAAATTAAACATAGTGGAGGAATATGGATTATATTGGGGAATGCACGGTACCTTTGAACGTCGAATTTTAGTTACCTGGCCGCGAAACTACACACATCTGGAGTATCACCGAGGAAATCCGGGCGCGACCACTAGGAAAATCACTAGTCGCCCAAAATTAACCTTTTATCCTCGCCTTCCATATTTTTCTTCTAATCCTGTGGCTTTGCTACTTGTATTTGCTAGCACTTGGCTACTCTGTATTTGCTTTTTCCTGGCGGTTTCCCCTCTGGGCCTGGGATCGTCGGAGATGGACGATCTTGTGAAACGAGGAACAGGCGTTCCGGGTGAAGATCAAGAGCTTAAAAGAGAGCCAAAGCTAGAACAATAAGTAGGAACACACCAGTTCAGTGTGGTATTTCTAATTCTTATATTGTATCTAGGGGCTTGTTTCTGAAGAAGGATATGTCTTAAGATTCATTTGGAAGGAACCGTGCAAAGTGGTATGTAGACATGCGCCTAGACCTAACAGTCAGTCAGCTAGACCAACTAGTGTATATTTGTATTCTCCTCTTACCACTTACTTGTCGTTTTAGATCAGACTACCTAGTACATGGTCGTAAACATTGAAATGAGCTTGTGCTAGATGTGCATGTTAGCACCAACCAAGATCACCTTGTTTATTTTTCCTTCGGTAGAACGGAAATACTGAGTTTGGAAGTGTTTATGGGTGAAAGAGAGTCGGGATTTCTGCAAATCTCACTATGTAGTGACTTTCAGATTCAGGACTATGGCAAAAGGCTGACATCTTAGATCTTTTCGTTTGGCATGAATTACCGTGATTCATGGCTTCTAACGCGAGTCATGCAAACTGCAGCATCAGAATGCAGGTTCTGAGAAACCTCGAGCATCCGAGCCAGCTAGCTGATGGCGGCTGAATGAAAGCCATGCACGACATCCCCCGCAAAGCAGGGATCCAGCATGTGTGATGCCGATATATGCGATCAAATAAATATTTTATACTCTCTTATTGGATATGACCTGTTTCTCTGTTCTCGTTGCTTCTCTTCTAATGCGGGCTTATAGTATGAAAATCCCATCAGCCTTGTAAGCTGATAGCTAAATTGAATGTAAGACATGTCGGATTTTAAATCGAACAAACGGCAATAAAACGGTTGATACTCCGGTGCGCCTAGTTCCATTGTACAATGGGTTTATATTACGACTTGACAATTAAATTGTGTTCGGCTTAAGTAGTCAATCTCGAGGGATTTATATCGAGGGATTTAAAGAGCCGCCTTTTCTGAGTAATGCAGCTAACAAAGCTATACATATTTAATCCCGACACAGTGTGAGACGCTTTAAAAGCAGTGTGTGTCATCTTTCATGGCTCAGTCTCATCCTGATCCTATCGGAGCGTCTGCACGAAATCATCCATTTCGATGCCAAGTCATGAAGCTGATAATTTATTTTTATAGCACCTTTCAAACCATCTGGCGACACAGGTCTTGAATACACCAATGCAATATACGTCGCTTATGGCGGCACCAACATTTTCTTTAATACTGTCAATTTGGTCCGGGTACAGTTCATGATCGTTCGAATTATTATTGCTGTTATATCCGATTTACCCTTCCCCGAGGGCCTGTCTTGTACTACTGAATTTGACTGGCTATGCTGGTCGAGGGCACGCCTACTAGCCAAGCGAACCGGAAAACCAGGTTATTCAGAGATATCTTACTGGCGAAAGTTTGTTTCTTCTTGATAAGGAACGAACACGAAGAAAGGGATGATCCGCTTATAGCCACATCTGTCTCAGACGGCAATGTCCAGGCTTTGGCATCGGTGCCTTGTTCAGCAACTTGATATGGCAACTGCGAAAGTTGAACGATCCCATGCTCAAGCCCGAAGGTCATTTCTCGCTGAATCGCGTCAAGGAATCTGCAAACATCAGTTCAGGAGCGAGGAGGTCCGCTATCATCAAACAATACCTCGAATACGACTCAGAATTAGAACACGTATTCATAGTGAGGTATTCGAAAATTGTTCCATTGTCGTTGGGATTATAAATTCTCTCATTATATATAAAAATCAGTTAGAATAATACACACTCTACTTTCTAGGTACTCTAAGTTGGCTTGCATACTTAGTTAACTAACCGAGGCGTGGCTTGTGGCTGACTAAAGGAACTTGGAAGAATGCCGGTCCACGTATCACGTCAATGTCAAGACCAACCTCGTCAATCATACCGGCAAACCATTTCGCAACCTACTTATATCATCGCATGTCCTGCGCACTATCGCAAGTAATTAGATAGTTGAATTAAATACGACGGAAATGCTCGGTTTCTTATCACGCCTGTATACAGGTTACGTTGCCCCGCCTGAGGCTCCGAAGACAGACGATGCACTGCGGTTTGGAATACTGGGCGCGTCATTCATCGCGTATGTTCGATGACTTTTCACATATGCAGCAGTCCGCCTTATCAAACGAATTTGGAACTGAAACTAGGGCTTTCAATGCCTAATTATTTTCTAGACCAACGGCCTTGATTTTGCCTGCGAGATCACATCCTGAAGTGATCGTGGCATGTATTGCAGCGCGAGATCGTGTGAGAGCTGAGAAATATGCAAAGGCACACGGTATTCCGAATGTCCACGATACTTATGAAGGTATTTTTTCTTGATTATTGCCTTTGGAGGACGGTTGTATACATGTCTATTGTGGATATCGTAAAACCATATCGACAATGTACAACTGACAATCATTCTCATCAGACGTCATAAACGACCCTTCTATATCTTGTATTTATATTTCTTTGCCCAACTCGCATCATTACGAGTGGGCTTTACGAGCGATCAAGGCTGGAAAGCATGTTCTTCTCGAAAAGCCATCGACTTCTAACGCCATAGAGGCAAAGAGCTTGTTTGAAAACCCTCTGGTCACAGCACCCGGTGCTCCAGTCTTGCTTGAGGCTTTCCACTATGCTTTTCACCCAGCATGGCAAACATTTCTTCAACTCATCCATCAAGACCACCTAGCAGGACCAGTAAAGACAGCATACAGCCAGTTCTATGCGTGGAGAGGCTTCACCCACCCGGACGACCTGAACGAAATTCGCTTTAGATATTCACTAGCGGGAGGCTGTGCAATCGATTTTGCCAGCTATAACATCTCTCACATCCGCCAAATGTTAAATGACTCACACCCAACGGTCCAAAGTGCAAAGTTTCGAATGCTATCCATGTCACGCGCCCCGCCGGACAAGCGAGACCTAGAGCAAATCGATGAGGCTGTAACAGCGACGTACAAGTCTGAAACTGGCGCCGAAGGCCGTATTGTTGCCGATATTCTCGCATCAGGTGGATGGCCGGTGATCCCAGCATCCTGGTCGAAGAATCTGCCAAGTATGGGGTGGCCCAAATGCATCGCCGAGCTGGAGGAGAAGCAAGTGGACAATGGTAATGATGACGGCATAAAGCTGGAGAATGGACAGACTCATTTTGTGCAACGAAGGGTCACCATGTATAACCACATAATGCCTAATATTTACCATAAAATCCTGGTGGAGGATCGCCACTCAGTTAGGCGTGGAGCAGAAACGGTGAGCTCGTGGATGGATAGGAAAGTTGTCAAGGCTTACGACTGGTCCGACAAGTCGGACGGTCGTCAAGGCGACGTATGGTGGTCGACTTACCGGTATCAGCTAGAGGAATTTGTTAATCGCGTAAAAGGCCGCAACGGAAGCGGGGTATGGTTCTCCAGGCAAGATAGCATGGACCAAATGGCTGTCCTCGACGAGACATATGAAAAAGGCGGTCTGAAGCCCCGTCCATCTCGCGTATCTGATTTAAAGGATTTGCAAATTTAGGAGTCCGATGTCGGGTTATGACTGAATATTGTGTTTGCGAGGCTGCTCACTGGGGTTCCAGAACGAGAAAATATAGATGTCTAAATCCTTCCCAGACAAGTTGTCGGTCAACAGTCCATCTATAAAAGGCATTGTGAACTGGCACCTGTGATCGTATATATCATTAGCAGGGGGCAAGTCTCCGAGTCATTTTGTTGCTATGATTTTGGTGCCGAGCTTAGCTCTAAAGACTTCTTGAAGCGTTAACCTGTCTAGAAAGTGCACGGGGTTAGCTTTTCTCTGCGACGTTGTACTCATGTTCCAGAGTGGTATTGCGGCAATTACCCCCATCCTTCCTCCACTTCTCCGCACTCTCTCCGCGAGTCACCCCACGCTCCTGAACCCCAAGTCGGACTTGCTCCGAGACTCGTCGACAAGTCTTGTTTTGTGACAACCGAGGAATCAAGGCGATCATCGGTGCTAGGAAGCCCTGAGCTGCGTCCGTTCCGCCTATCAAGGCTGTTCTAGCCGGCTAAATTGAAATCGTTCTCTGTGCGGTGTTTTTATGATTGGTTCCTGTAACTGTTAATACGCTTATTTTTGCACATACTCGGGGACTTTCCGTCGTATAACTAAAGAGGGCAGGACTTTAGTAATCATGGCATCGAACCTTTCTCGCAAGTGTTATTTAATGCTCCTTTGTGAACTAATATAAATTCTCTGCCAAGTCTGCTTGCTTTCCTTTCACATTTCCTTCCCGACTTGAGGAAATCTACTCGTCAAGTGCATGAATACGGTACTCAGAAGCAAGAGAAACGATGGGCCGCCCTCGATACCTTGGCCTCTCAGGCCAGCCTCTCGTCTATGCCGTCACATTTTGCTGCTCAATAGGCTTCTTTCTATTTGGGTATGACCTTGGCTACATGGGCGGTCTTACAACATCTCCAGAGTTTTTGGATCTATTTGGAAACCCCGACGCGTCCCTGCTTGCATTCATGGTTGCATCCTATGATGTTGGATGCATGTTCGGCGCCTTGTATCAGTTCCTCGTGGGAGATCGCTATGGCGGTCGTAAGCCCAATAATCTTGCAGGCGCTGTCATTGTGTCTATTGGCGCAATCTTGCAGACATGTTCGTTTGGACTGCCCCAGTTCCTAGTAGGGCGCCTCGTATCTGGGTTTGGTCTCGGTATGATGACGACTGTTATTCCCATCTGGTTATCGGAATGTACAACACCCAAGTCTCGAGGCCGGATGATGGCTATGCAATTGTCAAATCTGATCATGGGCCTGATTATTGCGAACTGGCTTGACTACGGAATGTCTTTCCACGCAGGATCCGTACAATGGCGTGTTCCCTGCGCTTTCCAGATTTTTTTCTGTCTGATTCTCTTTGCTTTTATCCCTTTCCTACCAGAGTCACCACGATGGCTTGCAGCCGCTGGTCATATTGATCGTGCCAGATACGCCATAGCTGCTCTCCGCGGTCTAGAGCTGGATTCTGAGCATGTGGTTGAGGAGGTCCGTCAGATCCAGTATGCCATCACCATCGAGGCCGAGGAAGCCGGGTCATGGGGCGATGCATTCAAGGACGGCGGAGTTAGCGGCTTCACTCGCGTTGCCCTAGGGTTTGCAGCTAATTTTTTCCAACAACTGTCCGGGGTGAACGTCATGTCTTCTCTGGGGCCATATGTATTCGAGAACTCAATTGGCATGAATCGCTACGACGCATTGCTTGTCTCGGGTGGATTGCAGGTCTTCTACTTTCTTAGCAGCCTCATACCTTGGTTTGTAATTAACCGTGTGGGAAGGCGCAAGTTGTTCATGATTGGCAGCGCAGGTATGGGAACATGTATGCTCCTCTCGGCGATTTTTGTCGGCATCGGTACGAAGAAGCTGGGCTATGCTGCCGCTGTCGTCCTGTACTTATTCCAAACGTTCTTCACTCTCGGCTGGCAATCCAACATGTGGGTGTACCCCAGCGAGTTACTGCCATTAAAGCTGCGGCTTCGTGGAGGAGCGATTTCGGTGATCTCACAGTGGCTCTTTACTTTCTTGGTCGTCGAAATCACTCCGCCTATGATCACCAACATTGGATACAAGGCCTACATTGTTTTCACAATTATCAACTTCGCCACTATCCCCGTGGTCTACTTTTGTTTTCCCGAGACGAGCCAACTACCATTGGAAGCAGTGGATCTTCTCTTTGCTGACCGAGACGGAAAGAGACCCAGCCTCTGGCGGGTAGTTCAAGACTCGGTGGACGAGAAGTTCATGGAGAATATTAAGAAAGAGCTCGCAGAGAGATCTGAGCTGGCGGCAGTCGATGAGGTCATGATCGATGGAAAAAAGCATGCCGATGATGCGTAATGGAGTGTTACCACTGGCGTATGCACGGTGTATCATATAATGAATCAATAGCGGGCTCGCAGATCGATGATCTTCGCCCGGAGAGCTACCTAAAATTACATGTATTGGTCACTGGCAGAATGACATAACAATTTAAGCTGTCCCCGGACTCAAGACATTTCCGATCTTTGGGTGATTGAGGCGAGGACTAATTCTTTTCTCTCTTTCAAAAAACGTGTCATATAGATATGCGTCCTTATATAAATAAACATACATCGATCCAAGGATCTACGGTTGACCGGGTCTAGAATAGGCTCATGCTGCAGGGAATTTGTCATGATGCTGCAACATCGAAAAATGTATTTTCGACATAAACTGTTTGTCTTCCTATATTACGGCGTATCAATGAATGAAGCTGCATTGGTGCGTATTGGAAACTCGCGATTTTTGTGGTTAGTTTATGAAATATTCATACGTACATTTGATGGTTAAACCTCCCCGAGGTCTATCATAATATCCAGAACTTGACAGGAAGAATGATCTTCGTCAAGTTGCAATATGTTTTGAGGAGAAGAAAAAGAAAGAAAGCGTTTACTGATGATACCACTTCGAGAAGATATACTTAAACGATGCACCGTCCAATCACCACACCTCGCAACAGCTGTGATTGGTCCTTTGTGCGAGAGCAGAGCTCAGAGAAATGATTGGCCAATTTGCCAGCTGGTGTGAGGATTATGTAAGCTGCGACAACGTCTCACACTTGATTGGCTAGCAGCCAACTAACGGTCATCGCAGCTGTCCAGCGCCCGCCAACTCAACCACACGTCGCTATGTTCCCTGCCCCAGTGCTCTTTGGCACGTGAAAAGGGAGACTTTATGCTTGCCTACACGCCAATTCTGCACTACTCCGGCCTGGTTAATTGATCCATGAACGGATCGACTGACTGCGCGCTTATCCCATTCATTTGAGCGAGCGCAACAAGCGCATTCGTCTATGGCAGCCTCAACAGGGCTGGCAAATCAAGCCACGACTCCTCGTCCTGACGACACCAAGAGCCCGCTACCACAGGCTCCCCAGACATTCGATAAGATCCCCGACGCCGATTCAAACACGGGACTGCAGGAATCTGGCCCGTCGACTCAGAGAGATGCTCCCGCTAGTTACAATAATAACAACATCAGTGTCTCGCATGGACTGCTAAGACGGTACCCAGCTCCCGGCGAAAAGGGGTCACAAAAGAGCAGGCTTCCTCCGGAGAAGGTGTTTTCAATTCAACTTGGCTCAGAGGTGTTCAGGCTCTCGGGAGCTTCAATTGCGTCGGACGGTTAGTTAATCAGTCGCGGTCATATTCAATCGTCCACCCTTTTGGCGCGCGTTGATAAAGATAAAACGATGTACAACTTAATGCTAACATTCTTAGAGCGCCATCTTATTTTTCCAATTTTTTCGAGGAACAGCTCGAGCATCACGAAAGCACTGGAACCGTGAGAACGCTATACATAGACCGCGACCCAGCTATCTTTCGCGAAATTTGCAGGCACTTACAAGGTTGGCGGTCATTCGGAGTCAATCATATATCTTCAACTCCTAATAATAGATAATAGGATACCATGTGCAGCCCCGAGATGGGACAGAATTCGTGAGGCTATACGCCGATGCGCAATTCTACAGCCGTACGTGTTCATCTAACGCGATTTACCAGTAGCCTAGCTGACTGGCCGTTTTATAGTGCCACGCCTTGTCGCACAACTTTTCGAAACAGAGATGTGTTGTCAAATCGGTGACCGGACGTTCCAGATCTCCAAAGACATCTTCTCTGCACCTGGGGACTCCCCCAATTTCTTCTCCCTCGGATTCTCCATCTATTTTGCGACTCCCTCGGACGTTTTTCCGGGGTTGGATAAAAACGGTCTATTGAGGCCCCCGTCTATGATTCCTCCTAGTATTCCAGGGCGGTCAGCAGAGGTCTTTGATCAAATACTACATCTCCTGAGAGGGTATCCGATACACATCAAAAATGAAGCCCATCGAGCAGAACTGTTGCGCGACTGCCGGTATCTTCACCTGCGCGGGGCCGAGCAGAAACTGATCCCCCACGACATTAGTTACAATCCAGAACGGGAACGTGTCGAGATTGTTATTCGATTGGAAGATATTCGCCAATCTGGAGTGCAATTCGTGGCGGACAGGGTGTCCCCACTCGACGAGGCAGCGTCCTCCGGGTGGGTGTTTTATGCGCGGCCCTTTGTCGACGACAATGCCTACGAATTGATCGTTGAGATTGGGGGGCAGAGCATGGTGATAGACTTGGACTCAATGCGGGCTGATTTCCGCGGGCTGGCAAAGGCGCGGATAAGCAGCCTCTTGCAGGTCATTGCCAACAAGCTCAACCTACCCAACAAAGCGCCGCTAGGGTTGATGATGATGGCGGGCGGTGTGAGCAAAGCCGGCGCTAGCCCGGGCCATTCACCTCTG
Source organism: Eurotiales sp. R13A2 (assembly GCA_023625935.1). Classification (NCBI taxonomy): domain Eukaryota; kingdom Fungi; phylum Ascomycota; class Eurotiomycetes; order Eurotiales; species Eurotiales sp. R13A2. The sequence goes on from JAMAFV010000003.1 coordinate 379,095, forward strand.
AGCGAAGACCGGCCCAAAGTCAGGATTGGCCCGGATGCTGATATCACTGTGGACGGAGAGTTGGATCTTACGACCGCGACTGAGGAATCTAGTTACAGGGGTTCTATCAATGCGAAGTCTAATACAAGATCCGCGGGCCCTCCTGCGAAACGGAGGCGGGAGGATGAAAGCAGCAGGTCCGGTCGATGGATGGTCCATACCGGCCAATGGCGCTTGCGGATTCAATCTGATGTATCTACCGGGCAGTTGGAGCTTATATTCGTAGCAGTCAAACTGGACGTGTTCACATCACAGAGAGCACGGAACCGGAAACGAGGGTTTCTGGGGTGATGTATGTAGTGAGTAGCCTAGGCAGCAAGAACTGATAGTGCGCCTCAAGATGCATTTGCAATCCATCCATCCTTACATGTATATCTGCAAGCCAGGCTAGTAAACTAGTAAATCTATGAGGCAACTTTGCAGCCTGAGCAAGCACATTTGAAAATTGACGGTGAGCACCGAGCAGCACTTTTATAATATACGCGAAATGCGCTTTTGTATACGCAAGCGCCAATCAGCGCCGGCCGATTCAGGGACGCTTTGCCAAGAACGGCATGTCGGATATCCCCAAAACAGCCTAGCGCGACAACGCTGGACCTCGGCACTTTTGCCTGTCTGGTGGTTCGCCACGCACTCGCTGTTAAGGTCCAACCTGCACATGTTGTGAGCAGCGATGAGGTAACTGTTGGGGATGGCTCACTGCCATGTTATAAATAAGGCCCGTCTAGACGTGCAACCGTAGTGTGTATATATATACCGAGTTGTGCAGCCATTTGTGTTGCGCCAAAATTAAAGCAAGAAAGCAATTGAACAAGAAGCAGCTCCTCCCAAAATGGCAAAATCAACGTCAGACACCAAAGTCACTCTGTACTGGTATAGTAATTCCCATTCTCTTTGTCGGGTCTTTATATAATAGCTAGACTCACTCACACCACAACCCAGGCTGGAGCAATCGCGTGCTCAATCCACCCTCTGGCTCCTTGAAGCCCTCTCAGTTCCCTACGAGCTCAAAACCTTTAAAAGAAACGCTGAGAAACTGGCGCCCCCAGAGCTCAAGGCCATCCACCCATTGGGAAAATCACCCGTGATTAGCGTGGAGCGGCCGGAGTACACAAAGCCGTTGGTTGTGGCCGAATCAGGCGCCATCTTTGAGTATCTCCTTGATCACTTTGGCGGCGAAGAGAAGGGCTTGATTCCCAAACGATTCGCAACGAAGGAAGATGCGGCCAAGAACCTGGAGACCGAAGAGTGGTTGAGGTATCGATACTATATGTACTATGTAGAGGGTAGTTTGATGCCGCAGCTGGTGACTTCTTTGATCATTGATGGTAAGTCAGCCGCTCGTCTCCTTTTTTCGATTCCTACATCATTATGGTCATTGGCTAAACGGGATCATTACAGGCGTCCGCAATGCTCCTGTCCCTTTCTTCCTCAAGCCCATTACATACACAGTCGCAAACAAAATCCAGAGCAGTTGGCTGGACAAGCAATTTGCAGTGCATTTCCCCTTCCTCGAGAGCCAGCTCAAGACTGCTCCCGGGACCAGCGAGACGCTCAAGGGAGGGCTCTGTGGGCCCCGATTCACTGCTGCGGATATAATGATTAGCTTCCCTATTATTGCGGCCACAGATCGAGGGCTGATCACCAAGGACAAGTTCCCCGAGATCGTGGCCTTTGCCGAGCGTCTGTCGAGTGACCCGGTGTATCAGCATGCTGTGAAGAAGATCGAGGAAACTGAGGGGAAATATGAAGTTTCTCCATAAGCTCGAATGTCTGTATATGCTTTTTTGAAACTGGAGTTGGGTTGGTAGAATTGATGCGGTTTACAATGGTCATGATTGTGCACGGCTGGTTGTAAATAACAATGTATTAGACCCGCTCGGCTTTTGATTTGAATATAAATCACTATGTCTTCGTCTTTGGGCAACTTCATTGTAAGAATAATTTCGTATTAAATCCTAGTAAATGGCGACTGCTGCGTTGATGCCTCAGGCCGCAACTTCCCTTTTACGCTTACCAAGTTAAGTTTAGTAGGCCCAAGTCTTGGCATGCGAACCTCTCTCTCTCATCATCTCCGGCAGCGGCAACCACCAACATCACCAGTCACACTGCCAGTCCACTCCCCAATCTCCTCACAATGGCTGGCCCGAGCAAATGTACGTGATATGCGATCAGTTCTGGCCCTTCCCATTGCTTCGTATCCGACACATACTGACTCAATGCAGCTCTCGTCCTCGATCCTGCCCTGCAGAAATACTACGGTAAATATGTCCCACACCCTCGCAACAGCGCTGCGAATTCCTCGCTCGGTCATGTCTATATTCGCGATGTGTATACTGGAAAACTCGAATCAATACTAAAACCCTGCCACAGAACTCAATGCCAACCGCTACAAATACTTCCGCTGGACGCCGCGAAATGCGTGGCTGACGCTTCTTTACGTTGGCATCGTGCCCAGCATTATCGGTTATATCGCTATCAAGACAGATGTGAGTGGTTGACAAGACAAACGGGATATGGTCATGCATGTAGCTGATAAAGAGGGGTGATCAGGGAAAATACGACATGAGAGGAAAGCGGAGAGGCGACACCATTGTTGAGTGGTAGATGAGTTTACTCGTGGATGAAGGGAATGTGCAATAGACTGTTTGGCAGTTAAAACCGGATTCATTCAATCATTTCAACGAGACGTATCAGTCTACGCTTGGTCGAGCTCCGAAGACGCATTAGGCAATAATGTGTCCCTCGGGGCTTTATGAAGACTTACTCCTGCAGTGTGGCTCGTTTTTATGCTGTCGTTGCCAAATCACCATAGGCGAACCTATCTGTGCTGCAAACACTGGACTGTTGCTCTCTTTTGTTGTTCCTCAAATCGAGACTTGCTATTTTGCAATGTGAAGCTATTCCTACATGCTTCACAATGTGTACCTGTATATACTATGCTCAAATGATGATTTGTCCTTGATTAAACTGATAAGAGACATACAGTAGAACTTTGAAGGTATTCCCTTTTTGCCGTCATTAGTATAGAATACATGCGTCACACAATCGTACATGGCTTTCTGCATATCAATCGCAGAGATGGTCTGTTTAAGCTCAGTCGTAGATCGCGATGAAAAAAGCCAGGCAAAATAGAACATTCATATCATACAAGCACATCTGTCGTATCAAGAGATTCTCCTTCCTGTTCAGAGTATGCCGGCATCGCACAGACATCACAAGCTGCCTGGGAGCCAATTCGTGGGTCTTCTTACTGGATACCTAGTTTGTTTTATCTCACAAAGTCTCACTAGAGGCGGGAGACTCTCCAATAGCACGAACGCAGTCAAAGAATGGCTGTTGACCTGCCGTCTCTGTCGATCGTTTCAGTCACAAGTGGCATAAGCATGTACACCTGATACTCGAGCTTGACATCGTTCACTTGAATAGTTGCCTAGCGTATCCCCCTAATACGGGCCTCTACGCCTGCCCCATCCACCGCCCCGTTCCTCAGCGGGAAGTCTCTCGCCTCTCTTCCAATCTCCGCTTGGAATGCTGTTCCCTGGTGGTCCTCGTCCCATCCCCGGCTGGCGACGACCGCCTCCGTTTTCCCGTGGCGGCCCAAACGCCCTCATGCCACTACCAATGGGTCCGCCAGGTGGTCCTCGTCCTCCTTGTACTGGCGGCGCAACACTTCCATCATCGAGAGGTGGTAAAATCGCAACATCCACGTAATCGCCTACCACGAACCGAGACTCCGCTAATGTCTTGTCGGCGTCGTCTATGCCTGAGGCGTCCTTTTGTGAAAATCGCCGTCTTGCGCCGCCGTCCGCACGCTCGTCGTTTCCATTTCTCTCTGTGGCAGGCGACGAGGACCGTCCGAGGATGACGCTCCCGATGTCTTTTGAAAGATATCGACCTCGCCCCTCCGTGATCGCTCCGCGTGTATCGGGATAAATCAATCGAAAGCACAGTCTCGTGCCTGCTTGGGGACTGGGGAGTTGCGATGGCAATGCGCCAGCCAGAAGACTGGAGAGCTCACGCAACGTGCATGATTGCCAAGTGTAGATTTCGAGATGTGGAGGGAGAAGGCGAGTGCTGTTGGGGCCCGTAGGCGTAGGAATTGGAAAGTCCGTGAGCGCGTGATATGCGTCTTGACGATAGAATAGCTTCAGGTGGAAAGGAACTGTTGTTTCTCTGTTGATGGCCATGGCTGCAGTGCTTCCAGATGCGGAAGACGACGCGTTGGTGATCACACGATGTGCGATAGTAGATGAGTATGATGCGCGTAAATAATCACAATATATTTATTGACATGGGCATGTGTTGCAACTTGGTCCGGGGTTCAATGCGACAGTAGCTGATGAAGGGATGGAGCGAGTTATGGATCTTTTGGGGGTTGCCCGCTCGCTCTCCGCCCGCTCGAGCTTCTTCGGCCAGTCGCAAACGTCGGCATCTCAAAAAAATCACACGCCGTCAAGACGCAAGACTGAAACACGCCGTCGCCAGCTTATACAACAGGATTCGCGCTACAGCTTCCTTTAGCTTTATTCCATTTTGTCGTCTTTATTTATTTCAACTCACTGCTTGCCACAGCTGCCCGGCACTTGACTCACCATGGACTTTGCATCATTGATGGCCAAGGAGATCTCCAAGGCGAAACCCAGCGAGCCTGCCAAAAGCAAAGAAAATAATGACACCAAGACCAACAAATATATGCGCCGTGCCGAGGTCGAAGCAGCACGCATCGCGGCCTATAACGCCGAACAAGAAGCCCTCCAACGACAACGAGAAGAAAAAGCAGCCCTCAAGCGCAAACACGAAGAAGAAGAAGCAGAACGGCGACGAGACCGAGAGGAAAAGAAGCGCAAGATGGCAGAAGACTCCAGGAGAAAAAGAGAGGCCGAAGAAGAAGCCGCTGAGCGGCAACGAAGGAAGAAGTTGGGATTGCCGGAGCTGCCACCTGCAGCCGATAAGCAGCGTGCCAGTGAAGAAGGAACACCTATTCCCGAGGACGAAGATATCAGTGACGAAAACCTGGTCACCAAATTGAGAGAGATGGATGAGCCCGCGACATTATTCGGCGAAACACACAAAGCTCGCCTGAAACGTTATCGACGACTGGTCCAACGATCTCTCACGCCACAACTCTCCAAGGGTCCCATACCGACTTCACTGGAACTAGTGCCGGAGAAGGACATGAAGATACCTGCCAAATTACCTAAGAATCTTGACCAAGAAACCAAGACTTTCCTCTTCAGACAGCTTGCTTCATATTTCACAATGATTTTGGAAGAATGGGAAATCGCCCTGGCCAAGCGCGACATGTCTGTGAAAGAGAGCTTTGCGGGGCGTCAGGCATACAACGCTATGGTGCAAAGTAGGGAAAATATGAGACCATTGTTCAAAAAATTCGAGACCGGTGATATCGACGAGACTGTTCTGGAGGCTGTTGTCGAGATTGTCCACTGCGCTCAGGAGAGGAGATATGTCGATGCGAACGATGGGTATTTGCGACTTAGTATTGGAAAAGCGTAAGTCTTGTCATTCCATTGGAAATCTTGGAATATCCACTTGCTAACAATTTCAACAGCGCATGGCCCATTGGTGTTACTATGGTTGGTATCCACGAGCGATCAGCCAGAGAAAAACTGCACGAGAGCGATAATAAGGCGCATATCATGTCTGACGAAGTTACGAGGAAATATCTGCAAAGTATAAAGAGGTGCCTAAGTTTTGCGCAAGTGCGTTGGCCGCCGGATGACCAGCTGCAGTTGATGGGCTAGACGATTTATCCAGCCCGAAAGTATTAGAATGATACATTCTGTCTTTGGCAGCAGCGTATATATATTCCTCAATACATCTATCATCCCTCTTTTTGGGTACGTTTAATAAAAATCAACGAATTAATGAAGATGTCTGTGCATATACAAATGTATTTATATCCAGAATCGTATGTCTAAACATGTCTCACGGAGTAAATCTACTTTGTGCTAGATGGTCAATATAAACAGGGCAGATAAACAGTAGTCTGCCTTATAAAAACTCAAAATGATTAGAAGACCAGGCTGCAGATGGCTTCCCACCAGGTACGTTTCTGGTTCTTGGCCGTCGGGAAATCTGCTTTAAAGTCGTTCTTGGCCGAGCCAGGCCTCTGGACATGCCCATCGACGCCGTTCATGAGTGCATGGCGACCACCTGTAGGAGTTCCCGCCGGTTGTTTCGGCGTGGAGGTGCCGCTGCTACTACCTGACGCTGATATCAACGAGTATGCAGCATATACGCATCCCCCGTACGCGTATCTTATGAGGGAGTCGCCGGTCAAGCTCCCGATGACAAAAACATCGGAGGCAACCTCTAGGTCTTCCATCACTTTGATCCGAAGACTTTTCGCCGATACAGTAGCATCATCGGAAACGTCCGCACCTTTTGTAATTTCGCTGCGCAAGGATGGCTCGATATAGCTGAGAGAACCTCTTCGCCCAACCCCATAAGCCAGGCCACACACCGAACGGGAGAACCTCGCTCCATCTTTTGAGATAAATGTTACTATTGCGTTATCACCACGAAGTTCTACGTCTTCAACGGTATAGTTCGGGAGACCTTCGTACAGCACATCCCAATTGCGACTTTCTAAAAACGAGGTCGATGCTAGCCGCCTGTTCTTGGGCCTTTTTCCAGGCCCTGACGAATTGAGTGAAGCTCGCTTCATCAGGCGGTATACCCCTGCATACTCGGGGTATGCCTGCTGATGACAGCTCTTGAGTGGCGATGGCCTACCATCCGGGTTCCAGAGAAAGACATGGAGAATAGGCTGCCAAGGCGGGGCGGATATGATAGCATCAGCAGCCGTGAATCCGGATCCAACCACTAATAGCGGGAGCCGACTAGATGGCTCGCTCTTTGGGAGGTTCATCAAAGGTGCCAGAAGAGTTGGTGGCTGGATCAAATGAGAAAATATACCCGAGGCTAAAACCAGGTGCTTGCACCGAATGCGATGTGATCGTATATAAAAGCCACCATCTATGCGTTCAACTCCGTCTGCATTTGCGTTGTTCCTGAATGAACCTTGAATGCCAGTCTCAATAGGATATGCTTGTAAATATTCGGCCAACTGTCGTCGGCTCGGGCGAGTAAACGGCGGCAATTCTTCTCCTTTTGTCTTGCGATAATGGTCGGCGAAAGTGTAGCTCGGCAAGGACAACATGCCGGCGTAACTCAAGGTTTCAATCTCCCAACTATTGTGTATCGGATCCTCCATCGCCCAGAGGCCACCGGCATTAGGCGCATTGCCTATGACCAGGTGCGACACTGCACGATGCGGTTTGTACTGCCATCGCAGATTTGTTGCCTCTCCAGAATCGTCGACTTCGCCGTAGGGTCGCAAAATGGAGTCTAGCAGAACATTGATGGGGAGGGCTTGTGTTGAATACGACAAGGACGACGCGGCAAAGTGGTGTGTCAAGAGGTCAAGATCCGGACGAAGCAAGCACGTCGAGTCCTTGAGCTTAGCGTGCAACAAAGAGTCCGGATGCGGAGTCTCCGGCGCGTAGTACGGAATATTGCCGTGCAGTATGTACGACAATATCATGGACGACGGTCCATTGCCTAAGGTAAATAAGCATCAATCACACTCGGCAGGTGAATTTGAAGTGGCAGCATACCGATAATCACGGTGTCGATGTCTGTGTCCGCGAGAGACGGCGGAAACATGGTGGGGATGATGCAATGCGCGTCATGCGGGGGACGGAAAGAATCCCGCTCGCTCTACCGGGTGGGAGGACACGGCGATCTGATAATAGAAAAGTTGGTATTCATGACTCGCATAAAACAGTTTTGAGGCCAGGAAAGAGAGTGAGAAGGCCGGAGGGAAAGGCAAAGAGCATGGTTATGCCGAGGGAAAGAAGCAAACAGGGAAAAGAAAGAAAAAAAAAAAAAGGCCCAGAGCCGGATGGAGAAAAGCGGAAATAACCAGCGAGTGGAACAGAAAGTTAGTTGCTGACAAACCACTTTTGACATGCTTTCTCTGGGAAAAAGGCCTTGTTTGTTGCCAAGATGCTTTAATTTCTACGGATTACAACTTTACTAGCATCTAGATGTGTGTGGACGCCCTGCATTCAAAGCAAAGTGCGGAGAAAGGATCTGCAGCGATGTCACAAAGACGTTGCCAGGTCGGCATACCCATAGCGTGTGCTTTCCTTTCTTCATACAGAGACGTTGTTATCGCCATAGTCGCGTATGGCGCCAATATCGTAGATTGACTTAGCCAATATGATCTCGATCAGTTTCCAGAACACTAGTCTTGAGATGGCTGGAAGCCTGCCCTTGTGCACAGGCATTATAGTACGTTCCCTGTACATATACGCCTGTCCAATCGAGGAAAACGCCAGACGCATACACTAGTCACCAATCACTCTGAGGCTCTCCTACGAATTAGGGAAAGGGGGCGTTCTCGCTGCATAAGCTAAGCGGGGAGCAGGGAAGTCACTACGTGCTTTAGCCCCGTTTTGAAGCTTGTTATTCTATAGTTATTTGGGGGGTAGTTTGTAAGCAACGCAGCAAAACTCGGGTTTTATAATATCGAATTACGTATTTGTGAGCTGCATCGGCGACATGAAACTAAAGGAAGTAACGTTGTCCTTACTCGTTACCAGTGCAATCAGCCGATTTGGTTTTGGTTATTTAGGGTTAGGGTCATATATATAACCAGTCGTAGTATTGAAAGTCGCTAGGACTTGAATGACTGTACTTTTCCGTATAAAATATCTTTGCAACGAGGCATTCAGGAATCTCTGTGATCCACCCCAGCGTGATTGCTCTACCGCATTCCGGCAGAGCAGGGTCGTATACGCGGCAGGGAATTCACCCTTAATTTCATTCAGGCATTGTCAACCATCAAGCAACAAATATTATTATATTATTATTCAATTAGCATATATTATGAGCTTCGACGTCATTCTAACAGTCCGATAATTGTAAAGATCAGATATATCGATTCTCTGACTACATCGCTACCTATCCATACATAAAAGACGGGACCTACGCCATGATAATGAGCCCTTGCAAGTACTCCTAAACACTCGTTCCGTACATCAAATGAACAAAAATATCAGCTTAATCATTGCCCTGACGTGAAGTTATTTGATAAAATTTATGCTTCCTGTATTTCTGTGCTAATCTGGACACCAACTCCTCTTAGGCGGTTGATGTATCTTTGTCCAAGGCATGCAGGCGTATAGATCCCTCCGGTCAGTCTTGAAGAATCTTCTTCTAACATGGTAGCTGCTGCTTCTGCAAGAAATATAGCTGTCACTAGAAAGGCCGTGAGCTTCCAAAATCCCAAACTCGTGGCTGGCCGGATCGAGGGCACAACTTACGATAGTACATACTTCCCGGAGATGTAAGCCTCCCAAGAACTTGTTTATTCTCTCCAGCCTCAGAAGAAGGCTTTCCCACAGCTTGAAGCTCTATGACCTCCTCCTTAGCCTTTGACATATCTGGCCCATCACCTGGCCTAAAGACAAACTGTCTTATCAATGCCCGAACAGGGGCCAACAACAAAAGATATCCACCCATCACAATAACGTAATGCATCAACATTCCCCGTAAGAAGCCAGGTGCATACATGAACTCTCTGTAGGTAAATTCAGGACCGTAGAACTCATTTTGTAAAGCGGGCTCTTGCTTTAATAAGCCCCAGGTGCGAAAGACGATGGCTTCGTTGGCTTTGGCGGGTATGCTGGTCGATAGCAGGGGGAGGCCTGGTATTTTGTATACACCGGTGAATGAGGACCAACGAGGTCTTTTGGGAGGCGGATGATTGTTTGGCACGGGTGATAGGGCATATGGTTCAATGGACCGTAGAAGAGTCTCGAGAGGGTACTGGCCGAAGAGGTTCAGAATGGTAGCTAATGTTCCGCCGGATGGGACAGAACTTTAGAAAGCAAGGGTTAATGATTGAGTAAGGAGGAAATACGGGACAGAACTTACGTCATTTTATGAAGATCCATTACAACATCGCTCACCTGAGCCGAAAACTTGGACCTAACCTCCTCCGCGATGGCCCAGGTGAGAATGTCCGATGGCGCAGATTCCATAGCGCATTGAGGTATCATCCACGCACCAGATGCCTTGGCCGTAGCTTCGTATTTTTTGATCATTTCCAACGTCCAAGGGACTTCGGGTGTGCAATCGACGTAGTGTGTGCCGGCTTCAGCACAAGCTTTGAATGCATATTCTCCGTGCACCGCATAGGGACCGACAGTGGTGATTAAACAGAATGTCTTTTTGGCCACTTCAGAGACTTCTCCGTTGTTGAGGTTACAGGTTTCAATTGCTTAGTCAAGGTCAGTTTGGTTTGTTTAGAGATTGGGAGATATGGAAATGAGGTCGAAGTCTCATACCGGGCTGGACACGATATGGATTAAGCTCTTTGCATCGAGAGACGAGAAGTTTGAGCTTGTCTGGTGACCGACCAGCTACTGCCCATTTCAAATCTGGAGGAAGATTAACCGCGATGTGTTTGGCTGTCAACTGGCCCGAATATCCTAGTTAAGTGATGAGTCAATACGAACATCAGAGTTCCCAAAGTACGTCAGGGTAAGGTTTTACCTGTCGCCCCAAGCACAACGATATCATACTGACGGCCATGCTTTTTGAAGGGCATTTTGATCTCGTCTTTACTTGATTAGATAGTAGCCGAACTCGATCAAGATGGTTATGTATATATTTTCGATCTATGGCACATTTCGTGAAGAATACAATCAGTGTATCAGTCTCATTTTATACTGAGCCTTGATAGATTTCAACATTGGCGTTGACCTGAAATAATCAAAGCTCTACCTAGATAAATATCTATCTCTCACATGTTGCGAGCCTATTGCGAGCTATCCAAGCATTTTTTTGCATAAAATCTCCTAATTTTGTAACTTAAGTGCATACAATGAAGATCTATCGGGGCGAACTTCGGACTAATCGTGCTCAGACCTAGCAGAGACGGCACAACTCGCAGTCCTGGCTCGGAGACCATTCAACTGCTACTGCTGGGCCCTAGCTTGGTGCCATACATTGTACATTTCATGTGTCCAGCATGTCGCCTTTCGATTGAGTTATAGTGCTGGTACTTCGTATAGACAGCCGTACTAACGATAGCCGCTTGCGGCCCGGCGCCACCGGGAGAATGCGTAGGCCGAACGGTAGGATCAATTGCCCCGACGGTACACTACTATGATTTATGTTGTTTTATTATTCGGGTGCAGTGCATTATTCGGGAATATCTCTGGTATAGTTGAAAATTGAAACTAAGGAGATACGTGGGTAGAACTTGTACATGTAGTTTGCGAGTTCTACCCAGATGTGGATCCAAGTGTCAATGGCTCTACATAAATCGATATATCGCCTACCATACACACAAGAGGGAGCCTACATCCAAGCAAAAGTCGAAAAAATATGGCTACTGAGACCATGAAGCAATGGGTTCTGCATGGCAAGGACGGAATCGACTCACTGAGCCTTGAGGAAACTCATATCCCACAACCAGGGGAGAATGAAATCCTCATCAAAGTGCATGCAGTGTCCCTGAATTATAGGGATTTGATGATTGCCAATGTGAGCATTGTCCGCCAGCATTTTAGCGCCTACACTCAGTTACTCACTTACTACGTCAAGGGAACATACTACTGGAAACAGTCCGGCTCCGTAGTCCCCGTCTCAGATGGAGCAGGACAAGTCATCAGCATCGGCGCAAAAGTTAAACGTTTCACACCAGGACAACGCGTGATGCCCACCTTCTTCCAAGGCTATATCAGCGGCAGTTTGACCCAGGCACACATGGACTCAGCTCTTGGCGCACTAACAGACGGTGTTCTTCGCGAATATGCAGTCTTCAATGAAGACAGTCTCGTGCATATACCGCGCAGCCTCTCCTATGAAGAAGCTTCCACCCTACCCTGTGCCGGTCTTACCGCCTGGAACTGTCTGTATGGTTCGCGATCACTTCAACCGGGCGATACCGTCGTGACACAAGGAACTGGCGGTGTAAGCATGTTCGCGCTGCAATTTGCAATCGCCGCGGGCGCCGAGACGATTGCGACGACGAGCTCAGCGGACAAGGAGCAACGACTGAAACAACTCGGTGTGCATCATGTTATCAACTATCGCGAAGATCCCGAATGGGGCACAACCGCTAAAGGCTTATCGCTCAACCAGCAAGGTGCAAACTATGTGATTGAGATCGGTGGACCGGGGACCCTACAGCAGAGCTCGAGGGCGGCTGCTGTAGGCGGCGAAGTGGCCATCGTGGGGATGCTTAGCGTAACGGCCGGTGGTAGCAAGGAAGTTGCGCCGTGGAATCCGCATGCTGCTGTTCATAATACCCGACGCATCGCGGTTGGTAGTCGATTGCAGTTTGAGGAGATGACCAGAGCTATTGAGGTGAATAAGATCCGGCCGGTTATTGATCGGGTTTTCGGTTTTGAGGAGGCCAAGAAAGCGTTCGAATATGTCTGGAACGGAAAGCATTCGGGCAAGGTGGTCATTAGGATTGCGGCGGAGGATACTGAGGTCAGGCCTGGAGTTTAGCGCAGAAACTTCCTATTCAGGAAACTTTTAAATCTCATCGCATTCGGCTGATTTCCCAATTTCACCGCACGTAAATGTCTCGTTGCAGCTAGACCTGACACCAAAGCCAAAACTCGCGCTTCTCAGTGTGAATACAGCGAACGTTTTTCCTTATACAGAAATCTGATGTTTTTTATTTGCCTTGGATACATTCACAGTCTTTACATCTCGGAGGACCCGTAAGACACATGGCAAATTTGTCAATCCGCTACTACAAAGCATTTGTGGTCAATCATCGACTGCACTGCATCGGTGACACTCTGCTCCAGATCAATATATTTCCATGGGCCCTCTTTCTTTCCCTTGGACAGAATGTCCAGGCTAACCCTCATATCCCAGCCTGTCGGATGCACCCCATCCGGCAGGATCTGCGAAGGATTCCCTTCTGGAACGCGATCCCTTAGAGCGGGAAAATGCTTTCGGATGATATTTACAACCAGCTGCGGCGTGATTAGCCCGGATATGAGCAGAATCCGTTGATTCCCTGCAGCAGGGTTAGTCAACGCATCGACATGGCTCTGCGCGACGTCGCGGACATCGACCTGCACCTCATCAGTTACCTCGTCAATCACGCGGATAGTTGAAGCTACTAGTCATGAACGTACAAAGTGATAAAACGGGAATCGCACGTCCTCGACTGTCTTATGGGTTCCATCGATGAAACTCGCAATTGCAAAGTGATTGGTTTGGTTGATTGAGCTCGGTCCTGAAACTGGATGGATCAAGGGGCCCGTGATGATGTCCGGGTTGATCACGGTTAGATCGAAGTTTGGCTTGTTAGTTTTCATGAACTCCCACGCTGCTTGTTCAGCTAGCTTTTTGGATACGTTGTACCCAAGCACAGTGTCATTCCGATCGATGGCTTGCTGAGCGGTCGCCTGAGGAGTATCAGTCAGCGTATGCCAGGAATGACCGGGTTCTTATAATAAGAGACGAACTGGATTCCAATCCTTTTCGGTGTAAGGGCGCCCTTCACGGGTGATGTCCTCAAAAGAGTTGAGGATGGAGACAGCACTACCCAGCAGGACAAATCGTTTCAGAATCTTGCCGCCGTGTCTGTGAGCACTCTTGAGGATTTCCGTTGTTCTAGAAATTTACATTAGTGGATTCGCTCATCCATAATATGCACATGTAAAGTGATCTCAATATGCTAACCCCTTAACGGCAGGTTCGATCATCTCCTTCTGGATGTCCTTGACATTGAACCTCATAGGGGACGCGGTATGGATAACATAGGTGAAGGGTACTGCAGATGTTTTGGTATTTTCGAATAATTTATCGAATGGTTGCTGGGTGGTGAAATCAGACACTATTTCAAAGTTGATCTTGCCCTTCCATGAAGGATGCGCTTTGATAATGTCGTCAGCCTTGGTCTGGGATCGCACAGTGGCAGTGACAGCGAATCCACGCTATGTACATAATTAACCGGGGTTCTATTTCAATTTAGAAAGAGTATCTGTACTTGAAGCAAGATCGATAGTATATGTGAGGCAACGAAGCCGTTTGCGCCCGTGAGCAGGACATGCTGACCATTGCTTTGGGATGTCATATTTGAGAAGGCTGCAAGATTTCTTGCTGCGGCTAGATATTCAAAGTGATTCGAAGTATATAAGAGACGACTGGATTCTTATCATTATCATATATTTTTTCACTGGGGAGATTTACATTTTCTCGCCTGGTGGTAATACGCTGTGGTACTTTTTTCACAGTATAGTTCTTCCCCACCGATGATACAGCTCCTGTTGTCATCAATAGGTCACTGACCCTAGAATAGTTGTTAGCAACTCCTGTCGTCATTAATAACTTCAATCATGACTGGCTAGATCAATGCTTACTAATGTACCTATAAAGTAACTTAAGTAACGAACGATTGGGTATAGTACATCATCCAGATGCGGTGCGGGCACTAAGTCTCCATTATTACCAGACGGTTGCCAGATCCGTGTGGTTGTGAATAATATGATGACGATGACGATCATAACTAAACTTTCCCCCTGTATATATTGATTATGCCATAATGATCAAGGCTTTTCTTTTAAAAATCTTAAAATTCCTATGAGGCTATGCTCAAGTACCATAGTAATAATCACTTTGACTTCCTTGACTATGCCATCTGCAATTGTAACTGGTGCTACCGGTCAGTCCTATATCGTCTATATTTATACCAGCAACTTCTACTAACCGTTCTCTTCAGGAATCAATGGGAGTGCCATTGTGCACCACCTATGCAAGGACTCGCAGTATCAAAAGGTCTACTCCCTCTCCCGAAGCAACCCCGGCAATGAGAACCCCAAGGTCCAGCACGCCACTCTGGATCTCCAAGGGTCACCTGAGGAGATGGCTAAAAGCCTGAAAGACATCTCTGCAGAGTACGTCTATTTCTGCGCTTACCTGGCACGAGATGACCCAGCCGAATCATCTCGTGTGAACGGGGTGATGCTGTCCAACTTTATTCAAGCATTAGAGATTACAGGCGCTACCAAGAAGCTGAAGCGCTTCTTCCTGACGTGCGGCTTCAAACACTATGGGGTCCACCTGGGCAATTGCAAGCAGCCGCTCCAGGAGGATGACCCTCTCCTAGAGAAAAACCATGGCGGCGTCTCCTGGCCTCCCATCTTCTACTACGAACAGGAGCGGATCCTCCAGGATGCTGCTGCCCGCGGCAAGTGGGAATGGATCGTAACACTCCCAGAGGACGTCTTGGGCTACGCTCGAAGCAACTTTATGAACGAAGCTACTGCACTGGGTCTATATTGTGCCGTCAGCAAGGCACTCCCTGGGTCCGAGCTGCCATTCCCTGGCTGCAAGGCCAACTACTTCGCCTTCAATAGCTGGACCTCAGCAAACCTCCACGCCAAGTTTTGTCTCTGGGCATCGACAGCCCCCAACGCCGGGAACAACATCTTCAACGTAACCAACGGGGATACCGAGTCATTCCAGAATCTGTGGCCTCGGCTTGCTGCGCGCTTTGGCTGTAAAATCCCCAAGCCCATGTTCCCGCACGGCGGTACACCAGACAGCCAGGGTTTCGGTAAATATGAGGCGACCACAGTGCGGATGAACAGCCAGCACCCGATGGTGGCGTACGCAGACAAGACCGGAGTCGTGGTCGATGACACCCCCACCTTGTTTCTCCAGGTTGACCCTGAGAAATGGGCGAAGCGCAAGGATGTGAACGAGGCGTGGGCAAAACTGCGCGATACCTACAATCTCGATCAAAAAGCGTGGGAAAAGGCTACATGGGACTTTTTAACTTTTGTCCTGGGAAGGGATTGGAGCTGCGTTGGGACCATGAGCAAAGCACGACGGTTGGGATGGACCGGGTACGCGGATACTTGGGAGGAGCTGGAGGAGACGTTTGAAGTTCTCGAGCGCGAGGGTATTTTGCCCCAGGTGGAAAAGCTGAGAAAGGACTTTTGATTGTACAATCACGTAGCACACCATATGCATATGATGAATCTAGAATTCTTTGTTTTCTATCTATTCACGGCAAAGAGTTGTCTAAGCTCAGCTATTCTGACTTATAATAGAAGCCTCTTGAAAAAGGCTAATCACTATCTAGTAAATATAGCTTCATATAAAACTATCACAAGTTGAAAGACTAATACACAAGCCTGTTGAATAATCAATTTCATACCAGAATCGTCTTCAAGCTTGCGTCATTTTGATAAAACACAAATTGCTGGACCCTGGTATTGTCTTTTGGTATTCTTGAATTGAGGATTCTCAGTCTATAGAGGATCTGTAAGACCACGCCAAGAACGTGAAATAGCGAGTCTATTAGGTAGTGATATGCTAGGAAAAGCGAGTACTCCACTTCAGATGCATCTTATCTCGCAGCTGCCAGTCTAGTCTAAACGTCTGAGATAACAGCTCGTATTTATCCATCACACTATCCATGTGCAACTACTACCAATACAACTCCATCGGAAACACATCCAATGGTTCACACCCATCCGCGGTCAGTCGAACTATACGTTCGGTCCGAAGACCTCCCACCCCGGGCACCGTGATGGTCGCCTTTAAGGTGAACACCATATTCTCGCGGAGTATTGTCTCATTGCCTGGTCCAATCCACGGTTGCTCCTCTTCTGGGTCCATCCCTGTTCCATGGCCTGTCCCATGGCCGCGCGCTTCGCTGGAATACTGCTCGTATCCAGACTTAAGTAGCGCTTGCTGAATTGTCGTATTGAGCTCTGAAGCAGTGATGCCCGGTCGAGCAGCTGCAAGACCGGCCTCGACCGCCGATGCCGCAGCTTTGACGATGGCGATCTTCTCGGCGCTTGCGGTGCCGTACGTGAAGCCTCTTCCACCATCGGCAACATAGCCGCGATAGCGGGCGCCGATATCTGTCATGACGAGGTCGCCCGGTTGCACGACGCGGTCTGTTGGGCGGGCCAGGTTGAAGGCTGACCGAGGCCCGGCTTGAACCATCGAGTCGTAGCCGGTGCGCTCTGCCCCTCCTGCTAGCATGGCACGGTCGGCGATGAGAGCGAGTTCTCGCTCTGTGTGAGGTTTTCCGTCTGCCAGAGTGTCACGGATAGCCATCATGGCCATGTCGGTTAATGCGGAGGCCTTGCGAATCAGAGCTACCTCGCGTTCACTCTTGATCGCCTTGGTCTCGGCAAGAACCTGTGTCTCCTTCAGAGTGAGATTGCCAATTGATGCCCTCACTCTTCGACTGAGATCCTCTGGGAAATAGAATGCGCCCGCCAGTCCCAGTGTGCCCGTCTGAACACGAGCGGCGAATGCTTCGAGTCGTGCCTTCATGTCGTCGAAGCTGAAGACCGGAAAGGAGGTGACTTCAGCGGCGTAGTCAACACATTGCTTTGACACGAACAGAGCCGGCTGTTCTTCATCTACGCCGAGGAAGAAGATCGCATTCGCGATATCGGACACACCATCCAGAGGCCGAAATTCGGTGAAGTAGCAGATGTTGGCGCCGCGCCAGCAGTCTCCAAACGAGACGAGGCCGACGAGACCGGCTGATCGGAGGCCATTTCGCACATTCTGGATTCGTTCTTGGTATTCTGATGGCGGGATGGACTCGTCAGACAGCACATGCGTACTTGTGCCGTTCTTGTATGCTGTTCCGTTCATATTTGCAATTGCGCAATGCTGTGACTTGAGGAGTTACAATCACGGCTGTCGGTGGGACGAGGTCAATCTTGGTTTTAATACCCAAGTCTCGATGAAGACCCCCGGGAGGGGTTGGGGAGCACTAAATGGGCTCTCATCTCCAAATTGGAGGCGCTTAATGTTGCCGACGGGTTGTCGCAGCTCCGCTACATTTTATCGGCACGATAGATAATATCTAGTAATTATGGTCCATATTTCCTTCGTTTGCGGCCAAAGAGGAAGACGATGAGGGGATAATAGTTACCCCTCATTTGCGTATGTTCTAAGATGCCGGTCGTTTACATTCTATAATCCCTTCGCCGAAGATTTCCTAATCTGGCGAGTGCCGTTCAAAGTTCGTGGGGGCTTCCATGATATCAAGACGCCCAGACTCTCAGAAACAGCACCTAGAATCTTTTCTACTGATCACCTGATCAGAAAGTGTTGGAGATTAAGCTGGATATTTAGTCTTAACTTACCAGACTATTCGACACTTCGGGGGCGATACCTGGTTGCTCTAATGTCGGGTCAATTCAATCAATTTGATTTGACTTCACTATTTGCTGGGCAGGTTCAGCTGACCTACCCGAGTTTTCTCAGACTTATTTGAATCGTTTCGTGGGAATTTGTATTGTAATGTGTTATTCTAGTCTTGGATGGCTAGGTTGGACTATCAGATCATGTATTACCAACCTACGTTTAAAAACACACTTGCAGTACAATCAAGGTAACTAGAATAGATTAAAATTATTCACGTCATAATGTAGCCTGCTTCTTATCCACCGCATTCTCATCAATTACAATCACCCCTTTCCCTTGATATTTCCCATGTCGAAGCATGTCAACGACCTTTGGAATTTCCTGGATACCGTGGAAAACACTGCTTTTCACTTGAATGTTATGCTTGACCACTACATCCAACATCTCCTCTGCCTCCTTAGGAGAACAGAGGAACGACCCCTGGATCCGAATATCGCGAAAGATTAATTCCTGGAAGGGAATACAAACTTCATGTCCCTAAATGAAAATACCCGATTAGCTAGGCACAGGCTCGTCCAGTGAGTAGAGAGGTAAACTTGACGACGCGATTTGGAATGCCTACCACCGGAACATAAACCATCGTTCCATGCCTTCTAGTCATGCCACAACCCGTTGCGACAGCTGCCTTAACATCACTTGTTACAATGGTAGCATCTACGCCTTTGCCACCAGTTGCTGCGAAAACGCGGCGCACCACTTCCTCCTTGCCCATTCTTGCATCCAGAACCAGATCTGCTCCAACTTCCCTTGAAAGTGCCAGGCCATCGTCTCTAGCGTCCGTTCCAATCACTTTCAGCCCCTTTGCTTTGGCGAATTGAATTCCCAAATGGCCCAATCCACCACCAGAACCAACGATACCAAGCCACTGCCCTGCGTTGAGTTGCGTCTGCAGAATAGCTCTCCATATAGTAATGCCAGCGCAAGCAAGCGGAGCGGCAGTAAGAAACGACATCTCGTCAGGAATCCGACAAGCTTGTTTAGCATCAACGACAAGATATTCTTGAAACGCGCCGTTCCGCTCCGTACTCATCATAGGGCCCTGGTGCTCACAGTAATGTTGAAAATTCTCCGGTCCCTTGCAGTCGTCGCATTCGCCGCAACGGTCGAACGTCTGTCCCGCCATAATCCGGTCACCGATGTCGAAACGAGTAACGGCATCGCCTTTGGCAACTACGACGCCAGTGCCTTCATGGGACGCTGTGACCGGCAGAGCGCAATCAAGTGCACCATTCTGGTATTCTAGATCGGAATGGCAGAGCGAAGAGACTGCGACTTTGAGGAGAAGTTCATGAGGAGCGAGCTTCCGAGGCGTGGGAATTCTTCGGATCTGATGCGGTTTGTTGTATTCAAGGATCTGGCATGCAAGCATTGAGTCGGGGATGCCACCGATTGTCGCATGACCTCTGATACTGGTCATTCGAGCGATGCGAGATATAATATTGATTGCTGGTCTTCTAACAGTTTGGACTGTACTGAACATCTTGTTCTCTGTGCTGTAGGAGCGACAAGTGCTGGCGTCAGTCAGGATGGTCCGCGGTGCTGCGGAAGAAAAAATATGTACATAGACACCATGGTCAGTCAGCTCTTGCGTGAACTCGATTCTGCCTGTAGAACCCGAAGCTTACAGTCTGATCCCCGCAAATGACATCAAAATGGCCCACTTCGAAGACATTTTTCCATATATTGAATCCACGACCCCGCGAAGTGGCTGTAAGTATTGAGCCGACGTGCCCAGATCAAGATCTAACATTCATCAGCTATGACAAACCGGAGACCAAAAGGGCATAATTAAGCGATTCGTAAATGCTGCGACCAAAAAAATTAAGAATCAAATAATTGCACTAAGAATAAACTACTAGGTAATGAGATACGTGTGGTACAAATGACACAGAGTCTCGTCCCTTCGCCAGAAATATCCCAAAGTGTCGATGAATATGATCGACTACCGTCAGCTGGTAGAGGTATCACGGCTTAGACTCCTAAATTGCATAGCGATTTTGAGACAAAGACTAGAGTTGGCTTTGAGATTCGGGTCCCCTCGGTCTCGTAACTCGTCCCGCATTTCCCGTTCAAGCGATGAGTCGGCCAACGCAGAATAATGTGTTGTTTAACCACTTTCCAGATTCGTGATGCTATGATGTCTGTTCGGCAGGTATGATCTGACGTGCAACAACCAATCTGATATTGCACCAAAGCGAAGTTGCCCACGGGGACTCCAGAATGTCGCCTTCCCCTCCCATCACGGGTTGGTGTGGCAATGACTTGGGGTTCATAGGACTAGTTTGCCCGAGTATAACAGGTCCAAAGTCGAGGGCCTGCATAGAAAAAGTCGTATGCATAAAAAAGGCCAACTCATCCATAGAGACAGATTCCCTTCGCTCTATGCACCCAATCTATCTGTTTGAACAGAGTGTGTTTCTCTTGAAAAATGAACGCAATATCTCTTCCCCTCGGGTTGTGGGAACTTGGTATCGTCGCCCTGGTCGGCGGCGTTCTCATATGGCCCGTCTTTTGCTACTTCCGAGATCCCAAGAAGCTGCGGCGCTTCCCTGCACCAGGCATCGCTGGGGTTTCGAACCTCTGGATGATGTATCACGCATACAATTTCCGACGACCGATGGCTACACATGAAGCACACCAACGGTTGGGCAAAATCGTAAGGGTCGGCCCCAACCACGTGTCGTTCATCAGCAGGCAGGCTGTCAAAGACATTTACGGCCACGGAACCCCCGCCCAGAAGGACAAATTCTACATTTCCTTCAGCGGCACTCACGAAAGCAGCTTGGATGTTACGAACCGCCAGGCTCATGGCGAGAAGCGCAAGCGCCTTGCAGCTGCGTTCTCGCAGAAACGCATTGCTGACATGGAACATCTGGTATTCGACGACGTGCAGAAACTCCTTGATCGTTTCGACAAGGCAGCCGCCACGGACGAGCTGATTAACGTGCGTTGGTACATCAATATGCTCCTTTTTGACTTAACCGGGCATCTGGTATTCAGTCAAAGTCTGGGTTGTGTGGAGCGTGGCGACGACTTGATGGTCGCCCAGAAGCTCGATGGAACCGTATACAAGACCAAGCCGGCCAACGCTCTCCGTAACTCGCTGCGCATCGGGTCGACGATGGGATGGATTCCATCCCGCTTTTCTTTGCTCAAACGTCTCACGTGGTGGCATCCCGGCTGGAAAGGTGGTGCAGACTTCACATCCATTGTTCTGCACATGGTCCGTACCCGGCTCGAGATGGAGAAACAAGGCGTTGAATTGAACGATTTCTTCCACTCCTTGGTCTGGAACAAGGACCACGAGCCTTTGGGCCTCGAGCTCGGTGAGATGGTGGCCGAGTGCGGTCTGCTTTTGAATGCGGGTTCCGACACGACGACCATCGTCCTTGTCGGTACGATCTTCTTGCTCACGAAATGGCGCGCCGCTGCTGAGAAACTGCGTAAGGAGCTTGACGAAGAGTTGGATGGCGGAGATGGCGTCGTCGCCTACGACAGCATCAAGAATCTGCCTTATCTGCGCGCTTGCGTCGACGAAGCCATGCGCATGCGTCCGCCATTGCGTGGTGGCCTGCCTCGCGTCACGCCTCCTGAGGGTATGATGGTAGACAATGAATGGATCCCGGGAAACACGACAGTGTCCGTACCTACATACTCTCTGCATCATGATCCCGACCTCTTCAACGACCCATACACATATAAGCCTGAACGCTGGCTTGCAGACGACGCGGCTAACCTACAACAAGTGTTCCTTCCTTTCTCAGCCGGTGGTCGAGGATGCGGTACGTCCACTCCTTCTTACTATGATTTTCAAGATCTTATTAACGTCTTTTTCTAGTGGGACGAAATGTCTCTTATATGGAACTGTTGGTGGTGGTCGGTACGCTGATGCGTCGGTATGAGTTCGAATTTGAAACTGCTGGCTTTGAACTTGAGACTAAAGACACGGTCAACGCGCATCCTGGACCCATGATGATGCGAATCCGTCGGAGATTCCCATCTGGCAGCATCGGTGCTGATGCATGATCGGAATTCGAATTAGAATGACGGTGAATGAAGCATTATTCGCCATTTACGACCGTTACGTCGAGGTTGGGGGCAGGTTAGGGTTAGGTCTTGCGACCAGTCATGTCGTGGAAGATACGAGGTGAAACGAACAGCATGAATTTTCTAGTATATCTCAATCTGAAGTTGTTATTTAATGTAAGCTTGTCTGTACGTTGTGCCTATACATATTGATTTCCGTGAAACATTTCCGGACCGTATTTCACACATTTCATTTTTTGGTACACATCGTTTATAACGTTATATATACAATCAAACAATCGACTACCTGGGTAAACTCCCCTACCCAATAGCTTCAATCTACATTTGGATACTCCGCCACATCACCACCCCCATTCTACCATCAACCCCTGAATCAGCGATTCCGTAGGCAAAGCGCTCTCCATCTCGGTCCTTTTAAGCAACTGCAACAACAGGTCTTGTTCAGCGCGAGGACGGTCATGGAACCAAGGTCCGCAGGCTATAATTGCCGTGCGAGCAGTCAATCGCGCCGCAACCTGGGAAGTAGCAAAGGCAATGCCGCACACGGCCTCAGCGTCCCGAAGGACTTCCTCTGAGATGCTTTTGCGATGGCGCTGGTAACCCAGACCGATGCGAGGCACGACCGGATTGTAAATGGCCAGAAACAGCTTTGCGATGTAGTAGTACTGGATCCCTGTTACTATAGAATTGAAGGCGGCGGATCAGCACGACTGACTCGTCTGGATGTCCTGAGCCCCAGTCTTTGTCACTTACCGTGCCAGGGATGTCCTAGTCGAATCTCCGGGAAATATTTTCCCGCGTCTTCATCGCGTTCGATGTACAGAATGGGATCAAACGACTTGGGCCGGGTAAGGTTCCAGCGCTCTGTTTTGGCGCGGGCAGCGTCCCAGTTGACGTAGCTCAAGCGATCGCCAAAGCAGAAACTGACGATTTCGGCCACAATCCACGTCATGCGGTTAGCCCACGTGCAATCCGTGGTGGCATTGAATCCCAGATCGAAGGACAGACGGTCTTCCCATCCAGCAAGATCCACTTTGAGAGGTCTTTGGCTCAATAGAGACATGTAGATGTCCTGCCGCACAAACACCCAGAAAGCCGCATGACCCAAGCCACCCCAGGTGCGGAATTCTAACTGGGCGTTTGCAAAGACAGATGTTCCAGTAAGGTGGCGTTCGGGCTCTGTGCCCATTTGCGACTCTAGAGGGAGTTTCATCAATGCGCTACTCATGCAATGAATTGCTCAGGGAGGGTTAACGCACCATTGGTCTCCTCAAACGCCCGGAGGATGACTGCTGCGGCAAAGAGAGTCTCGTCCGCTACCAGATATTTCTGATCTAGCATCGGGATGATCAGAGAGACACACTCATGATGGTAATGATCGGCTACGGCCGAGTCGAAATCAGTAGTTCGGCTCAGATGGCGAGCAGAAAAGGCCATGAGAGCATTGAGGAGGACGGGGCAGCTGAGTGCCAATTCGGGAACGTCGACAGCGAAGTGACGCTGTATGTCAGTCATATCTAGCTGTAGTGGAGAAGGACCGTCAGCCAAGCATGAGCGTGGAGGGAGTCCAATTAGGACCACCGAGTATCACAAACACCTACGAAGGCGGCCAAATCTTCCATGTAATGGTGAAAGAGCAACGCCTCTTGCGGCACCTTGAAAGGCAACAGCATCCGATCCTCATACAGTAAGAGACCCACTTTACGATGCAGTGCTTCAGGGCTATTGAGCATTTCCGGTGAGACATTGGAAAGACCACCGGACTGATCCGCCACATTGACATGGTCGCTGCCATGCAGAGGAGCGCTGGAAACCGAACGGTGGGGGGAGGTCATATGCAGGTAGTCCGGGGACGACGCGGCCGTTACAGGAAGGCCAAGTCCTCCCAGGCCAGGCCCGGGAAGAGAAAATGAACCGTCTCGTCTAGAGAAACTGGCATTATCCGCGCCACGACTAGTTGTACTATGCGGGACCGCGGCAGGATGGGAACTGCTGACCTGACTTGGCAATGAGAGTTGGGCTATTGGAGTGGAGACTGGGGACAAAACGTCTCGGTGGAGAGGAGATCCAGGCAGGCTTCTCACATCAGAGAGCGTGTGCTGGTGACGATATTCGGCAATCACGATGGAGGTTTCATCGACAAAGGAGACTAAACATAGTGGTGCGTAAGTAAGCAGGCAGATCATACAGTTCCCGGCAAAACACAATTTGCTGTCCTTACGCTTGGATGGCGTCGCCAGCCACTGATGGTCTTCAGCGAAGATCTGGTCATTTTCCGGCTCTTCCTGGAAGGTATCGGCGCCGTCGCGCGGTAATGTAGCGGTTATGCTGCCATTGCTTCTGAGCTGGGCTCTCGCAGCGACTTTTTGAGAATGCCGGAATGTCACCAAGTCGTCTGGAATACACTCCCTGCCGGTCCGTCTACACCGTCCGCATGTCGGCTTCTCCTCATCGCATTTCAGATGCCGTCGGCGACAAGTCAAGCTGAACGAAAAGACAAAAGCATTAGCCGGTGAAGTGTAGACGGCATCACGCCGGGCCATGTGGCTCACCATCCAGTTCGTCCTCGTCTATGCATAATTTGTGACCCTGCCGTAAGAGGCATTGACAGCGCAAGTTGACATGTCCAGTCGAGTGTGGAGTAAAGCTAACAATGATCCAGATGCCTGCAGGATGAGAAAGAAGGCGAACGAGGCGATTTACCCAAAATGACTGGACTGGACGGTCAAGCTACCTCATATTTCAAATAACCGAGATTCCACTTAGCCAGGGATGATCGCCTGAAATTACCTCATGGGCCGTGGATCCATACCAAGAGAGCCCCCGCGTTCGGGGTTATCTCCGCTGTGGGGTTTGCATGACTGCGGGGGATACTCATCTAGTTAGCATTTGAAGAAATCCGCACCTCAGCCCGATGTCCCGTAATGACGAACTTGCACAAGGATTCTGCTATCTGTCGATGCAGGGACATACATGTCTACTTCCCTACTTCGTTACTTTCTACCACCTGAGCGGAAGATATCTTCCTCGGAATCATCTCGCTTCTACAGGCCATATGATTCATACAGTTATGCGAGTCGTCTAGATTGCAGATGCCTCGCCTAGTTCCTGAGGATAGTGAATTGAACAATGAAGAAGTAAGAACTAAGAGCTTTATCATTAAAGTCAATGGAACATTTGTTCATTGCGTACACCGAAAATGATAGGCTAAACAAATGGACCGAGAGATTTGTAAACTCCCTGGACTGAGGACATAAACTGCATCTCCGTGGATATCGATCCTCTTGGATTTGTTTGCAAATTCTTGCATTACAGATAGAAAACGTATTTACTCCTTCTCTGGATTCTCGTAGATCTCAGATATAACCTGAGGGTCTGAGCCGGAGCCTGAGATCTTTGGCTCAGCGTGGTTGTGGTATCTCCCTTCAATATCCGTCCGTCTGTCAATCGCGCGGCCGCTCTTGGACAGAACACCGCCAGTAATACCACCTGCCTCGAAGATGTGATCGATGTCCTCGAGGCGCATGCCTGCAGTTTCCGGGAAGAAGCAGTAGGTCACGGGGACAATGATGCCTGCATTCAAGACTGCAAAGACAATGTACCTGGAAAGAACGTTGGAAGTCAGCATCTATTTTTAAGCCATATAAGTGTATGTGGAGCAACGCACGTTTTGTATCCAATATTTTGCACGCAGTACGGAGTGATTTGGACGACCATGAACTCGATTATCCACGCGCCCACCGACGCGATGGCCGCACCTTTGGCACGCAATCGCAGTGTGGTAATTTCCGCAGGGTAGAGAAAGGGCACAGTGAGCCATCCAAAGGCGTAGAAAGTGTTGTACCCGAAGATCATGATGACCGCCACAATACCGGCTGCATGACGACCGTCCCAGACGCATCCGGCGAGAACCGCCATGGCGATAATCTCTCCTGCGCTGGAGAGAAACAGTAGGGTGCGACGACGGACGTACTTGACCAGAAAGATTTGAACGACCGAGGCAATAAAGTACTCAGTCGTGATGATTCCAGACATCAAGAGGGACATATGTCGCGACATGCCAACAGATCCAGAAAGCACTTTGGGCAAATAGTAAGTGATGACGCAAATTCCACCAAGCTGCTGGAAAGCATCGACAGCGAAGCAGATACACATGCGGCGGAAGTTCTGCATTTTGCCGCATTGAAACAGTTCTTTCATCTTGAAGGGACCATCGGCAGACTCAAGCTCAATGGATTTGACAATCTCTGCGGACAGTTCGACAACGCGAGGGTCGCTCTGCACAACATTCTTGCCAACCAGACGAGCGATGATTGCGTCCCCCTCTGCGTGCCGCCCCTTCTTGTGCAGCCATCGAGGACTCTCAGGAAGGATCACCGTAAAGAACAATAAAATGACAATGAAAACTAATTGGAAGCCTACGGGGAATCGCCATTGAGCGGGACCAGAGACCAGAGAAAAGCCGTAGTCTATCCAGTAGGCAATCAATATACCAAAGATGATCAAGCAGCTGTCGACCGCGACCAGGGTTCCTCTTTCTCTGGCCGTACTTGTCTCAGCCTGCCAGACAGGCACAGTCGACGTGTTGGCACCGTTACCCTGTAAATATTATCAGTCTCAAAAGTTAATCCACGCTTTGGGAGATCTCGTAATTACAATTCCGGTGATGACTCTGGCAGCGTACATCATGGGGCGATTGACGGCACCCGTTTGCAAGATGGCACCGATAAACATTATAGTGGTGGCATAGATGAGAGACTTCTTTCTTCCCAAGTGGTCTCCGATGAAGAAAATGCCAATAGATCCTGCCACATTGCCCAACTGGTACACCGAGACCATAAGTCCCTGGGTGGTGGCGTCGGGATGGTTGAAGTCTTCACCAAACTGGTTATTGGCACCAATGATGCCAGACAACACTCCCTGGTCATAACCGAAGAGCATGAAACTAGTTGAACATGTAAGGGTAATGAGGATCACCAGGAGTCTTCCTGAAATAAAGTCAAACATTGTGTCACTCCTTTATGGGATGGAAAGATATGGATAAGATGAATGGACACTGTCCAAGTAGAAAGATCTTTACACAACACACAGCGGATGACCCAGTTGCCTTGAAAAATGGAGGTCAACGAGGCGAGGGCATTGGTAAGGGGATTGAGCTCAAGATAAGGACCTCATATCGATGTACTACGTAGTAATCTAGGAGGAGTCAATTGCCGACACACGGGATCAGCCCTTGATAAGTCACTCCCATGTCAACCCCCGGGTTTTGACCCCAGCTTTTGACCCCGGATGGCAAGGAAAGCGGATTTGATGAAAATTTGTCATGACCAACACCATAGGTAGTCTGGGGTTCCGACGGAGGGCGAGTGGAGACTTTTGAAGGACTCGACGGTAGAGGAAAATCGCCACGAAGTCATGTCTTCAGCTTGGAAGTGGTCTGGATCCACAGTAAACACATAGCAAGAAGAAATGTTGGAGAATGTGGTAGATATGGGAGATTAGAAAATAAGCGTTTAACCGTCGCGCCGGGGCCTCGTCCCACCATCCGCCATTTCCTAAAAAAGGAAAAAACTATCGAACCCCTAACCTTCCGGTCTCGCTCCGTTTGTCCATTTTCTTTATCCCACGTTCTCATACTGCTTAACTACATTGGAAACAGTGTACACTTTTTCCAGTTTGTATAGGGCTGCCGACGGTGCATTTTCGTCACAAATCCAATGTATGGATGGGATGAAGATACGTGCGATTCAGATCGGGAAAGAATCCCCCGTGGAGTTGGTCCGCACTAGCACGGATGAGCACAGAATGCAGCATATTAAAGGCTGTACAGGCTCGAAGATGTGAGATAGCATTATTCTTTGCACCGTAATGTCCTTGCTGTGTCTAGTCCAGCACCATGGAGACATCCTCATCGAAACTCGCAATCTCTAATTTCCTTCTTCCAAAGTTGGCGGAATCCTCCCTACAGCTAAGAATCGGTGACTGGTTGGTGTTGCTATGTTTCGCAATAGCATTGGCCTTCCACTATGGAACTGGAAAACTCTGGTTTAAGCCAGATCCGTACACATATCTCATGTATGTTGCGCCGCAGAAGTCTGGTGAACTAAAAGCGCAACCGAGGCGAACGCGAGACATTGGGGAGAGGCTGCAAAATAATGTAAGAGTGATTGCCAGCTTTTCAATACAATCAATTTCTGATACATCGAACAGGATGCTGATATAGCCATCTTCTGGGGTTCGCAATCTGGAGTCTCCGAACGATTTGCGGAAAGGCTCTCTCGTGAATGGCGCGCTCGCTTTGCTCTCAAAACTATGATTGCAGACTTGGATGACTACGACCCTGAGCACCTAGCTTCCCTCCCCGGCGACAAGCTTGCTGTGTTTCTTGTATCCACATATGGTGAAGGCGATCCACCAGATAACGCTGTGAGTTTTTACAGTAGTCTCGAGAAGATGCATAAGAAAGGCACGAGACTGGACACGCTTCGATACTGTGCGATGGGCATGGGGAACAAGAATTACAAACATTACAATCGAGTAATGAAGGTATTTAGTCGTGCATCTCTATTGCGTGTTCTTTTGCTGAAATTTTTTATTATTCTCAAGGCGGTTGACCAAATTCTATCGGACCTCGGAGCCCAGCGAGTTGGTCCACTTGGGCTCGCAGATGAAAGCGTCGGGACGACCGAGGAAAGTTTCATGGAATGGAAAGAAGATGTTATTAAATACATCGGAGAAATCGTCACGATACAAGAACGCCCACTTACCTACGAACCGAGCATAGATATTATCGAAACTGACGTCGATGCCAACCTCATCTATCTGGGCGAGCCTAGTGAGAAAGACCTCATTGGGTTGGACAGAGTGGCATACAACGCTGCAAACCCTTACGCTGCTCCTGTTGTCCTGAGTAGAAAGCTGTCGTCACTACAAGACCGTGTTTGCATGCACATGGAATTCGATCTCTCGGCGGTTCCAGCCTTGCGATACCAAACAGGAGATCATTTGGCTGTGTGGCCCATGAACCCGAATAATGAAGTGAATCGGTTACTACGTGTCTTAGGACTTGACGACGACTTAAGCCGAAAGCAACCTATCGCCATACACGCCAAAGAGAATGCAGATAGCAATTGCAACCTTCCTTCCCCAACAACTCGAGAAGTACTACTGAAGTACTACCTCGAAATAGGAGGCCTAGTGTCGCGGGATTTTCTTATGAGCCTCTCACAGTTCGCGCCCACACAAGCAGCAAAAGATTCTCTCTTAAGGTTAGCAAGGTCTAAAGAAGCTTTCCGCAACGAAGTGATTTCTCGCTATCTATCTGTGGGGAAGATAATGGAGATGATCGAGCCGAAAGTTGCATGGACAGGTGTGCCTTTTTCTCTTTTGGTTGAAAATTTCAACCGTATCCAGCCACGGAGCTACTCCATCTCCAGCTCGCCACTGAAGCAGCCGCGACAACCGTCAATCACCCTGGTGGTCAACAACCGCCAAGTTATGGGCGAGAAAGCATCGCGAGAAGATCAGACCTTCTTCGGCCTGGCAACCAATTTCCTTCTGGCTCACCAGCGCAAGTTCAGCAGCGAAGAACAACCGACTTCCGCGCAGGAAGCTCCCATATACGACCTTAATGGTCCACGCGACAAGCTTGAAAGCGGAAAAGTCTATATACATATCAAACGTTCAACATTCAAGCTGCCTTCCAATCCGGCGATACCAATTATCATGGTTGCCGCGGGCACAGGCATAGCTCCCTTCCGAGGCTTCCTGCAAGAGCGGAGTCGTCTTACGGAACTGGGCAAGTCTGTGGGCAAGATGATACTGTTCTTCGGCTGTCGGGACGACACTTCTGACTACCTCTATGGCGATGAGTGGCGTGAATACGAGCAACGATTGGGAGATAACTTTGTCATGGTCCCGGCATTCTCGAGAGTGTCAGGGCAGAAGAAGAAGTATGTTCAAGACGCACTTGTGGAAAGAAAGCACGACATTATTCCTCTTATCCTTCAACAAGGCGCAGCTTTCTATATCTGTGGCTCGGCTACTATGGCGAGAGAAGTAAGAACAAGACTTATAGACTTGCTGGCGGACGCTGGCAATCAGAGTCGAGAGGAGGTTGATTCCATGATCACTAAGAAGATGAAAAAGGCTGGTCTTTATCATGAGGACGTGTGGCACTGAATTTGACGGGGGCCACAGCGCTCGATATAGGAAATGCCGCCTTGTAAATTCACAGCCCTTGTTGAAATATATTAGTGCTTGTTCGGTAGCATCTCTATACCTCAGAGTGGGAGTGGGACTCGTAATTGTATGTGCTAGGCGAGTCTAGCTAGTAAGGAAATAACTTGTATAGATTACCATACACAATAATGAGAGAGATTGGCGGTGCTATTTTAACAAGAGGCTATAACTGTGATACATACAGGAAGCTCCTGGGAACTAATTATTCAGATGGAGCTTATACCCTGAATGGTATGATATATCTTAGAACATAGAATTCTTTCTAAAATGCCTAAATGATTAGAATTAGCAACCATTTCTTTAAAGGTTAGAGCTGGACATGGGTTGAAGGCTGCACCCCGCATTTCTTTATCTTCCACTAAAATGTTCAGCCTAAATGCTTTCTCAGATTAACAACATGGAATCTAACAACATGGAATCCAAGAACCCTAGCACAACGACTTGCCCGAATCCTCTGAATGATGCCTTTGATAAATTGGTCCAGCAAACAATTAACGAATGGCATGTTCCTGGGATTGCCATTGCAGTGGTAGATGGGGATTGTACCTGGGCAAAGGTGGTCTTCCAAAGAAGCACAATACAGTGACATTGCAAATAACTGAACATTTATTGAGTGACAGGGTTATGGCTATGCTTCTCTGCCTTCTACCCCGGTGACACCGTCTACCCTATATTATGCGGGCAGTACAACCAAGGCCTTCACAGCTATGATGATGGCCAAACTCGTAGAGGATAACGTCAGCTACCCTCAAGTCCAATGGGACACTCCGATTCACCAGCTAATTCCTGATGACTTTGTTCTGCATGATTACTATCCAACACAACATGTCACTATTGAGGATGCCCTCTCACATCGGACTGGTCTGCCAGGTCATGATGGGGCTCTGGCTAAATCGACAGTCGGCGACAATGTTCGTCGACTGCGGCACCTTCCCATGAGTTCAGAGATTCGGACTAAATATCAATACTGCAATGTCATGTATACTACGATCTCTCATGTGATTGAGACTTTGACTGGTGAGCAACTGAGCGACTGTCTACGAAATCATTTCTGGGAGCCTCTCGGAATGGGCAGTACTTTCTTCTCATTGAAGGATGCAAAGGAGGCTAAAGAAGACCTTGCTCGAGGGTACTACTACTCTCCCCCCGAAAAGAATAATGGCGGCGACGGTGCATATCATCAAGTAGAGTGGATGGAAGTAGACGCAGTTTCCGGGGCAGGTGCGGTAATCACAAACGTCCTTGATTATGCAAAATGGGCCCGAGCCCTGCTTAGTGACAAGTCGCTCTTCACTGATGATGTATGGGAGCCACGGACTTTGATGCCTTTGGAAGGATTTCCATACACCGGGCCCCGTGCATATGCCCTTGGGTGGAGGACAGGCGTTTATCAGGGTGTTCAGTTTTACGAACATACAGGAGGAATGAACGCATTTGGCGCACAACTAATTCTACTCCCTAAGTTGGGTTTCAGTGCTGTACTGCTTGCAAACACAGCATCGACATCGAATTATGCAGCACAACGTCTCGCGTTTCACTTGATAGATGAGAAATTGAAGGTCCCCATGCCCGAACGATTTGACTGGAACCATAGGCAAGATGTCCCCTCTTTGAGTGACTTATGCTTACTCTGTGTTTGCTATTGTCCTAACTATGGTCCTGCTTGTTTAGGAACTGGTCTATGATAAAACAAGAATCAAAGAAGATTCAAGAAAAATTAAATTACAGTCCGTCTCCGGCCTTCCCAACAACTGTCCCATTGAACGAATATACTGGCACATACTACCACCCTGGATACGGTAGTATCAAGATATACTTAGACAAGGAGAAAGATGCACTGCGTGCTGACAGAGAGGATATGATTTTCCCAGAATCCCTCACATTGAGGCATCTCAGTGGTGAGCATTTCTTTGTTATATCGAGAATGCATGGCGACCTAGGCGCATTCTTTCCGCAGGTCTATGATGCGGAATTTAGACTCTCAAGTGAAGGAAGGCCTGCTGCAGTAGGTGTCGCGTGGGAGAAAGCTCTTGGAGATCATAAGTTTTGGTTTGATAGGACATAACACGAGTTTCCTTTTCGTTTCTTTCTCAACCATGACGCTTATTTGTTCATAATGCTTGCTATAAAACTTCTGAAATTGCGGCTTCTTGATACAATAGTCATCGAGTACTAGTTTTACGTTATATGCTATACGGGCTCTTGGTTGAGGTGTACTGACGCTAAAAAAAAAAAGCATATGAATATTTAACCCTAACCCCATAGCTCTTCATGATTGGCCGCGACGAGAGCCAGCTGAAAGGCTTGGCAAGGCCTATCCGCGAGTCTGTCTTGTTTGCATTCGTTCGACTCGGACGATTGCAGATGCATCCTCTCCATCTCACCCAATCCAGCAAATGCAGGACTGCCTCTCGGTATAGACTGATAAAGAGCGACACTCGCGCGCGCAGCTAGGCAGGCATCCACGAATGCCCCCCGCCATGCTCTCCGAGTGCGGCCCGTAAACAAAACCATGTACCATCTTGCCAAGTCGCTCTACCTATATGCCACCAGCAAAGAGGGTGAGTTGTTTCTTCCTAGCCGCCACCGAAATAAAGAGAAAACCCATTCGTCGGACGATGAACACTTCTCGCTGACCTTCTTCCCTTGCCCAGAATACTCGGTGCTCCTGCTCGGCCTCGACAATGCAGGCAAAACTACGCTCCTCTCACAGATAAAAGCAATATATCTCC
Organism: Eurotiales sp. R13A2; assembly: GCA_023625935.1. Taxonomy (NCBI): domain Eukaryota; kingdom Fungi; phylum Ascomycota; class Eurotiomycetes; order Eurotiales; species Eurotiales sp. R13A2. Next base: position 412,409 of record JAMAFV010000003.1, read on the forward strand.
CACAACCGGATGGCGCTCCGCCGCCCAACGTCGGGCGCACTGTGCCCACTGTCGGACAAAACGTGGCTACTATTCCCTTACAAGACATGTACCTGAAGATCTGGGACGTGGGCGGACAAACAACAATGCGGGGACTCTGGCAAAGCTACTATGCCAGCTGCCACGCCATAATATTTGTTGTCGACAGCACCGATGTCGGCGAAGGACTAGAAGACTACTCCTCTGGAGCCACCGGAGGGCCTTCGAGTGATGATAACCATGATGTGAATGGCACATCGCATGGCCGATTAGGCGAATGCAAACAAGTTTTGGAATCAGTGCTTCAAAATGCAGATGTTGCCGGTGTGCCGATCTTAGTGCTGGCGAACAAACAGGACCGAGAAGACTGCGTGGAGGTTGTTCGGATCAAGGAAGGCTTCGTTCGACAGGTCTTTGAAGGCGAAAAGGGTGCAGGAGTACGCGACAGCCGAGTACTTCCCCTGAGCGCTCTACTGGGCACCGGTGTTCGCGAAGCCGTTGAATGGGTTCAAAGCCGCGTTAAATGGAATAAGGAGGGCCGGCCTCCTGTCATGCGATGATGGTCAAATATTCATATTCTTCTGTCGTCGAATTGCTCCCCTCTCTTCCTCTTTATCTTACGAACGTTAAGAAGAATTTTTTTGTGTGGTGTTCGATTTTGAATATTTACTCGAGATACCAATATGTACTTAGATTTGATTGATTGCGAATGCTTTTGCTGACGTGGAGAGAGACGAGGCCTACACCAACTTGAGCCTGGAAACCGTGTTGATTACAGTTGATAACATGTGAACTGATCTCAGGTGATGAAGCTAAGGCGAGTTCAACGGCGTCTACTATATGTCTTTGCTGCATCCTTTGACGGTGGGTATCGATCTGCGCGCGGAAGGCATAGATTGATATTGATAAGGGCACGGAACCGTACAGGCATCTGATACTGTATAGTCAAGATACTTCATGATAGAAACAGCTACCACTTTTAATGTTAATATTGCACAGTTGTATCCAGAGACGGGGGATAGCTCTTATTGCTAAGCCCGGCGCTAGTTTCATCTCCCCGCTTCAGCTGCCTAGAATTGATGGACGCTCGTGTTGCAACGTTGCCCACTACTTAGTTTCCAGGCTTTTATAATATAACTCTGGGAGACGTCGAACAGGATACTAAAACAAAGTTGTTCAAATTAATGGAAGTAGAGAGTGCAATGCCAATAGATGCGACTTCCCGCGCTTCCCATCAGGTCCGAGACATCGAGATGGAAGAACCACGCCAGCTGAACGCTCCTCCGCGAGAAGTCGAAGAAGTTGCTCCCTCGCATGCTGTAAGCATTGCACCGCGGTGGAATGAGTCAAAAGCCACAATTTGGAAAGTAACAGCTACATTCTGGTGCATGTTAGTAATGGGGGCCAATGACGCCGCTTATGGAGCTATAATACCATATGTTTGTCTCGCTTTTAAGTCGTCTCGCTTTTTAGTCTTTGTCATTTTTATTTGCATTATGCTGACTATCTTTGTGCGAAATCCTCAGCTCGAAGATTACTACCGTAAAAGCTATACCGTCGTCTCATTAGTGTTTCTAGCACCTTTCCTTGGCTATGCAACCTCTGCTGTCCTCAGCAACTCAATTCATCAACATTTCGGCAGACGGGGTGTTGCCATAATTGGCCCTGGGAGCCATTTGGTCTCGTACGCCATCATTTCAATACACCCGCCATTCCCAGTTCTCATTATCATGTATGGGATCATTGGTTTTGGGAGTGGCATTCAAAACGCAGCCTGGAATGTATGGATAGGAAACATGGCGAACTCGCACGAAGTTCTCGGATTCCTCCATGGGTTCTTTGGCGTGGGAGCTACGTGCAGTCCTCTTATTGCTACGACGTTGATTACCAAGGCTGGGTGGAACTGGTTTTCTTTCTATTACTTGATGGTACTTATCTGCGTCCTACCGATTTCTTCTCTTACTATAACATGCAAGCCTAACGAAAAACCCTAGGCCGGGGCTGCTGTTATTGAACTTTCCTACGCGGCTAGTGCTTTCTGGGACGAGACAGGCTCAAAATACAGACAAGAGAGCTCCAACTCTACCGGAAGAGGAGGAGCGTTCTCCGAAACCCGCCATGCTTTGACCTATAGTGTTACATGGGCATGTGCTATATTCCTCTTCCTTTACGGGGGTATCGAGGTAGGCATCGGAGGCTGGATAGTTGTGTTCATGGAGAGTGTTCGTCACGGCGGTGCATTCGCCTCCGGAATGACAGAAACAGGCTTCTGGCTCGGAATTACACTGGGTCGATTTTCACTAGGCTTTGTTTCGCCCCGAATCGGAGAGAGGCTTTCTATCATTGTATATATCCTCGCTGCGATTGCCCTTGAGCTGGTCTTTTGGCTTGTCCCTGAATTTTTCGTTTCTGCGGTTGCCGTGTCTTTAGTCGGATTCTTTACAGGCACGATTTTCCCCGGTGTAGTTGCTGTCGCGACGCGCATATTGCCGAAAAACGTCCATGTTGCGTCGATTGGCTTTTCAGCTGCCTTGTCAATGGGAGGAGGTGCAGTTTTCCCGTTTATGATCGGTGCCGTCTCAGCGGCAAAAGGCGTCAAGGTTTTGCAACCTATTATACTGGCGATGTTGGCTGTAGAGCTAGGGGTATGGGCAGCGATGCTTCGTTTTGCTCGGTAAAAACTGCTGCTGATATTCGAATTCTATAACACTTGCCCCAGCTTTCTTTGTAGATTGGGTAAGAGCAGAGGGATTAATTGACGGAGCCCTAAACATAGGGATTCTACCTTGTTCTTTCATACTTATCGAAAATCAGCAAGGTGGCAGGTTGGCAATGCGTTTCCTGCCGATTTTCAAGATCCTAGATAAACTTATTTAGTCTTCTTCCATCTACACCAGGCCGGAAGATCTGATAATGGGATACTCCGGAGGAGTAGTGGAGTACTATCCATGCTTTCAAACAGAACAAGTAAAATTAGTTTGCTCGATTATCGTGTAATTTCAAAAGGAGATTCTGTACGAGAAGCCATTGACACAAGGTCACCGGTACTAAGTGCCAGGAGACGGCATGTCGAGAGTCCGATGAGCCCGCCCTAGTCGGTAGTGGCTGATGATAAACAAATTTCTCCATAAATTTGAGAGATGGGAAGACCCGCTAAGAATAGAAAGTCCAATTAGCTGTTTTTTCGCTTTCTCACTAAAGGCATATCGAGGGTAAAAGTGCCCATGAGTGATGTCTGGATGCCTGGTTTGCGTTTTATGACATATTGTTGCTATCACGCTAAGCTGAATACAGAAAGACTAACTTAATTAGGATGATTATCGGTGTTAAAACTTGCCAAATTTGTACATAAATATCCCAAAACGGGTGCAAAAAGCAATGATATGAAATCAGCGATATACCTCAGTTTGACGTCAGACATCCTGAGCCCTAACTCCATCCAAGAATGCACGCCTATTTAAAATGCAGGTGGCCAACCCGACTGCCACTCGTACCAGATCACTGAATTTCTTTCTATAATTTAAATCTTCTTACTTTTACAACATCATTCACCGGCATATAAGACTTACATTCCAAAATGGCTGCCCGATCAAACCAAAACGTCGACGCTACCAACCAACAATTCTTCCATCCTGATCCCCCACGTGAAGTCCCTAAGGCTGAAAAATGGGTACGTTACAGCTCTGCATCTGGAATGTGAAGGATGGAAGCCATTATCACCTGATAAAAAGATTTGAAGCAAGCTGACAGTTTTATACAGCACAAGCCAGGAGTTGCAGCCTCCGAGAATGACCGTGCACCTGAATTTCGAGCGCAAACCCTCCCTCCTGGCACAGCGCCAGCGAGCAGTTCGTACCAACCAAACCCCGTCCACGAAGTGCCAGGGCAAGCAAACAATGAGGATACCCTGCGCGCCCATGGCAAGGAGAGCGTGTACACTAAGCCTCTCGACACATACCCGGGTGCCACCTCAGCGGACGTGAACAAGGGATTTGGAAAGCCCATGCAAGGGCAGACCAGCAACGAATTACGACACGATGGCAACCACCATCGTAAGCATCAAGGTTCCGGATATGAGACCCACGGTGCCACCGGTCACCCCAAGCACACGGAACACTCGATTGGCGATCCCCAAAAAGTTGATCCTCGTTACACTGCTAATCAGCGTGCTATGGATCGCGACGAGGCCCCCGCCGGCCGCCATGGTGACAAAGGCACCCTGGGTGCCGAAGACATTCCTCCACAGCCTGCCGAGACGGTAGCTCGCGAGCGTGATTGAGATAGGATACGGAGATGAACTGAAGTTATGTATTATAAATGGACCTGTATGCATAGAGCATGAAATGAACGATTCTAAGCCAATTCGTCGGCTGAAGTAGTTTATAAATTTGCAATTTTCCAATTAAACAATCCATTCCACGCACCTAGATAAACAAGGGTATCACATAATTATATAAAAATCGTCAAAAAGTAGAAAGTATTGGCGGCGATTTTAAGCGCTGGCGCGAAGGCGATCCCGAGTGCTTCTCGTAATAATCCCCTTTGTGGCCGCTGCGACGTCTGGGTGTGGAACACGTTTCTTGGGCCAACTGCGAGCAAGATCGATGTTTGCTCGGGGCCAGAGCATTTCCAAAAAGACGAACAACAGGTAGTCAATCACCACGCACATGCAGAATAATTTTCCAGCCCAGATACCGCACCCATAGTAACGCTTAAGCCGGTCAATGAGCGCAAAACTTCGAGTGCGACCTCGAACGGCATCCCAACCAGCGTCTGGATAATGGCCGTAGAATTCTAATTCACTAATTGCGCCCGATATCCCATTATACACTCGCTCGGTGCGTCGAGCGACGTCCGTCCACGAGTACATCATTTTCACTTGATCGTGGAATCGTTCTGTGCGCACCTTGTTGGATCGAAGGGCAGCTATCGCTTTTCCAGTGGCCTGGACAAGGTCGTCTTCCTCTGGTTTTGCAAACGTCGTCATGTGCTGTGGTAGCACCTCTGGTATTCCTCCAACGCGTGTGCACACCACGTAGAGTCCGCAGCTCGCAGCTTCCACCAAAACAGTCCCAAACGCTTCTGTTAAGCTGGGATGTAAATATATATCACCCTGGACCATTACATCCCGCACTTCTTCATGTCGCACGGGGCCGAGCATCTCCACTTTGTCTTGCAACATATTGCGTTCAAGCATTTGCTCCAGATCAATTGCTTTGGGCCCTGATCCGCCAATGATAAATCTCACGTTCGGATGCGATGTTAAAATTCGAGGTATAGCTGCTATAAGAAGGTCGATTCCTTTGTTGTAGAAGAGTCTCGATATGACAACGATTGTTATCGTATCATTAGGACCGATGATCCGAGGGGTTGGATGCGGTGCTTGGTTCGCTGAGCCGCTCTCTGCTGAAGGGTATGCTAATGGACGGAAGTTCTCCGCAACAACCGCGTTCGGTATGACAGATACCATCAGAGGATCCAGCGATGCCCTTAAGACTGTGTTCTCCTTACTATTGAGAATTAGAACTCCGTTCTCTTTAAACCCCGGGGGGAATTATCGACGGAACATGAATCACGCACCAAGTATGGCTCACGCAGATAACGTGGTCTACATCGCTGAGAATGAACTTCAACAACTTGTTTGTAAGGATCGATCCCGCATCGGCAAATCCAAATAACGAGTGATCCGTAAATACCGTCCGTAGGCCCATTGTGCGCGCATGTAGGATCGCTTCACAGCAAAAGCTGCTCAAACTACCATGGCCATGCACGATCTGAATCTGTTCTCGAACGACGATATTGCGGAAGATAGGGAAGAAGGAGAAAAGTGTGGGCATTGTCGCTTCACGATAAATCACGAGGAAAGGAACATAAAAGACTTTGCAGCCATTTGTGAGCCACCGCACACCAGTACGGCCTTTGTAGGCATGAGTGATGATAATGACTTTATGGCCGCGATCGATGAGTTTCTATGGCTGTTATTAGATGGTCTTCATTCAATTAGGACGCGGTGGCTGGAGGTACCGTTGACAATTGGTAAATGTGACTTTCAACACCACCTATAAAAGAACCTGATTAGAACACAATGGTCACATTGGCCAATTACCTAAGATCGTAGTAGACCAACCTGGCTGTGGGAAGAAGAAGTCGCAAACCATCCTGTGGGATGATTAGCGCCGATAGCAGCAACATACAGGCTGAGGGATCCGGTGGAGACTCACGCTATATTGTAGGGCATCTCGGTGGCTATTGAAAGCCTGGCGCGCTCCAGCCGAGCGAACCAGCATCACAAATCGGTTATATCATGTCAATTGCAGCTGGACGTCGAGGGATGAATTGGCCATCTTCGCTCTCCTTCCAGGCAGAGGCCAGACTGATCGACAGCCGCGCCAAGCCTCGCATCAACCCGCAGCAAGGCGGCATGGTGGGCGGTAGCATTCTGCCGGCAGTATTGCATTTCCGCCGCGGACGCCGCAAAATAATTTTATTTCATGCCGCTCTGTGATTGCGACGCATCTGATGAAAAGAGACAACATTGCCAAGTCTTGACACGTATTTGTCCATTTATCTTTGCATTTACTCACCAAGTCAGACTTCTTTTGCAAAAGACCTTCTCGTACCCACGCAGTGCGCATTCACGGCTCAATAGAATCTTAAAAAGCTTTCCATGCAACATTACCGTTTGCGTTTACCCAGGCTCTTCGTCGCCCAGCGTCGCGCTGGAGCCAACTACCCATAAGAAAAATGGCCAAAGATATAAAGCCCAGGAAGCTCTCCAGATCCTCGGCAGAACCCTCGCACCAATATGCTCGCCATCATGAAACAGCCCTCGCTTCGGCGCCGACTTCACCAGCGGCAGCGACACCGAAGCCCAAAAAGAGGAAGAGAGATACGAAACCTGACATTCAAGATGAATACATTGGCAATAAAGGAGGGACAACCCACATCGCCGAGTCGTCCCCTTCCACAAAGAATCGCGATTCTGAAGATCAGACCCCGGCGAAGAGTGTTGTTTCGCCGAGCGGCAGAAAAGCGAAGAGGGACCGAAACGGCGACGCTGAGAAATTGCAGCAGCTTTCGGGCGTCTCAATAGCTGTCGCTCCCTCCGAAAGCCTTTCACTGCCAGATAATAGAGATGGCAATTACAAAAAATCCAAGAAACGCAAAAATGAGAGTGCAGATGACGGCGACAAGCATGCTGCGAAGCACGCTAAAATCTTGAAGAAGTTCGAAAAATCGACAAAGGTCAAGAAATCAGTTCCTGTCGACACAGAAAAAGAGACGGAGACTATTGCAGCGAGCGAAAGCGGCACGCCAGTTGTTGCTCATGGCTTGGAGCCCCTGCCACAACCAGAACCTGTCGCAGAGACAGGCGAGAAACCTACATACTCAACAATGCCCAATTGGATCACGAACCCTATTACAAAGTCTCCCTATCAGCAGGATGACCAAACACCTCTCGAGTTTGACAGGCTAAATCTTGCGAAAGGGGTAATTTCAAGACTCAAAAAGCATGGATACAAGGAAACAACCCCCGTACAAGCCACTGTTATCCCACTCCTAATCGACAATTCGTATCGTCACAACGGCGATCTGTGTGTTTCTGCCTCTACTGGATCCGGAAAGACATTGTCATATGTGCTTCCGATAGACCAGTCACTCGTAAGGGAGTCGGCTCCAAGGCTCCGTGGTCTTATCGTCGTGCCTACTAGAGAGCTTGTTAAACAGGTGCGGGAAGCATTCGAAGCATGTGGAAGCAACTTACGCATCGGTACTGCCATAGGACATGTTGCCTTGAAAGACGAACAGCAAAAGCTGGTTCGATGGGACTCTATATACCACCCGGAGAAATACGATGCGAACCAGCAAAAGACCATGTTGACAGATGATTGGGCAAGCTTTGATCTACTCAAATATCGAGATGAGGTCGAGCGTACGGGCGATCTTTTGCCTCAATACATCCAAGCACCTCGTCCAAATATAGATGTCCTCATATCTACACCCGGGCGGCTGGTCGATCATATACGTCAGACAGAAGGCTTTACTCTACGACATCTGGAATGGCTAGTGGTTGATGAAGCTGACCGCTTGCTTAATGAGAGTTTTCAAGAATGGGTGTCCGTTCTCATGACTGCATTGGATAAGGAGAAAATGGCCAACATTGGTGGTCCAGTCATGGCGAATATCGGACGTCCTCTACAGTCCCCATATCCAAGAAAGGTCATTTTGAGCGCGACGCTGACGAATGATATTACGAAACTCAATTCACTGCGTCTCGACAACCCCAAATTAGTTGCAATCGGCTCGAGAGACTTGGATTCTGATGTGGAAGGTATGAACAATGAAACAGAACAATTTGTTCTTCCTCCAAAGCTTGTAGAGCACGTTATCCCCGTGGGTGACGGCTCTGACAAGCCGGTTCACTTGATGAAATTATTGTTGCACGAAATAAACAAGTCGAGTTGGGGGGCTATTGCAACCCCTGCTTACACTTCTGTTACTGCCATGACACCGACCAAGAACAAATCTACTGCAGTCGATGCTAGCTCGGAGTCAGACTATACAAGCTCTTCTGGCGATGATACTAGCAGCTCCGGCTCATCGGACGCCGATTCTTCTTCTTCAGAATCGGATTCGGGCTCTGACACGACGTCTGATGCCAGCGATAGTGAAACCGACAGTGACTCCGAGACTAGCTCCGACTCCGACTCTGAAGCATCCTCGGTCAGTGATGACATGACATCTAAGTCGCACTCTACAGAGAAGGATGTCAAGTCGGTACTCATTTTCACGAAATCTACAGAGTCCGCAGCACGACTTTCACATCTACTGGGGCTTATGAATCCAGCTTTGAAGGAAAGAATGGGCACCATCGTCAAGTCCAGCAATTCTTCTTCATCCCGCAAGACTCTCAAGGATTATCGTGCAGGTGGAATAAATATTATAGTTGCTACCGATCGTGCTTCTCGCGGCATAGATCTTGTCGGTTTAGATGTGGTTATTAACTACGACGTACCGTCCAGTCTCACCACTTATGTTCACAGGGTTGGACGAACCGCGCGAGCTGGTAAATCCGGTCACGCATGGACGCTTGTGGAGCATCGCGAAGGATTATGGTTCCAAAAGGTAATCGTGAAAAGCGATAATGTCATTCGATCAGGCCGGGTCGAGAAATACGCCAAGCCTAAGAAGAATACCAAGGCCATGGTTGCAGAATATACAGCAGCTCTTGAAGAGCTGGAGAAGGCTGTGAAGGGATGATGTGGTCAAGGTTATTCTTGTACATTTTTTACCTGGTACATGACGCTAGTACCTCCCAATAAATGCATACCAATCAATTTTCTTGCACTACACAATAATCGCAAAGCTGGTAGACTCAGCTGAACATAACCAAAAGCTATGCTCTAAACTAAGAATTTCCAATTCTCCAAATCCGTTGTATTGTGTTCTTATACTTCGTGCGCAGTTCATGCTTATGAAGTCAACTTTTTAGGTTGATGCCCTTTTACCTAAAAAGGCAATTCTTTAGGGCTCCGTTTACCCCCATCACAAGGCTTACGGTATTTAGAATAAGACCGCAAAAACAAGAAAATCAAAGGAACATAAGTAAATCTGCATTAAAGTCTTTCTAATTTCTATAATAATGTGTTAGTAAAACTCATCACTTCATGATTACACCCTCTTCCAAGTCCAGCCAACTTGAACCAACCGCGCCATCAAAAAAAATGTAGCCCCAACAAACATAGTAACACCGCAGAAAATCTGAAGATACAGATATGAACCGTGATCTTTGTCAACAAGAACACCCGCAATGGGGTTTCCAGTCAAAGCGGCCAAACTAATGATGAAGAAATTGGATCCGTTCCGAACCCCAATCTTGCGGACATCCTTAGTGACCTGGGCCACGACGGCGGGAACCATGCTGACAAAAGTGCCGCTTGTGAACCCGAATAGTGCTGAAAAGACGATATTGAGTGCGTTGGTGTTACTTGGGATCCACAGTGCAAGGACCAAGATGGAGGTTACGTATGTGGTCACGATCATGACGTTGAAGCGACCGACATAGTCACCCAACCAACCAGGAAGGACACGTCCAAAGACGCTGAACGCGTTCAGGATGGCTAGTAGGTATCCAGCAAGCCGTTCAGACATGCCATCCGATTGCGCCTCGAGAATAATAAAATTCGTAGGCAAGAACACTCCCCAGAAGAAGAAGAAGCTGCCGAGGGAGACAAGCAGGAATGAAGTTTCTTTAAATGGGTCCAAAAAATCATCCAAAGAAAATGGTGTAGGCTTAGGGTCGAGCCGCGACTTGACCGTGAGGTTTCCTACGACTAGCAACCCCAAAAAGAGGAATGCGGCAGCTCTCATGGCCCAGCCGAAACCTGAGCGGTTGATCAGTCGCTCAATCATAATACTTGTCAAGTCAGCTTTTTGTTCTATGCCAAGGTTTAGATGACCAAAAAAGCAAAGATGCGAGGTACTTACGGCAAGATAACGCCGCCTAATGAAGAACCAGCGGAAATTATACCAAAGGCCAAGGCCCGACGTTTGAAAAACCATGTGCTAATTGGATTGAGGCATCCATAGAATATAGCACTTGTACCAAGTGCACTCAAAACCGCCTGAGCAAGGAATATCTGGTAGTACTGCGACGAAATGCTGGTCATCATGAGACCAAACACATGGCAAATGCTTCCCACGAGAAGCAGGTATCGAGGGCCAAAATTGTCGAATATCTTTCCGAAGAAAGGAGCCCCCATGAACATCATGAACGTCTCTGTAGAGCTGATCCACGCAACAGTGGAAGAAGAATAGCTGGAGAGTTGGTGGAGCTCATAATAATCCTGGAAGACGCCGATACAATTGATCCAGCCCATGGATGCGAACATGCAGCACCATGAGCCAAACACGACTAGCCATGCTTCAAGGCCGCCGTCTGGAAAGTCAGCGGGGCTTGGGCCCGTCGGTTTTGGTGCCACGGGGAGTGCTTCTTCGTCGGACAGGCGTTGCTCATCGAAGGGTGATGGTGTTTTACTCTTTAGTTTGGCATCCTCGCGAAAGGTAGTCAAAGACGATGATTCGCTCATTATGTCGTGTCGCAAGATTGGTGTTGAGCTGGCGAAGGTATTCCTTTCACGATGATGATACTCTGCTGTCGCTTTATAATTCGGCTAGTGGATGCAAAGCCTTGCGAACTGTTTATTGATATTATCTGACTAAATTACAGATCTTTAAAGATAATCGCTAGCTATATATATGTATGTGTGTATATACATGTGCAGACCAACTGTAGTCAGATGTTCTTTGGTTAGGGCTACGGATGCAAACATACTAAGATAACATTGGTGGGTCCGCATGATCCTCGCGTTGGTTTGCATTATTTGCCCTCTTTGTTCCACCATTCATCTTTCTGGTACTTCCTATTCAGGAATTTGACCGTTGAAGAAATAGATACAGTTGTTACTATTATGATGTGATCTCATAATCCCGTCAACTTGGGTCTAAAAATGACCGTGTTGTTGTAGCATGAGCATATATTCCATCATATCTGCTGATGACTAGAGTCGGTGCTGCAGTACGAATCCTGATCAACTTTTAAAAATTGTCGAGGCCCTCTAACCTGAATATTTTAGATCTTGCGGGTATGTACGCATTGTTTTTTTTTTTTTCTACGTATTCCCGAGTCTTGAGATAGGCCGTGTTTGCACCAGGAAAAAGGACCAATGGGGTACTTGAGAGATGTTGGTTTGTTTAAATGACCATGGATATAGCAAGCGGATATAGGGTATTCTAGCCGCCCATTGTAAATTTCTGTACTTTAAAATCCTTTCAAAACGTGGTGGCTGATGCAAACATTCTCCATAATGAGCTGGCCTATCACCTGCGCATAAGCCACGTCGGAGACTCGGACATACAATATCCATCGAACGTGTCGGACCACAGAAAGCTAGGTAAGTTAAAACAAACACAGCAACCAGCGACCTAGACAGGTATGCGCCTGGCAGCCCGAGTGCATCCATGGTCCCTATAGTAAGGACTTTTGGATAAGCTTCATCACGACGCTAGACAAACACAAAGAAGAACCACCTGGCCCAGAGGTGGGAGGTACTCGGAGAAGGAAACCGGCTGGGATCTGAGTTGAACGCGTCGAAGAAGGAGACCGTTCTGAAAGATGAGAGCTGCGCTGTTGGCTGTAGCCTCTCTGTCTAATTCAATAGAGGATTGAAGTGTGTATTGAGTCAATTTTGACCATGGGGTGTATATAGACCATATAGATCATGAGCATGCAACAATGGTTTTAAGAGTAGTGAACGACCACATGCATTCTTATCACGATAAGCCTGTCGTTTATGCTGTTAAAAATGTGATCTGGAGTGTAGGATTTGTAATCAATCTAATTAAACTAACTAACCAACTAGCCAACTGGAGTTAACTAGTTAGTTAGCTTAGTTGCCTAACTTAACTACTCAACTGATTAACAAATGCCGTGCAACCCTAACTTGCATCGATGTGTCGCTAATAACTGCTCAAACAAACAAACACACTATATATTCGGTCAAGAATCCTATCATAATGTCTGCAAGCCAAACATCAAATCCTTGGGAACAAGAGTCATCAAAATCCGGTCTCGTCTCTCTCAATCCATACCATTCCCTTCATCTGACTGTATCTGGTCCTGTGAGACTTCCAGGCCAGCCACTGGTTATAATTATCCCGGGTCTTGCCTCCAGCACAGCGGAATGGGCCGCTGTAAGACGCCTACTCACACCACATGCCCGTGTTCTCCTCTACGACCGCTCTGGTTACGGGCTGAGCTCGGAATCTACCAGCCCAATCACCGCTGACAGCATAGCAAAGGAGCTTGATGACCTTCTTCATGCGGCTGGAATTTCTGGGCCATTTGTGCTAGTCTGCCACTCCTATGGCGGTCTGATCGGGCGTGAATTTCTACACCTGCGGCCTGATCACATATCCGGCATGGTTTTTGTAGACGCAAATCAAGAGCTGAACCTGTCTGAAGGGCCGTGGCCGGCTCCTTATATTGGTGCTGTTTCCCAGGGGATAAGTTATCGCGATGTCACTGGATTGACCGCAAATCATAAACTGCTCCCGGACGAATGGCAGGCCTTCCTCGACGAGGAGAGCAATGAGAAACATGCTCGAACTGAGGCTAAGGAAGCTGCAGGGTATCTCGAAAGTGGGCCCGTACTTGCATCAAAGAAACAGCTCCAAGCAAGCCCTCCTTTTCTAGGTACTCGACCAGTCAGCGTGCTGAAAGGACAAACACACCAGGACCTTGAGAGTCTTTTCGTAGCCGGAAGCAAGGCTGGTAACGGCACTGAAGAGGAAAGGAATGCTTTTCGAGACATGCTCAAAACATATGGCACATTGGATGAAAAGTGGCAGAAAGGACTGTTGTCATTGTCGGGTAGCTCAAGATGGATTGAGACTCGTGGAAGCGGACATCACATTCAGTTGACTGAACCAGATTTGGTTGTTAGTGAGATACGGTGGGTGTTGAATAATCTTGAATAGCTGGCTCGTCTTTCAGTGATTCAATTGATTGTTGCGGCGAGCTATGATTTTTGTAACAGCGAGCTGCTAAATATTCTGATCGCTAGTGACATGAATGTATATATGTTGCGCACATCTCCAGGTACCTAGGTAAATGAAAGGTATCAAAATTAGCAGTTCCGCTTGACTACCAGTATACTTAAAGATTGTTTCAAACACTGTGATATCCTTAAACATCAGCATCCGTGAATTGAAGCATATTGTTTGACAGTCGCATGCGGCGAGATCTTCACAATGCGGGGTCGTTTACCGAGGCCCGGATTTCTATCCTTAACCGACTACAATCTCTACTTAGGCAACTACATTGCTCTCCAAATACACTATCGAATAATACCAATCAACATAATTTATAAATTTAATTCATCTTTCTGCGTTACCACCATGCCTAAAGCCATCTTTCTCGGTTCCATTGACGGTAAGCCCGGCAAACCAGGCCAGGTGTATTACCCCATCGTCCAGAAACAAGTAGACCAACCAACAGCGCAGGGCAGCCAGCTCGTCATTAAACTATCGGCGGCAGCCCTAAACCATCGCGACCTTTTCCTCCGCCAGCACCTTTATCCCGGGTTGTCTTTCGATACACCCCTTCTAGCCGACGGCGTTGGCAAGGTGGTCGAAATCGGTCCCGACGTTCAAGACCAGTCATGGAAAGGCAAGCGAGTAATCTTAAACCCAGGAACTGGCTGGAAAGACGACCCGGATGGACCTGAAGATCCAACTGGCTACAAGATTCTGGGCGGCACCAAGTTCGACTCCAGAGGAACATTACAAGAATATGTGGCCGTGGACGAGTCCGAGGTAGAGGAAGCACCGGGGCATCTATCAGACTCCGAAGCAGCGGCACTACCATTGACTGGGCTCACTGCTTGGCGGGCATTAATCTCGAGAGCCGGAGAGAAAAATTCCGGTAAGAATGCAGCTATACTGATCACCGGTATTGGCGGTGGTGTTGCGCTTATGGCGCTGCAGTTCGCGGTGGAGCGAGGAGCGTCTGTCTACGTGAGCAGCTCCAGCCAGGAGAAACTCGACAAAGCCATTAAGCTGGGCGCAAAGGGTGGCGTCAATTACAAGGATGACGACTGGGAGAAGAAGCTACTCTCCCAGCTCCAGCCTGGGAAGAGGGGGTTCGATGCCATTATCGACGGGGCCGGGGGCAATATCATTGAAAAGGGAGTTAAGCTTCTCAAGGTGATTTACCCTTTCTCTAATCCATACACAGACTGGTCTGTGGACATGGACATTCCAGCTAATGTAAGCTTATAGGCTGGCGGTGTAATTTCCGTCTACGGTATGACGGTCGCGCCCAAGATGAACTTCGTCGCACAAGCTTTTCTGAAAAACATCACTGTGAGCGGCTCGACGATGGGTTCGCGCAAGGAATTCAAGGACATGGTCGACTTTGTGAAAGCGCACCGCATCCACCCGGTTGTTTCGAGGGTGCTGCAAACAAGCTTGGATGATGTTGCGAGCATCGATGCACTTTTTGACGATATGAAACAAGGCTCGCAGTTTGGCAAGCTGGTGATAGAGTTTGGCGAGGCGAGCAGTACTGAGAGCAAGCTGTAAGGAATGTCCTACGAGATCTGGATGTTGATGTACATGAACGAATGGCTTGTATCGCTATGGTCTCTAAGTGCTAGTTCCCTGTAGCAAAGTCATTGTTCGTTAGAGAGCACTTTGATCAACAATCTCTACTTGAGGACCCTGGGCGACAGCGTCGATCTCAGAGACGAAAATCAGAAACGAAAATCAGAAACGAAAATCAGAAACGAAAAATCTCGGCAAAAAACACCATGCGATGCGAAAATTACCCAAATGAGCAGCCAAACGGGCCAGGACGAGAATTTCCTAAACAGGAGAAACGGCCGATTTGGACAAGAGACAGCAAACAAACACACTTTTATGTTTTATGGACCATGGTGACCTCATCACTGTATCTGCTATCTGATCACTGGTTACTCCAATAGAACTCGATAGAAAGACTGGCAGAAAAAAATGGAGACATATCGCACCGTAAATAGCCGACGAAAATCCATATTTAGCCGAATCCATATCACAACAAAACAATTTTTTTTTCCGATACATGCTATTCTTGTTCTCGACGATTGGTTATTATCTGCCAAGAGAGCCACTTGCTCAATGGAGTATGTTATCACGACTGAACAGTCGTTGAGACTGGTTCGCAACCTAGGGATAGTTTGAGGCTCCGAAATAAGCATGCGCCGGTTCCACGGAAATGGCTCGAATAGTGAAAAAGTGCGGTCAACATTTATGGATTTATTCGTTTTTTCTCTTCTATTTTTAATTTTCTTTCTCGTATATATTTACTATCTGATCAATCCGCTCGCAAAGACTGGTTTCCAGTGCCCACACCTCGTGTCGACAGTTGGAACGTAGTTAGGCATAGATTAAATCATTAATTAATCTGTGTGATGACTGATAATGATTTCGGCGATGTGCTAACTTTAACACAAAATACCGGTCTGATCACGTATTCTGCACGGGGCCTGTATTTTATTTTATTTTTGCCCTTCGGCATTTGTGCCAGAATTCAAGTGATAGGTCCCCCAATGCAGTGCAGTGCAGCGCCGGCATGCAACATCAATGATCATACAACTCAAATCCCGCCCGAAGCTTCGGGGAGGAAGATAAAAGTTCAAGGTGATGAATAAACAAAGTAAAACGGACCGATCACACTCGCCGTCATTGACTTTGATTGGATCCCTACAGGAAAGGATGGATTGATTAGTTGAATGAATGAATAGTCAACACGGACGGCGGTAAATATAGCAACAACACAGAGTCGGACAACGTGCATATGCACGACGACCAGATCTCATGATTGATTTTGATTTGCTCGGGGCCATGCCAGATCAGCATCTTATTCCACCCTATTCAGATGGGTAAGGGGGATAATAGGTCAATAAAAAATTGAGAAAACGAATGGAGAGAGTCAGACTGAGCATAGGGTAGTAGCAGGGTAGCATTCAGACCTCCATAGTCACTTATACGTTACTTGTGATATATGTAGTTACGTAGTGGGCTAACCTCACCAGCTGGCGGGCACAGTCATGTGCTGTCCGTGCTGATTCTTGACTAGTATTGTCATTCTTTTTTGTTCTCCCATTTTCAGCTATCAGCATCTCCCTTTTGCAGTTAGCTTGTTTGCTTGCTTCCTTCCAGGAAGTTTGGTTTTTTATCGTCTGAGCAGACGGAGTATATAAACGGCCAATACGGATGTGCGTATGGCCAGTACAGAGAAATGCGTAGTTGACTTGTGGCTTTGGTATTAAGGCTAGTCCTAAAGTGGTAATTCGGCTTCTGCTAGCGTGCTCGTCGGGCGAGTGCCAGCCAATGGCAGCTGCATGCACGCTGATTAGTAAGGGAGGCAGACGAGGTGCTAAAAATAACCCATGCACAAAGGAAGAAAAAGGCAAAAAGACGCTGTATTGTCAGGTCACACGCTGTATCCGACGTTGCCGTAAAAAAACTCAGGCTGTAAGATAAGATGGATTAGCTCTTTCCACTTCTCGGTCTGACTTTCGGGACAGACCCCAGCGCTGTTCCATATTTAGGAGTAGCCTATCACATCGTGGGCCACCAGACGGAGTACTCCGGACGGCGAACGTTATTGATCAGATTCAAGATCATGCTGTGCGAGCACAACTAATTCGTGCTTCTACGGAGCGCTCCGAGAAAGACTAGTTGGCTTGGGAGCTGCACAGTTGATCATGACATACTCCCTACGCCGTACGGCGTACATGTACAGAGTACACCACTGGTAGGGCCGAGGCTACCTGCAGACTCATGGCATTCTTGTCCGGTAGCTCATCTCCTTAATGCTAGACGCCTTGTCCTTGGCTTTCTTGGTATTTGTTCACAGCAGCTCCGGAGAGCAAGCTGGTACAAGCTGGTACGTACTAGCATTTGCAAATTCGGGAACTCCTGACGAAGGTTGACCCATTGAGGGCTAGCGAGTAAAGTTGCTGCTCGTATTCTGCGTTTACTTGGATTGACTCCATAATCATATCATGCTCGCCTCCATATCATAGTTCACAGTCCATACTCCATCCGACATAGCGTCCGTGGTCCATCCGGAAGTAAAGGAAGGGTCAGTCGGTGCCCACTCACGGTCCACTCTCCAGCTCTGATGATGCTCATATCACACAGGAAGTCTGCGAAGAATTACAGCCACTAGCAGCACAATGCAAACGATCATTCGAATCGGTTCCGAGTCCGGTGCAAACTGCACTGCACCATGCACGGAACATCAAGATTCTTGGCGACCAAACCCATGGAATGCATGCTGTCCGACAAAGAACCAAGCGCCAGAAATTAGCCTAGCATATTTAGCTAAGGTGCGGTGGTTGTGTCACGACTTGAATCTTAAAAGTCTTGCTGGCAGTTTTGCAGCTGCCAGGTAGACGTGCGTATATCATACGTAATTCTTCCTGTCGGGGAAGCGGAAAGAAGCAATGCATCCTATAAGTTATACTCCACTAAAGACATGGATGTGTAAGACTTGAGTAGCATAGAATGATTCAAAAAACAAAAAAAAAAGAAGTGCAAAAAAAAAAAAATGCGGTGAAGCTGGAGTGTTGACGCACAGCACAGAGTGGCAGCCCTTGCAGGCCCCGCGCCACTAGCTTGATCAGGACTAGCGCGTGCTATGTTTAGCGCAGAGTGTGGCTGGCAATACGGGAATACGAGGACACGGTACTGTACGTAACGTGCTGTCT
This sequence comes from Eurotiales sp. R13A2, assembly GCA_023625935.1. NCBI lineage: Eukaryota > Fungi > Ascomycota > Eurotiomycetes > Eurotiales > Eurotiales sp. R13A2. The sequence continues at coordinate 430,744 of JAMAFV010000003.1, forward strand.
GCAACGGCGTGTACACTATATATTTCGTAGTGAATAATGACAGTAGGGTTCGGATAATAAAGCATATGGGCGGACTTCATGATCGACTGGACGTCGTAGCCGGTCAAGCGAGACCAAGCAGACAAAAAACCAGGATAGTTAGAAGCGATTACTAAACAGCACTACGGAGACATGGCCACAATAGAGGTTGGACTCCATCCCTCTGTAGATACTAGACACGATACACCGAGCGTCTCATGGTGTGGCTGCTAGGATGGTGCCGTTGCAGCCTTAACTTATTTACTGGGTCCAAGTCGAGTATACAGATACGCAGACCCAGTTGACTCCGTGCTAGGTTCTTGATTAGGTTTGTCCGGCGCTCATCAATGTGGTATGGCTTCATCCGAAACGACCTCATGCTCGTTCCCTTTCGAGCTGTCCTGCCTAGTTTAGTACCAGACTACCAGTAGCTATCCTTGTTCGGACATAGTCAGCCGTGACTAGCGTTTCATCCGGCATGGCATCCTGCTACGTCGGTTGGCCCGGGTGTTGTGTGCTGTCTGCATTGGATTTAATTTAATTCGATTCGATTCTGCAGAGCGTGGCGGGAGCAGGGTGCGAGGCGAACCACGACAGTGGTTCTAATGGAAATGATGACTGCGCTGTGACTGTTGTCAGGCGAGTACCATAATATTTAGTAGTGGTGGTGTGGTGAGTGACGATGATGGCATGCCAGTTGGCCCGTGTGGCCGGCTGTGCAGCCAGCCAGCCCCCATACGGCATAGCGCTGTTACAGGGTCAAAACCTTTTGGCAGCATACTTCCGTACCTTCTTGGGAGTTGATTGACTAACTTAGACTAGCAAATTGTATATTAATATTTATTAACTTAAGACGAATATGTGTCTGTCTGTCATGGTTATAACAGAGTTTCTTGCCTTGGAATGCGGAACCATGTTTAGACGGTAGTATTTACTTTTTGCCATGCGAGAGTGGAGCGATCCGGAGAATGCTGCGCTCTTTCCATGTCTTTCTTTTTCGCCAAGTGACGACCTTAAAGTGATCAATGAGGTAGCTAGTGCACAATAGGATGGCAGCACGTCTTAGCCGCCTGATTCAGTAATCAAGGAAAACGATACTGCTTGGGCAGTCCGTAACGTTCCGCCGGCCAGGGAGCGGCCAGCGACGCATACCGTCTCGTGACGGTAATCGGTACGGCGGTATTAGCCCACACACCCCCAATATACTGTACGCAGTACACCACTTGCGCGGCCCCGCTCGTTTCTCCGGGCACGGGGAGTAGAGTACAGCCCCGTACCGAGCTGGTCCGTAATCAGAGACAGGGCGCCGTACGGTCACGGTACGGTACGGTAAAGCGCAGGCTAAGCTACTGTTAGCGGTGCAACTCGATTATATTATTTATGCCCTTGCCTGTCCGCCCCTCCTCTCCTCTGGTTCCTCTCCTCCTCTCCTCCCAACCCCATCCCCAAATGACGTGAAGAGAATAGCAAAGAAGAAGTTGTCCTTTTTTCGTATATCCCCCCCCCACACTCGCTCTTACGCTCGCTTTGCAAAAGTATAATACTATTACTACATTCGCTACGTGACGCTGTCAAGGACTCCAAGCGGATCACCAATTGATATTTCGGGTGTTCCATTTAATCATTAATATCGCATCGCATCGCAACACAACTTCCAACAAGACCCTCCAGGGAGACGTTGATAGACTGGGAAAGAGAAAGAAGAGAAAAAAGAAAAAGAAGAAGAAGAAAAAGGAAGATATATTGTCTTTTGGACCGACTTCACGACATCGATATTCATACCGCCACACCTTCTGTGCCTGCGACAACCGATTATCGACACCAGCTGCTATCAGCCTGCCTCTCGAGAAAGATTAGAACAAGAACGCCTTCGCACATCAAGATCCAAGGGTGAGTAACCCCTCGCTACTTGACTCCGTCTTTGCCTGGCCTTTTCACTTCCTCACCCTCCCTCAGCCATTCTTCTTATATTCTCCTTGCATCTGGACACGAGGCTGGCTGCGCCCTCCTTGTTCCACATCTACATACTCTGTCCGCGTCGCGCCTGTGGCGGTCTCTACGCGATCATTGCATGAAGCTGCCATCGAGAATCGTTTGTATTAAGTAGTGCATACTGACCCCGGGATAGATTCTCCACGACAGCACCAAATGCAAATTGTATCCTTCTGATACTCGTTTGAAGAAAAAGAGACAGACGAAAGCTACCAGCCTACTGGTTTTCGACCACGCACCACTAACTGAGATTTGAATGCGTCCCTGACCTTCAAGTCATCACTCGCCTTTTAGAGACTACTTTTGTCTCTGTCATTCGTTTTGAATATCTGGACAGTCGCTCCCCGTGACTTCCGTCTTACAGTCGCTCCAATTACTTATATATTGTCACTCGTTTCGTTCTTGATTTTTTTTAGATCAGTGAAAGCCTTGTTGCACGCGCTGCAACACAGTCAAGCTGGCTTCCTCAACTGTGCCCAGTTTTCAAGTGAGAGACACTACAGCTAGAACGGCGCTTGCTATATCGTGACTTGTTCTTGACTAACAGACTTCCAGTTCAACTCCGACTTGCAGACTCCGCTGATATTTGACGAGTCTGCCGACTATTCGGATCCTGAGGAGTCTTGCTTTGCCGGTACCTTTTCAGACGGCCTCCTCTCCAAGTCGGACTTGACGTTGCCAATGTCTAACTTCCACAAGACGGCGCAAACCGGTTTGGAAGGTGTGTATTTAGTCATACAATGTTGAACCAGCGCATGCTAACAAGACGCAGATTTCAACGATCAGGGATCTTCTGCGCAGGACAATGCTTTTGCAACAAACTATGGCCAAGTGCCATACATGAATGCCTTCTACGCGACCTCTCAAGAGGATATTGGCAGTCCTGATACCGATAGCCTGCACTTTGTTCCCTCTCAAGGCTACGCAGGTTCTGTATCTTTCGATGACGCCCAGTCGCCCGGCTTTGATGCTCCGCTCAATTCGTCTCCGGAGATCCTCTCCTATGCGCCGCAGAGAGGTTCTGAAAACAGCCAGGTCTCAGTACGTGTAGATTCGCCTTTCGACTTGCGTTCAACAGCCCGTGCCGTCTTCCTTTCGTTCGGGTCCCGCCAATGTGAGTGCAATATGACCGTGCTCGACACTCCAAATGCCTCGTTCAGCTACATCTTCGCCTCTTATGCGCCGAACTTTGCCTTGACCATGGCGCCGGCATTTGATGTCCCCTTGCAACTCGTCATCGATGTCGCTGCAGCGGGTGGTCCTCTGGTGCTCCAAGTTGGTATCTTTACCTACGAGCAGTACTTGCAAGCGCCCGTTGATGACTCCAGGAAGAGAAGCCTCTCAGCGTTCCCAGAAAGCTCCAGTGGCCGTCCAGCAAAGCGCCACTCCGCTCACGAGTTTGATACTAAAGCGGTCATGGATCACCGCCAAAGCCATGCGCGTTCGGCTTCTTATTCGCCATTTGTGCAAACCCCTGTGACCGCGAGCATGTTTTCTGCGCCATACGCTATTGAAAGCTCCCCTAATCTGGCCTTTGATAGCTTTTCTTCGGCCAGGTTTCAGGCCTCGGTCCAGCCTGCTTCTCCGATGCACTCGGCGTGGAGCCCCTCTGTTTCCGTCACCGACCTGTCTTCTGGCAATGCACCTGCAGCTCCAACTATGACAATTTCTTCCCAGCCGCAGAATCCGACCTTGATTCGCACTTCGACTTTACAACATGGTCAGCCCTTGGGACCATCCCAGTCTTTCAACCCATATGCCATGTATCCTACCAAGGCAGTCCTGAGCTTGAACGGAGATCTTGACTCCATGGCAACTGGCTGGAGCGCCCAAGAAAAAGCTGCGAAGCGACGTCTTGTCCAGTTCACGCGTTCCCAGAGCGGTAGTACCATCCTTGCCGACTTCAAGCCTATTACTCCCGAGGAGCGTGCTCCAAACAGCATCTGCATTAGCTGCATTGCCTGGGATGGCAAAGATGACTGCTTTGTAACCAGTGTAGATACAATCTACCTCTTGGAGTCCCTAGTCGCTGTCCGATTCACCGTCGAGGAAAAGAACCGCATTCGTCGTAACCTGGAGGGCTTCCATCCCTTGACCGTTTCCAAGTCCAAGGCCGACAGTGAAGACTTTTTCAAGGTCATCATGGGCTTCCCTGCACCTAAGCCGCGCAACATCGAAAAAGACGTCAAAGTTTTCCCCTGGAAGATCCTTTCTCTTGCGTTGAAGAAGATTATCGGTAAATATGTGAGTATCAAGACATTGTATTGTATAGTCATCCGTCTCTAATGTGCAACAGTCTGCAAGCTATTCATCCACTGCCGGAGCTCTCCCTGCCACATTGAGTGCTAGTCATTCTATGAGCTCGGACCTTGGGACTGAGTCTCACAATGCTTCCTCTCCGCAGTCGGTGGCGGAATCCACTGCTTCAAGCGCATATCCAGTCAATTTCAGCGCCGCCACGCTCTCGCCGGCCCTTGTTCAAGTCACGTCTGGCTTTGACCCTGAATTTTCAGTATCTCTCGCAGGGCCAAGTCCCAGTTACACAGCCATGGCTACCTCGTACAGCTACCAGCCAACTTTCCAGCCTGACCAGGTGCTCCTCCATGAGCCATCTTGGGATTTCAATGCTGTCTCCCGCCCGGAGGACTACGACTACCCGTCGAACATCCCATACACCATGGCTTGAAAAGCAACTTTCAATCACTCCGATTATGGTTCCTCGTGTGACTACCCTGGATTTCTGAAGTTTTTGTTTTTCGCAATTTTTTTGTTTTCGCTTTTTTACTTTTGCTGTTGCACTGGCCTGCAATCTCCCAACGTCACGTCCACATTTTACACACTCCTTGACACCCCGACACGTCAACGTGTTATGTTTTCAAAAGAGATTCTACGAATTTCCTTCAGTCATTCCTTGATTTACTCCGAAGCGAAGCGTTTGCTCATCCTGTCCTTGATTTTGTGATACCCGGAATACGGCAACCTGTGTTTTTGCTTATTCCACTGTTTACTACTGTTGATGAATCATGCCACTCCTTTCATGACTTCATAATGCTTATGCATGCCCCGATGATATACTAATGTATAGTTTTTGATTGCCTGTTTTTTGAGCGTGTTTTGACTTTTATTTCTGTCGACTATTCTGTTGCTAGACACATCGGGTGCATCAGCGATCATTCCTTACAAATACTGCTCTGTATTTTAGCATAGCGTGGACGTGCTATCGAAGCCACTCCTTCTATACCTGCATATTGGCCAGGCGTTTTGTCGTTGTTTTTGGAACTCTTGGATCTCCACTCAAGTTCGGTCTATCGGGGTTGACCTGCATTGGCCGACTTGGGGAGTTGTTATTCGAGATTGATATTTTTTTGGATATGCATTACGCGGGGAGTTATTGGATATGTTTGTTATTTGTTTTTGCGAAGGAATGGAGACAGACCCATGTCGAGGCTGTCGGGCTTTTTGAGTTTTGTTGACCTGTATTTAGTTGTGTCGATTGTCCTGGCTATCTCCAGTGATCTTAATGCTATCAGTCTATTCGTGCCTGTTGATTCTCCTAAATGACTACTCTGCTATGAGCAAACGTGCAGACATGTTCTCGTAAAGTACTAGTCTACTGATAAAGTCAGTAGCTCGATCTAGAGTTGATCGTACATAACTTTTAGGTGGACGGTGGATATCAGCATATGACATATACTGAGTAAATTTGACCATAATCGGAAAGTTGAGTCATGATCATCGACACCAACATAAGCGCCCTTCTTATCGCGGTCACGTGGTCTTTATCCGTTGGGTGAGTCAGAGCCCGCCTGTCGCCCGCTTATCGGCGCCGTGAAGAACAGAACAGTCTCACCTCTTTTCCTCCCAGCACTCCTTTTCCTACTCCCTCTCCAGCCAATTGCCCCTGTATTCTTTTATTCTATAAGGAGGGCTGTCAATTCTGTGTTTGCTTGTTGTGTTTCTCTCTTTCTTTGTTCAATTCTTGCCTCTGACATTTTTTTTTCTGATCGTCGCCACGCGCGGGGTATTCATTCAATATGGAGGCTATCAAAGCTACGTTTGCGAAATGCAAACAAGAAAACCGCTCAGCCCTGGTTTCATACATTACAGCCGGTTATCCAACGGTTGAAGAGGCGGTTGATATCCTGCTGGGTCTTGAAAATGGAGGAGCTGGTATGTCAATTGACTCCACATAGTCGTCGCATGGAAAAGCAGAGGAAAAAAAAAGGGGAGAATCGAACGCTAATACAGCCCAAATTCAGACATTATCGAAGTCGGCATCCCATTCACAGACCCCATTGCCGACGGCCCAACAATCCAAAAGGCCAACACACAAGCTTTGGTGAATGGCGTTACCATCCCGATGGTCTTGGACATGGTCCGCACCGCCCGAAAGCGAGGCCTCAAAGTCCCTGTTTTATTCATGGGCTACTACAATCCAGTGCTGCAGTATGGAGAGGAGCGCATGCTCAAGGATACCAAGGAAGCGGGTGCAAACGGTTTTATTATGGTGGACTTGCCTCCTGAGGAGGCTGTGCGATTCCGCAATTCGTGCGCTGCAACTGGGTACGCTTCCCTCCCCCCGTGCATTGAGTTTCCTTTGTTTGTTCTTTGTACAGTGTACTAACACGATCTCATGCAGATTATCATATGTCCCTCTCATCGCCCCCGCAACTTCCGATTCTCGTATGAAACTCCTCTGCTCAATTGCCGACTCGTTCATCTACGTTGTTTCGAGAATGGGAGTCACTGGCGCCACGGGCACATTGAGCACAGGTCTTCCTGAGCTGCTGAAGAGGGTCCACCAATACTCTGGAAACATTCCCGCCGCACTGGGATTTGGCGTCAGCACTCGCGAGCATTTCCTTGCTGTACAGGACAACGCCGAGGGTGTGGTCATTGGAAGTCAAATCATCACCGTCCTCGGCCAGGCTCCCGAAGGCCAAAGGGCCCAGAAAGTCGAAGAGTACATCACCAGCGTCACCGGCCGAAAATTAGAACGGGACAGCCAGGGTCAAATCGTCAACGTAAAAACAGTTCTCGAAGTTGTCGCGAAGAAGCCCAGACAGGAAGACGACAGCGCTCATCCTACCGCCGTCATTACCGAAGGTGAAGTTGGCGCTGGCGAAGCGCAGCCCAACTTGGTCGATCAGATCGAAAACCTCAACAAAGCAGACCCTGACCCGTCTGTCCTGCCCTCTCGGTTCGGACAGTTTGGTGGGCAATATGTGCCAGAGTCTTTGATGGACTGCTTGGCCGAGCTAGAAAACGGATTCAACGAGGCACGAAAGGACCCCAAATTCTGGGAAGAGTTTCGGTCGTATTATCCCTACATGGGCCGACCAAGCAATCTCCATCTCGCCGACCGCCTGACAGAGCACGTTGGAGGAGCGAATATATGGTTGAAGCGAGAAGATCTGAATCACACAGGCAGCCACAAAATCAACAACGCTCTTGGCCAGATTCTCCTCGCGCGCAGACTGGGCAAGACTCGCATCATTGCCGAAACTGGTGCTGGCCAGCACGGTGTCGCAACTGCTAGCGTCTGCGCCAAATTCGGCATGGAATGTGTCATCTACATGGGCGCAGAAGATGTCCGACGTCAAGCGCTAAACGTCTTCCGCATTCGCCTCCTGGGCGCGTCAGTTGTAGCCGTCGATGCCGGAACCAAGACCCTTCGAGACGCAGTCAATGAAGCCATGCGTGCTTGGGTCGTCGATCTCGACACTACGCATTATATCATTGGATCTGCCATCGGGCCTCATCCTTTCCCAACCATTGTCCGCACTTTCCAGTCCGTCATCGGCGACGAGACCAAGGAACAAATGCAGAAGCTGGTTGGGAAACTCCCCGATGCCGTCGTCGCCTGTGTTGGCGGAGGAAGTAACGCCGTCGGTATGTTCTACCCCTTCTCCAACGACCCCAGCGTCAAGCTGGTCGGCGTTGAAGCCGGCGGTGATGGAGTCAACACCGCTCGTCACGCCGCTACACTAGGCGGCGGATCCATGGGTGTTCTGCACGGCGTACGCACCTACGTTCTGCAAGACAAGCACGGCCAAATCCAAGACACCCATTCCGTGTCCGCCGGTCTAGATTACCCAGCCGTCGGCCCCGAGCTGAGCAACTGGAAGGAAATGCAACGGGCGACATTCATAGCCGCCACCGACGCGGAAGCATTCCATGGTTTCCGAATGCTGTCTCAACTCGAGGGTATTGTGCCTGCCCTAGAGTCGTCGCATGCCGTCTGGGGAGCCATGCAACTTGCAAAGACCATGAAAAAGGGCGAGAACATCGTTCTCAATCTCAGTGGCAGAGGTGACAAGGACGTGCAGAGCGTGGCCGAGGAACTTCCTCGTCTTGGTCCGCAGATTGGCTGGGACTTGAGGTTTTGAGCAGGTTTGCGGTGTGTTTCTTTTCGATGATGAAAAGTGAATGTTTGTTCTTTGGTCATTTTTTTCTCTATCGGATGTTTTGGTAAGAAAAGCAGGCGTTTATAGGCTTTTAGAACCAGTTCAATATGTCTAGAGGATGAAGAAAATAAATTTCAAGTTCTATACTGCTCTCTACCCAGGAAGTGTATGAGATCATCATAAAGAATAGTGATTTATTGAAGGATATCATAAAAACATGTTACTTGGTTCATAAGACGTTTCGTGTCGTATCGTATCGTCATGCCGCCCATATGTGTTATGTCGCGCAGTCAAATCAAACAAACGCCAGTTCTCTCAATCCATTGATGATGTGATGTCCAGTCCAGTCCCGTCCAGTCCAGTCCACCCTTCTGAAACGCCCAGAGAAATGATATGATATATAGCTTGCGGGTAAGATGCGACCCTAGAATGAGCAGAGAAAAATGCGGGAGTCAAAAGAAGAGATTAATAGGTAACGCAATAAATGTACGAAAAGAGCAAAGCAGATCAACCTGGTTAATCAATTTTTGCTCCCGCAAGTCCTCTCGGCGTGGTAAGGTTGTTGGACAGTCGGATATGTGTCTTTTTTGTGTGTTTCTTGAGTTTTTTGCGAGCAACCATGACGGGTACAGAGGATTTGGTGACGAGGTAGTTGGAGAAGGATCCGAGTAAAACGCTGTTGAAAATTTCGGTTAGCATTTCTCTCTCGAATTAATAAACGGTTGGTTGGTGCTTGCTTACCCCTTTATAGCGCTTCGCCCTCGAGACCCAAGAATTACCAGGGTAGGCTCGAGGCCGTCAATCTACAGGCAGGTCAGTGACTCGGTCAAGAGATTATGATGATATAAAATACATACAGCCTCTGTAAGCAGGTGCTTAGGGCTCTTGCAATGTATCACCTCAACGGCAACACGGACCTGAAGCATCGTCTTCCTCAGCAAACGCACACAGGTGTTTGATATGTCTTCAATAGCGCGCGAGCGTTCCTGTTCCGCCCGCGACAAGGCCCGCGAGTCGACCGAGGTATTCCGTGAATTTGACTTGCTGTCTGTGCCAAAATAAGCCGCAAGGGCGTTTGGAAGCAGACTTGACGAGGCTTGGTATTTCATCGCCGTCTTCTCCGTTTGCTTGCCGACCACGTCGGCTGTATGTCTGATGACCTTTGCCCCGTCGCCAATCTGCACTCCCGTCGCAAAGTCAACGCCCGATGCATTCTCGTCGGCTACCGCATAAACAGCAAACAGGGTGTCCCCATCGCGAAGAATTGTCCCAATCGTCCATTCCAGCGCATATACGGATTCTTCACTGAGATCTGTCGCAACTAGGTAACTGCGCTGTCGCCGGAATCCCTCCTCGGCTTCTTGCTGCAGCCGGGGGAAATCTCCACGGATGATTGTTCGGATTGCGCGGTCTGGGATGGATGCGTCGACCGAGGACATGTGAATGCTGAGGTTTTGCGCCTGTTTAATGTCTGATAGATCCGCCTCCTCGTCAGAGCCGACTGGTGTATTCAAGGCCGATCCATTGTGGTCGTAACTGGTGTTGGGGTGTACGCCGGACTTTCTCGGGCCTGGTGACAGCACTGTCCTGCGTCCGTTGGCGCCTCGGTGGGTGACCACGGGGCCGTTAAGTTCTTCTGCGAGATAGTCAGCATTCGCGAACAATTCAGGGCAGTAGCAGAAACTGAAATAAAATATACCCTCTTCCTGTAGCTCGTTAAACAGACTCAATGCGCCACCCACTCGCGGACTGCCCGGTGGTAATGGGCCAGGGCCTCTCTTCCCACTCCAACCACCGGGCGGCGCTGGCGATCGAGCTGGCGATGGTGATACGCCAGGGGAGGGCTCTGCTTTGACCTTGCTCCGGCCACGGATGGCCACGGGCCCTTTCCTGATATCGTGTGTATCTTCATCGGAGCTGGAGACGTCGTCGTCCTCGCTGCTTTCCACGAATTCGGAGTTCTCGTCTGCGCTCTCCATGCTGTCCTTGGGCAGCCGCCCGTTATTGCCGAGTCGGTCGGGGTCGGCGCTGGGAATTGATTTGGAAAGTCTAGGAGAGCTGCCTGCCGAACTCGTGCCGGGGGCATCGTCGGCTGGTCTGTCCATGGTGATGGTGGGCGGTGGTCTTGGGTACTGCGTCTTGGTGGGGAGAGAGGGGAAGGGGAAGAGGTCGGATGGTTGCGACTGGGGCGGTCTAGCGTAGCCGGCGGGCGCTGTCCAGGGCGAGTTCCAACCGTCAGACTGCACCATAGAACTGACTAGACTAGAAAATAACATACCTTGCATCCCATACAGAAACCCCGCGTCAATATCGATGTCGCCGTCCATGTCGCGCTGCTTCTTGCGCTCCTTCTGGCGCCGCAGCTGGGCCACGCTGTCCGACGCCCGCCGCTCCTGCTCGGGCTCGTCGCCATCGCTGGGCTCGTAGATGCTGTCGTCCCACTCGGACAGCAGCGTGTTGGTCCAGGGCGACGAGCTGGCCAGCGGGCTGCTCACCGAGGCCCGGCGGCGAGCTTCGGCGCCGGTCTTCTTCTTGCTGCGGCCAGCGCTGCCACTAATGCCGCCATCCACCCGCGCGACTTTCGGGCTCTTCAGCCCGTCGAGGTTGCGCAGCAGCTCCTGTCGCTCGTCTTCCAACGTCTGAGCCAGAGACATCCTGGGCGGTCGTTTGTCCTTGTCCTTGTTCTTGTTCTTGTCTTTATCCCGGCCATATAGCATGACGGAGAAGAAAGAAACAGAGGGGAAGTAATAATCCGGGGTGCGGGGGTACTCTTATACTGTGGTGGCGATCTGGGAAATACTAGCCGCAAACGGACCAACAGTAGCACTTGGCCAGCTCGACTAGCAGGTCTCCGTCCTGGACGAAATACAACACCGTTGCTTCTAGCTGTCAGCATCTGCGGCCGATAAGAAGACGATCTGGCCCGAATATTTTTGAACCAGTACGCGGCATCCCCGCCCGGGACACGGAAAGTCTGAAGGGATGAACGAAATTACTGACCTGGATGAAACAACCAGCAGCTCCTTCAACTTTCAAGCCTTTTTATTATCGGCCCTGCTATCTCGCCAAGGGCCTAGTCCTAGATGCTCCGCGTGGCCACGGACTGAGCAGCTTAGTTATGGTCTGACTAAGGCGCTAATCTCGAAGACAAGAGACGTGGAAACGCCTCATGGATATGCCACTAGTTATAGTTAAAACTTATCGCAGTAACTGTAGCCAGAGGCTTGTGCAGATAGATGGCTGTGCGACAAGGGCAAAAGCTCCGGGGGGCACAGGTTTTATGCCATCCGGCCTCAACTCCAAGACTCTCTCGCTTTGCACCTTGGCTCGCGGGGTAAACGAGGCTTGGAGTCTGGGCTAGAGTCTGGGCATTGTCTAGCCACCCATGTTTCCATCATCCATCGTCATAGGGACGATAACAATCAATTCTGCAATTTCTGGGTGATGCGACGGCATTTGCTGCCCGTCGCGATGTCTACCTGCGTTATACAGGCATGCATTTAGCCCTAGCCGGCCATGAGGCGGCCCAATAAGATCATATTACGGATGAGTGTGAGTCTGCAATTTGTTCGCAGAAAATGTCCCAAAGAGGGTTGTGCTGCCAAGATTGTAGTTCAGCCAGTTTGACTGACTAAGAATGCATCAGCCACGCTGTCGAGACATTACACCGCCGGATCTTACAGAAGGATTACGAGTTGAACAGACTATCGGACAAATCATTGATACCATACTATCCGTACTATACCTACAGAACCCTGAACTCCTCGCTATATGTGTAAAGTGATCCGTAAGAACGAAAATAATCCGGCTCCGAGGCAACTCCAATTCCTGTCCCTGCCCATTGATATTCCCATCAAGCTCTAGAACGCCGAATCTTTTCTTTGCCGGACTGTTTGCGAGCTCCGACAGCCGCAAAGGCTTCTTCAGGCGGTTCATCCGGCGCCGAACGCTTTTTCCCCTTGCCTTTGGGGGTATACTTTGCTTCCAGGTCGTCGAAGAAATTGGCCGCTCGAGATTGCTGGCGCTGTTGTATGAGAGCTGCCAGTGCATTGTCGTCTTCTTTGGTTGCTTTCTTTTTCCTGCCCTTCCCTTTCGCGGCAGCCTTCTGGTCTAACTCCTTGGCCGCTTCCTCGGCCTCGGCAGCCTCTTGTCTCGCGTGTTTCAGTCGTTTCTGGCGCTTACTCTCGGGCTCTTTGGTGTATGCAGCCCAGCCTTTTACTTCGCCGTCAGCAATGGCTTGGTCGATGATGGCGCGGAACCGCTCGTCGTCATCAAGCACATTGCTCAGCATCACAACCTCGTAAACACGGTCGAGATCGCCCTCGTGCTGTTCGAAAGCAGCGAGGAGATCGTTGCGCTCTTCATCTGAATTCTGATATTCCTTTCTGATCTTGTCAATCGCTGAGGCATCGACCAGTCCCGAGAACTGCTCGTGGTAGAATTCGGACCAGTTAAAGTCATCGTCATCCAAGTCCAGTGACTCCGATGTGTTTCCCGTGATATCGTATCGGCGGCGGCGGCGCTCATCGGACAAAATGGCGTACGCGAAAGCGATTTCCTGAAATTTCTGCTTTGCCTCGTCTCTGGTCTCGGGCGTTGCCTTGTCTATGATTGCATATTAGCATAGTAAGTGAAAGAGTGCGATGATTTGCGGCCGCATACCCGGGTGGTGTCTCAGGGCCTTCTTCCTGTAAGCGCTTTTAATGTCGTCGGCGGTTGCCTTTTCGTCGACCTCCAAAACCTCGTAGGGATTGATCGATGCTGGCGGCTCGCCCGCCACTTCCTCGTCTCTAGACATGTTGCGGTAGAAAGAAGTCGGAGGGGAGTGATTCGCAGGCCAAGAGCTCTGTAGAGTGTAGACTGATGGGGAGGTCAGACGCGACGCGCCGCTCGCCCTCAATTAATTAGTATGCGTGACAGTACCGTACTGTAATTATGTGTCTCCGCACAGAGAGTCCCTGGCTTGGTGTAATGTAAATACACCACAGCGATTTGAAACTCTCGCCAGTGTTCTATGCGTTTACTTTTGATAGACAGACATATGCATATACATATACATGTTTCGATATGGTCAAGTCCTACGTGCGTCTCCAATACCTGCCTCCTTGTATGAATTGGGCCGGCCGAATCAGGGCATGAACCTTGCATAGAACCAGCCCTAGAGCCGTCATGCAATTACCAGTATTCACGCATAATACGCTCACATTTTGTACCATACGAAAAGTATAAGATATCTGCAAGCCATATAGTCTTATATTGAGCTGCGAGGACTAATGATATGTGTTCTATGAGGATGTAATAATGTATAGACTGATGTCATGGCCCCACCATAGCTTCCGCATTTCTTCCTCTGCGCATCAACATCAATACCACCACCACATTATTTCTCTCCAAGTATCTGTCTTCGACCGCAATCACAATGACCACCTTCGCCGCTGCTGAACCCTCGCTCTCCTCCTCCCCCTCAGAGTCCAGCCACCTCCAGTACCTCCGGCAATGCCTCCTGCTCGCCGAAAAATCCCCGCCCCGGCCCACCAACTTTCGTGTCGGCGCCCTGCTCGTTCTCCGCCATGACACTGTCGAGCCTACGTCTGACGACAAAATCCTGTCTACAGGGTATACAATGGAGCTCCCCGGCAACACACACGCCGAGCAATGCTGTCTACAAAACTACGCAGCCGCCCACAACGTCTTCGAAGACCAGGTCGCGGATGCCTTCCCCTCGGACGCTGAGCGCCAGGGCCGAAAGATCCTCCTCTACGTGACCATGGAGCCCTGCGGGGTGCGACTCAGCGGGAACACGCCATGCGTGCAGCGTATTATCCAGACACGACGCAACGAACAAAACAATAATAGTAATAATAAGTTTGATGCTCGCAAAGGGGGCATAGATAAAGTGTATTTTGGCGTGAAAGAACCAGGCACATTTGTCGGCGAATCTCAGGGATGCAAAATGCTGAGCCAGGCCGGTATCCAATGGGAATTTGTGTCGGGGCTTGAGAATGATATCCTGGCTGTTGCGACGGCGGGGCATGAGCAGCAGAATAAGCAGCAGGAGGCGGATGAGCGAGGGACGAACATTGAGGACATTTCACAGGAAGAGAGAGAGCGGCAGGAGAAGCTGCCGCGGAATCCGAAGAAGAGGATGATGGATACTACTAGTATGTAGCTGTATATCCGTCGTATTATTATCACTTATAAGTTTCACTTATCCATGACACGATGGAGAGAAGCAATTCGGCCTTAATATGGTTTGAGCTTATGGAGTGATATCCAGTACAATCGTCAGGTAGATATTTCCTATACTAGTCTCTTATTTACCCATTGTTCTGTATTGTAAATGAAAGTGGATATCGTCATCCGTTCTCTACAATTTTCCCCTTCGCGGCTTTTCTCGATTCAGGTACCAGTGCCATCCATACCTTGTGCAATTGACCATAATCAGGTACGAGTGGGACTTTCATTAGAAGTTTGAGAGGGAGAGCAGTTATAACGTTCAAGGCTGGACGTGCAGCGACAAGGTTAGGCACACAAACTGGCGGTAATAACTCGGGGCAGGGCGGGGATATCTCGGCACCAACCAAGATGTCCTGGCGAACTCGCCCGATCTACCAGGAAAGATGAGAACCTTCCTAACTCATTTTTAAAACACCCCACGGGTTTTCATCAATGATTTGCCAGCGAAGGCTCACAACAGTTGTACCCAGGTACTACACCTGTCTAAGGAAGTTCAACACCAGCGCGATCTTTCGGCACCAAGCAATGGAGAGTCCACGACTGTCAAAGTGTGTAACTCAGCCTGTCCGCGCAGATTTCATACCCAGCCTTCAACGGCCAACCAAACAGATTCTGTGGATTGGCTGCTGCGACAGTAACTATGGGGAAACGACCATCCTCAATCTCCTTCCCGACGAGATGCTTGAGCACCGAAATATCGGCAGCATGATTGTTGACGGTGATCTGTCCTGCGAAACTACAGTAAAGCATGCTGTCGTTGATCTCCAGGTTGGCTGCCAACTCTTATCTTCCTCTCATAACATTGAAATTAACCCTCGTTGCGTTACAGGTGAAACACATTGTCGTGTGCGGCCATTACGGCTGTGGCATTGTCAGGACGAAATCGAGGGATAGGTTGAAAGACCCGTGGCTGCTGTAAGTATATGCCTAATACATGGACAGCATAAGATTATTTGTGACTAAAACGATTCAGCAAACTCAATGCTCTGCATGCAATGCACCATCAATATCTTGACCAATTACCCAACGCCGAATGTGACCGTTCTTTTGTCGAGTTGAATATACTTGAACAATTGCGTACGCTCCGCAGATTTCCGGAAGTGGCCGACGCAATGAGGCGAGGGAAGCTATATATACATGGAATCATTTATGATCCAGTAAACGGAAAGGGTTTTCTCTTAGATGAAGCGGAAGGGGAGTTATAATGAGCATTGGCCCGATGTTTTGTCACAATATTTGTAGTATACATGGAGACAAGGACCGAATGAAGCTGATATAATGATACTATATAAATCACATTCAATTCACCACTTCAATCCATATCTGCCATCATCTTCGCCGAGGTAAGGACTGTGCAAAGTTACCAGCTACGACTGTGACCTGGACTTTGGGCTTGGAAAAGGATCAGGCGACAGACGATAAATTTTCATGACATCTTCCAGCATATCCTCGAAGTCAAGATGAAGGTCTTGAAGGAGCCCATCATGTAGATTGAATACTAAAGCATGGACGATCGGGTACTGGCGATTACGATAGCTTTCTTGAACCGCGGCAGTCTTGACGATGTTTCTGCACGACTCAATCACATTCAGTTCGACTAGTCTGTTGTATCTCATCTTGTCATCGGAGATCTTGTCGAGTTCAGTCTCGTGCAGGCGATATACGTCTCGGATATTTCGGAGCCAGGGGTTGAGTATACCCAGATCAGTCGGTGTTATGGCGGCTTTGATTCCACCGCAATTGTAGTGGCCGCAAACAATGATATGCTTGACGTGCAGATGTCTTACCGCGTAATTTACCACCGACATGACGTTGAGGTCGGTGTTAGGCACCAGATTGGCGATATTGCGATGAACAAAGACTTCGCCGGCCTCGAGGCCCATTATCTCGTTGGCAGGCACACGGCTATCGCTGCACCCTATGTACCTTGATTGGAGTCAGTCAGTAGAAAGCCAGCTCACTGGAGATACCGAGCGTACAGGTAGTCTGGTGTCTGCTCAGCCGCGAGCTTCTCAAAGAAGGCCGGGTCTGTTGTTGTTTTGGACGCCGCCCAAGCCCTGTTGCTCTTGAAGATGGCTTCTAGCGATTGATCCATGGGCTGCAATAAATGTACGTAAATATTCTCACAGTCTCCTTTTACTTCAAAGTTGAAATGAGGGACAAAGAAAAGAGCAGCCAGCTATTTATCTGGTGACATGCAACAACATACGATCGTTTCGTGATCGTTCCCTTTTCTAGCCAATCATCAGACTCAGTAACATTCCTTGAGCAAGCAGAGTGAATAATATCAAGCTGGAATGTACGCCATACTCATGCATCGTTTTATACATTAGGACCGGCCTTGCTATGGTGAGAAGGCTCGAATATACAAAGCTTGTCTGGCACGGGATATTTACATGGCAGTCGAATTTCAGAAGCTTTTGCGCATACCGGCGATGTAGTTGACTGGTTGTCCACTGACAGGAGGGTCAGACTGACCATGACAGGGAGCACCGCATCGACGCCTATTAGCATCTGGTTCAGTCAACTGCGCAAACCGCACCATTGAATTCAAGACATGGTGCGAATATGACCAGATTGGGCAATCGTCACCATCCTACGCGGGACGGTCACGTGTTCACGCGGATATAGGCGCGTCTCTGTACGCCCGGAAAACTGACAATCATTTCTCAACATGCCGAAGCAGTCGACGCTCACTATGTAAAGGGACATGAAACAACACAGACAAGCCGTAACAAGGATTTCAGCGTATTCACGAGTATAAGCCATCATAATTTATCTCGAAGATGAACCCTCATGGCCGAAAATGCATCTCGCAACACCAACACCAGCATACTCGCGGGAGAATACAAGGCAGCATCCCGCTACAAACATGACCACAGCAACGGAAACAGGCTCATCAAGCACGAAAATGAAGAAAAGCGGGAGCTACCATTCTATCCCGCATTCTGCTTCCCCGCATCCCCCACCCATTTCACCTGGGTGAAGATGTGCGCCACCGATCTACACCGATTAGAAACTCGGAGGGGATTTGAAGGTACTATTCATTCCCCGCCATCCTAGGAAAAAAGGACACAAAGAAGGTTCCAACCATATTAACTCCCTTCCTAGGCCAGAATCTATTCTTCTACAACAACCATCCAATCCAATTCGTCTGTGTAGCCGGCTACATCGTCTCGCGCGACGACTACGAGCGCCGCACCGTGCTCGCACTCGACGATAGCAGCGGCGCCATGGTCGAAATCGTCGTCTTAAAAGCAGCCATCACCACGGTCGAGGGTAAGAACGTCGTCGCCACCGCAACCGCACCAACTACAGAACCCGCAGCCATGACGCACGTAACCTCCACCGCACGCACGCCCATCGATATCACAGAAATCCGCGTCGGCGCCGCCCTCAAAGTGAAAGGGACCTTATCCAAATATGGTTTCCGAGCGCCAACATTCTCAACTTCAACATCAACCATGCAAGTCGTCCTCGAGCGCTTCTGGCCCCTTCCCGACACGAGCGCAGAAGTCGAATTCTGGAATGAGCGATCCCGCTTCCTGATCGAAGTGCTCTCCGAGCCCTGGCATCTCTCCACCGAGGAGGTCGAGGCTCTCCGCCAACAGGCTCGGGTGGACGATAGTCGAGCCGTTCGAGACAGACAGAAGGCCCGGGAGCGGAGAAGGAGGTATGAGGAACGGGAGCAGAAATACCACCGACGTATCTTAAGGCGATGGGAAGCGGAGGAGAAATTGAGGGAGAAAGAGTGTGAGCGTGTAAGGGAGAGTAACAAAAAGTTGCAAGAGTCGCTGGATTTTCCAAAGTCTACGCAGGATACGGAATAAATAAATATGGTGTTGGAAACATGTACATAATCATGATTTACACTTTTCCAAGATAAATACATAATGAACGGAAGGAAAGGATATGTTACATAACCGAAAGACAGGGAAATCAAAGAGGTATCACATCATTATCAACCCAAACAGAAGAATAATAAACAAGAACAAATGCAAATCATATCAGCGATACTTATATTCAGGACCACCACCTTGTCCACCCAACAGGCCACGGTAGTAATCTTCGTCGGTCCACGTAGACCTTCCAGAACCGCTTAGATGATCGTGGTATCGACGCTCGCGCTCGCGCTCCCGTTCGCGCATAAGCTCGTAGTCTCTAGCATCGTCCCGGTCGTAGTTGCGGTATATGGGACGTTCATCATCGAATGCGTCTGCAGAAGTGCCCGTACCGGACTTGTAGAGATGGCCACCGTCCATAGTCACATAGCTCGGCTCGTACGAGCTCAAATCAGGCTCCGAGTGGCGATAGTCGCCCGCTTTATTTGCACCCACGCCGACCGAGGAGCTGCGCCTGTGGCTTGGCTTGGAGGACGAGGAGATTGATCCATGGTGGGTATGATGTCCGGTAGGACCGGTGGATGTACCTGCGCCTGCTCCTCCTCGGGTATAAGGTGCTTCCTGGCCGCCGTGGGTATGCGATTGTCGACCGGTCGACGGGCTTTCCGACTTTGGAACAACATTCGTAATAGTCGCATCCTCGTATACTTTGCCCCCGCCGGGTTGTGCACTGTATGGCTTTCTCTCGCGCTCAATTGGACGAGGAGCGGCTGTTGCGTCTTCATCGTCTTCGATCACGGCCGAGCTTGCATCCCTTTCTTTCGAGTTCGATTTAGAAGCTGGCGCTGCAGCAGGAACTCGTTCATTCTTTGTTGGCACTCTGGATGGAGACTTTTCTATAGGGGCTCGTCGCGATGGAGACTTGGAGTTCTCCTCTGGGGGGTTGCGTGGAGTTGCGGGGAGCTCAACTTCACAGTGGGTAATGATAGAAGCCTCCAACTTTTCCAGGATCTTCAAATCTGGTGAACTTGGAAACAGACGACGGGGGATCTCTTTGGGAAACCGCTCTTTCTTGTCATCTGGGTTGCTAATGGGCATGTCAAGGACTGTCCTTTGCAGACGTGCAAATTCTCTGTCCGGGTTTGCCTGGATCATAAGTGTGTACCATTTTTCAAAGCCACGAGGTGTCAGTCCTGGGGTATCTGGTCGCTCCCGCAGGTTCAGGGGGTCCTGAACGAGATGGTGCTCAGCTTCGATTTCTCGATAGATCCTGGAAATGGACGAGGTCCTGTCGTCGAAGATGTCTGCAGCATGATTAGTCGCAATAAACAATTTAGTAACACGTTCAGTTGATTACCAACCTCGCCAAGGGTATGTATCTGTTGCAACTTTGGTATCCGCATAATACTTCTGCATCTTGTCCGGAACAACCACAATGGTGTTTCCAGGTGGGTAGTCCTCAATCTTTGTAGTGTTAGCCAGGTCTCTTATATGGCCTATTATTCGCAGTATTATGTGTAATCTTACCAAATGAACAGCAATTCCCCGCAGAAGCTGACTCAGTCTTGGTGTCGGCTTGCCATTGTCAAATAATTTGCCCCATATCTTTTCCAGGGTTGTCAGCTCCTCTTCCGTATGGATACGTCCCAAAATACTCGATCGAGATTCGAGACCAGGCCCCGATCCAGCACGTTTATCGGTGTCTCGTCTCTCGGGTGGCACTGAAATCGGCTCTCGCCCGCGAACATCGGATGGTTCGGGGTCTTTGTACGAGGATGGCTGGTTGTAATGTGTTGTTTCGGGTGTAGATAGATACTGAGAAGGCACCGACTGCTCCCGCACTGGAGCAGCGGCCGCTGGTCCTGGCCCTGGTGCTGCTCCTGTAGTTGGTCCCGGTCCTGGTGCTGGGGGAGGTGTTTGCTGCTGGCCCTGGTATCCATCCAACCCGTATGCCCTGAGCTGTTGGATCACAGTTGCAGTGACCTGTGAAATCAGCTCCGGTGAAAGATAGTTCGGACTCTTGGTGTTATCAGCAGGATTGTTGGGGAAAGCAGCATCAGCGCCGGCGTGTCCATATGCTGGATTGCCAGTGGTAGGCGTTGGGTTCTGATAAGGGGGCGATGGCATGCGGGGCTGGGGCATCTGGATCTGATCGGAGACGTGCTGCGAGGGATACGGTGGATGATAGGACGAGGCTGAGTTGTATGCTTGGTCGTTGACGTATTCTTCCTGAGGGCGTGGGGGTTCGTAGTGCCCGGAGGGGTCGTAATATGAATCGTACGCCATCTTGTTTCGTTTTCTCTAATGCTCGCCGCGCAAGAAGACCGCTGGGCAGTCGACCTGCTTTGGTTTCACTGGCTGCTTAGGTAGAGAAGAGAATGGAAGCGAAAATTCTGTCGTCGAAAGTTTTATTAAGCAGGCCAAGGCAAGAAGGCTAGAGCCGAGACGAGAAAGAGTTCAGCCGATTCTCCTCAGGCTGAAGCGATTTGGCACCTGACCCGCACCAGGCGGCTGACGGCAGCAGAGCAGTCTTGGTATTGGGATTTCGACTGACAAGACGGGAGGCGGGGGAGAAGGGGAGAGGCAGATGGAAAATAAAATAATGAAAGGTGTCGCTAGGAGCACTAGCGGGCGATAGAGTTGATGTCAACGTTGTGCTTGCAGAGAGCAGACGCAGAGGGCGAGCGGGCCATGTGGGAGGCGCCACGACAGCCTACGTCACTGGCGGCAGCTTCGAATGACGATGCGCCTTATGAAGAATAATAATAATAGAACACCGGCACATCACGTCAACCCCAGCCAGCTGTTATATTTACTATTTTATACTACGTGCATACTGTTTATTTATTTACAGCCAAACGGAGCCTGCCCATGGAACCTAGCGGGATGCCCGCAGTCATGTCCATGGGTTATCCGTATCCACATAGGCTCTGCATCTAACGGTGCTCGAGGCATCGCCACTCTATGATTTAAAAATAGGGAGTCCAAATTACTCCGTAGTACCTCCGATACTTCCAGTAACTCTTCATGGAGGGCCCTGCCCAGGCACTGATTGACGTAGGGGGGCCAATATGGAGCTCCGGACATACCCATGGCTCTTAGTCTCTCAACATGTCGATGGATAATTTCATCCACCGGCTAAAATGAGCATTGCACACCTTGCAGCTTTCCCACGTCCAGATGAAACGCTTGTAGATCGTTTCTAGACCTAGTTACGTCGTCCTGAGATGAATCCCCCACAATCGGTCAACTAGCCAGCGCACAGGATACCTCAGAGGCGAGACGCTCTCCGGCAAATATAGAAACCAAGCATTCTCATCAACCAAGCTCAGGGTGCGAGTCAGTACAGTGCATTCATAGTACGCGGGATAGAAGCCACTGTCCTCCCAGTCGATAATTCCGCTGACAACATAGCCATTGACATCATCCTTCTGCACCATAATATTGTCAGTCCTTATATCACCATGGGTAAAAACCGACCGGTGCATCAAAGTAGTCTCGTCGTTTTCTAGGAAAGAACGAATAAGCTTGACGTAGGTATCGCTGCCATGATGCTTTGCCGAAAATTGCAGTTCGTTGAACTGTGTATTTGTAGTGATATCTTTGAACAAGGCGCATTCATCAACCCGAAGTTCTTTAACACCTTCACCAGCAACACCCCCAAGCATGTTGCCATCGTCTTGTCGGATAGTCCTCAGACGGCGGAAAATATCGTCCAGCTGGCGCTGTATTGATGATTTTTCCTCACATGACATGCTAGGCCAAGCCTGCGTCAGCGTCATATCTGGAATGTACGACATAAATATTACACGAAAGGGGCCCAGTGCGATCAGGCCATGCGGCCTTGGGACAGGGATATCAGGAGCCTTCCTCGCGAGGTATTCAAGGCTTGTATACTCGGTGTAATTGTTGTTATCTGTGACTACTTTGGCGACGATGTTGTTGTTGCACTTGACCACAAAACCTCTACTAGGGAATTCCCACAGCTTCCGCGAATCCCAAAGGAGTCGTTTCAAGGATACAATGAGCGACTGCTCTGAGTTTTTCGGTGCATCCGACGAGTCATCAGAATATTGCGCAAGTAGGCCGTTCACTTCGTCTGATAACGGGTAGACAACCGTCGCAGTCTCAGCCAGGTCAAGGTGTGTTCGGAACTCGGGGCGCGGATCCTCATGAAGTTCTTTTTCTGCGCGCGGCTCTGGCCTTGGTCCAGTTGCTATTGTAAGCCGTCGAGTATAATTCTTCGGAAACGCAGATAGCAAATTATTTTCCGGATCGTCTCTGAGAGTATCGTAGAGCTCATTTAATGTTCGAAGATTAAATTTTGCAGCTGGAGACAGCTGGCGATACTGGGCAATTCGATGTTGGTAGCGATAGGAATCGTGGAACATCGACATCAGATCCGTTGCCGGATCCTTTTCAAGGGCGGCCTGGAATTCTCGCATCAAATCTCTGTTCCATTGTGCCGCTTCAGCGCTGTCAAGTGAAAGTACTGGCAAAGCATCGCCCATTATAATTAAATAGCAGGGGGTAATGGAATAGAAAAATCTTCACAACGAGATATAAGGGAAAAGAACTCCAAGGTTACAAAGTTGTTGTTGACTGACATTTGAGAGGGATCGGCACGTCTTAGGTGTTGATTTAAGGTTCGCCTCCACTTTGGAGAAAACCAATTGAATGAAACCTACCAGTACAGCACTCTATAAAGCTACATTAAAAGAGTGTAGGCCTAAAACGCCCAATTTTCCTACCTGAGTAAAAAGAATCACATGTTAACGTGGCATTTTGAATTTTTCAATAATTGAGGGCATGTAACATTAGAAAAAGGTGGGATAGCATTAGACCACCACCAAAACGCACCCTCGTGGCGTGGTCAAATCAGTAGTTTTTAATGCTTTCAGGACAATTGCCTAGTACTAGAACGACAACAAATTTTTTATAGAATCAAATATTCAGTTGAATAAAGAGTGTCAGCTAAATTTTTATAAAATAAATCAAATTCAATAAATTTAGCAACTTGAGACAAGACAAAACTTTGAAAATCCTGCGCAAAAGGAAATCCTGCAAACAGATAACACAAACACTTGATGAAGAGCATTACATCGAATCCTGCGCCTAAAACCCTTCCTGTTTGGATTTGACCTTAGCCTTTTGCCTTGCATAGCTCGCATCGTTTCCATTGATGACATTATTTTCTTCCAAGGTATCAAGAAGCTCAAGAACGTAATCCTGGCAGTTATAGCCTGCGGATTCATTGTGGACAATTGCATTTTGCGCAGCCGCCTTAATAGGGCCAACTTTGGAAGCATCCACATCACAGAGATGAATCAACTCTGATAGGGTAGTTGATTCACGTGCGTCCGAGTTTCTCATCTCGAAACGGTATCGTTGAGATGAGCCCATAATGTGAAGTATGGTTTTTTCCTGTTTCGTAGGCCCTTCAAGGAAGAGACATCCAGTGTTTGTACACGCCACTATCGTTGTAAATCGCAACCGACAGTGCGTAAGTCGAAGGCATGTTGGCTAGTTCTTGTTGTTGTTTCGGAAGTTCAATGATGGATTGCACGAGGCCGGAGACAATACGAATAACGAGAATGACGGGGGAATAAGATCAAGGTCAACGATACCTCAAGAGCAATGAGTATAAAGATGCTGGTTTCGTCCTCAAGGAGGTTAGATCCTGCTTCTATTTGATTGAGAGCATTGGAGTAGAATGTTGTTGAGACCAAGGGAATTTCGATGGTTTATATAGAGAATACTATGAACTATAATAAAGACTGAAAATCGAGGCTTCGACATGTCCTTCAGCGATCTGTCGACCGTTGAATCAATGTGAGATCGCAATAAGGCAATGTCACCCAATCATTCGTATTACTATAGGAAAAATGATACGGCAATTATAGCTCATATGCAGTTCTACTGTGGTGGTTGCTAATATAAGCTAGCTGAAGGCCTCAAACATTCCCTAGAGCACACTACGTAGAGCGTTGCGCGGGACGAGCTTCATTCTGCTCCAATCATTACCTAGGATTGAATGGATCATCTCACTACTCGACAAAAATAACTGGGTTTCAAGATGTCGAGGTCCAATAGCAAACTAATTGTACCAGCGCTTACACGACTCGCGGGATTGGTGGGCTGCTTAGCGCCCATCATAACTATAGTATGAACCATGTTTCAATCGCATGTTCTGGGGTTGTTAATATGTAGTACTATTCCTGGATAAGCCACGTCTCTTAAAAAAAGGGTCGTTGCTAGCCATAAAATACGTGAACATCTGAAACCATGCTATTATATAAATGGACAATTGGGAATAGGTTGGATAAACTGAATGGGCCTTCCCAAGCTATAATATGATCAAACATTCGCAATACGGAACCCGGTCATTCCAAGTCATATCCACAGAAAGATTATGTCTCAAACTAGGTCTTTGGATGTAGCTAACGTTGCACCACATATAGAAAGAGGGATTATGAGTCGATTAGTAACACCGCTCCACACCTGCCTACACACCGTACTTCAGAACTCAAGACCACATGCTATAAAAAATTCCTCCCCAAGGATCCATTCGTTCGCTAAGTAATAGGTATTTGAGAAAAGGTAGCTATATATCTGGGTTCCTAGCTTATTGGAAACCACGCTTGCAAGTATCTAGTCTAATAGTTTAATGCACACTACTTAGGTAGAGCGATCTGGATCCTTAATGGTAAGCAGCCAACAGATTCACATTACAACACAGCCTTTCAGCTAGATATTATCTTTCTACCCACCTTGTTTTCTCGCACGGAATTACCTAATAGTCCCTCCAAAGAGATCGCTCATGTTTGCTTATAGATCTTTATGGGTGGCCCGTCTACTTTCAAATTGGCGTTTTTAGATCTGCGTACCTTTTATTGGATGGTCTGAGGTAACAGGCGAGTTATTATGCATATTTTGGGGCAGATTGGGCCTCCTTGCAAGCAGGTGGTTACTCAACAGAACATTTTTCTATTGAATCTCCTATATGTCGATATACTCAGCCTGACAGGGTTAATGAATTCACCGAACCAAAGAAAGAAGATATAAATAAACATATGATCCAAGACTATGCAGGTTTGGTGCTACTTTCCTGGCATACACGGCAAGACGGGCAGATTAGCTACAGTTTGTGGTGTGACATTTATCCCATACAGAGCCGCATCTAAAAACATCAACAAAAACCAGGAGTTAAGAAGCAAAAATGAACGCCCCCGGCGAGTCTTGATCTCGCGACCCCACGGTTTGACTCTATGGTAAGTAAAAGCCGTATGCACTCCCAACTGTGCTACAAGGGCAGGAATCGATTATTTCCGTGGGAAGTGAGTCATATAGAAAAGGATGGATGCCTAGCGGATCAAGCCATGACTCAACTCTTCTCTGCCTCGCTATGCCATGGGCTTATTGTTTCTTTCTCTTTACTGAGACCGTCAATACTCCGTCTTATGGCTTAAATGACAAATGATCTGCAGATAAATCTATTCTAACACTCAGATGAACCCGAACTCTTATCTCTACCTTCCCATATACACGTCTATCTTTCAATCTCAAGAAGTGCTTTAATATTGTGTAAGCTATCCCAATTTAGATTTGGGTAAGAAAAGTACGGTGGCATCAAGTGATGCTCGAATGATTCGATCTCATGAGTCATAAGACGTGGATGCCAAATGGGATGTTGCTGCGGACCCCGATTAGGGCTAGCCTTTGCTCCGCACACGATGCAGCCATATCTGTATCTATTACCTGCAATGCCTGAAGCCGATGAATTATCTCATACGACACCAGGTGAATGAGTGCTCAGTCTCACTTATTATCAAGAAGTAATGCATGGATATTCTGTTTGAAGGTAAGGAGAGGGGCTTTGCGTTCTGTCTTTACTTCGCCTTACCCCAGAGCGAATCGTCTGTAGTCAGATTTATTTTGTTGAGATTAAATTGTTCTCAGAGCATTAAATTTTCTTCTACCTGGATCATGGCCACTTAAGTTTATCATATGTCGTGGAAGTCTCTATATGCGAACAGTCTCACCATCATCTTGAGCCCGATTTCTGCGTTTTCCATTGTCTGCACACATAACCCAGAAAGTTTGAAAAGCCATATCCAACCACAGCCAGCGTCGCTTCCCTGGTTGTCTCTGCTGAATAAAGAGGTTAGCCGCATCCATTGTCCAGCAACTGCAAGCCAAATTGAATGAGACAAACAGAGCGGTGCCTGGCGGCTGCCATTGGCTCCTGCCTGTTTGTCTTCCTTCCTTTACTCACTCACTCACTCACCCATCCACTCAGACAGTCTTTCTCTCTCTCTCTCTCTCTCTCTCTCAATACACTCTCTTCACACTCTTACCTACCACTTCTCTCCATATCTTGCACCTTCTCTCATCCTTCTTCTACCAGCATTAGACTCCTTTCACTCACTGTTGACTGCATTCATTTGGAATCACTGCTCTTCAACGAATCCAGATCATCATGCCCGGTGGTTGGTCACCAGAGATGGTGGAAAGGTGAGACGGTCGCCACTATAGCAGGACTGACTTAGCTGACTTTCTGCTTTGATCAGAGCGCACCATGTCCGCGTTCCTGAGTAGTAGGTGTCCAATTTCTAGAACGATATGAGAATCGCATCTAACAGCAATCAGTCTTAGATGCTCGGGCTGTCGAGCCATGCGTTCACAGTCGGAGTTCTCCTCGTCTCAAGTCTCAAAGCTCAAGAATAAAATTGCAATGCAAGGATTGGCGGTTTTGAATACACATACTATTCGTTGCCACCGCTGCACAGGCGGTGAGATACCTGTTGAGATAATGTGTACTCGTTGTCATGAAGCAAAACCCGTCGACTCCTATACAAAAGTGCAGCGGCGCGAGATTGATACAGCTGTAAGTTTGACTCCAAGTGCTGGCCAGACACTGAAGCTAATCCGTCCGAGACTTGCAAAACCTGTGCCGCCGAAGCCATGATGTTTGAGGACTGGAACGACAGTATGGAGAATCAGGTTGTTGGGCCACAAGACTACAATGACGACGCGTATTCGGTCGATGACGTGAGTGATATCACATCTATACAGTTGATTTCATAGCTGATCGCAGGTAGAGCGCTGCCGGCGGTGTGTCTGTGACTGGGGGAAATACTGCGGTGACGAGCAATGCCACCCATATTTCGCTTGATACACGCACTTGGGATATGGAATCCGAATGCGGGGGCGTCTGGGTTGAACCTGATACTCGCCGATCTGCAGCTCAACCCGAGACCCCATCGATCACCCATATTAGTGCAGCTGCTAGCTACTCTGGCTGGGACCAAGCCCAGATCAATGCAGAAGAGAATGAACAAAGCATTTCAACAGCAGCAATGGCTCATGGCGGCATCACGGGGAGCAAGGGTTGGGCCAAGGTTAAGGTATGTTCATCAAGCGGAATGGTGGAAATTATCTTTCCTGCCGATTGACTGACCATTGTTGTGTATCGACAGTCGCATGATCCCAATAGGACTGCCCGAATCCTCAAGTTGGCGGATCCGACGAACATTCGCAAGGCCAACGAGGCCGAGAAGAATGATTCCACACGCACATTGTCTGGTTTGAAGTATGGATAAAAGAGCTTCGCCAACAGCCCCAAGCGTCCTCTCGGCCTGCATGAGGATTCGAAATGTCTTCTCTCATCTGTACTCTCTTCTTTCTGCTTCTCTGGGGATGCGGTGTATGTTTGAAGATTTGTCCTGGAAGCGTAGCATATCCTCCAACTATATTTCTTTCGTGCCACGCCGAGCAACTCATTATTTCACAGATCAGCATGCGTTTGTTTGTTCATCGTTGCTTACTTTTGTCTCTGATCTCTACAAGAAAATTAGTCTTTTATCCAATAGCCATTACAACAGCTTACTCACTTGTTTTACAAAAGGAGACTTAGATAATCTCTCGTCTTGTTTGTAGACTGAATGCGAGCAACTCGTGACTACAGCCAGAAGAATCCGCCATGTGGGGATGGCACAGTAGTCAGCCAATCACACGCACAGTTCGCCCGGGTGTACCAATGGCAAGCCGCATTAGTCAGGAACAAGCCCGAATTGGCGGACTTGCTTGTGTGCTTCTGCGATGCTGCCCAAGGCGTTGCAATCACATCTTCGTGTGATAAAAACAAAAACACACCTAGCCCTGCTAAGCAAATCATACATTGCTTTGAATCATGTCGTGAGGTAATACTAACATTCATCTGCGGGCAGCCCGCCTCAGGGCGTGACTTTCTCTTGCATCGCACCACACACAAATGGAACGAACGTATGGGGAGAACTAAAAGTCTCCTCCGTGCTAACACATAACTAAGTATTTTTTTAGTATCGTAGCTTTCGTCCGCGGACGGGGACTCCAACAACCGACAGACTGGGACGGAACTGGGGCTGAGCTCAAGAGATTCAGTTGCTCGAGTCAGATCGAAGCTTAGCTTGGTGAGAAATTCATGTTGGTATTCTCTTGCAGTCAAGGAGACTGGGTATTTGTGCCAGCCAGTCATCGTGCATTCAGTCGATCCGGTTGGTCAACTGTTGATGGATACCGAGACCGAAATTTTAAGTCTATTTTGTGTTGGAACTTGGGGGGGGAAAGAAAGAATCGATGGCCATTTTGAATTAACTTAGAACTAAACATTGAGTCAACCCACTTCTAGCTTCTTGTAATGGCTGGTATTGAGTAGTCACGCATGCAACATTGTCTGCCCCAGCCTGGATCGGTGGATATTGGCTCGAGTCACCATTCAATGATCATTGAGGGAGAGAAAATATACCAGCCTAATGCAGATAATCCAGCTTGAAAACCAATGCAGACAGACCTGCAGAACATGTTGAATATGTACGTTCTGCTCATCCACACGACGAGATGTTATTCGTGTTATGATATTACGTACACAGCTATCTAACAGTGCTCACGAGCCAGGCGAGGCGGACGCTGCAGATGGAAAGACGAGAACTGCCTTGCTTTTAGGGCAGCCAGTTGGGTATCGGTATTCGTTTGGCGTGTCAGACGTTGATACGCGGAAGCCTTCATCCACATCCACGCCAGTAGTCAATAATTTTAATTGACCACTTGACTTGGTCGTCTAGCCTACTACTGTTTTAGTTCAAGGCATTCTTCCACCGTTCAGTTCGATCTCCTGCTCTCTCGTCTTTCGCGGCAGAACGAAAAATCCTAGCCGTTGGCATGACTTGTCATTCATCCTATACACCCCGTACTATGTAGACAGCATGATGGATAGATAAGGGCCGAGCCGACATTGTCGACAGATTGGGTGGGCTTTGGTCGATTACTTGCTACTAACTTAATTATCTAGTAGACTAGAACCAGCCAGCAAAATTTCCTATTTCGTCTGCTCGTGAGTCGACCCGTAACCCAAAAAGAAGAAAAACCACGCAAACCAGCCTTGCCTAAATCGGACGCTTTTCTTTCAGTGCCCTCTCCCCCTCCCCCTTCTCTGTTATAAAAACGTAGAGCGGTTTTCTTTCTCCTCGGGGTTTCCCGTTACGTCGTCGGCATTTGGATGGCCCCTGATTTACAAAGTTGCGACCCTATTTTGTTTGACTTTGACATTTGACATGGCCGCAGCACCAGCCATCTAGGGTTTCTCCCGTCGTCCGGTCGATCGATATTGGGGTACTTGCACTTGAAGGCGACAGCATATGATCCGACCAGACATTGCCTGACCAGTCATCACATATGAAGGCACAAGCTAACTTATCGTCAAGAGCTTGCCAAGAACAGCGTTGTATTTTGGTATCAGAGACGCGTTCTCGGTACAGAAACTAGAGATTAAAAACGGCAGGCGGGCTGGCTTCGTCTCCGTGTGAACGAACTGCTCGACTTGTCCAGTACGTAGCCGGGACCAGACGCTTAGAAGTTAGTGGGCGACGACGATGGGGCCAGCCCCTGAAATCCAGCGCTAGGCCCCATGCAGCTGGCGCGTCCCGCAGCGCCCCTTGCGAGCAGCCTGAGGCACCCGCTAGCCTGCTGACTACGCCTGACTAACCGCGGGTCTAGCACAGTTTCGGAATAGCGCCGCGTCCCATTTGCCGGCAGGCTGGGCGTCCCCGCTGTAAACACACCATGCGTGGGTCTGGTACGGCGCGGTGCGAAGCGCTGACTACTACGTACTCGGTATGGACACGGCGTGCGTATTCCGCTGTGATCATAGACATCACCGCCGCAACAAGTTGATTATCGTCGTTATAACCAATATTAATAAACAATTAGCAGCTTATAAAAGCGCGGAATATTATCACTGGGTTTGTGTTTATCTACTGCGTGCTCTGTAACTTACCGAACTCGCCGCTCATTACGTAGGCAATAAACAGTTCAAAGAAGAGGCAAATGCCAGCACTGGTGGAGTATCCACATCCCTGAGCTTCCGGCAGGCCGGCCGAACTTTACCATTGATTTTGGGTCGATTGCTTCTTCCTTTTCGCTCGTTCGCGTTTTTTGATTTCTTTTTGTGTCACTCACTGCTGCTCGTTTTAGGCTTTGACTACTGCTCTCTGTTGCCCGGTTCTGGGCAGCCTTTGCCGTTCGCAGTTAGGTGTTTACATACATACATGACTCTGACATAACTAGTTAATATACATGTCGAGGAATGCATTGGGGACTAGCGCGTGATTACAGAGAATACATAGATTACGTATCATTACATTACGAATAATAACAGCGTCAGGACTCAGAAGAGCTAGCTGCCGCCTAGTCCCAAATAGTACGGTAGCTCCTTCCCTTCGTGCGCTTTTATTTTGGCATGGCACCTTCCCTGCCTGCCCGCCCTGCCCGCCCGCGCCTGGAAACTTGGCAGCCAGCTCCTCCCCCCGATCAGAGCAGGAGAGCATCTCTCTTGACACTCTCATTCTGGTCTTCTCTCGCTCCACCTCCCACGGACACCGTCTACGGTCGATCTGATTTGCCCCTCCTTGGACACTGCCAGAGAATCACTGCATCTGCGATGTGCCCGTTGCTTCCAGCCCCTTAGTGCAGGCGCGCTTGCCAGTGTCTATTCACGTATACGTTCAACCAGTCTCTATATACTGCCAGCCTGCCAGCCTGCCAGCCACTGTCTGATCAGTCTCCTTTCCGGCGACAACGCGCTACTAACTTACAAGTTACGTTACAAGTTTGATATTATTAAGTCTGACGCCGCACCGATCACCGAACGCGCGCTCCTGACTGTCACCTCTATTTGCCTCGCGGCCAGTTAATTACCGCAAACCAACCCCCCCCCCGTCTTTGCTGTCTAGAGAGTTCCCACGATCCACTGTTTTGGGCGCTCGTCCCACTCACTATCTTCCACGCAGCTTTGCCGTTTAGGCTCGTTCGCTCACCGTCAATTACGCCAACCGCCAACAAGCACAGAGCGAAGGAACAGCTACACCCGCCCACTCACCTTGCTGCGCTGTCTCTGCAGAGGTCCTGTTATTAGGCCATACACTCCTTTCACCGCGTCTTTCGTTCATCATCATTGTTTTCCTCTCCTAAAACCGAAGTTGCTCGCATCCTAGTGATCGAGCAAGATTGCTTCGTCGACCGCCTCTGCGCCCATCGACCCGGTCTTATGCAAATTGACTTTGCCCGTGTACGCATTTGACTTTGACAGAATCAAAGCTCTGCTCGCGGCGGCTCGTGCGAAAACAACACGCGTTTTCCCCAACTTCTGTATGATCGCCTACCATTCACGATCATTCCGGACTTGATCTTTCATAAAATTGCGCTCCAAGACTCCAGCACCAAGCCTCCAACACCGGCCTCTTGCCAGTTTCCACCGTCCACTCTGTCGGCCTCTCGCTTTCCTCATCTATCCCCGTCTTGGAAAAGCTAGTCACTATAACCGTTGACACTTGTGACTTCCAGTCTCCACGGCCCCGGTTCTATATCCTATTAGTCCTAGGACGTTCACACTAGTATCGTTGTTGTTCTACCGTATTATTCATCCAGGGGCTTCCGGAGTCGTCTTAGCTCAACAACGGCTAGCGATCCGTTTCCGCCATCGTGGAACCTTCGTCCCAAGATCTTCCTTCCGTCTCGTTCTGACTTTGCAGCTGCATCACCCCCTCTTTCTCCTGTGGAATTACTTTCTTTTTTGCCGCCTGCATCTGCATCTGCACCTACCGACTAATTAATACACACTCCCTCAACCTTAATCACATTGTCTCTGTCAAGACATTGCCATTCGCTCTTTAACCACATACACTCTCTTGTTTCGTTCCATCCGATTGCTTCTCTCGATCAGATCACGGCTCAATCACCTGTCCCAAGTTTGCATCCAGAGAATGAAGACCGACTGCTGTTGAATATCTCAAGTCAAGACCACTGGATCTACCTACTATAACCCGCTTCTCCCTGGGTGAGTACCGAGGCAACCAACTGACGATCTGCCTTCGCTAATTCGGCCAGGTGATTACCATTTTCTCAATCGTCTGCAGGCAGAGGAAAGGAGAAAAGAAAAGCCATGGCTATCTCTCACGAATACTCCCTCAGAGGCACGTCGCAAAGCGCGATGGCGCTAGAAGACCGATTCGAAGTTATCAAAGAAGTTGGCGATGGCTCGTTTGGTAGCGTCGTGCTCGCCCGAGTACGTACCGCCGGGTCCAATGTAGCTCGTCGTGGGACTATGGTAGGCAATAATGCTTCTGCTTCTCAAACATATTGGCTAAGTGCAACCGCATCTAGGTCGCTATCAAGACGATGAAGAAAACATTCGAGTCATTTGCTCCGTGTTTGGAACTGCGAGAAGTCATCTTTCTTCGGACGCTACCTCATCACACGCACATCGTCCCCGCCCTCGACATCTTCCTCGATCCTCTAAGCAAGAAGTTGCATATATGTATGGAGTACATGGACGGCAATCTCTACCAATTGATGAAGGCACGAGACAACAAATACCTAGAAGGAAAGCATGTCAAAAGCATACTTTTCCAGATTTTGTCGGGTC
The DNA here is from genome assembly GCA_023625935.1 of Eurotiales sp. R13A2. Taxonomy (NCBI): domain Eukaryota; kingdom Fungi; phylum Ascomycota; class Eurotiomycetes; order Eurotiales; species Eurotiales sp. R13A2. The sequence continues at coordinate 464,199 of JAMAFV010000003.1, forward strand.
TGGATCACATCCACGCTCACAATTTCTTCCACCGTGACATCAAGCCAGAGAACATTCTCGTCTCGACATCGGCTCCCAATGATTCGACCTTCAGCCGGTACTCCAACCTAGTCACTCCTCCTTCCACGCCACCAACCTATACCGTCAAGATTGCCGACTTTGGTCTTGCCCGTGAGACTCACTCCAAATCACCATACACTACCTACGTTTCTACCCGGTGGTACCGCGCACCGGAAGTGCTTCTGCGTGCTGGCGAATACTCTGCTCCCGTGGATATTTGGGCTGTTGGTGCAATGGCGGTGGAGATTGCTACTCTGAAACCACTATTTCCTGGCGTCAACGAAGTCGATCAAGTGTGGCGTATCTGCGAGATCATGGGCAGCCCTGGCAACTGGTACACCAAGTCGGGTGCCAAAGTCGGAGGTGGTGAATGGCGCGAGGGCAACAAGCTGGCCCAAAAGCTGGGTTTCACTTTTCCCAAGATGGCCCCCCATTCCATGTCGAGCATTCTACAGCCACCTCATTGGCCTCCATCACTCTGCAACTTTGTCACTGCGTGCTTGATGTGGGATCCACGCAACAGACCGACTACTGCTCAAGCCCTGAACCACGAGTATTTCGCCGATGCAGTTGACCCATTGCGACCAAAGTCATCAACATCAAGACTCTTGGGGCGCAAGATGTCGGAAAAGAGCTTCAAGCCAACCACCAAGGAAGTCGTCGAGGTCCCTGCATTGTCTACCAAACCCTCTTGGTTCCGAAGATCGCTGGTGATGCGGTCTGACAGTCCTGCCCCGATTGCGGAGCCTGAGCCAGCTGCGCGGCCGTCAGCTGTGTCGTACAGCACCTTGCCCGAGGTACAGCCCTCTAAAGGTCGTTCCGCCAAGCGAGCTACATGGGCAAATGGTGCGCCAATGCCCATTCTCCCTTCCATTCGACCTGTCTCTCCTCTATCGAATGCAGTCACTGCCCAGGCCAATAGCAGCGTAGCTCATCAAACTTCCACCCAGCAAGAAGATGCTGGAAAATCAAAGAAGATCAGTCGCCAGCTTTCTGTGAATTCAAATGGTAATCACTATGCGGATATTCACAGACAAGAGGCAGAACGCGCTCTGAACGGCATCGGTGGCAATGCAAATGCTACAACCCCTAAGGAAAGCTTCTTTTCCCACCTGCGCAAGCGCGCCCGAAGACTCTCCGGTCGCAACCAGGCTGCTGCCGTGGCTGCCGCTAACTATGATGTGGAAGCCAACGCAGGATGCTCGCCATGGCCCAACCGAGCGTCGGTTGCCTTGGATTCGAATACAATTGATTCAAAGACTGGCGACTTCGCCGACCTGGACAAGACCCTGCAGAATGTCAAATATGGTGTTGCCGTTGAGAACCCTCCACCTCAGTTGACCTCGGTTCCCAACCAGACGCCTTCAAAGAGGCAATCAGTGCCCCAAGTGCCTATGCGGTCAATGACTGAGAGTCCGACACCTAGTGTTGGCGGGCCAATCTCCAGTCGAACACGACGGGCTTTGCAAATGACATCCCACCCAGTTCATCGCTATGAAACTCCCGAGGAGGAAGATGAGTTGCTAGATGAGGTTCTTCATTCCGCTGACAAGGCGGCCAGACGACTTCAGCAGCACTACGATGATGAGTCGACTTCATTGTACAAGGGCGAGAATCGCCTATCCAACATGGCCAACGAGTCAACTCGTACATTGAACCCGTATCCGACTCCGTCTCCATCAGCAAAACGTGACGGAGTCTCGTTCGGCGAGTTCGACAACACTCCTGTCAAACAAGGAGATGTCTCAAAGATGAAGGAGGAAACCTCTAGCCGACAATGGCCCACTCCGCCCTATGGCGAACAAGAATGGGCCAGCTCTGTTGCCCACAGCATTATGTCTGGATCTACCTTTCGATAGAGACATGTCTCCTTATGAGTTGTCAAGTTTGCAATTTTGACATGAATTCGCTCGTCATTGCTTTTACGGTCTATCTCACCACGCATCGGCATCGGCGACGGCTTCGAACTGGGAAAAGTATACGGTATAGAGGAACGGCGTACGGTCACAGTGAATTTTTTTTTCCCACATCTTTCTATCTCTCACTTCGCGATTCCCTTGAATTTATTTCTTATTCTTTCTTTTGATCATATCGGCGGCATATTTCCGTGCACTTGTTTACCGCAACTCTTCTCCATTGCAGGTCTTTATATTTTCACATTTACATACCCCCTTCAGTCATATAGATGTATCATTTACCCTGTTGCAGTCAGTCCTGAGTGTCTTGACTTGTTTTTTTCTTCTACATACCCTATTCTGTTTATATTTGCCGCACCTGCAGATTCCAATCTTTGCCACATTATTCGCGCTAGCCGCGAGAAACATTGATGCATAGCGTTTTATCTCATTCTGATTTCTGTCACTCTCACCGCTCATCAGCGTCTTTCCTTGATGGACACATGTCCTTTTTTTCCCCCATTAGTTTCTACATCTTGTGTTAGCCCCTGTCTCTTTCACTTCCCTGTATATCACTCCGGCCATTTGATGGTTATGTCACTCATTTGCTCTGCGAGCATGAGCACCTTGTCTAGTCTCTTATAACTTTGTAATTATATACTTAACATATCTGGCAGTATATGCCTGCACATAATCTCTATTGATCTTTTCAACCTTCGCGTATAAATGAGTTTATTTTTGTATTTATTGGGCTTGTAAACCTTGTTGAGACTTTTTTGAAATTACTACCTACATATACGTATGCGCTATAGCAGGATTGTCGCTGACGAATACGTCCATGAATGAATGATACATAATGCAGACTTTAAGTATATGAACTCTATAATAAACTTTACATCCAGCATAATCTTTCAGTTCTAGTTACCAAGAGGGTTGGGTTGGGATTGCTTGTTTGTAGCTAATGCCTGACCACATGGACAAGGCAGATAGTTGAATATACTTATTGGCATTTTTGTCGTCATTTCTTTCTCTTCTTTTCATGAGCAGCAAGATGTAGACATCGAGTCATCGAGATGTCTATGAATGGTTGGTCTAGGGCTGTTTCTGCCTCAGGCGCCGACAAATTTCCCTTCCCGCCCCACCCATTCCTGCGATATCTGATGGAAATTCAGCGTTGGAAATTTGATAGCACTATATTTTATTCTCTTTTGCTTCCGCCAACACGATTGCAATTCAATTCACTGTTGAGAAACTCCGGACTAGCTAGATCTATACTTAGCAAAGCAAATAATCACGACTACGCAGCGGCTTGGGCACTGATCGACCTTGTGCATTGGCTTCCCTGCATGGTTATGCAGCCGGACCAGCAGTAAAGCTGCCTTTTCTCATACGGATAGAAACAGACCAACAGAGACCTCGGATCACGCCTACACAATGCCGCTGCCGCAACAGACATCGGCCTCCCAGACTCCACACATCTCGCCCGCCGAGCTCTCATACCTCTACGCCTCCCTCTCATCGCCCGAAGGCCCAATACGACCCGACGGCCGCTCACCCACACAATTCCGCCTGCTGTCCGCTGAAACAGGAATTCTCCCGAGCACCAACGGGAGCGCTCGTATCGGCTTTGCGGATGGCTCCGAGGCCGTCGTTGGAGTGAAGGCGGAACTAGAAAGGACCCTTGCGACAGATGCGTTTGATCTGCGGCAGTTGCAGGAACTAGATCAAGAGCAGAATGATGCTGATGGATATGATGGCGACGAGGATGGAGGAGGAGGCGCCCGCGCAGCTGTTGGTCAGAGTTCGTGGGTGCAAATGTCTATTGAGATTCCGGGATTCCGCGACGATGACGCCCTGCCCGTGTTTTTGTCTGAGATGATGCGCGAATCGCTGGTTAGTTCGAGTGGTGGTGATAGTGAGAAAGATAGCAAAATGGTTGGCGGGCTGAAAGGTCGACTGGTCATTAATCGACGCTGGCATTGGAGGCTCTACATTGATGTATGTTCCAAGAAACTTGTTCTAAGGCGTGGATTACGATGCTAACATATGCCACAGGTCCTGCTTTTATCACCCCCTCAATCATATCCGTTGCCGTTGCTTTCATTGACTACACATCTGGCTTTACTATCAACGCGATTACCAAAGCTCAAGTCGCAAGGCGAGGAAGATCCCTTTTTTGAAGATGACTGGAATCTGGCCGAATACCTCTACCCGCGACCAGCTTCCTTGAAGCAGAACCAAAGACAAGCTCGTCCGCCGGTTACGCTACTCGTGATATCTACGGGCAAGAATGTGATCTTCGACCCGACGCGCGAGGAGATCGCAGTCGCCGATGCCGTGCTGGCAGTGTCCATTGGCCGAGAGCAGGACGGCGAAAACACCGACGCAAATTTAAAACTGCTTTCCATCCGCACTATCGACCCGCCGTCGAGGTTAACTCAACCTGGCGTCCCGGACTCGGAGAATGCCGCCACGCTGAGTGCTGTTGCTGCTAATGTTGGGACAGAAGCATTGACGGCGACTAATTTTGCTGGCACGGATGAGGATGTTCCTGGTGTCTGGAAACCTAGACGGGGTGGTGTACCGCGCAGTGTGATATCTAAAATAGTGAAACTGGTGCTGGCGAGAGGCGGTGTTGGTGATGAGGTTATGGAGGGGCTGGAGGGGGTTGAAGTTAACTGAGCTGTAGAATAATGTTAATGGCCAGTTGGCAAACACAAGTGCCCTGGATTGTCAGTCTAGTCTTTCTTCTTGAAGCACACGTACTTAAGAAAAGCATCGCCTTGCATGTTGTATATGAATGGATCACGTGACATCGGGCGGAGAAGGAAAATTATTGAATTGTTCCGCAGCTATGCTCTCCGCCAACATACGACGACTAGACACGACAGAACCTCCAGTGAGAGAGAAACCCCGCAAGTAAGACAGAAAAAATGAAGGCAATTGCCACGTCCATCCCTCGGTTCCTCCTTCCTCGAGGCATCCCATCGCAGACGCTGCGATATGCCAGCCGCAGTTTTTCAGCGTCAACATCTCGATCAGCAGAAGGAAAACCACGAACATTAGCTCAACCAGACAAATTCCGACCGCCATCCCACCCGGCTCGTCGCGTCATCCAGACTCGCAATGGCAAGCCTGTACACCAGGAACCCTTCAACTACCCTGGGCGCCCGCTCACAGCCAAGGAAAAAGAAGAGCAAAAGAAGAAGCAGTATCCGCACATGTTCCCTCCCGAAGGAACAGTCATGTTCAAGTTCTTGACCTCGCGATGGATACACGTTTGGATTTCCATGGTATGTACATTCTGCTTACTCCAATAGTGGTTACCGCAAGTCTACGATCAGAACTAACTGCTGCTTGATTGAACAGGGCGTGCTTATGTCTCTGGCCACATTCACATTTACAGAAAACTTTAAACGAACGTCCCCCTTTGCACATCTCCTCCCGGGTTGGTCGGGCCTGCTAACAAGCCCGATCAGCACCATCTCCCAAGTGATCTCTGTCTGGAAAATGCACGTCCAGCACACATCGATGATTGCGCGGGAAAACAGGCACAAGCGCGTTGAAGACGCTGAGAAGCGCCGCCAGTATCGCATTGCTCATGGGCTCGAGGAGCCAGCGAAAGCCGCGTCTCCGGTTGTGGAGGACGATCAGTCGCCAATTGCTGTTGACACGGCGATTGCTGGGGATGTAAAGACCGGTGGGCAGGAGCAAGGCGCGGCGAAGAAGTGGTTCGGCATTTGGTGAGGAGTCAATCTCGATGTACTATACTATAGGCAATCAATCAATTAAAGACTACATGCATGCTACACTCGACCAGGCAGAGTTGGATCAGTAATTAATTGCATGCCGCGCATGACTAAGGGTGGATTGCTCTGAGTAAGCAATATAGTGAGGCTGCTACTGAGGCAACGCCGAATGATTCATTAATATGCCTACTGTTTATAATACCGATTCGTGATATTACTAGTAGGCCGTGGGCCGGTGAAGTGGCCGAGCGGTCCCGACACTCACGTGATGCCGGATGAGCCGGGCAGAATGCTAATCCGGCGGCGCTGATTGGCCGCACGCCCGCTCCGTCATTCTTAGATAATGCTGACTGTCGTGCTCTTTGTCTATTCGTCGTGCAGTAGATGTAGAGGTCGATATCGATGCCGATGTAGTAGATGAATAGATATACAATTACTTGACAGTATATGTATACAATACTAAAACAAGCACATATATCATTTCAGGCTGAGTGGAAGCGACGCGGTTCCGGTTGTCACCGACAATTAGCTGCGCGCTGATTGGCGGCCGCTTTGCCGCTGCGGTCATAGGCTTTTTCACGCGGCCCCTAACAGTACCTGCTTCCGATTTTCTTCCAATTTTTCCCAGTTCTCCTCTGCAAATTACTTCTCCAGCATCCCTCCTCCCACACTTTTCCACCCCAACAATAACTAGACTTCGTCTTTGCGAATCTCACATCCTTCACAATGCCTAAGGAAGCTGCCAAGTTCGCCCCAGGTAAGCTCCCTTCCTAACACCCAATCTACCTACCGTGTCCCTTCGTCCCGGCACCAGACAAGCAAACAGAGAGAACACCAGAGTTAGGATAGAATTGGCCACCGCATTGGCGAGATCGCTGTATCTGCTGCAGTGAAATTGAGCTTCGGTCTGTGTCTCAGGCTCAGCTCAATGCGCGCTCTGGTGACATTCTCCGCTGGTCCGGAAGAAGGCACCATGAGAGATGAGAGAAGAGGCACGCGGCTTTGTCGAGAGGCTTCAATAGCGGTTCTACCTCCTCGATGACGATGCGATACTCGTGGATGCGGCGTCCATTCTGTCTCACCAGCTGCAAATCTCGCGCCTCGGTTTGCGCAAACATCGGCTAACTCGGGTCTTTCCACAGGTGATGCCTCTAAGGGTGCCAACCTTTTCAAGGTAAGAACAAGAATAAGCTGTGTTATGTTCGCAATCTGCACATTTGTCTAACATGCTTGCAGACTCGTTGCTCTCAATGCCACACCGTCGAAGCCGGCGGTGCCAACAAGATCGGTCCTAACCTGCACGGACTCTTCGGTCGTAAGACCGGATCCGTTGAGGGTTACTCCTACACTGATGCCAACAAGGGCGCTGGTGTGACCTGGAACGAGGACTCTCTGGTATGATTACCTGCAGGCTACTTGCTATCAAACCATACTAACGGCGCGTCTAGTTCGAATACCTCGAGAACCCCAAGAAGTACATCCCGGGCACCAAGATGGCGTTCGGTGGTCTCAAGAAGAACAAGGACCGCAACGACCTCATCACGTAAGGCATTGCTTCAGTTGCTGTAAGAAAGCTTACTAACTATGGCGACAGTTACCTCAAGGAGAGCACCGCCTAAGCGACGATCCGTGACCATGCTTGTCCCCGGCATCGCGAGCTTCGAATTACATAGAGCATTCGGAGCTCAAGGAACGGGGAGCCATCGCCTGTAACAATACATTGACTACCCTATACATGCGAATAGATTTTTTTGGGTTTATTTGTGTGCTTTAGCGCCATGGAGCCAGAAAAGCCGCCTGGTATACAAGGGAGCGAAACGATATAGAATTTCTTTCCTTCTGCTGTACTTTGTCGATATTACTACTATTACTATTTTTTCACTGTTTGTCATTCCTACTCCACTGTTTTGGTTTTTGGGTCTTTTGTCATGGTGTATCATCATTCCATTCCATTGTTGCGCCGCCCTTTGTGCGGGGCTGGCTAGAAAAAGATGTAATGATTGCAAAATACGATTCTCCTCTCTGCTTCTGCTCTCTCGCCACATATTCCGACCTGTCTCTTTCCGGGGTATAATACGGCTGATAAGTCGCGCAGGATCTGCACAGGCACAGCAAGGGATCACGGGACGCCGGCGTGGTTGGCTGTCGATGGCCGAGACAGCTGCAGAACCCCCGCGCCATCATTGGACCAGCCTCGTCTTTCCTCAGACCAGCCACGCCGGGGATTGGCCTGGGATCGATTCTGGCAAGTTGAGTTAGCTAACTAACTGCCCTTTGCTAACTACGTACTAGCCAGGTCGCTAGGAGGGGCTGCTACCTTATCGGCTGCTGGCCGTCCGGCCTCGTCTTCTTCCAGTCAACTTCCCTACCACTGCCACTGCTACTTACTGAAACTGACTGCCGACAGAACGCATACATGCCGGCATCACGCTCTGCTGTGCGAACTGCTGCTTGAGACTCGATTGATTTCTGTTCCTGCTGCAGTTCTCGATCTGCTCTGGTTGGGCGTTCCTGACGGTTCAGGCACCGCCCTTATCTAACTATCTTATCGCCCGATTTGCGACCGCCATTCTCCAATCAGTCCATGTCGCATCGCATCGCATACTCGCTGCTTCGAATTTCGACGTATTGACATACTCTGCGCGTATCTGTGCTTTGTGCAGTCTCTTTACAATCACCATCGCTGAATTGAACGAACTCATCTGGCTGGGCTGAGCGCATGTACGAGCGCACGTTCTCACCGCATTACCCGACGGACATGGACGAAGAGATGGACGCTCTCTTCGACGACCACCCGTCGCTGTCGGCGTCGCTAGAAGACTATGCTGCTTCCAACAGACGGTCGCCACTGCTCGATCTCCCCTCGCAACATTCAGGCTTCCGATCCGAAGACTCAGACGACGGCCGGCTCGGGCCTCAAGAACGCTGGTCGCCGCCAGCCCTGAGACGGCCCGATTCCCTCGCTGGCAGCCATTGGTACCGCCATTCGCCGTACGATCACCTCCACATGAAGCCGACGCTGCAGCCGCGCAGCGCACCGGTCTCGCGCGAGGTCAGCCCGCAGTATGAGGATGCCCACGAGGTACCGCCTCCGCCGTCCCCCCGCAAAGCCCCAGTCGATCTGGATGTCACATTCGCAGCCAACGTGCCTCTGCCGCCAGGCACAGACTCGCCTGTGAAAGGGCGATCAGTCTCTCCAGAGCCGACGGAGAAACAACTATTTCGCCTGGAGCCGGGGGATGAACCACATTCAAACTGTAGGTGAATGCAATTTCATTTATGACTTGCTCGTGGATATTTGTCTGTCTGCATTCAACACGGCCAAAAGAGAACAGGGTTGACACGCATCACAGATGTACGTTTCAAAGTCTCTGCAGAAGTAGCTCAAAAGGAGCCAATTCAGGCCGCTTGGAATGCGATTCGGAAGCCATTTGAGCGACTTAGCGCTTACATGTTCAGCTCCAAAACCAGCACATTCACCACACTGCTCATAACATGCATGGCGATGATCTTTATGCGTTCTTTGTCAATACCGGCAAGCTCGCCAACAATGCCCAACATTGTCAAGCTATGTGCGTTTGCGCGCAATTTCGAGCCCCTGATCCATTATTCAGAGAACGGCGTGCAACACATCAACAGCCTGCAGGAAACAGGCATTGCAGTCTGGGATCTGGGAGAATCAGTGCGAGGCAGCAACATGACCAGCGCGCCCATCATCGTCACGCAGCTAGACGAACTCTCCGAATCACTGAAGACGCTGTCTCTTGAACTGACCCGCTTCTTCTCCAACGTCGACTCCGACATCGACTCAATCCTGCTGGTCATGGACTGGGTCCGACGGGAGCTCACCGTGATCAACTCGCAGCCGCCGAGCAGTCTACCCAGCGTCATGATCGACAACATCCACACCATGATATCCCAGGTAGCCAACCTGGAGCACGGCAGCCTGCAAGCCATCGACGGCGAGCCAGCCTCAGCCGGCGACCAATTTCCCGGCACTCCAACACTTCTCGGCACAGTCGTAACAACCATATTCGGCCCGACATCTGCGCAACGCACCCGCACGGCGCTGATGCGCACGTTTACCGAATTCCTCAACGTGCTCGAGGAATCCATCAACAGCGAACTGACGCACTCCAACGCGCTCGTCGCGCTCTTCGAGTCCATCGACCGGCAATTCCTCAACCTGCAACGGGTAGTGGTGCGCGAATCGGACACGCAAGAGCGCGAAGAGGGCGAGATGCTCAGCTCTCTGTGGACGCGCGTTCTCGGGCCGAACGTAGGCCTGGTGCGCAAGTACGAGAAGAACCGCAAACTGCTGGCCGACGTGCGCCGGCGCACCGTCAACAACAAACACCAGCTCATGGACCACCAGGCGCGGCTGCTCAACCTGAAAGTCAACCTGGAGACTCTGCGCCGCAAACTGGTCAGCCCCTTGGTGCGACAGAAGCATAACGACTCGTCGTCGTCATCGTTCATGTCCATCAGCAGCGCTATTGACACCACCAACAGCGTCCTGGGCGCCATCGAGGCTCAGATCGAGGGCGTCGAAGACACGTATGAGTATCTCCGCGGGCTGCGCGAGACGCAAAAGGCAAAGTACATGGATATGGTGTATGGGGCAGGCAGTAATAGATACCTCGGTCTGGAAGACGCAACAGACGACTAATTCTGTTTTGACCTCTGTCTTTTGTTTTCTCTTTTTGATCTTCCTTTTCCAGGTGTTTATCAAGACAGTGAAGGTGGGTGGAGCTGTGGAGTTGCGGGTTGTCTTTATACTTTCTTTCTTTCTTGCTTTGATCTGGACGCATCTCTTCTATATATATCTGCTTGTTTTTTTGGGGGGGTGACTTTGACTTACTGATGTTTGGTAGTGGTTCTTCGATCACGTTCATCTTTGTCCTGCCTACATCTTTCTTTGCCTTTGTATGGACGAGAAAAAGCATTCCCCGTGTATGTACCAGGAGCTTGATTAAGCGGATGTTTTATTTTTCTTTCTCACTATGTATTCATTCATTTAGTGAACAGGCAATGGAATTGTTCAAGTACTGATAATAATTGAGAAACACCAAAATAAGAATCATTCAATCGAGTTTCCACATTGGTAGACGGACGTGATATCAAATAAAACAGCTGGTAGAAAGTAGATAGTACATAGATAAAATTTAAAACGCCGGGATATGCTTGCAGCTTCATGTCTAAGAGTCAACTTTTTTCCTTTTCTTTTATTGTACTTTGTGTGCCAAAAACTTTAAAACCCCCCATAGTTTGTTGCGCCGTATGGCGTGGCGCCATACGGCGTCGTTCCACCACCCCACGCACTCCTATTACCGCCATTTGCAGCCTGTCCGTACGCCGTGAACCCTCCTCCAAGTCCCGCGTCGATCTCGGGTGGTTCGTATGCGTCTGGTGACCGGACGGCGCCGCCGAGCGCCATGTCCTCGTCATCTGCACCGCCGAGACCGTTCACCTGCGCCCCAGGCCCGTTGGGGTTGGTGAGGGTGTCTATTATAGTGGCCAGCTTAGTCTGGAGCGTCAAGATCCCCTGCTGCACGATAACGTCTGGCTCGAGATTGCCAATCGACTCGACATCGACGTAGAAGGTCTCTGGCTGTGCGTCGTAGTCAAACGGCTGATCGGGCTGGTTGGGCGTCTCCCATTTCCCGTTCTCCGAGATGGGCCTGTAGAGTTGATATCAGTCTTTGGCTGCAATGGCAACGATATGAGAGGAGGAAAACGTACCATTCTTTTATCGGATCCTCCTCGTACCAATAATCGATATGTCGTAGATTATTGTGAGGATCATACTCGAACCCAACCGCCGACGTCGGAGACCACTTAGCATGCTCCTTTGCAATACCCTTGCGCGCGATGCAGGTCAACTTGAGCTCCTGGCCCTTGATCAGCTTCGCGATTAGAGGGCCCTTGCCCTCCGGGTCTGTGATGACCGGGTTCCCGACCCATTCGTTCGCCCTGTCGCTCGACACCACCAAGTCGCGTGAGTATACCTTCATGACATCGTCCGCCTGGTTGCAGCGCGCATGCAGCGTCAGCCGCACGCTGCACCGCGAGCACCAGCTCTCGCACGTGCAGTCGCGGTTGTACTCCATGTCGTTGTCGCAATGTCTGCTGTTCAGCGGGATCAGGCCCAGGCGGTGCGCGATCAGTTCGTCTGGCAGCACCGAGGTGTTGGTCTCGACCTCGACAATGTCTATAGCTACTGTGGGCACTTCGGCGATCATGGCGCGCCGTAGAGCGTTGGCAAGCGAAAGGTCGACGCTGGAGAGTTTGAAGTCGACGCGATATGGTTCTGCCTGTGATGTGTGAGTACATACATTTGCCTCTTTTGCTTTTTTTTTTAATGGGAATGTCGGCTCACCTCGCGGACGGTCACTTGTGGGCCGATAGGCTCAATGTCCATTTCGTAATCCATGGTGAGGGTATGTATTGTATGGGTTGTGAGGAGACCGGGTTCAATATAGGTGAAATCGGGGTGGTTGCAGCAGCCGCCGCGAGTTTGATGAGACCACGCTGTCTGCCAATAGAATTGTACCGACTTTGCAGATCGAGGGTGATTACGGCGAGAGGCGGCGGTCTTAGAAGACGTCTTTGTGGAGGGTTGAAGCGTGGTGAAGCTGGGCGATTTGCGACTGTTTCTTTGCAGCTCGACTTTCTCTTTCTGTCCGGAGCCGGCACGTGATGACAGCGCTAATCCGAAAGAGGAAGGATTATATCAAAAAAAAAGACGAACGGATTTTATGTCTCTAGCAAGGAAATGATACGAGTAAGCTGCTTGGGAAGAAAGAGGATGCAGTCAATATGAACGCTTATCGGCTCTTCTCAGCTCCGCGTACTTCGTTCAGCATCTACTCACGACAGAGCATTCCGTATGTACAGTACATTACAAAGCACAGAAAACAGCACGTCAAGCACATCAAGTTCTTGTTTGATCTTGCTCTATCAGCTTTCTTATGCTAGCTGCTTGCCTGCTCACTATGCAAAATAAATCCACCCCGCGAGACTAGAAGCAGACGAATCGAATACAAACTCCACACACCACGAACATGATCGGATTCAAGTCTCCATCTAGCCATGACCACTGCCTGTCTGATTCTGCAATTGTATAAAGGTGTAGGTCTTCTTCTTCTTTTTTCGGGAGAGCTCGTAATTAATTGGGACCGTCGAAATAAACACGTTTTTTCCTTTTTCGGGAGGCATCTCCAGACCAAATATATGTATGTCATGCGCCGATTTCTGTCCTTTTCGGATCATGCAAATTCGTTTCATAAAGCCGCCGGTAGTCGTGAGCCATCTATCAAACTCAACAAATGAAAACATCTATACTGGATCCCGAACTTGAGCGACGAGACGAGACGAGACGAGACAAGACAAGACGACTAGGAACGTCGCGCAGCCAATTAGAGGAGAAAAGCAAGTGCGGAGCAATAAAATTCAATGGTACCTCCCAGAAAGAAACCACGGTGGAGAAACGGAGAATGAGGATGAAGATGAGGATGAGGAGAACGGAAGAGGAGACGAGAGAAGAAAAAAGTGGCAGGTAGATAGAACAAGAACTTTTCAAGGCATATCAGTCATATCAGGTCATCAACAGAGCTACAGAAAGTAGTGTAGCTAGCTGTTACTAGTTCGTATCGGTTGTTGAGAACTACCGCCGCAATGAACTGCGATTTAACGCTTCAAGCAGCTCCGGGCGATTAGCCAACGCAGTCGCGGCTTGCGTGTATGTGACCCATTGCCGTTTGCGCTTGTGCATTTCCGGCCACTGAGTCTCTTCGCGGCTGACGATAGCTTCAAAAAACTGATATGACGCCTTGGGAGCTGTCGAGGTCAGCAGAGCTGCCGGCCGCATGTCCGGAATCACGCCCAGGTCTCGCTGCACCGTACAGATGACGCCAGCTTCTTCCCAGGCCTCGCGCTGTGCGGCCTGCTGGGCAGTCGGCTCGTCCAGTTCCCAGCCGCCTTTCGGCAGCACCCACCCGCCCGGTCCGGCGGATTGAATCATTAGGACTTTCGTCTTGTCGGCGGACAAGGGGACTATGCCGGCCACAAGTCTCTCGCCCTTCGCGCCATAGCCTGCAAGAGTTTAGTTTGGGCTATCGAAGGAAAAGCGGATAGGGAGAAAAAAAAAAGATAATTGACGAATCCAACAGCTGGGATGCCCCGGATCTGCACTGCGCACGTGCTACAGGCCGGTAGAGAATTTGAAGAAGACTCACGTTGATTCGTCCTGCCAACACGGGCCTCCATTGAACGAGTTGCAGCCGCCATCGGACTGCACTGACTGATCACTCACTCACTTCAAAGCTGTGTGTGTTGAACTGTATGTATAGGCCGGCCTCGGAAAAGAGAGAGAGAGGGAGAGAGCGGGAGTGTCTGACGCGGGCGAATGTGTCGGATTTTCGACTTTCAAAGAACGTAGTCTTCGCCGGCTGCGTCGGTAGAAGGAGAGTCTATGCGCAAAGCTCGACGGAACAGCGCTGGCTGTGTGGCTCACCCTCGTGCTGCTGTTGCAGCAGCTGCAGAGGTATGGGGGGGAGTATAATTCCCAGCGGGCTGGTCTCGGAGATGGACGGTTCGTTCGGTGGGCACGGGCAGTGCACGAGAGCGGGAAGCGGGAGGATTAGTTGCGGAAGAGAATGGGAGCAGAAGAAAAAGCTAAGTCTTCCCAATGAGTCCCGCGGTGGACGGGAGCCCGAGAAGGGATATGGTGGAGGAAGACATGGTAGGAGAGAGAGAGAGAGTAGGGGAAAGAGAGAGAGCGTAGGAGAGGGTAGAGGGGGAGGGGGAGACGAAGGCAGAGAGAGATGCAGTCAGTGGACGAGGGCAAAAAAATCTTAAGGGAGCTACGTGGGGAACGCCAACAACGCTTACTGCCCGCCCCGGGCAAAGTTCGGGTGGGCTATGTGATAAAATAGGCGCGAATATGAGGATGACTGTGTATAGAGAATAAATGCACAGTAAATATAGGCGTGCATTATAGTAGGTTACATGACTGCTCATCAGCGAGCGTCTGCGGAAGAACGGTGGAAACGGCAGCCAGCAGTCGTCGTGACTCACGAGGATTTTACTCGTGTGAAAGTAACTACGTACTTTAGACGGTGGTTGCCACCCAGCAACTAACTGACTTGACTAACTTAGCTAACTTAAGTTAACTACCTGCAAATGCAAATTAAGCCACGGCCGATTAGTTACTAATAGTTACTATTAAGCGACTCCTTCCACTTCACGATCTTCCGGCGTAGGCAGACCCGGTAACGGCTTTCCCTTGTTGGCGACACCACGTATTAATAATGCCTGGAGCAACCACGGAACGCTGGTCGTGCTGGTGGGCCGGCGGCATTTGTTCGTGCAGAGTCGATTCGATTGAGCTTGCAGCGAATACAGGTAGCTCGTCGTCGTATCGCTGGAGCTGCTGGATATGCTATGCTATGCTGTGCTATGCCATGCAATAATGCGATGGCTGCTAATCGCTGTCCGCTCGTTCATATCAACTGGTAGATATGCCCGAGTATTCTTGGTTCTGGACTGGAGCTCGTGAGATAGAGTATACAATACATGTACCACGTATACAAGCTGTTGACGCAGCTCTTGATATGCCTGAGCCCCTTCGTGTGACTTTGCCTCTGGTGACTTTCGCGATGGATGATGCGCTGTTTGTTGATTGCCTGCCTAGGAAGGAAGGCAGGCAGCCAACCAACCACGCCGAGCGGCGCATGGAATCTTCAACATGCTATGCAATGCAGTGCATCTACCGACGTATAGGACATATTATATATATATTATATATTATATATTATATAGTCTGTGGAATGTAGACCTGTTGTGCTGTCGCCGGAGCGGGTGGTTCTAGAAGCTTTTGGGAGACCGCGGCTCTTCTGTGCCCGTCTGCTGCTCTTCTCCCTGTCCTGTCTGTCTGTCTGTCTGTCTGTCTGTCCTCTCTCTCAACAGCGCAACAGCGTCAAGAACAACAACACGCCTCTTCGTGCTCGATATAAGCAGCGACCAACACCGCCCTTCGAAGAAAGCCGTCGACCGAGACCCGTCGCAGGGCGCGGTGGAGCCCAACGACCATCAACATACATACATACGATACCCCTCCATCCAGAGCATCTCCTCCCGCCTTTTCGCCTCCTGCCGTCGCCCGCGTCTGACGTCTCGTCTTGTCTTGTTTTGTCTCCTTTTCTCTATTTTTGCTCGCTAATCTCGGCATCGCCAGCGCGCAATGAGCGCAGTGGTGGACGCAGACACGGCGCGCCAGCTGTCGCTGTTCCGGCCTCTGGGTAAGCAGCACCACCAGTCGGAGGGCAGTCAGCGCCCTCGTGCGGCATCCACTGGGCCGGGGGCAAGAAGGAAAGAGCAACCCAGCAACTGACGGGGCAAGCGTCGCAGGATACCAGCGCAACTCGTGCGGCTACTGCAAATCGAGCGCCGGAAGTAAGCATCGCATCCTATCCTGTCTCATTCTCTTCTATCCTGTCTTCAACGCCAGACCTGTAGCCCTAGCCACGCAGTTGTTCTGTTGCTTTCATCTGTTGAATGTATCCGAGACACAACCCTAACCCCGGCCGACACTGCAGGCGCCTCCTACTACGCCAGCTCCGTCTCCGTCCGGCCAGAGCACTACGAGTCGCTGGTGAACCGCGGATGGCGGCGGTCCGGCACGCTGTACTACAAGCAGAATCTGCAGCGGTCGTGCTGTCCGCACTACACACTGAGGTCGGCGCCCCCCGTCGTCATCACTGTGATGTCTTTGTGGAGGTCGTCCTAACAGTATGCAGACTCGATGCCGGCGACTTCAAGTCCAGACGGGACCAGCGCAGAGCCCTCAACCGGTGGAACAACTACGTGCTCGGCGCGGAGTACATCCGCAAGCTAGCAGAGCTTGCCCCGAAGACGCGACAGTACGTCGGCCTTGCATTGCCATTGTCACTCAGGATGTCTGCTGACGGCTGGCAAACAGAGAAAAGAGGGAGCGCAAGCAGAAGTTTGACTTATTCCGCGCCGTCCACGAGGCCGAGTATGCGAACCTCAAACGACCCATTGACCCCAAAACCAAGCGGCCAATTGAGCCGGCACACAAGTTCGAAGTCACCATAGAGGGCGACTCGGTATCGCAGAGAAAGTCAGTTGTCTGTCCTGTCTGACCGTCGAGACGGCTTGTTTAACCTGACATCGCCCATAGATATGAAGTATTTCTCAAGTACCAGCAAGCGGTCCACAACGAATCCACCGAGAGATGGAAGACCGCCGACTTCAAGCGCTTCCTCTGCTCTGGCCTGAAGCGCAACACGCCTAAAGAAGGGTCTTCCGAGAAGAGACTCGGATCGTGGCACCAGTGCTACCGCCTCGACGGGCGACTGATTGCTGTGGCAGTCCTGGACCTGTTGCCGCAAGGCGTGAGCTCTGTGTATCTGTTGTACGTTGCCATTCAATTTCATCATCAGGGGTATCAAAGGGGGGTAATATAGAGAAAATACTGACTATAAAATAGCTACGACCCCGAGTTTGGCGACTGGGAACTGGGCAAATTGAGCGCCTTGCGAGAGATTGCGTTGACCATAGAAGAGAACTACAAATACTACTACATGGGTAATGACCCTTCCTCTCAGTCGAGACGACCAATACTCACAGAAGTGTCCAGGATACTATATCCATTCGTGCGTGAAAATGCGATACAAGGCCAACTTCAGACCGCAATATATCCTCGGTAAGCCCATTCCCACCTTACTGTCATTACTACAAGTGCAATACTGAACGACGCCAGACCCAGAAAGCATGACCTGGGACCCGCTCGAAGGCGAACTGGCCCAAATGCTCGACAAGCGGAAGTACGTCTCTCTATCGCGCGATCGCAGTCAATCTGCCAGCAACGCCGGCGACTCCGCCGACCAGCTCCCCGCTCTCGAAGACGAAGAGTCTCTCTCCCTCTTCTCCATCCACATGCCCGGCGTCCTGAGCGCCGAGGAGGTGCTTGCCGGAATCGACCTGGACCACTGGCTGCTGGTCGCCTATGGCACGTTCATCCACATGGAGGATCTGGTCGGGTGGGAAAGCGCGAGCATCACGGACCCGCAGAGCGTCAAGGGCATTGTGGGCGAGCTGGTGGCTGTGCTGGGCATAGAGGTTGCCGAGAAAAGCGCCTGTGTGCTTTTTGATTGATAGCTTATCCATTCAGGCAGTTTTCAATCACTATAAAGGGTCTTGAACTAGGACTGAATAAAACGAATATAAATGCACTACATGAGATGCCCAATGCTGCAGAGCGTAGGTAGTTTTGTGTATTATGTATGTCCATTTATCATGTATGTCCATTTATGATGTATGCATGCATGTATGTATGTATGTATGTATGTATGTATGTATATGCAACCCGAACAAAACAATATAAAAAACGGCCCACCAACTCATGCCAATGCAACTGAAAGATCCAAACCCCAAACTCCGTCTACATACGCC
Organism: Eurotiales sp. R13A2; assembly: GCA_023625935.1. Lineage (NCBI taxonomy): Eukaryota > Fungi > Ascomycota > Eurotiomycetes > Eurotiales > Eurotiales sp. R13A2. Next base: position 482,380 of record JAMAFV010000003.1, read on the forward strand.
CGTCGGCTCCTCCATCATGCCATGCATTTCATACCCATCGCGGCGGACTACATCAATTCAACCGGCGGCCTCGACGTGTGCGCAAAGATCCTTTTTTGTGGTTCCCCATCCGAGCCCAGGCTCATCATATCGTCCTCTTCGTCGATCGAGGTATCCTCGACCATGACCGCCGGCAAGTTCGGCGATCCGCCGTGGTCATTCGGGTGGAAGATCAGCGTGCTCGACCGGCTGCGGCTGGGCCCAGCGGACGAGGGCCACGAGCCAGTGCGAGCATCGTTTGCAGAGGCGACGGCGTCTGTATGAGTTTCGTTACTGACGACCATATTATTGCTGTTATTGCAGTTGTCCGACAACGTCGATGCTACTGAGACGGGCGAAATGGGATCGCCGGATATGTCTGACGCCGACTGGGCCGGGCCCGTCGTCGTCGTCGTCGTCCCCAGTCGAGCCAGCGCATCGGCCAGATCGCTGGCATGCACCTCCTTGTTCGGCGGATCCTCGTTGCGCATGACCCAGCCATGCGGCGGGCTGGGCGGCGGGCTGATGAAGAACAGTTTCTGCGAGTGCGGCGCCTCGAGCAGTTTCTTGCGTTTGGCTTCTTCGCTGCTTTCGATGGGCGTGTGTTCGCCAAAGTAGATGCGGGCGCGGAGGCCGCACTCGTCAAAGACGGTCTTGGTGCATTCTAGGTCTTGGCGCACCTTGACCGCGTCGTCCACAGAGCGGAACGAGCAGACGATGCGGCGGAAGCTGGGCAAGGGAGAGAAGGAGTTGAGCGGCGCGACGGCCGTGATTTTGGCCCGGATCGCGCCCAGGCACGGCGGCTGGAAGACGATGAGGTTGTGCAGCTCGGTGATGATGAGCGTGTTGTTGGGCGGGCTGGGCCGGGAGAGGGGGGGCAGGCTGGAGAGGTCTAGAGTAAGCGAGGGCTTGGATCGAGAGGATGAAGTTGAGGATGAGCTGGAGCGCGAGAGCTGCGAGGGCGACGCCATGGCGTGGCTGTTGAGCAGCCGCAGTCTTTTGGATGCGAGCTGGGACTGCGAGGAGGAGTATGCTGCGAGGGAGAGTTTGCGGGTTTTTGCTGTCGCTGCTGCTGCTGTTGATGTTGTAGATGATGATGATGTTGATGAGGGAAGTGTAGTCGTGGGAGTTGTTGATGGCGGCGAGCGGAAAGCGGAAGTTGCCACCGTCATGGCGATAAGATGCGATAAGCGCCGTCAAGAAAGAATGAATTGGCCCCTGAACACGGAAGTCCCGTTCCTGGCTAGACACGGCACAAATTTTTCGGGCTTCTTTCTCTAATTCTTGTTGGTTTGGTTTGCAGAGATTTATTCTTCGTCCTCCTGGATTGCTGCCTCTTATATTCATCTCAATTGCGTCTGTGGCGCAGCCAATCCTCACTCTCTCCCGCGAGTGACTGCACCGCGTGCTACTACGTAGTACGTGCCAGACCAATCCTCCCCACAACTTGGCTGTGCTGATCCAGTATGCACAGGAAATAAAGACGCTGCCTGGGCCAAGGAGAAGTCTTTTGTGCATTCCAGAGCAGCATGCATCGTGTGCTCCTCTTCTGGCAATTCGGTGTCGGTGGCGCAGCACCGTATCACTAGCGCCGACACAGCCTGCCGGCAACGCAGACCACCGCGAGAGCTCAGAGAATAATAATCCTGCTCAGCCTTCTCGGTACGTACGGTATATGGATATCAGATTCTGATATCACGCTCCACCAGTGAATACGCGTGTCCCCGCTGAGGCCAAGAGGCCAAGATGCGGCACCCCAGCTCCGCCGCCGCCGACCAGGTGGCCACTGCAACTCGCGAGGCTGAGACCGCAACACACAGCTGAGTATTGCAGGCATCATAGTTTGATGCGAGAGAGGGGACTTGCACATACGGCTATGAGCGGCTCCGTCCGGAAGGCTAGACGCTGGAAGCAACGGACATCGCTTGTGAGAACCCCAAAGAGGGTATCAACTTGTATATTGGGCGGACCCTAATCGGAGCATGAATACGAGCAAGGTTGACTCGGCGTTTGATTTTCCAGCAAAAGGCTGTGGTACATTCTGGATAGAATGGCTGTTAAAAGCTGTGGTGCATTCTGGATAAGAACGGCTTGCGATGAAAATTCGCTGTTCTCTACTAGAGGATTCTAGTAGGGGAAAGGTACCTCGGGACAACGACTCGTACAGGCGTCGACTCGTACAGACGGGATTTATTTTACAATAGCAGACTTCTGCTTCTAGGAACAATTGTATATTACAATTGTACGATAATGGGCATTCCAACGAACGGACAACGGTACGAGGAGCAGGTACAGCATCTTGAGCATGACTGACGGTACTTGCTTTATACGTCAGTGCGAGTATGCCAGCATCTGTAGTCTCTTGACAACTGCAGGCGGATGTCAAGTTGCCTGATGCTAACAAAGGATCGTTGCAAAGTATTGGTCTCATTCGACACATCATTCTAGGCAGGTTTCTTTGCACAAATTCTCCGTGCTGTTGCGAGTACGATAGATATTGTTTCCCCGACTGGCGTACTCTACGTTCACATCGCGGCAAATAACGATTGTCTGCTGAACGAAGGTGTGGTGCAATTCTTGCGAAGTCTCGGACTGGGAGGACCTATCGATGCTATGGCACTGTCAGCTTCTTGGTGACGGTAATTACGCCGCGTGGATATGCTGAACACCTGTCGAACTGGCATGCGGTAGCAGCACGAATTGAGTCAATCGCCCGAGGGATTTACGGCATTCTTCTCCTGACTTGAATGAGGATGATGTAATGCAGTTGCATCGCACCCAAGCGTAAGTTTTCATTTCATTATGAAGGCGTATTCGTGCCAGTACGAAAACAGACGCTGGACTATATGCAGTCTAGAATTGACTCCTCAGAAGCAAATGCATACAGCACGCAGCAGGATTATACCCAACATTTCAATTAAACTCTGAACTTTCGGGGGATGCGTTGGATAGTAGTTAGACTCAAAACCCCAAATACAATAAGAAGGAAACACTCAAATTCGTGGATTTACCCCCGCAAAGCAATCATCTTCCAAAGCAAACCAGACTAGCCACATGGACCGGGCCATAACGTCCAACGGCGCAAACAATTGCACACCTTACCCAAAACCATTTCTTTACTCATAAACATTCGAGAAGAAGATTTGAAGGCTGAAGCTATTTCACCATTTTCAATGCAAACTTTAATCTAACCCAGATGACGGTGCCGTCACAGAGAGCCGTAGTCAGCCGGATTCCTACTGGCGTACTTCGGACAGATTGGTTTCTTCCCCGGCTATAGGTATATATTGATTAATGCTCCATGCTATAGCATTCGAGTGCAATTGCTCCGTATTAGTCTGAAAAACGAGCAGCCAACAGCCAGGCAAGCGTTAAACGATAATATGATTTTGCACGCGACATCTCAACCCATTATCGTGGTTGTTAACTACCACGGCGAACAATTCCTTTTTCATAAAGCTCAACTCTACCAACACGTACCCCCGGACATTACATTCATCCTTTAAAAGCAGGGAAATAAAAGAGCTTAACAACCGCACAGACGTGGCGATTGTCCACGAGAAAGATAGCCACGCCTCACCCCTGCTATTAGCTACGTAAAGCACTCTAGTCTGATTGGCGAGGTCTCTGGCTTAGTGCCGACAGGCTTGATGCAAGGTACCTTGGCGTGTACTATGAGTAGTGCTATAATATATGACCCTCCCATGTAACCGGCCTAAATCTGCAGGTGTGAAACAGCGCTAGAGCCCCAACTACGGCAGTTTTAAGCGTGCGTTATGTCTGGATTAGACTGATTAGTACTACGGTATATTGAGATAGGACCCTCCCCACGTTGCGCACGGAGGTTGGGGCATCGGATGCGCGAGTGCGAGTATTCACTCTTTTGGAACAACGTCTGATTATTGCGTCTAGTGACGCGATGGTTTATACAAAAGTGGAAGATATCAAGGCCAGATAAGTCGGGATTGATTTCATCATTCATGCTTCGTATTTTCTTTCCTTCTCTGGATCAGGACTTATCCACTGCAGTCGCATAGTAAATTTGGTGGCTGGCGGCAGACCTAAGAGATAAACAACTTTTGGCGAGAGCAACGTCGCGAATAGAGTGAGCACCAAATATAAATTAATTTGACGACAAAGTCTCCGTGGGCGAGTTTCCAATGACTGTGACGTCTTCGCCGGTGTGCTACTAGAATGTTCTGATAAGCAGTGCTGAAACGTGCGAGTGGATACAAACCAACTCAAAAGTATGAGAGTGACTGACTAGGAGAATTCCAACATCTAAACAACCTTCTGTGCCCAGGTTGGAGTTGATGCAGGTTAAGCTTTTCTTTCCCACGTAGTAGGAAGCGTTTTTCTCCATTTTTGCTCTTGGCAATTATTGAGGCTGTCGCTGAGCACGACAATAAGTTATATATGTTGAAATGTATGGTCAGCATGGCTAATAGAATGGGGCGCTGTAACCAAGTCAGGTAGCTTCCACCACACATTGCACAGGCAGAGTTGCCATACACGTAACATGATGCAAATTATTGAAAAAGCGATAATATCTTATTCATATGACACCGCAAATATTACTGTCGGAAGACAGGTCAGATCTGCTCCTGGCGATCATGACTCAATGACAGCGGATATCTATACCCATCGGGCCGCGCTGTGTGGTCAATCTCGTATTCTAACCCTGACTGACTGCCCATAGTGTTTTAGGTGATAAAAAGCTTTGCTTTACAAATTTAGCGTGCACTCCTGACTGTTTCTGATGAATTCGTCCGAAGGAGGGACAAAAAAAAAGTAAGAGGGGCCTGCATGAGACTGCACCCAACTAAGCCCTAATCTAGTGATATCCATTCCATTCTAACAAAGTTCGAGGGCTAAGTCTAGACGTAAGCGTGAGAGATAGATGGCAGGTGCACTCCGACGTTGACGACTCCTTTTGTCCATGACTCCAAACCTTACATACGTAGTTATATGGTATGGAGTGCCTATCATGTGTACTATGTACTATCTACATGTGAGCACGGGCATGCATGTGACTTTGTGATATGCCCGCAGAACTGCCCATCGACGGTCGCTATCTGGTCGTTTCCTTCTTGGCTTCTACCTGCAAGACGCAGGGGACACGTTCTGACCCCTCTTCCATACCCTTTGGGTCGAACGCTGCGGTGCGGCGGCTTTAGTGGTATAGTTCTCTTGATCTAGAATGGATTCGACGGGGGTTCCGGCCGCTAGCACCGCCGTTTGACTATAATTTAGGTCTACTATATACGGATATCAAATTAACGACGGCGGGGCACAGCGCCGGGGAAAAAGCTCAGGATTTCCCAAACGAGACTTGCATTCTGGTTTAGGAAAGGCTGGTTGAAGCCAGCCTGTTTCACCCGAGCCCTAATGCTGCACGCTGCCTCTCACTGCTTCACCCCCGTGGCAAGGGTCCGCTCCGGGTATCTGACAGCTTCGATGGGTCTTTGTGCGAGTCTGCACTGAATAGTTGTCTGGCATTGGTTTCACTGCCACTGATGAATCCTTTCCCGGAGCCATGGTACACTCACTGCAGCCAGTGTGTTAGAGTAACGTACTTATTAACCTGCCTCTGTCTCCACACATTCCTCACCACAACTACAGCCCAGGTTTGAAGTACAGTATTGCGAGGTAGCGTCTGATACTACCTCTGCCGACAATCATGGTGTTATTGCCTGATTCTCCTTCAAGTCTCTACATCAATTTCGGGCTCAACAACCTCGTCGCTAAGGAAACTCGGGTTGAGGTTTGTAATCTCTCATATCAGACGCAGAATAGAAATGCTAAGGTGCCCCAAGACCAAACCCCCATATTCGAGTGACAGTTCTAGCGAGAGAACAAATGGTGCAACAGACCGCCTAAAGAAGCACATCTGGCCGGTCTTCAAGAAAGGCACCTCGTCGACTTTGACGGACAGCTCAAAGATGGGACGCAGACTCCACGAAACCCAGACGCCAACCCCGTTGTTGCCTGCTCTAACCTTTGAGCCGGTACAGTTGAGGCCCTCCCCATGCCAGTCGTTCTCGACGAGACGACACGTCGCATTGGCAGAGCTAAGCAGGGCGCCAATGGCAGCGACTTGTGGGCCGCGCATGGACTCCCGTAAGTATGCCATGATCATACGATGCACATTCATCACCTAATGCCCTTGACAGCAACTATCCCAGGAAGATTCCCGGTCCACGGGAGATCGAGCAGCGCCCCGGAGGCGTCAGCAAACCAAAGCCTATTCCAAAGGTCCTTTCAAGAGCCGGTTTCAGAACCACTGATCTTGTTACCCGAAGAGGATATCGGGCAGGCAGATGTTTCTTCCAAATCAGAGCTAAGGGGGAACCCCAAAAACGCCCCTGCAGCCGACAACGTACTGCTAGGCGACTTGAAAGAAAGCAATCCAGCCTTCAGGACCAACTCCACAGAATCCGACGAGGAAGATAAACCGCCAGCAGTGCCACCAAAGTCGCCTCGGCTGACAAGCAATTCCACAACAACATTGCCAGACATTACAGACATGCACAACATCGCTTGCAAACCAAGCCATCACCACTTGCCGCCTCGAGCCGCAACAGCAATGGATATTCGGCCACATCAGCATATAGTCACCGAACTACATCGACGCAATGAGAGCGCACCCATAGTTCAGCTTTCTTCCAGGAAGGCAGTCCAAAACCTAGATTTGAGCCAAGCACGGACCAAGCACAAGCATGAAAGGGGAGACGCAACGTCTCATAGCCGTGATCGTTCAAAGAAAAGGCGTAGTCTCCTTGGAGACAGAGTGTTCAAACAGGTTCCGGTATCAGAAGAGATCAAGTTTGCCCAGCTACCTGTCGGATTCCATCTTCCCGATGCAAAGTCACAGTTCACTTCGACAGATGTTGAGAAACTGCACAGGCAGGCCAAAACCCAGGCGGAAAAATTCAAGGTTCTCCAGTACCATGAAGTGAAAGCATTGTCAAAGGTAAGCTGACCCTGTCTCTGTCGAGGCTTGAATATGCCCCTGACAAGTACCCATTCCAACAGGAGCTTCGTGTCCTTGACGCACGCTGTGAATATCTACGATCTACAAGCAAAGCACTCCGAGCTGGCCGTAACGATTACCACGCCCGTGTGATAGCCCACCTTCGGTCGTCGCGGTCAGCCTCGAATTCCCGTGAAAACATTCTAGGGCAGGAAGAGGCTTTGGCGCAGATTGACCGGTCCATCGATGAGTGGATCGCCAAACTAGAGCAAGTCGACAACAGGAGGGCGCGAGTCCGCCAAATGCTTCTAGAGCATATCGCTGCCTCGCTGGTACTGTCGGCAACCCAACCGCCCGACGTGAAACAGGAAGAAATCTATCCAGTCAAGACTGAAGCTGACGATGAGGCCAGTCTGGAAGACGTGGCCCGGGAGTCGATCAGAATATATGCCGACTGCGGTGTGTATAGCGACGCAGATATGGCGGATTTGCTCGCGGATATTGAGCATCAAATGAAAGCCATGAGCAGCTCGCGCGATGCGTCGTCAGAGAACAATGTGGTGGTTTAGGGAGATTTGTTCAAGATTGAACGCCCTGGAAGGTGTGTGTGTGGCATGTTGTACGATTTGAACATATTGAGCGTTGTTCCAGTATTTATCTATTCCGACGTCCTTTCGGAGTTGACTGTCTTTCTTTCTTTCATTCTTTCACTCTCGTTCTTTTTCATTCTTTGTCTGATATGGTGTGTACGACCTGTCGATGACTGTTTGATTTTCGATTCTCATGATGTCTCGTTCCTTACTGACGACGTTTCCTTTGTATTTTTAACTTCGTTCATTCCTTTTTCTTTTTTTTATGATTCGACCAGTTTTTGGCCCAGAGAATATCCGATTGTGTAGATTTAGGTGTGAAATATACAAAGCACAATTAAGCAGTACTTATTACCACTTTTTACCACTTGTCAGTAATTGCGTATCTGTAAAGTCGCACGTTGTATGGGGAAGAGTCCCGGTGGCAGAGAAGCTTAGGACAATTGATTACATAACATCGGCGTTCGGCGGCTGCGTTTTTCCCTGTTAATTTTTGACAGCAGCAGCACACCTCACAAGGCCACCGTCAATTCACCAACTCTTCCAGATAACCCCGTCTCTTAGATCTCTATCCTCTCTATATTCTTTATACAGCAAAATGTTGCAACGCACAATCCTGAGACAGCGCCGCGCTGTGTACTCCGCCCTCGCCAGATCCGCATTTCCTCCATCTTCAGCTCTGAAACAGACTTCGCCCTTCAGACAGCTCTCTTTCAAGCAATCTTCATTAAGCGCATTGCCTCGCTACTACTCGACGGAAAATGGAGCAAACAAAGAGGACGCAAAGAAGGAAAATGACGAGGCTGCCAGCAAGGAGGCTGAGACTCCCGAGGATGCCCTCAAGAAGGAGCTGGAAGCAAAGAACAAGGAGGTCGTGGATTTAAAGGTAACTTAACATAACGAGCAAACTAAGGCAGCTTCGTCAGCCGCTGACACTTGCAAAGGATAAATATCTTCGAGCTGTTGCCGACTTCCGAAATCTCCAAGAGCGAACCAAGCGTGACATGGACAATGCCCGTACCTTTGCTATTCAAAAGTTCGCCGTCGACCTGCTCGAGTCAGTTGATAACTTCGATCGTGCTCTCTCCGTGGTCCCCGCCGACAAGCTCAGCGCCGACCAAACCGAAGCCAACAAAGACCTCCAAGAGCTCCACCAAGGCCTGAAGATGACCGAGAACATCTTGCTCAGCGCACTCAAGAAGCACGGACTAGAACGCTTCGATCCGCTGGAGAATGCGGATGGCCAGAGCCAGAAATTCGACCCCAAGCTTCACGAAGCGACTTTCATGGCCAAAATGGATGGCAAGGAGAACGGGGACATTATGTTTGTCCAAAGCAAGGGCTACAGCTTGAATGGCCGTGTCTTACGGGTAAGTCTGGTTGAATCGTTCAGTCAATTGTCCAGCAACTAACTCGATTTCCTACAGGCCGCCAAAGTCGGTGTTGTCAAGAACGATTAATCGTATTACGCTCACTCTCTCCTTCCTTCCTTTCGGCCGTGACTCACAACTTCCTGGCTTGTATATGACCTATAATCACTCACAACTGTACAATATCTTTTCTCATCTAATTTTTGCTGGAGACGATCTCTCATCTACGATTACACTTGCACTTGGCCCGGATTGATGACGTTCTGTTACGTGTATAATACTATGTGGGACATGTGTGTTCATTCATGGGTGGTGGCTTATAAGGCGTGTTTTTTTGTCGCCGCTGTTTTACATTCTCCCCTCTTTCTCTCTGCTGCATTTCGTATAGCACGGCGCATGTCTGTTTGGACTTGGATTTCTCAGTTGGAGCATTGGCATGTGAAAAGCAATAATGATTGCATGGTGCAATCGTGTCCTATCTTTTTCGTACTGTCACATTGATGATGCTGGTGGAACTTGCTGGATGCAAATTCGAACATGCACAGTTTATAGATCCATGGCTATGAATCTGGAAAATCAATTATACTGAATATGAAGTAATTGGCAAATTTCAATTGTATAAAGATCTTACAACTATGTGTCAATGTGTCAAGGTGGCAGACGCAGCAACAAAGTTGTCCCGGGCTCCGCGATTTATTTGTCTGCGGCTAAGTGCAAATTCTCGGCTCGCAACACCCTCACGCGGAATCGAGCCCTCAACCTCCCTCGCTCCCCGTCTAGAGATCATCCGCAAAATGCGGCTCCTTGCTACGGGCAGAGCCCTCAGATTATGCCAGTCCCGGTGGCTCGTCGGCCGTGTCAGTAGCAAACCGGCCGCCGCATTGTTTACCACCCCCGTTCCGCACAGCGCCGGATTCAGATACTCGAGCTCACACGCACCGGCGAAAGCAAGCTCATCAGCAGGTGGAAAGGGAACTACACAGTCTACATTGGGCGCAGAGCCAAAAGTAACAATCGATGTGGAAGGCAAATCCTATCCGACGGATCAATGGACCAACGCAACGTCTGCTATTCTTTCCCACATTCCCCGACGGATTTACCTCGAGAAAAACCACCCGCTGGACATCACGAGACGATTGATTGAGAGCCAATTCCCTGCTCCTGTCTATGGAAATTACTCAGAAAAGTTCCCCGTTGTTACGACGGCCCAGAATTTCGATGTGTTGGGATTCCCGCCCGACCATCCAGGCCGCAGCAGGACCGATACCTACTACATAAACGAGAAGACGGTCCTTCGCACACATACCAGCGCACACCAATCGGAGTACTTCCGACGCATGACTGAAGAGAACAGCAAAGAGGACGGGTATACAGTGGTGGCAGATGTTTATCGAAGAGACGCAATTGATAGGAGCCACTACCCTGTCTTCCATCAGATGGAGGGGGCCAGGTTGTGGAAGCGTCCGGCAGGCATGACTGCGTCTGAAAGCGCAGCTAGAATTCTCGAGGATCTCCGAAAGCTGCCCACGCATGATGTCGAGGCAGAAGACCCAAACCCTGTCACCCACCCTGAGCGCAACCCACTCCAGACATCCTACCACTCTCAAGAGGAAGTTGACGCCATGGCAGCTCATCTCAAACGCAACCTCGAGCTGCTGGTTGTCAAAATATTCAACGAGGCCTCGAAGGCCTCTCAGACAACGGGACAGCAACAGGAGCCTTTGAAGATCCGATGGGTGGAGGCATACTTCCCGTTCACAAGCCCGTCCTGGGAGTTGGAGGTGTTTTGGCAGGGCGACTGGCTCGAGGTTGTGGGCTGTGGCATCATTAAGCAAGAACTACTCAACAACTCGGGCGTACCTGATCGTATCGGCTGGGCGTTTGGACTTGGCCTAGAACGCATTGCGATGCTCCTCTTTGATATCCCCGATATTCGGCTGTTTTGGTCGCACGACTCGCGCTTTCTCTCGCAGTTCAGCCAGGGCGACATTGTCCGGTTCCAGCCCTTTTCCAAACATCCAGGATGCTACAAGGACGTCGCATTCTGGCTCAACTCGGCCACGGCAAGCGGCACGGGGGCGGGCGCTGCTGGCGGCGCCGTCCCTTTCCATGACAACGATCTCATGGAAGTGGTGCGCGAATGCGCCAAGGACATGGTCGAGGACGTGCAGCTGACCGACGAGTTTGTCCATCCGAAGACTGGACGGAAGAGCCTCTGCTACCGCATCAACTACCGCAGTCTCGAACAGACCTTGACCAACAAGGAAGTGAACGTGATGCACGACCAGGTTGCGCGGACTCTGGTGCAGAGATTCGGCGTGGAGATACGATAGTCATGACTAGTGAGCGATGTATTATAGTGGGGCTGTACTTGTAGAAGCATATCCATTTAATCTCACATCCTAGAACAACACTTACGTACAATATGCATCTGCCGGCTACTTAAACGCCTGTATGGAATTTGTATAGATTTGTATACCGGCCGCTGATCTAAGGCCGAGGGAGCCCAGCCGGAGAAGTAGCCGGCGCCGCGGTGGGACTTGCCCGCTGCGAGCCGTTAAATCTTGGAACTCCAACTTCTCGTCTTGCTTGTCTTGTCGCTCAATCTTCCTTCCCCCTCTTGTTTTTCTTTCTCGTCTGGCTCTGCAGCCTTCGGAATGCGCCATACCGCCAGAGTGCATCATGGCAGTAGGCACCAGCATGAAGACAGAGCTCGCATCCCCGCCTGCTGTTGTTGAGCAGCAGCGCAAGGACAGGAAGCCAAAAAAAATCCACTATCCGTTCTGGTTCGGCGGCTCAGCGTCCTGCTTCGCTGCCAGCGTTACACACCCATTGGACCTTGGTATGTTCTACTGACTTGCATGTGAAGATATACCGCGCTCTAATACGATTTTTTAGTGAAGGTAACGCTATCTTTGTCCTGATGTGACCGACGCAACTAACCAGCCCGCACTGACGCAAAGGTCCGCTTACAAACCCGCGCTCCTGGAGCGCCAACGTCTATGCTGGGCACGTTTGTCCACGTTTTTAGGAATAATGGGGTTCTAGGATTATATAGCGGCGTATGTTGGAATTTGCAATCGGTCGATTTAGAGATAGGCTAACGCTGACTAGCTTTCCGCTGCCCTTCTTCGGCAAATGACATACTCGACGACTCGCTTTGGTGTCTACGAAGAGCTCAAGTCCCGCTTTACAAGCCCCAGTGCGCCGCCCAGCATGCTGAACCTGCTATGGATGGGATGTTTCTCGGGCTTCCTCGGTGGTTTGGCAGGAAATCCGGCCGACGTGCTCAACGTCCGCATGCAATCCGATGCGGCTCTACCCGCAAACCAGCGCCGCAACTATAAACACGCCATCGATGGGCTGATACGAATGTCTCGCGACGAGGGTCTGACCAGCTTGTTCCGCGGCGTGTGGCCTAATTCGACAAGAGCGATTTTGATGACCGCCTCGCAACTGGTTTCTTATGACGTTTTCAAGCGCCTATGTACCGATAAATTGGGCATGCCAGACACCCTTGTAACCCATTTCACAGCTTCAATATCAGCCGGTTTTGTGGCTACGACGGTGTGCAGCCCGGTGGATGTCATCAAGACGCGTGTCATGAGCGCATCACCGGCAGAGAGCAAGGGTGGTCTGATGCATCTACTGCGAGAAATTTATCGCAAGGAGGGAGTCTCGTGGATGTTCAGAGGCTGGGTGCCAGCCTTTGTACGTCTGGGCCCTCACACTATAGCCACGTTCCTGTTTTTGGAAGAGCACAAGAAGTTATATCGCAAGATAAAAGGATTATAGACTGGACAGCATTCCTGGTATTCCCTTTCATTGGGTTATGTGAAGGAAGATAGATACCTTATAGATTTCGGATGGGTTGTTGACTATATTATCTTGTTAATAAGGTGGCGTTTGGATATAGAGCCTCGAAGAGTCGCAGGACATCTCGCACATATTCGTCTTTTTTTACGTCTTTGTTTAATATACCATAGAGGGAAATGCTTTCCTTCCAGGAACTGTGGCTCATCTCTCTGTTCAGTTAATAAAGTCTTGGATTTCGAACTAGGCAAAGATACACGATGAAGTATATTGTTTTACCAATCATCTAATACCAAAGGCACTTTCTTCCACTTTCCGTGTTCCTTGATCATCTCATATGGCTCAAACTATCAAGACGGATTGTCAACGAGGAGTGTCCAATAAAGTGTACCATAGTACAAGTAAACGGGAACTTACAGCTCGAGTTGTCTTTCGTATAATATCGACAAATTCCCTCCCATTCCAATCTTCTGATTGGATTGTGAAATCCTTCTCATCAGGAAGCAATTTAACTGCACGAAGGAACGAATCGATATCGTATACCGGTGTCCCACTGACGCCGGTGATGAAGTTGCCATAGGGCACAAAGGATTGCTGACCTGGAGAACCAGCGGCCTAATTATCGTCAGAGTGGAGCGTAAAGAATGTCCAGAGCACACCTATTCAACTTACGGAGCAAGTAACAATCAACATACTCGGCCAATTCTGAGTGACAAACTCGATATCCGTGTGTGGTTTCTGGAAAACCAAGCCAAAGATGCAGCTCACCCGTTTCGTTGTCTTAGCAATGGTTATATTCAGGGGCATCTCAATATTCATTTGTTCACGATTGCGCACAATGACCAGCTTTGCAGTCGCATTTGGCGTATCGTCGTCCAGAACGTCAAAGTCGGCGTATTTAGTGATTGTTTTCCCATTTATACTGAGAACAACGTCACCATGTTTGATATACTTTGAAACTTTTGTTGACGTTCTCTTGACGCCGAAAAACCGATGCTGGGCTCCGTTGGCCCGCAGTCCTTGGTCTATATACTCATCTCCCACGCCCATTACACGCGCATCCTTTGAGAGGAGAATGTTGAATCGAAAGTTGAATCTTCTCCGTGCCCTGGGTGTGCCTCCAGAGAGAATTGTGTGTACCGCAGGTGCAATGCCCGTAGTTGGGAGGACATAGCGAACACTATTCTTCATGATAAGCCAGAAACCTGCCACCTGGCCAGCCTCATTCAGAATGACACCCGTCAAGCACAGATGCGCCATTTCGCTGTCAATCTGCAGAACATCGATGGCTTCAGCATGGTGCCTTGCAGTGGAGAATTCAGAAATGAAGGAGCTGGTGATGGTGGCTTTTGTGGAATGGAAATTGTCGGATTCGCTTATTCCAACAAAGGTCACCGTGTCGAGTTCTTTGAGAGACTCCGAGGCGAGTTCTACCGTTTTCAGTGACTGGGTACTCGTGTTGGTGGCATCATATTGAATCAAGGTCCAGTTCTGCCTGTAGTCCATGTGCATGATTTGGCCCCTGACTTCGCGGCCATCTATGTCGATAGTAATATCGCACATATCATGAATGCAAGTAGTCTTGGAAACGAGGACCAAGCCGTTGCATATGATAAAACCATATCCATACACCGCAGTATCCGTATCCTCGTCAAGACAGACATACGGCGCGCTCCACGCTACTGGTACAAAACGTCTCTTTATGTCGGAAACCAAGTAATCTTTCGAAGGGCTGGACGCGGGGTCCGTGGTGACGAGCTGTTTGATTTCGGGGGCTTCGGACTGGAAACCGCTGGCAGAAGAGTATTCCCATTCTCCGGTCTTGCGGTTGAAGATTGTCAAGGCCATTTGGTACCAGTGACGATCGATTGTAATATGTGCTGTGCACTTTAGAGTATTGTGAGATGGGTCCTTGTATCGCACGAACACTCTTTCACGGTCTTCGAACCATTAGTACGACCTACTAAAACGTTTCAAATTGCAGTCCAATCGATGCACAAACCTTGAATCCTAGAAAGTACTTTCTCCCCTTCAATCACATTTGGCGTCGGTATATTATTGATGGAGTAAATTACGTGTCCACAGACATCACCCCCCAGAGGAAAGTGCAAGTTTGCAGAAGCCACGTACATCCCTCTGAGCGGGACTTTCCAGCAGACAGCAGTTCTGTATGGAACATTGTGGAAAGTCGCCCCAGAGTCGGACAAGAGACGAGTCGGTGTGATGTCTGCAAAGTCGTAGACAGTCAGATCAAAGTTGAGTTTCTGGCCAAACCTGATGACGCCGACTTGCACTTTCCTCCCGACACTGCGGTCGAATATGTCTTCTAGTTCCGAGAAGTCATTTACTGGATTTCCATTGACTGATAGAAGTATATCGTTTACTTTTAGACGGGAAGACGCTTCTGTCTCGGGAATCATGACCGTATTAACCAGTAAACCATTCTTATCGGTTTTTATTTCAGCCTGATCAGCGCGCGATAGCCCCAATTGGCGACATTCATAAAACGGCAATCGTCTCCAGACGGTGTGAATCGTCCCTCTCGAGACGGGTCTGTTATGCACAATGTCGTCCAGAACACGGACGGGACAATGAAGTGGAAAAAACCAGTCCAAATGGGCGTTATTGTGACCACTCACACAAATGCCAATTGCCTCGCCGGCTAGGGTGAGCAATGGACCACCCGAGCAACCCCCTTTTCCAGCTGCAGAGGCTTGAATGAGCTCAACATTGCTGTCAAAATGCCTCGGCGACATGGTGTCTAGTCGCGAAATCGTGCCGCGTAAAATATTGACCTTCTCACCACTGTCATTGCCGATCAAGTAGACGTGACAACCGATAATTGCACTCTCCGGACTGAGCGTAAGACACACCAAATCCAGCGCCTCAAGATCCTCTGCTGGACATTGCAAGATCGCATAGTCGTGTTCTGGATCTTTGTACTTGACTTTAAAATCGCACTAATCACTTATCAGACCAGCACAAGAAAGGTAATTCGACAGAAGAAAAAGATACCCGTTCATCATTATGCGAAATTATGTAGCCCTCACAAGGGCCTTGCACGGCATGGGCTGCCGTGAAGAATAGGCCTAGTTCCTTATTTACCAAGAAAGCGCTGGCAGAGTACGTTCCTGCAAAGCTTCCCTGATAGGACCTCGTCTGTCGCACCGCAATCTGCACCATGCTTTTGAGGATGTCATGTTTGAGAGCGCTATCGATCGGCACGCTCGCAGCGCTCGATTCAGCCGGGGTCACGATGGGAGACGACGAGCGGGAGGATGAAAGCTCCATTTCATATAATTGTATAGATATTACTTTCCGTATATACTGTTAGGTCTGTTCTGTTTTGGAAGTCGTTTATAAAAGCGTCGTCCTGCTCAAATAAATGTGACAATTCTTTCTGGTGTTACTAGTTAGCTCTGTACAACCACCAAACGCCTACTGAGCTGGCAACACAAGGCTCAAGGCGGAGATGTTCGATGAGGCTGACTCGGTACCACACTCGTATCGGTATTGGTCTGCTCTGCAGCCACAGCTTTAGAGGCTGAGCCTGCCGAGCTCGAGTTAAAGCTATACCTGCAGCTAGCGAGCGGGGTGTGCTTTGATGCTGCGGCAGCCTGGGGGTGGCAACCTGTTGTGAGCGAGACCAGTAGCTGAAATTCAAATTGACAGGCTGTAATGGTGTGGGCGAAAGATGAGATGTCGCTCGGTATTTGAGAGTAAAAGAGCAGACAACCTTGGAAGTTACACCCGCAAGGTCCTGCGCCGCAAAGCGACTACTTACTCACAAAGATTAAGTGGATGGCTTCTCAGGTCTAAGGAAAAGGATTCTTAGAACATTATATTTCCATTCAACGGAATTTCGATATGTGTTATATTCTCGTTGAGAAACTACTTCGTGTTTGGAAAGGTACTTGCTGTGACTCATCTTAAGGCATCGATACTATGCAGATTAGATGCAACGAATGGAGACAGTTGGCAAGCAAGCGACATCAGACCAGCTGGAAAATATACCCGGTGACAATGAGCCAGGCTGTTACCGACATCACACCGACATAGTCTGACAGCCAGCTAATACTCGCAGTTCCTTTGTTTGAGGTATCGTCCAGCATGGCCTCACGGGCTTGGTACAGCTTTACCGAGTTAACCAAAAAATACGAGTTCGAAAATGCTCGCGGATTGGCAGCAACATATGCTTCGCAGGACGGAAACCTCGTACTCTCTGCGCAGCTCTGAAGAATCGAAGTCGACGACTCATTCCAATTCGTGCCACCGGCATTCTCACCACAAAAGTCGATATTGAAAATCTGCACGACGAAGAAGATTAGCCAGTAGCCTGTGACATACTGATCAGAGTAGCAAGAGGGACTTGTTCGGGAGAAGGACCACGCACGATGGTTTGGTTTTTCCACTGTTCGCCAACCCGGCATCCAGTATGAGATGTGAAATTTAGCAATGGGATACCCCAGTCTTGAAGCGTAAGTGCACCCCCGTTTGCAATATCAGCTGGAAGGGCATTCCGAGCGAACATCCAGACAGCTAGGTTGTCTAGCTCCAGCAATAATGCCCAGACCCCACCGCCTTGATCGTTGAACAAATCTCCATACGAGTTGGTCGGGCCTGATACACCGCATCCGTCCAGATAATTCGTTGTGAGCGAGCAGTCGGTTCTCACGTTAGTCCCCGACTGGGATACGGGGTTATCAATTAATCGACATTGCGCACTACTGTGCAGACTGATAATGTCCCCTATTTGCATATTATCACCTTCAAGAATATCAACCTCGCTATACGGGTCCTCGCCGTAGTTATATGTCCAATAAGCCGGCCATGTGCCGCATATACTGCTTGGAACATGGGCAAAATCGGCAATGAGAATACCCTGTTCAAAGACATGCTGGCTTTCTAGCCGGACACTTTTACGACCTGTTCCGGTCCCGTTTTCGATAGTTTGGATGTCTACCCCAAGGTACACTTGATTGCCATTCAGGACCCGTGCAAGGCCAGCTGACTTGGCGGTTTGTGCATCGACGTACTGAACATAGCCACTTGTTGGGTCATTGTCCTGGACGAGTTAGCTTTGTGGGCTCTCCGTCTGAGATTCAGATGTTTAGCTTACAGTGAAGAATCCAAATTGGTCGAAAAAGTTGGTCCCGTCATAGATGTCAGTCATCTCATAGTTCAAGCTACAAGCCTGGCCCATCACCTGATTTCCCAGCACACAAAGCGTCATGCATCTGAGAAAGACTATGAATTTTGCCATCGCTGCTGGTATGGGCGAAAGTATAGTGAACAACAGAGAGGCTCAGATCTGTGAGGGATGAGAATTAAGGAAAATGTAATGCTGCCTGGCCGTTACTGCTGCCTACCTCTAGATGGATAGAATGTGCAACATCAAACGGCAAGTGTCACAAGCTCGACCAGAATTGCTTACACTCTCATTGTTATTCCTTGTCATTAATCCGTGTCACAACTTGGCTCTCGTTTTCAAGCCTGGTCCTGCGGAGAGACCCTGAAGGAACCTGAGAGAACTGCTCCTTTCCACACGCTATTGTCTCTAAATCTCAAAGAAATGCTAGAGGAAACGAGTGTTTTGTTTTATAGGTTCGAACAAGCGATTAGAAACCTCCTGATAATTTGCAAAAGCTTAACGACAATGTGTTGCCGGTAATGAGCATCCTAACCCTAAGCCCCAACCACCAAGGGCTACTGACTACCAATCCAACAATTCTTAAACAATCAATCACATACAATCATTACCTTACAAATGTTTTCAAGTCAAGAAGTCATTATATGACGCATTCTTGGCTTGATGCCTCCAACACGAGCATGTAATACAGCTAGTCGACACCGTGCCAGCGGAACCATTCTTGTCCCAGCGACAAGGATCCCCCTCTACGTAAAGAGCACGTTGGTGATAGTCCACATGAATTGGACTGGTCACCAGCTCAATCATCTTAAGGCCGATCAGCTTTATTAAGACGCCTATATAATATGACCTGGAACGTTGAATATCTAGCTACAACAACTATGAAAGACAACCAATCTTGAAAGAGCAGATCTTGAGGACTTTTTCTTGACTGCTGATTGAACGGTTTATTCTGAAGATATGTGTATAAGGCGTCCGCAGCCCGTTTTGTAAGGCCCATTCTGGCTCGAAACCATGTACAATATACTGTATAGAATTCGCACGTGTTACTTCGATAGTGTTGCAACCAGGTCGGAGTCTTAGATTCATGTTAAAAGAACATTCACTCTGAACACAGTAGTTAAGTGGAGGTATAAGTGCCTTCGCTCGATTACCAGAAGAAACTGAGGTATGGATTCATAGATTCTAATCAAGATAACACGTCTTTGCATAGCTTCGACAGCACCGCGCTTTTATACAACTTTCCTGGCTCTTTGTCTGACGTCGAGTCCATCCATTGAGTAGAATACAGAAGGTCATGATGACTACTTAAAACGAAAACAACATTCGTCATCTAGGACTCCAGGCGGGCGGGAAAGTTACCGGCCTCTGTGATGCGCGGTTAGCAGCGTATTCTTTTCTTCTATACAAGGCGAAGAGTCGGACTCACCACGCTGATCGTCCCATCGGTCAGTCCAGGTCTTGGGGCAGAGCGATCGGTAGGCGAGGAAGAACTAATGACTGTTAGTGGCAGCTTGGGCGAGAAGAAGCAGGCAGTTATACCTGTTGGCAAGGACGGAAGTCTTCGCCCTTGGCGAGAATGCACTTGTGGTAATCGACGTAGTTCTGCCAGCAGTGCTTGGTCCTGGAGAGAATATGTTAACAAATCAAACAGACTAAGTGCTTCAGTTCCGGGCAATGCGTACTGGTTCTGATAAGGAAAGCGGGCGTCGTAGCCTTCGGGAAACACCGGCGTCAGTATACGCTCACAGTCACGGGGATTGCAATCTCAATTCATTCGAGTCGAGCGAGAGGCTCGTCATTGAAACACCTACCAGCTGCAGAGTTGTTAGCAAACCGAGTCCAGCGCGAGGTCAGCATCACGCAATGGGCCGGAAGCACTCACCAGTCACGAACTTGAAGGGCTTGGTCTCGAGAGGCTCATCGGGGTCAGCCGCGGGGATGGTGCCGCTCATTTTGAAGGATATCTGGCAAAAGGTGAAGCAATTGGGGAGGGGACGAGGGTGGTGGTGGTCGCAATGGCCGGGGTGAGGTCAGTTGGGTGGTGTGGTGTAGGAGGACGACGTTCGGGCGGAGCTCTTAGCATGGCCGCTCCCGACGTAGGCTAGCGAGAAAAAACCAGCCACTCGTGGCGCGCCCTTACTAAGACGGCCTGACTCTCCCGAAAACCGAACCACGACATGCCACCCGAACTCTCCCAGCTTCACGTCACTCTTGCCGCTTCGCTCGCTCTTCACACCAACCCATCTGTCTATTAGCTGCGACTCGGGCATTGCGTGAAAATGTTCCCTACTCGACCCCTCGCCATGCGTCAGACGCGCCCCGTCTACGCTGCTCCTGTGCGTGTCCTGTCTCTTCCTCTGGCCCTTTGGTATCTACAAAGAATGCGTCTACTAACCCCGTCTCCGTCTCTAGAAAGAGGGCATGAGCGGTATGTGTCCAATTGGAAATGGAGAGACTGTCTAGGTAGAGCGCGACTGACTGAGTGCTGCTAGCCCATACCATCTCGCAACGGCTGCGTCTGATCAAGAAGGTCCCACCAGAGTTGATTCCTCTCGGTAAGCTGAACAACATTGCTATACGAGTCTATTTTATATGACAAATAGCTAATATGATACATGAATAGGCCTTGTCTTGGGGTAAGTTCCCAATATTAATACACGATCCGTACTACCGGTACTAACCAATCGCCAGCGTTGCCGTCGGCGCCGCCATCTACTCCAGCGCCCACAAGCTCTTCTCCGACAAGACCCTCCGCCTGTCCCGCAACAAACCTGAAGACCGCGGCAGTCACCACTAAGGATAAACTGTGGAATCGTGGGAGGTGAGAAGGGAGAGGTGTAAAGTTATGGCGAGGAGAAACGACTGGTTTGCCATCAGTAGAGATGGCCCTTGCAGAAATCGACGGCTTTACAGATTGTCTGCCGGTGTTTGTATATAAGCCAGGTTCTCTCAAGTTTGTTTCGCAGATTGGCCAAGAGAAAAGCTGCCTGTAGCAATATCATATGTATCGCTGTGCTCTTCCAATTGAACCCGTCTGTGCGTACGGATGTATTACTCTGGCCTGGGGCCCGCAACGTCGAGGCCTTCGAGGCCCTGCATGGGATCTTCAGGGCGGCCATTTGCTGCCAGCCGAGCTTCTTCTGCAGCGCGTCGATCTTCTTCGCTGACGGCATATTTCGCCAGATAGCCTTCCTGTAGGAATAGTTAGATACAGCTCTTTTTTCGTGTCCCTAGGCATTGTAAAAATCACGTACCTGCTCCCAGATAGCTGTCTTGCTCCCGAGCCCCTCGTTGGCGTCTCGCTGAGGCTTGGCCGCTGCGACTTTGATGATGCGCCCATACAGTTCACTCTGGTCCATGTTGTCGATCGCCTCCTTTGCGTCCTGGGGAACCTCAAATTCTACGTACCCAAAACCGCGGTGGTTGTCTGTAGAAGACGGCAATTCGGGCTTGGGCAGCGAGACATGCACGACTTCTCCGAAGGGGACGAAAGCCTCTGTGAGGGTTTGCGATGTCACTGCTTGATCGAGGCCGCCGACGTATACGGTACTTTTCAGCCGGCTTGTTTCGCTCATGTTGGGGATGGCGATGAATGTGCCTGAATGAGGTTGTGGAAAGACAGAGAACAGAGACGCCGAGCTATGATTTATGATGCTGCGAAACAAGCATCTCGTCCTGCGAGATTTGTCGTTTGATGCCCGCAGCGCGGTAAAGTCACGTGAACTGATGCCTGAGGCGCCGAGGCAGGCTGGCAGCGCGGGTCGGGCCAGCTAAGGAGGCAAGAGCTGAGGCCACTTGGATACATCGCAGGTCAGAACTATCACCACCGCCGCCCCAATTCCATTTCCTTTTCCTTTTCTTCCAGCTATAATCTCTCCAGTGGCCTTGTTTGGCCGCTACAACAACCCAGCATCCCCGACCATTGCGCTTATTTCTGCTGTTTACTTGCCCATGACTGATTGTTTACCGACCCCTCGCCGCCGTTAGTTTGAACACACACCTCTCCCGCCATTGCCATGGTGCGCATCAGGGAGATTCCCCGAACTGCCACGTTCGCCTGGTCTCCCGGTTCTCAGGCGCCTCTGTTAGCCACCGGAACCCGCGCTGGCGCTGTCGACTTTGACTTTTCGAACGAGACCAACCTGGAGCTATGGGATTTGGGACTAGACAAGGATAATGGTGCGGAGCCGCAGCCTTTGGTCAAGGTCGCCACGGAATCTGGGTTTGTGATCATTGCTATTCGTCGATAATGGAGCGTAGTTGCTGACTGATTTGTTTCATAGTTTCCATGATCTCGCTTGGAGTGACCATCTCGATAACCAGAGGGGCATCGTTGCCGGCGCCCTCGATAACGGATCGCTCAACCTCTGGGACGCTGACAGGCTCTTGAACGGCACAAGGTTAGCAGGCTAGTACGGAGACACAATGAGAATTTTTCTGACAGTTACAAGTGATGCCTTGGTGACATCCACAAAGAAACACTCAGGTGCTGTCAAGGCTCTGCAATTCAACCCAAAGCATTCCAACCTGCTTGCGACGGGCGGCGCCAAAGGCGAGGTGCGTTATCCTACATACAGCTGACAAAATCTTACTAATAGGTTACAGCTATTTATTACCGACCTAAATAATGTCGAGAACCCTTTCCGCCTCGGAAATACCGCCGCTCGTGCCGATGACATTGAGTGTTTGGACTGGAATAAAAAGGTTGCGCATATCCTGGTGACGGGTACCAGCGCCGGGTTTGTCACCGTATGGGATGTCAAGACGAAGAAAGAGAGCTTGACGTTAAATAACTACGGCCGGAAACCAGTCAGCGCTGTGGCTTGGGACCCTGAGAAGGTTCGATCTGTGGCCCCTCCTCCTCAGTGCAACTTGTGCTAACGTGGACAGCCAACGAAATTGGTAACCTCCATACCGTTGGAGTCTGATCCGGTGATCCTCGTTTGGGATCTGCGAAACTCTCATGCTCCTGAGCGGGTAAGTAGCATTCTTTGGAAATGGAGCCGAAAGTAGTACTCATGACTGGTTCATGTAGATCTTGAAAGGACACGAATCCGGAGTGTTGTCAATGTCATGGTGTGCCCAAGATCCCGAGCTCCTGTTGTCGTCTGGCAAGGATAATCGAACAATATGTTGGAACCCCCAAACCGGCGAGAACTACGGCGAATTACCGATTGTAACGAACTGGACCTTCCAAACACGATGGAACCCGCACAACCCCAACTTTTTTGCGACTGCATCCTTTGATGGCAAGATCTGTGTACAGACCATTCAGAACACCAGCAAAGAAGCTGCCCAGGCCGCTGCTACGCAGAACCAAGCGCTGGATGGAGAAGACTTCTTTGCTAGAGCACATACCCAACCCCAAGCAACCACGTTCTCGCTGCCGAAAACCCCCAAATGGCTTGAAAGGCCGGTTTCTGCGTCTTTTGGATTTGGTGGTAGAGTTATATCCGTTGGACTGAACGATAGCACTGGCCGGACTTCGAAAGTTAGAATCACTCCTTTCCAGGTGGACTCCAACGTCGGCAGTGCCGCAGAGAGCTTTGAGACGGCCCTCAAAGAAGGAGACCTTAAGAGCATCTGCGAGTCTCGCATTGCGAGTGCGTCGACGGAGGAAGAGAAATCGGATTGGAAAGTTATCGAAAACTTGCTCTCGGAAAACCCCCGCAAGGGTTTGGCCGCTTACCTTGGATTTTCTGACGAAGTTAATGATGTCGCGGATGAAGTGAACAAATTGGAATTAAAGGACGAGACCAACGGCGGAGTGACACCAACCGATGCGAAGAAGAAGCATAAGCGCCTTCAGTCTATTTTCGACACCTCGGGAGAGTCGGACGATTTCTTGACCGATCTGGGTGCTTCCAAAGGCGCGCGAACCAACAGTCCATTCAACATCTATGCTGGAAGCGAATCCGAGGCCGACAAGGCCATTACTCGAGCGCTCTTTCTTGGGCAGTTTGAGCGGGCTCTTGACGTTGCACTTCAGGAGGATCGTTTGTCTGATGCGTTTATGATTGCTGTTTGCGGCGGCGACAAATGTATTGAAAAGGTGCAAGAGGTTTATTTCTCGAAGCAAACCGGTGGGCCCAACTACGTTCGCCTTTTGGCATCAATTGTAGGCAAGAACCTGTGGGATGTGGTTCACAATGCAGATCTATCCAACTGGAAAGAAATAATGGCTACCTTGTGCACCTTTGCAGATGAGAAGGAGTTCCCTGATCTTTGCGAAGCCCTTGGTGATCGTCTAGAGGAACAGTCCCAGACTACATCAGATAAGAGCATTCGCAAGGATGCTTCTTTCTGTTATTTAGCGGGATCAAAACTCGAGAAAGTGGTTACTATCTGGCTTGAGGAATTCAAAGAAGGCGAAAAAGAGGGTCTTGACCAGGCTCAGGAGGGATCCAGTTTCTCAGTCCACGTTCGCGCTTTGCAAGCCTTCGTTGAGAAGGTTACGGTATTCCGCCAAGTGACAAATTACCAGGACACCGACCGCCAGAAGGATGCAGATTGGAAGCTTAGTGTCCTCTACGAGAAGTACATCGAGTACGCTGATGTGGCCGCCTCACACGGCCGTCTTGATGTAGCAGAACGGTATCTTGCTTTGGTCCCAGACAAATACGACGAAGCAGAGGCTGCTAGGAGCCGAATCAGACTGGCAACGAGGAAAGCACCTGCTGCTGTTGCCAAACCCGCTGTTCAACTTCCACAAACACGTACGAGCTCTCTCCCACAACCAAATATCTACCAGCCGCCTCAGCCAAGTTTCAGTCCAGCACCACCTATCAGCAACGCATATGCTCCTCCTACAATTACCTCGCCGCCTGCAGCATCCGCGCAACAAGCAAACCCGTATGCCTCATTTGGAGCCAATCCTTATCAGCCAAGCGGTGGCTACCAAGCTACACAAGCTGCAAAGCCCCCAATTGCCCCCCCTCCGCAACAGTACGGCGCTCCACCCCCTCCTAGGGCTTTCAGCCAATCCCCTGCCGGGCCCCAGGTCTCAACATACACTACTAGAACTGATCTTCCTGCTTGGAACGACTTGCCCGAGGGATTTGGAGCGCCAAAGCCAATATCCAGACGCGGCACACCGGCCGCGGTGGTCGGATTCCCTGGTCAACAGCAGTCACCTGTTGGACCCCCGACTTCTCCACCGATTGGACCTCCTGTAGGGGGACCTCCTGTGGGCGGGCAAAGAGCTCCTCCTCCACCTCCACCAAAGGCTGGCGCTCCACCACGTATCACGTCGCCCCCGGTGGGACCTCCAAGAGTGCCATCAGTATCTTCGACCCCGTCAGCGCCTCTCAATGCGTATGCTCCTCCAGCGACAACACAGTCTCCACCCACAATCCCCGGTATGGCTGTTCCACCACCGATCCCACGGGGTCCGTCTCCATACAATGCACCCCCATCTGGTCCTCCGCCAACAAATCGATACGCACCTAGCCCTGGGGCACAGCCGGCTGCACCCCAAACAAAGCCCCCACCCAGCGGCCCCTATGCGCCTCAACAACCAGCAGCTCCAAGCCCATATGCACCAGCCGCTGGAATAGCACCTCCGCAAGCCGGGCCGCCCCCAGCTGGAAGTACTGCAGGACCGCCGCCCGCAGCAGGATCGCGACCAGGAACGGCACCGTCGCAGAAAAAGGCGGCTCCGCCTCCACCCAAATATCGTGAGTTCAGTGACCATTGCCCAAAGCACATAAGACTAATATGACAACCTAATCAGCACCCGGTGACCGATCCCACATCCCATCCTCCGCCGCTCCCATCTATGAGCTCCTCTCCAGCGACATGCAGCGCGTCAAAGCGCGAGCACCAGCATCATTCAAAGCACAAGTGGACGATGCCGAACGCCGCCTGAACATTCTGTTCGACCACCTTAACAACGAAGACCTGCTCAAACCCAACACAGTCGCCGACATGGTGGAACTGTCAAAGGCCATGCAAAACAGAGACTACGAGACGGCTAAGAACATCCATCTCGAGATACTGACGAATCGGACTGATGAATGCGGCAATTGGATGGTAAGTTTTTGTTTTACCTTTCCCCTCAACAGGAACGAAACTGTGTAAGCTTACTAATGGTGAATGACAGGTCGGTGTAAAGAGATTGATCAGCATGAGTCGTGCAACCCCATAAATGTCGCTTCCTTCCCTTGCACTTGCTCTTATGGATAAGACGGTAGATGTGATGTAATTGATGTCCTGGTGGTTGTCGTTCAAGAAATGAGATTATATTCTAAATAAAAATTTCGCGCCGTTTTAATTTTTTGTCTGTCGTTTACTGAAAGCCACGAACGATACAGTCGAGTCAAATTTGGAGATTTCTTTTTAACTTTGTAAATGGTGTGTGCATCTACAAATAGGAGAGGGGTATATTATAAAGATATCTTTGTGCTTCGCAGTGCGGTATATATAATATGTAATATACGATATCGAATATTCATACAACTAATGCTGACATCTACCTCGTCACCCCCGCAGGCCTCCCCGACGGGAAATTCCGTGCACTCAACAACGCCCCCTTAACGCCTCTAATATCCGCTCTGAACGCTGCAATGGCATCTTCCGAGCCCGAGCTGGTGTTGCTGCGAGTCGAGTCGAACGACGACGAGCCGTAGATGTTGTGATACATGGAGTTCCCATTCAGATACGAGTTGTACGAGGAATAGCTGATTCCGTCCAGGTACGTCTGCAGATCGGAGAGGCGGTCGCGCATCGTGCTGTCGATGTCGCGCGATGTCATGTCGTTGGACATGAAGGTGCGGAGGTGGTCGGTTATCTGTGTCAGAGTGCTGGTGTGCGAGTCTATGCCATCTAAGTGGGGTTTCGTTGAGCTTGTGATGTTGTCTTCTGATGTGTTTCCTTCATTTAAAAGATCCGGAGATGTCTGCGTTGCGATGTCGCGGTGGAAGACTTCTGTCGGGTCCGAGGTGATAGACTCGAGGTCATCGGATTCATCTGATTCATTTGCACCCGTCCTTGAAAGTGATGTATGTGCGGGTATTGTGGAAACGGTCTTTTCGAGTTTCTCGTTCATCGTCGATAGGTTGGCCAAAGTCGTTTCGGCTAGATCATGTCGCGCATCGCCCAGGCTCTTGAGCATCGGTTTCACGAGGAATTCGCTGGCGCCGTAGAGCGTGGCACCTAGACCAGCGGCGCCGTAGAGGGTGTAGAGTACGCTGCGTAGTGATAGGAGAGGTGGTTTGTTTTGCGCGGGATTGTTCACGAGGAATTCCGGATATGTGATGATTGGCGGCACGTCTCGCGACGGCGGAGTAGATGCTGTAGCTTTTGCGGAGGATGTGCTCGTTTCAATTTCGGCTGTGTGGCTGGTGCTGGCGCTGGTATTGTCGGGCTGTGAATCAACTGGTGCATCGTCATTGCGGCTTACACCGAGTAATGAGTCGATCTCGTCATTTGTGAGGCCTTTCGATTCAAGAAATGTTATTTTACGGCTTATGGTCGCATCGCGGATTGCAGGGTCCGAGAGAAACGTCTTTGCCTGCTCTATAAGGGCTGTCCTGCTGGCATCGGGCGAGGACTCGCTGTGATCCTTTGCGTCGGCGCTTTGCTCGGTCTGTTCGGCCTGTTTGGTCTGCTGGTTCTGCTCGGAGTCTGCTGAACGGGAGGAATTGCGCTGCCACTCCGGGATAGCAGGTTTAAAGGCGTCGTTCGTCATGGTTAGGTGTATATCTTCTAGAATTGCTTAAGGAAGCAGAAAACTGTTGTTGCGCAACTACCTGGAAGTATACGGCGGCTCTCCGCTTGCCTCGGCTCAACCAAGATGGCGTCACGTGGGGCCGGCCAATCAGACGGCACGATAGATTACACACCCGCGTATGGCTGACGAGACTCTCTATGGCGCGTTACACGGGCCGTACAGGCCGGATACCAAGTTACCAGCAGTCGCAAGTCACTGTGTCGATATTAGTTAATTATTATTAATTAACTAGAAAGGTGTTATCATTCTGAACATATCGCGAGAGTCTCGTTCGTCGCATCAACAGGACAGTTTCTGCATGACATGCCAGCGCGGATGTTCCATCCTTCCTCGTTCCTCTCCTCGCGACCAGCAGACGACGTATTCCTTCCACGGAGAGCGCAACCACCCCTCCAGAACCAGCCCAACACTCGGTGGGATCCCTGTCCAGCCAGCTGTCGACCAGCCTTTCTGGAGTCTACATGCTGCCGCTGCCCTCCTCTTTCATCCTCTCTGCCACACTCGACTGACGAGTCCTGGGCGTTCTCACCACCCTGATCATCATATTACAATACAGTTACTGTAGAGGGACAGACGGCCTCACCGCCTTCCCAAACGAAATCAGCCATGGGTCCAGCGCCGCGGCTTCGACGAGGCCGCCACCGACTCCAGCAAGAAGAAGAGGAAGACGAAACCCTGTCGCACCACCGCCAGCAGACGAAGAGCCACCGCAGCCCGAGCGCAGACAGCGACGACTCCTCGAACGCCTCTCAGGACGACAGCGAAGACGCTTCGACTGCTGCGGTTTTTGCCACTGCCACTGCCGCCGCCGCCAGGAAAGGTCGGTTTCCTCCTGCCAGGTAAGCTCCAGCACCGGTATTCTTTTCCCCCTGTTGTCGTCCTTGGCTGCCTTGAGCGTGTCAATTGCTTGGATATACTTCCTGGCGCACTTCCTTTGTATCCAATCCTGCCATATCCTGCGTCTTATCCGCTGGGCACTGCTGCCAGAGAACGCATAATGCATTCAGCCATTATGAGATCTGTAGCCCGGCATGCCGTGGATAAGTCGACTGATATGCACCGGAAACTTTCTCTACCTGTTGCTCTCGTATATTTTTGACCTACCCCGATCGATGGATCGTCGAAAACACCAGCCACTACTAGCCCCGACTGTGTGATGGATGTGCAGAAAAACAAAATAAAACCCCAACACCAAGAAGGTGTGCACGGAGGTGGTCTATTTCATTGACTGCTATTCGCTTCTTTTTTTCTGAATGAGCGCGGCATCGCCAAATCCAATCAATCGATGATCAATCTGTTTGACGCCGCCCACCCCCGCACAAAACAGCAAACTCAACCTTTGTTGATTCGCGCCTGCATCTTGCACTGGGGCATGTTTAAATCCATCTATCTTCCCGTCTTTTTATTTTAATTTTAATTTCCTCCTCTCTCTCGTCGATTATTTCTCTCTCTGCATACTTGTTCTCAACCCCTTCCTTACCATGGCCACCCGCACACTGCGTTCGCGAGCTGCACCTGGACAAGATGCTAACACTCCGACAAGGACGACTGGTCGGCTCACGCGTGGAACCGCTGACCCCGCCCCCTCTGTGACTGTGTCACGCTCATCGCCAGCTTCTTCCGCAGGCTCCAAATCGATCCGGCTCACAGTCAAGATGTCGTCCAGCAAACTCCGCCAGGTGACTAACAGCAGGAGTAGTCGAGCTGCGGCATCTGCTCGTCACAATATTTTCACCGAGGAACCTGTTGTCCACGGTAAGCGTAGTAGTAGAAACACCAAGAACCTTAAGGAGATCAGCGAGGACGAAGACGATGATATTGATGAGGAAGAGGAGGACGAAGTCGATGACTCAGAAGAAGAAGAAGAAGAAGAGGAAGAGGAAGAAGTCGCCGATTCGGAAGATGTTGAGGATGACGAGCTTGACGCAGACGGCGACCTTGACATGGACGACGAAACGCCGCGACCAGCCGCATCAAGGCGAAACGCTCGGCAACCTACTGCGGCAGCCAGCAAATCAAAACCAGTCAAATCTGTTGAACAGAAAGAGATGGAACTAGCAGATGACGACGACGAGAATGAGGAGCTGTCTGAGCTCGAGAGTGACGCCGATGGCGAGCCTGAGGACACGATGCTCCAAGATGAAGAAATGGGAGACGCAGTCGGAGAAGAGGAAGACGAAGACGAAGAAGAGGAGGGCATCGACGAAGACGATGACGACAATGATGACGGCCTCGGCTCGGACGACGACAGCACGCTAGACATGTCGAAGCTCACTAAACGGCAACGAGGGTCATTAGGGACCGACTTTTTGCAATTGCCTATGGGTAAGTTGATGCTGGTGGCTTTCGGGCACTCTGAAGACCACTGTTGGATTTCTAAGTGCCCTGGCTGATGACTGATCATGATATAGAGCCACAAATCAAGAAACATCTCACTGCAGAGGAGCATGCCATGCGCCGAGCCGAAATGGCACGGAGGAGAAAGAACCTGAGCGAGAAGCGGAACGAAGAAGAAAAGGTTTGTCAGCCATCATTCACCCTGCTCTCTACTTCAGGACCAACCCACTAATTCACCACTGCTAGATGGACACGATTAACCGCCTGCTGAAAAAACAAGCACCAAAACGCCGTGGCCGCGTCCCAGCTGCTGAGCTTGGCGGCGAAGCAACGCCAGATGTTGCAGCAGAGATTGAGAAACCAGATACAACGGTTATACGCTGGATCAGTAGCAGCGATGGGTGCAAGGTGGCAGTCCCTGCAGAAATGCTGGATGCTCCCGCAGCCCGTCTATTTGGAAGTTTTGGGCGGAAGCTTATTGAAGAGGTTTAATGATTCAGATTCATACCTGACCGACGGGCTCCCTGTGCCTGTGTAGTCTTTGTTTAGAATGGCATCCAAGGCGTTTGTGTACAATGTACGGTATTGGTTTGATGGATAGGTAAATTACCAAGGTATTTAGCATGGATTATATACGTGTTTCATTAGCATCTATGAATTGTTGTGGTCTGCGACGAGAAGGACATTATGGATCTGGTGAGCCAGATATTAACTGCATCCCATGTGACTGGAAGACGCTTTACCAGTGAGAAAGAGCTATCCACACGAAAGGGGAGAATGTTAAAAATCAATCTGATAAGATATATGAAATCAATGCTCTGTGGTGCGTCGTTATATCTACAGACCCGCCTGTCCAGTCAATTACATCATTGTAAATACGAAAATATGGGGAGGTGGGGATCTCCTCACAGCCCAACCCCGATCCGTCCGCTCTCCTCGTTCACCTCCGCGAAGAAGCTCGTGGTTGATACTTTGAATAGACCGCGGACCAATGAGTGCTCGAATTAGATTGTTTAAACAGTGAAATGCGTCACCACTCGCTGGCCGAGAAAGTCCTCCAGCTTGGAGATGTATGATTTTCATCATTCACCACCCAGCAATCCATCAGTCTCACAAGCACGAATATATCCTCACATCAATGGACCCTCCGCGAAAGACAAAACTCATCGTCTTCAGCGCGAAGAAATATGACCGTCTGTTTCTTGACCAGGTGGCCACGCGAAAATATCGCAACAAATTCGACGATATCGAATACCTGGATTTCCCCTTGGGCCCCGAAACAGCGTCTCTAGCAAAAGGCCATGATGCTGTCTGTGCCTTTGTCAACGATACGCTTGACAGGGACACTCTGAACATATTGTCCGACTGCGGAGTCCGTGCTATTCTTCTACGCTGTGCCGGCTTCAATCACGTCAACCTGGTCGCTGCCGAGGAACTAGGCTTCTTCGTTGCCCACGTCCCAGCGTATTCACCCGAAGCCGTCGCAGAATTCGCCATTGCCTTGGTTCAAACCCTGAATCGCAAGACGCATCGCGCCTTTAACCGAGTGCGCGAAGGCAACTTCGACATCGAGGGCCTTCTAGGGATGACGCTATGCGGAAAAACGGTCGGGATTGTGGGCATTGGCCGAATTGGTCTCGCAACTGCCCGGATTTTCAGTGGGTTTGGGTGCAAGCTCTTAGCACATGATCCCTTCGAAAACCCGGATTTTGAGCGTTACGGCACATACGTCGATCTACCACGCCTGTTAGCCGAGTCTGATATTGTCAGCCTTCATTGTCCGCTCAGCGATTCCACGCGGCATTTGATCAACAAGGAGACGCTCTCGATGATGAAACCCGGGGCATTGTTGGTCAATACGTCTCGTGGTGGTCTGATTCAATCTACGGCAGTTATCGAGTCTCTCAAGTCGCGTCATCTAGGTGGACTAGCACTGGATGTGTATGAGGCAGAGAGTGGGTTATTCTACAATGACTACTCGGGGCAGATCATCGATGATGACGTGTTACTGCGCTTATTGACGTTCCCAAATGTTATAATCGCCAGTCACCAGGGGTTCTTTACTACCGAAGCGCTGACGGAGATTGCCGAGGTCACTTTTGCAAATCTGATGGATTTCCTTGAGCGGCGCGAATGTCCAAACTCTTTAGTGGCAGCAGGGCATATTGAGGTTTCCGGGGAAGTGGAGCCAGCGCGTTTGTAATGTAGGATCAGGTGTAATAATGGATGAGAATATAGGGCTTCAAAATGCCTATTATGCCTAGTTACTGAATCTACCAAAGTCGGAAAGAGGTCATATGGACCGCGATAAAAAGAAAGTCTTCACCTGGCAATTAAAAGTCATCTAGACCTGTAAAATTATAATAATTTAGATTATTCAACGTAATCACAGGCCAAGTTCAGGCTGGGTGGGTAAGCCCTAAGCTTATGTCAAGCTCTAGCTATCGAGCCATGTGAAATTATTCCCCATTTCACACCATTTTCTTTGTTACAAGTTTATTAGGACTTTAGGAGTTTGACATAGCTCATACTACATACTCATAGCGTTGGATAAGGCCAGGTAACACCAGCGGAGCGTTAAATGTATTGTTCCATTTCAGTCCTCGCTTGCATGGTTATCTTAACAGGATATCTTGCACAGAACTTGCGTCTTTTATGTACACTGTTCTCATCGCTATTTATACTTTCTGAATCCCTTTACACCCTAGCAACATCATGGATACGGCGTACCCTGAACTGTGGCGGTCGAGCTCGTGGCTGACGAAGTCGTTGTCGTTGGCAGAACAATGAGCTGGAACTGAGGACTGTACTGAGTTCCACTCTCGTCATCAATCTGCAAGGCGTAGATGTTCATGGGCAGTGACTGATCTGGGGTCCATTGATAAGACGTGCCATTTGTGACAGCTAGCATTCATGCCTCAGCATCCGATTGTCCCTTGGTAGAATCTGATTGATGATTGGTGTTTACTTACTCGCGATTGTGCCATTTGAAGTCATGTAGTCGACTGTGTCGCCGGCTTTCAGAGAGAGCGTAACATCTCCTGATGCATCTGCCCAGGTTACGTTGAACGGCTTCCCAGAATATATTCCATGGAAGTCTTTGTTGGTGAGCTGAGCAGATTGTGCCACTGATGCCAAGATATAGGATAACACTACTTCCTTGATCCGCATCTTGATTATAGTCTTGATGCCTGGCAAGTAATGAAGGAGGCTTGGAACTGTGACTTCAATTACAGCGCTCTGTAGGACGAGAGATATATGTTGTTTGACAGCTTGTCTGGCAGCAAGAAGAGATTCTTTTAATTATTCCTGATTTACAAATGAAATGGACAAATACTTAAAGGAATAAGAGGCGGCTAGGACATGCTAGAGAGGGGTAGACGCAATTTCTTGAATTCAGATACCCATGTGGTTAGAAGCTTCATTAGCTGCTTCATTAGCTGACTAGACAGTTGTATAGGCAAAACTTGTAGTCGAGTTTTTGTACGAGTCATCTCTTCTTTCGTGATTGGTATCATACGTAGTTGAAGTTGGTCATACCAGCGGAACGAAAGTATAAACAAGTTTAGACGAATGACATGCACCGGGTTTGCTTTTATCCACCGCCAAGTGAAGCTATCGCGAAAAGTCCCCGTTAACCAACTTTCCGGAAGTTATTTGGGACTTTTCCTCTGTGTCCAACACCTTATTTCCCCGGAACAAACCCTCTGGAGTAGCAGCAGTGCGGGGATTTTAGCGGTCGTCTGGTAACTGCGGAGTACTCATAGATCTTATCCAAGGTTTTAGAGTTATCAAACCTTAGACCGCTGTTTCCTGCAAGCTTTTAAAGCGAGCGGAACTTTTGTATCCTCCGGTGATTGGCATTTTAATACAAAGCAGACGTATAATATAGAAAGAATCGCACCATTGTCAGGTCCGTTGGAGGACGTTTTATAGTACGGACAACCTTCTCTTTCCTCTCTATGACCGTGGTTGGCTTCCCAGCCCAACAAAGATGCGTGAAATTATTCATAGAATATTTACGCTTGTCTTCCTAAGTCTCAGCTTCTCGCTCAGAGTCGATGCTGCGACAAGCAATGAAACCAGCAGTGGCTTCTACGTGGGCGCTGCGAAGGTTGATATCACGCCGCCTCCAAATCCCATATGGATGCCTCTAAATGAGTTCCCTAATGAAAAGCTTTATGTGCGGGCCATTGTTTTTGAGAACAATGGCGTGCGCGGAGCATTCATCAGCGCTGAGCTTGCCTTTCTCCAAGGGGTTGGTTTCCCAATGCTAATGGATTAATTTTGTCTCTGGTCATTGTCTGACTGCAATTTGGTAGACTATCTATTCACATGCAACGGATGCGGTGGCTGCTCTGTTGGATACGGATCCCAGTAATCTGGTTATTTCGGTCACACATACGCACGGTGCTGCCGTAGCAGGATCAGGTCGGGTACTTTTCTTAACCCTCCTCAAAGCGAATAGCTAATGCCATTCTACAGGCCCAACCTACGGAAGCGGTGCAATTGGACCTTATGATAGCCTAGCCGACGCTGCAGTTGCGGCTGTGCAAGCGGCTTTACTCAGGCTAGAGCCAGCAAAAGTCGGTTACGGTACGGGATTTCTGGATCTCAATGTGAATCGGGACGCAATCGATCCTCTCAGTGGCCGATGGACGCAAGCGGCTAACTATTCTGCACCTGTCGATCGAGAGGTCGAAGTGTTGACTTTTGCTCGTCCCAATGGGTCGATCATCGCCTCGTATACCAGCTACGCCATGCACCCGATCCAATCGTACCTCTCCGGTTACACCAGCTCTGACTGGCCAGGTGCCATGTCATACTGGATCGAAAAGGCATTCGGCGACGGGATGATTGCAATGTATTCACAACAAGCCTCAGGCGATGTCAGTCCTCGATGGAGACGCACAGGAACCAACAACCTCGCGTCAATGCACAACGTCCCCATAACTGGACTAGAATTAGTGCAGGAGCCGGTCGAAGAGCCTATACGGGATAATTACTTGCCTATTGCAAGACCTGATGTAGCATATACGCGCGAGCTCTATCAAGAGCTTATTGCACTTGGAACGATCGTGGCGGAGGAGACCATCCGAGTTATATCATACACGACTTACGAATCTAGCAGTAACCTCACCTTTTGGAGCAAACAAGCAAATGTCACCTGCCCCGGACGCATTCGACTCGATAGCGAACGTGAAGGTGTGCCCGGACTCTACATCGCCGGCCCTGATATCACTGTACAAGTCGGGGCTCTTGCCTTTGGAAACATTGCCATGGTGACCATAGGTGGGGAAATTTACACCCGGATAGGCTGGAAGATCAAGGAGATGGCACCGTTGAACAAGACCATGATTGTTGCGATGACTCAAAATGGTGGTTCCGGCTATATCTGCGATACCGAGTCTTGGGATCATGAGACTTTTGAAGTCCTTGCGTCGAGTTTGCAACCCGGTGATTGTATGACTGTCAATATACCCGGCAATCTGACGGCATTGGTGACCGAGTACAAGAACACAATATTGTCGTGAAAGAGCGTCAATCTCGAAAAATTATACAAAGTATTTCTCAATCATGAGAGTGAACGGGAATAAAAGTAGGGGGTGGAAACATGTACCCAATGTTCAGCCTACAGTTTGCTAGAGTGTACCGACATACTTAGGTTGAATAACCAAGACTTATTGCACGTCAAGGTTGGTAGAGTAGCCACAGTCAGACAAAAATAGTAAAAATAACCGGAACATGTGTGTGGCTAAAGGCGACATGCATACGACACGATAGCTACTCAACGCTAAAAGCGGGGCGCAGTCCACGCGCATTCAATCCAAGGCAGGCTGTTGAACAACATGTTACTTCCTGAGAACGAAAGTAGTTATGCTCGTTTTAGCTATCAATGTGATATCAATTACCACTTTCCTTTGGCTATTTGAGCATCATGGGATTCCTTGGGAGACGTTCTCGGAGTACACTGGCCGCGAATACCATAGCCTCGCCTAAGACGACGGACACGCGTTCTGCGTCCCCGAAAAGTGTCGGCAGCATCACGACCTCGAGTCAATGGCGATTATCACTTAGAAGAGATCGTACAAAAGGCAAACCCCACCTTGGATCAGCGTCTACAGACGGGAGCGGCCCGACCCGACAAGGGCTTGCCCCGTCCAACGATCCTGATCCAACTACCGAGTCACTCTGGGACCGCGCCTACGATGCCCTCAAAACCGAGAGTCGCGAAAAGGTAGAAGCATATGAAGACTTGCTCTCCAGGGAGCTCCAAGATACGAATTCCCCTCTGCAGGGCGACACGCCGGACGCAGCTAAGAATCAGATTCAGAGTCGTCAAACTCGCCGGGATGCCTTGTGTGCAATTTCCAAACGAGGACTAGAACGGATGGAAGGAAAGAAAATTAAATATACCATCGCTGGCCACGAGTTTGTGCTTGGCGATCAGATCGCGCAAGCTGCAGATTTGGTAATATGGGCGAAAGACTGGATAGGTACTGCCGTCAATCAATCCCCAGAAGCCTCAGTCGTCTGGGCTGGAATATGCCTTATTCTTCCACTGCTTACGAATCCGAAAACCGCTGAAGAGGCCAATAAGGACGGGTTTACTTATGTGACCACGCGGATGGACTACTACACAGCCCTCGAGCCAATGCTGCTCCGGGCCTGTGAGGGGTCGGGGACGCCTGAAGATTTAGCGGTCGGAGCTCAGGCTCAGAGTCACATTATAGAACTATACAAGAAAATCCTTGACTTTCAGATTTGCAGCGTTATTAGATTTTACCGGAATTGGGCAGGGAACCTTCTTCGAGACGGGACCCGGCACGAAAAGTGGGAGGACATGCGACAAGCGATTGTCGACCTTGAGGCTTCTGTCGGTCATGATCTGACCCAGATTAATGAATTTCAATCACGCGAAAGTCTAGAGCATCTTAATAATACAGCAAAAGAGTCTTTCGGCATTATGCAGAAGTTTTTGTCCGTGTCTACGGAGCACCTGCAGGTTAGCCGGGACCACTTAAAGCTCCAGCAAGACATGTACAAGCACACATTATCCCAAGAAGAGAAGAAATGCCACCAATTGTTTCGGCTTACCACGGCCAACGAAGATGTAACATATGAATGGTATAAGGGTCGAGTGGAGGAGAGAGTGGAAGGCACCTGCGAATGGTTCCTCAACCACGAGTATTTCCAAACGTGGATGAGACAGGACTCTGGGCCATTGCTGGTGTCTGCAGATCCGGGCTGTGGAAAATCAGTCCTGGCCAAATACCTGATAGATAAGGCACTGTCACAGCACGGAACTGTTTGTTACTTCTTTTTCAAGGATCAGGATCAGAATCGGACCAACCAAGCACTCTGCGCTATATTGCACCAGCTTTTCTGCGAATTACCATTCTTGATTCGGCATGCCATGCCGGAATATTCTATCAACGGAACCGGCTTGATAAATACTACAGAATCTTTATGGCAAATACTGGAAGAGGCCGTTCAGGATCCACAGGCAGGCACTGTGATCATTGTGCTAGATGCTCTGGACGAATGCGAAGAATCAAATCGACAGAACTTACTGAGAAAGCTGACGGCGTTTTGTGGAGACAAACATTGTAATGGCAAGACAAAATTTCTTCTTACTAGCCGCCCATATCCCAATATTTTGACAGAGGCCCAGGACATGTTGGATTCCCTTCCCAACGTTCATATTCCCGGCGATACAGAGTCAGATACTATTAGCAAGGAAGTAAACCTAGTCATCAAGTACAAAATTGGAAAGCTTGCCCGCAAGATCAAGTTGAGAGAAGAGCTGAAAGAACATCTAACCGAGCAACTACTCCAAATGACACATCGCACATATCTCTGGGTCTATCTTATTTTCGACTACTTAGAGAAATCAGGATTTAAGAAGACTAAGAACGGCATTGAACTGGCCGTTGCCACGCTACCAGAAAATGTGAACGAAGCTTATGACATGATTCTGGGCAAGAATCCTGAGAATCATATGGTCATTCGAAAAGTGCTGAGTATAATCTTGGCAGCTACTCGACCATTAACATTGGAGGAGATGAATATTGCTGTGAACATCAACAACTCAATGAGGTCTTTGCAGAATCTTGACCTTGAAGAGGAAGACGATTTTAGATTACATATGAGATCTTCGTGTGGCCTGTTTGTTTCAATTCATCATAATAAAGTTTACTTGCTGCACCAAACAGCTCGAGAATTTCTCCTTTCAACTTCGAGCCCCCAGCTACTGAACGAGCCAGTGTTACCTTGTCCACCAGGAACGTGGAAACAGTATATCAGTATTGAAACTGCGCAGGAAACTCTTGCTGAGGTTTGCGTAACTTATATCGGCTTCTTCAATGATTTCAACCTCCCAACAGACAGTTATGGATCAATCTTTCGAATGATACATGAGCACTGCTTCCTAGAGTACTCGGTTGTGAATTGGAGCGAGCATTTTCGCGCGGCGCGTATCAGCGAAAACTCTACGATGATAAACTCCGCTTTAGCACTATGTGGTAGTAGGGATTCGAAGGATTGGCCGGTATGGTGTAAGATATTGTGGCAGCTTAGACGAGATCCGTATCCCCCGTCTTTTGCCCCTCTCATGGTAGCGTCATATTTTGGCCATGAGATTTTAGTCAAGCTGCTGCTTGATCAGGATGTCAATGTTGATAATGAGAATGAATGGAGCCGATCGCCACTCTCATTGGCTACTTCTGAGGGACATGAGGCAGTAGTCACGCTGTTGCTTGATCGAGGTGCTGACACTGAGTCTAAGGATAGCTGGGGCCGGACACCACTCGCATGGGCTGCTATAAAGGGTAATGAAGCCTTAACTAAGCTACTGCTTGACAGAGGCACCGGTGTTGAGTCTAAGGATAAATGGGGCCGAACAATACTCTTCCGAGCTGCTCAGATGGGCCATGAGGCAGTTGTCAAGGTTCTTCTTGACCGAGGTGCCGGTATTGAGCCTAAGGATAAGTTGGGTCGAACAATACTTTCATTAACTGCTATAAGTGGCAATGAAGTCTTAGTCAAGCTGCTGCTTGACCACGGTGCCAACATTGAGTCTAAGGATAAATGGGGCAGGACGCCAGTCTCATTGGCTTCCCGCATAGGCCATGAAGCAGTAGTGCAGCTGTTGCTTGATCGAGGTGCCAACGTCGACTCGGAAGATGAAAATGGTCGAACCCCGCTCTTACATGCCAGGAGCAACGGCCATAAGGAAGTAGTTGAAGTGCTTCAAAGAGTATAATAATGTCTCCAAATCCACTACTTGTCCTTTGAGGAAATTTGGAGTGCATCCTTACGCCATAGATCGGTAGGAAAAGGTTTCCAGGGATGCTTTCCTCTAGAATAATTTTTTTCTACATTAGGGCCCACTCAAATTTCAACAATACAATTGAAATCGCACTGTCGCAGTAAGCAGGGTTTCTATAGGTGGCTGTAACTTACGAGACTAAATGAAGTAGGCTGTAACTATTCTTATTCAGGAAGTATAGCTAACACCTATAAATCATGGATCGTGAAGAAATTTAGTCATCTATTCTGGTCCCATAAGCCCGGGATGAAAAGTCAGCAGCGGGTGATCTGCGAGGCTCTGCCAAAACCCAATTTCAAAGTCTAATGACTGCTGGTTAGGCCAGCCAGACCAGTCCATATTTACCGAGTCCGGGGGTGTCATAAGCGGCATGTTTTGCAGGGCGCCAGAGGTCACTGAATCTAGAAAGCTTTGTATTGTCTGCATCGCCTTGGACATTAACTCAAAATTGGGTTCTCTTGCTCTAACGATCGATCCGGCTTGGAGTTCTGCGGCAAGGATCGTCAGGTGTTGGAACGTCCTCGGCCCTGTAATGCGAGGCGTATTTGGAGCGGCGCGTTCATTGAGCATAGCAAGGAGTATAATTCCCGCAGCAGGCAGACCATAGTAAGCGACCTGTTCAATATAAAGTTGGTTATCTCTGTAGGTGCTACGGAAATGGAGAGGAAATGGTGAGAGAAGGAGATTTATACCTTCCATAAGAGGCAAGTTCCGGAATTCGTGAGCTGATCTCGAAGGAGGATCATGTCCACCACTATACAGAGGATTTGTTCTGCTACGCTGACGATAATGGAATCTGGCTCAGTGGGGGTATTCAGCAGGAGCAGATCCAGTAGGAAAAGCACGTGTAAGTGATTCAATCTCACTGAGGCGACGAAATCGCGTTCGAAGGGATCCTGTGTATACTCCTTGATATTGCCACTGAGTTGAAAATGCCGAGGAAGTAAGGAGAAATTTTTATCTGCCCTGGTTTTTATATCACTAATACTGTTAGTCGTAAGTACTGAACTGTTGGACAGCAGACGTACGCAATTCTGTCACAGAAAATGTTCGTCTCAGTAGGGCGATCTCGTTGCAGCTTCAATATGTCTTCCTTGAGCCCAGCACATAGCGCGGTCCACCGAGTCTCGGCCATGTAGCTCGCCCTAGTCAAGGGACCCCAATGGGAGATAT
The DNA here is from genome assembly GCA_023625935.1 of Eurotiales sp. R13A2. NCBI lineage: Eukaryota > Fungi > Ascomycota > Eurotiomycetes > Eurotiales > Eurotiales sp. R13A2. The sequence continues at coordinate 522,867 of JAMAFV010000003.1, forward strand.
CATCTAATGGACCATCCTCTGCGGCGGAGGACAAAAGCCAAACATCGTCAGGATGTGGACAGGATGGGACCTGAAAGTGACAGAATTGTTTATTCATGCGCGGTGGTCGGCCGACAAAGATGGCGACGTTTTTATCGCCAGAATAAACGAGAGCAAAGGCAGCTTTGCGTAATTCTGTTAAGAAGCGAGGCGTCTCGGGTTTTCCGTCTAGGTTTTCGTGATAGCCGAGAGCATATATTGACGATATCACGTCTCCTAGCTTTCGCCATGAGTAGTAGCCTGGTTACCATTATTATTAGCGCGGCACCAGGAGAATATGGCGAAAACCTACTGTAATCTCCATTAACATGGGAATGTACAATGAAGTTTTCGTACTGTAGGAAGAGCTGAAGATCATTCAAGCAATCCAGGGACAAGGTGATATCCAGGGCATAGTCCGTTACTCTTGTACATAATCTTCGAAGGCTGTATTTCTCCTCTTCGGTTGCATACAAAGACGGGAAAAATTGAATATCCACTGTGGCTCGGATTACTGCCGACAAAAAGATCCCGAGAGTCTCCCACCGGGTATTCTTGTTCGTAAACTGAGAACAAAAGTCGACAAAGTTAGAGCAGTGGCTGTATTCTAGTGGCTGAGCGGAATTAGCGAGAAGGTATTTGGAGTATACCAGGTGCCAGTCCTCGTTCGTCGACAGGGGTGGGATGTATATGCTGTCGACACAGCGATCCACAATGGCCCCCGTCAAAGCGAGATTCGTTCCCTTGGCTCGCCACATGTTCACAAGGTCTCTCATGGCAGACAATGAAAAACTAGTTAAGAGCAGCTTGAGGGCATCCGTACATCGCTGAATGACAAGATCGTCGTCAGGCTGGGACCGGGGAGGTACCCGGGGAGCTGTACCAGCTTGCAGATGGGACGCAGAAGTAGCATCATCGGGGCGAGTGATATGGTTGAATATGGCCACATGGCTGGATGAACCGATATAACCTGGATTGGGATATCGCCCTTTAGGAGCAGGGAATACCACAGGGCTTCTTGGGTCTGGAGAGCGGGCATCATCTAAGCTGAATAAAGAGAGAGACAAGACATTAGCGATAATATGGCAAATTACGTTAGAAGACCATTATCATACGGAAGGGAAGAATGCTCCTGCTCGTTGCCTGTTTTTCTTCTTTTGAACGGAGAATCTCTGTAAATGCAAAGACCTGGCCGATTGCTACTCTTACACCGGGCGCAGACTGGTCGCTGGTGATCACATGCGAGCTTGGACTTTCTGCAGGACTCGCATGCGGCTAATCTGGAGGCCATGATGCATGCTGGAGAGGAACTGATCGGAGTATTGCAGTTTGTAGGCGGCGCGGGGATTCGCTTTATTGTCTTTTCGGCGAGTTCGGCGAGTTCGGAGTGGAGTGGAGTGGGGAAATCCTTAGGAAATTTCTCTGGGTTCGCATGGCTCGCTCGGCCAATGGAAACAGAGTAAATATCACATTAAGAAAGAATTCGGATCACGTAAACGGCAGAATATGATCAAGATGCAAAGGTATCTCTTCTTAAATAGCTACGGGATATGAGCTCGGTCTATAAAACCATGAAGTGATATGTTCTTAGAGCCTGGGCCGTGGCTAGCCCTAATCTCTAACTAGGAGAGCCACGTTGTAACCCTTTCACAACCATCATATCGACGCAGACTCCAAAACATTCTACGCTGCTCCTTTCAGAGCCTCGCGTTTTCTCTGCGCTTGTAGAAGTCCCATCAGTGGCCCTTGGGGTGCGTCCTCCCGCTCCATGAATACCTCAATCATCCGCAATTCCTTGTCATCTTTCACCCTCTCATTCTCGAGAATATTCTTCAGCTCTTCCCAAGTCCTCGCGGAGCCTGTAAAGGTGCCCTTGCGGGCACCAAACATGCTAGGAGCCTCGAGGTATCGCCACGGCGAAACATCATTGTATCCCTGCTTTAGACCGTGAATACACCGTTCGATGGTATACCCATCATTGTTTATAAGAAACACGACAACATTCAGTCTAAGTCGGATGATCGTGGCGAGCTCCTGTGCCGTCATCTGGAAGCTGCCGTCTCCGATGAGAAGGATTGTCCTACCATTTTGGAGGCCATGGTAGCTGGACGAAGCAATCATTTCCTCCTGTGCTAGTGCTGCACCCTGCGCGGCGGGCAGCATATAGCCTATGGAGAGCCATGTAACAGGTGTAAAGAGTCTTGTGTGTTGGGGTAGGGCCATCTCACGAGCTCCGTAGCCTGCGGTGCCAGTCTCACCAAGAACTATATCTCCAGGACGAAGGAAATTGGCAATAAGCCGCCATACTTTTTCTTGTTTGATTGGCTCGTTCAGGGACACATCTGAAAAAGACAGGTTGCAGTCGCGTGTCAAGTCTGGATATTGCTCGTAACGTTGAATGCTTTCCGGATCAAGAAGCTCAACAAGTCGGGAAAGAATATATGCTGGGGAAACGTCACGAACAATCTCGTTGCCGAATTTTATCGCGTTATCGATAAAGGAGATCGAAGTTTCGGCATTAGGTATACTAGAGTAAGCGAAGGTATTGGTGGAGCTGTAATGAGGACCAAAGCATAACACTAGATCAGCCTCTCTGACGAATTTTTGTGTGACTTCATTGTCAAAATCGCCTCGATAGATGCCGTGGAAGTTGGGGAGCGTTTCATCCAGAAGACCCTTGCCGAAACCAGATGACCATGTGGGCCAATGGGTTATCTGGATGAGCTTCTGGATCTCGTCGAGGATTCTCAAGGGTCTGCTTTCCCCGTCCACGAAAATAATAGGCTGTTTGGCGGAACTTATGCGGTTGATGATCTTGGTCAAAACATCATCATGTGCTGCTGAAGGGACGAAATCTGGTAAGACAATTGGAGTAGAAAGCCTTTCCTCGGAAACCTCCTGACCAACCAGGTCGACTGGAAACTCTATATAAACTGGCCGGCTGTGGATGAGACACTGTTTCAGCACCTCGTCAATCTGCTCTGGGCACGTTCGAGGGTCCCGCAAATTGGCCTGAGCCACTGTGAGATGAGAGTGAATTTGTGCAAAGCGTCTATAATCTCCGTCGTTGAAAGTGTGGTGAATCAGTTTCCGACCATCCTGCGACTCGCGGTTGGGGGTACCGACGATGTGGACAACAGGAGCCCGTTCAGCGTAAGCATTCGCGATTCCATTCGCAGCCGAGAGTTCCCCAACGCCAAATGTCGTGACGAGAGCTCCGATCCCTTTGATTCGTGCGTAGCCGTCTGCTGCATAGGCAGCGTTCAGCTCGTTTGCGCTCCCCACCCAACGTAAACCGCTAGGTTCAACGTAATCAAGGAGAGTAAGATTGTAATCGCCGGGAACTCCATGAACAGAGCCAATGCCTAGTTGGCCTAGACGGCGGAAGAGGTACTCTGCGAGTTTGATGGGCATTTTGAGAACACTAGTAAAGGATGGAAGAGTCTCAAATATACTCAATTTTTCTACCTGTCGACTAATTAATTCTTCGTTGTCTTTTACATAGCCGGGATTTGGACATAATCGCACTCGGGAAACCCACTCGGATAACGCTATAGTTTACCCCTCATGTCCGCAAAGCCACAGGGCTAGTTTACTCCGACGCTTTCTCCGATAAAGCACCACGCCTTTTGGGCAAGGATTGCGAGATTCCTGGGACTAGAATCGGTGTAAACGATGAACGAGAGAGAGGAATGAGAATGTCTCGAAAATTTAAAATTAATTGAGTTGTCAAGAAACTTTCCGAAGGGCTGGTGGACGAAGGTCATTGGTAGACTATTAACGGAAATATACAACTGATATTTCCATTTGAGGGATATTATGTGAACAGTTATAAACTACATGATCCTCTCGACTGTGCTGCTTGTTACTCTTTCTTATCTAGAGACTGAATACCGTGAGATAAAACTATGCCGGCCGGAGAAATGAGAACACGAGCGTCGGAGTATTCGGCGTGTTGGCTATCACTAAGCGATATCTAGTCTTGTTAACTATACGAGTTCGCATTTGATTATTTATAAGCAGGTCAGGTACAATGGCCTTATCAATAGTGACAGGCAACTGCCATGTATCCTGGGAGTGCATTTGCAAAAATGGGATCACTCCAGCTTGGTGAGATTGGATTCCTCAGGGCTAATGCTCCTCCTCTCCCTCTTACTATTGCCCCCTTCACTTCGTCTGATGTGTTCAAATCTTCTTACACTCGTACAAGACCGTTATCAAAGCGACTGGTGCATCATTTCAGCACTGAAAGCCGGAGTTTCGCCGGCTCTGCGATGAGAAAAGGAGCCAGTCCAAGTAGCTCGCACAAAATCATTTCACTCGGGACAGGTCGGCCATCATCAGACTTTTATCCCTGGGAATCTCTCGCCTTTCATACACTCTCTCAAGTATCTGTAAAGTTCAATTCTTCTGATGCGCTGGAACGAACCACCCACACGGTATTTAAAGATGGAGAGACATATAACCTCTCAATCGGGCTGAACTATGGTCATGCAAACGGATCAGCCCACTTACTCCGATTTATTACGGAGCATGTCGAACTTGTTCACAATCCCCCCTATTCAGACTGGGCCGTATTTCTCTCCTGTGGCGCTACCGCGGCCCTGGAGGTGGCATTTCGCGTATTTTGTGATCGGGGAGACACTATCCTGACAGAGCACTATACTTATCCATGTACATTGGAGAGTGCTGCCTTGAATGGACTCAAAGTCCAGGGGGTTGAGATGGATAGCGATGGTCTGCGGCCTGATGTGCTGGAAAACATTCTCTCATCGTGGGATACTACTCAATCCCCAAAACCACATGTGTTGTATATGATTCCGACAGGCCAGAATCCGACAGGGCTGAGCCAACCATTGGAAAGGCGAAGGGCTATTTACGATATTGCTGAAAAGCATGATCTCATCATCATTGAGGACGACCCGTACTACTTCCTGCGGATGGGTCCTTTCCACCACGCCAAGGAGAGGAATGGAACCATTGACACTTTACGATCTCATCAAAGATTTCATTCCCTGGCTGCCCCATCATTCCTCTCCCTAGATATATCCGGCCGTGTCGTGCGTCTTGATTCTGCAGCCAAGATCCTTGCTCCTGGCTTACGGGTCGGCTGGGTCACTGCATCCTCCCAAATCATCGCCAAGTTCCAAGCTTATCAGGAGGTGACCTCAGTAGCTGTCAGCGGACCGTCTCAGCTCATGTTGTGGCATCTGCTCGATCAAACCTGGGGCCACAAGGGATTTACCGCATGGCTCGTCAATCTTTCTCAAGAGTATCAATGGCGTCGCAATATTCTTCTCGAAGGCTGCGATCTCCATCTTCCAAAGGAAATCGCACATTGGAACCCGCCGGAATTTGGCATGTTTCTGTGGATCACGCTGGACTGGAAAAAACACCCCCAGCTTGAATTTGTATATGCATCTTTGGGGAATGTTGACGTTGACAAGTTGATACTTGAAATCGAGTCGCGCATTGCAGACAAGTCATTGCAAAATGGCGTACTGGTTACGAAGGGGTCGCTCTTTCCCTTTAACCAGAAACCTAACGGCCAGTTGCATTTTCGATTGACCTTTGCGGCTGCATCAGAGTATGAGCTGAAGGAAGGGGTAAGGTTATTTGCAGAAGCTTTGAGGGAGGAATTTGAGATTCGTTATCCTGTGAATGGAGGATTGACTTGATTCTGGCTTTATTAATTGTATCCTTTTAGATATAGACATAGTTTGCCACAACGATAAAGTTGAATTTTTCAGTTGTTTCAGTCAAGTGTCAAACTCTAGATTCCCACCATAATAACCTAAGCTTTATTATATACATGTATATACATGTGCACTCCACTCTATTAAGCGATGATCTGATCTTTTTGCCACATCATGATCGTTGCAAGGAGCTGCCCGCCTGCGAAACCAGCCAGGATTTTCATCTGTAAGTTATAGCTCGCAGCTTCAACCACGCGGACCATGGCCTGTGTGCTGACGGGCAGCGTCGAGATGGCTTGCGTCGATTTCAACAGGGCCTCCACAGTGCCGGATCCTAAAAATTGGCCAAGATGCGAGCGGAGATAGCTATTGTGGACAGCTGTGACGATGGCCAAACCGATGCAGCCACCCATGGTTCGTATTTGGGCGATCGCTCCCATTGCCACCGCTAACGTAACGCAAATCGCTTGAGTTAGCGTGTTTGATTCTTTTAACGTGCGAATGAATTAGCTTGACTTACCATTGTCTCTTTTCTCTGTAGCGAATGGTGTCATCAATGTTAGTAGAGGCGTGTTGATTCCGACTCCGAAGCCGGCGAGCACCTCGTATCCGTATTGTCGATTTGAAATTCCCTTCTGAGCAGGAACAGTACCCAGGAGGACAAACGCAATAATTTGAATCACCGAGCCGACAACCAAGAGGTAGACCAGGGGGATTTTGAACTTCTTACCAATAGTTGGTGATAGGACCGACCCGACAGGAGAAGCCACAGTGAACGGAATAAATCGGATGGCCGCGTGGAAAGGGGAGAGCTCGTTCACGGTCTCAAAACGCTGTGGGAGTTCGAACATGGTCACAAACCAGATCACTCCGAGACAAAACATGTTCCTAAGAACAGAAGGTTAGCTTGAATGTTTGGGCTGTGGCTCAGAGCGGTAGAGACCACAATGTAGCAACTGGCAAGATTTGACTTACAAGAGCATTGCCAACCAAACTCGATTTTGAAAGAATCGCCACGGAAACACAGGCTCCATACGTCCATTGCGTCGTGTCACTTGCCGCTCCCAAAGAGTAAAGGCGACCCATAACACCCCCGAGATGACGAGAAGAGCTATGGTAAATGAAGATTTCCAAGAGAATTGCTCGTTGGCTTCATCCAGTGCTGTCACTAGCAGTAAGGTCGCAGCCAGAAGCAACGTGGCCCCGATCGTGTCAACTCTGCGGAAAGTTTCCCGGGCGGAGGTCCAAAAACCAGGTTTGTTGTTTGCCCGAGTGTTGTTGTGATAAGGGAACCCATTGGGCAAGACGAAAATCAAAGCCAACGTAGCGATCGCGCCGGCTGGCACACTTTCCACGTTATTCAGCTGCAAGAACACTAAAGGACGCGAGAAATATAAGAACAAAGATCAAGGCTTACTTGAGTAAAAAGACCCATCTCCAGGTGGAATGTTGAGTAATCGCACCGCCCCAGATTGGTCCCAGGAGAAGCGAAAATACAAACACCAGCGCGACGAAGCTTGTGTATTTCGCATAATCTTCACGCGGGACCATTTCCGTGATAATTATGATGCAGATAGCGTAGTTTCCTGCGCCGCTAAGGCCCTGAAACGCACGAAAAATGATCCTGAGGGGAAACACCCAACGTCAGACAGTGCAACGCATTTGCAACAGATGAGTTCAACTCACAACTGGTTCATTGTTTGTGCCGCACCACAAGCAGCCGAAAAGACTACAAATAACCCGATAGACACTAGAAGACATGACTTGCGACCAAAGATATCACTGAACTTGGCAGATAGAACGAGCAGTCCTGCGATTAGCAAAGTGTCAGCTCTTACAAATCAACATTTCGATATTAATCAAGGACTGAAGCGTGACGGCATACCAGTATATCCGAGCAAATATGCCGTGCTAATCCAGTAGATCTTGTTGAGTGAGCCAAGGTCGTTGGCAATACTAATCAGGGATGTCGTAACAATGGGAATCTCGACGTTTGTCAAGAAGAGACACAAATAAATACTTCCAATCCAGTTAGAAGTGCACTTGCAGACAGGGATTTGGTGACTCTGGCAGGAGGCACTCACGTAACAGCAGTAATGTGTAGTCGCGCTCCTTGCAAATATTGCGTAGGTTCCTTGGAACCAGCTTCTTCCACACTGTGAATCTCTGCGACTGCTTTATTGGTAACTTGTGGTTCAGCCAGAAGCTCCAGTTCGGATCCTTTCATGGTGGCCATGTCGGCAATGATGGCAGCATGCGGACTGGATGCTGACAACAAGAAAAGGAAAGAAAGGGAAAAATTATCTGCATTGCCCAACAACAACCAGAAAACAGACTAGACTGAAATTGTCTTTTATAAGGAAATGTAATTGCAGAGAAGGGGCTTGTTTGTCAAATTGATCGACTGCTACGGACTTTGATTTTTGATTTTCATCTTTTAGGGCTACCTCCGCATCCACTTCAGCCATAACAGTACCCACCTTACTATCCTGTATTCGGGCCCCAAGATGCGCTCTAGTCCATAGGCCATACTCTATAAGGAGAATATAATTTGCGAGGAAATCAAATCTAAATATAGGTACACAATCATACAATCATATACGTAGGTACCGCTTCCCAACTAGGCAATGTTGGAGTCACTAAATACAGACCTTACTCCGTAGCACGTGCTGAGTTTGTGGTCTTTACCCCAGATGCGCAACTTTAATTCAGATAAGCTAGACTAACTATGTAAGTGTCAAATGAACTTGCCGAAAGAATGATAGTAAATCTGTGACAGCATGAAAAAAGCACTAATTCGACCTCCAATCAGGGCTTCTTTTTGGTATGGTGGTCTAGTGATTTTTTGGTGTTTTTCAATCTTTCAATCTGGAGATTGCTTGTAGTTGTGTGTATCAAGATGTATGTGATCTAGCCATCACTGGTACTTTTAGAGGGCAGTAAGCTTACTTGTGGCTCACGGCGGGTTCCAACATGAACGGGATCTCTAGAGCCAATGAGAACGAGACAAGTGACCAACATGCTTAATTATTATTAGATGCTTTAGTTGGAACATTGTAGTATTGTAAGAGCCCGACAACACAGCGCTACTATACCGAAATTGGCGTTGCGTCGCGCAAGAGGTTGAGACCCAGTAAGCGTCGATCATGACTAGATTAATAGCAGCCGAAATAATCGGAAGTAAAAAAGCGAACAAAGAGAGGAGTAAGATCTAATGGTGAAGAGACAAGAAACAAATTCATTGGTGCCTTCCTGAAGCTCGCACTTCTCATCATGGCTCTTTCGCCAGGATCACAACCCTGCTGCCATAATTCGATCGGAAAGAGTACTGCAAGCCAACATTCATCAATGCAGACCCGGAAAATGACCCCTGCCCCTCAATTCGGTATATGGCCTGTGGGTCTAAACCACGCAACTTCACCTGTGGCATGAGATGATTCACATTCGCAGTGAGTTGAAAGTAGAACAGTACCACTTGAGACGCATCTTCTGAAATAAATTGCACCGCCGGCCAATTCGACTCGTGGGGCAAAGCAAGGCGCCACATATCCCCGTTGACCACAGTGTCGTTAACCTTCTCGGCTAAGGCAATAATCTCAGGAAGGGCAGCCTTTTCTTCTGGTGTCAATTGTTTGGGGTCGAGCTCAAGGCCAAAGGACCCGCCCATCATGGCAACATGCGCGCGGAAGCTCAGTGGTGTTGTACGATCAGTTTGATGGTTAGGCACTGCTGATATATGGCAGCCCATGGCACTGGCAGGATATGCCAGGGACGTGCCAAGTTGAATGGAAATGCGGTTAATGGCATCTGTATTATCAGAGGTCCAGATCTGAGGGAAATAGTGCAGGATGCCAGGGTCGAATCGGCCGCCGCCAGCCGCACACCCTTCGAAGAGGATGTCTGGGAAGCGCTTTGTCATTGTATCAAGCACTCGGTACGCCCCAAGCATATACGCGTGAGCAGTGCTTGGTGCAGGTATTTCCGTCATGGACCTATTATGGTCCCATTTCACATAGGAGATCTTCGTGCCAGTCAAGATACTTGAAATCGACTCAATAATATAATCTTGCACCTCTGGAATGGAAAGATTCAGAATGAGCTGGTTCCTGATTTCAGTGCGTGGATAAGGCCCGGCGGACAGTGCCCAGTCAGGGTGTTCCCTGTAGAGGGTTGATTTGGGGTTTACCATTTCAGGCTCAACCCAGATACCAAATTGGAGATTTTCAGAACTTGTTGTCTTCAGAGCGGTGATGTCGTCAACAAGTGAGCCCAGACCCTTGGGGAATCGCTCTGGATTGGGAACCCAGTCTCCGAGACCAGCTGTATCCGAAATACGTGGGTAGTCCTTTCCAAACCACCCATCGTCCATCACAAATAGTTTCACGCCCAGGGCAGCTGATTCTTGGGCCATCTCGTATATGTTGCTTGCATTGATGTCAAAATAAAGTCCTTCCCAGCTGTTTAGCAGCACAGGGCGTGTTTTGGTGACAAATTTGCTCTTCATCAGATTTTTGCGGTACAGGCGGTGGAGTGCACGAGACATGCCTCCCAGGCCTTCCTTGGAGTAAACAGAAACACATTCTGGAGATGTGAAGCTTTCGCCAGGAGCTAGCGGCCATGACAGCTGTCTCGGGTTCAAACCAAGCATCACGCGCGTCAAGCCCTGAGGGGACTTCTCCACACTAACAGAGCTAGAGCCGGAATAAACAAGAGAGAAACCCCAAGCCTCACCGACAGACTCCGTAGTAAAAGGAGACGTCAGCGCAAGGAATGGATTGTGAAGGTGAGATGAGAAGCCAGTGCTGCTTTCAAAGCTATTTAAATATGTCAGTCAGCTCAGCCTTACCTTCTTTAAGCAGACCAAACAATTTCTTACTTACCTTTGTACCCCGCTTTCAACCTTTCTCCTCTGAATTGTAGCTTCCCTCATATGGTCTCCCCAAAGGCTAACCATGTCGAAATCCTGAAAGGGAAAGTCCACGCTCAAGCTAGCTAGCTTCTCGATGATTATTTTCCCATCCCCTTTGTTGGTGACCTTGGCACTGCGCACGATAGCGTCGTGTTCGGGGAAGATAGAGTACGACAAGTCAGCTTCTACCTTGCTGTGTTCATCATACAGGTGCACCACAAGAGTTGTGGCATCTTTTTCGGTGCCGAATGTCGCTGGTAAGCCCGGCAGGTCTGGTTTACCCTTGACGATCGTGTAGGACTGATACCGGAGTGCTGACACAGTGTACCCTGCTGACTGACGAATATGGATCGCGGGCACACGAAAGTCCCCCCGACCCTGGTCAGGGAACTCGCGACGCACACGATCTAGCATATTTGTTGAGCTGCGGTCCGGCAGCGGCTCTGGGTCGGTGGGAATTGGCCCGGTGATGCCACTGCCATAATGAGTGGTCCTCAGGTCTCTAGACGAGGTATCTACATGAAACCGGTACGAGACATTTTTGCCATTGAGTGTGAAGGTTTCGCCATCAACGACGACGCCTGTAGATCAATAACAACTGTCAGAGTACTGATAGCATTTGGGGGGATTTCAATCACCTACCGCTTGTACTTGGGCTGACGAGATCCATGATAAATGCCTATTGCAAACTATATACAAGGATATCCTGGGAACCAAGTTGTTGAGAAGTTGTAGAAAGTTACTTGGGTACTCTGGCCAGCAATTTAAGGAATTGAAACGTCGACTTGCCATGCAATGCGGTGGAATTAAATATATTAAACTCCATCAACAGGTGCCTTTTGCCGGTGCGGCTTTGGCAATTTCCGATTGGACGGACTTCAGGAACCACAAGTGCTCGAAGGTTTGGCGGCGGCTTTGGGGTTTTGTAATTTGTTGGGCGGCGTGAAACAAATCGTCTTTGCTCTGTTTACCTTGTGGCCAGAATACGTGGTTCTCACCTATCGGCGAGCCGGTCAATTGGTTATGCGCGCTCTCTGCGAAATGTGTGAGTAACAAAATCACTCAAGAGCAATTCGGTGTTCACAGCGAACCCCACCTCATACGAATTCGGCCGTTTGTTGACCATCTCACATGCACAGTGTAGGACTACGTGTAAGCCTGTGGCTGTCCGCGAGGCCTAGTCCGCTGGGCCTGGGCATTAGTCAATTCAGCTGCGAATCGGCTGTATGTACGAGTCACATAATCTCACAATCATGGCCTACTATGCGACGTTGTTGGAATTTGGACTTGGAGCATTTAAACTAAGGCCCGCGAACTAGGATAGTTTTTAGCCTAAAATTGGGCCTTTTGTGAGGGGTCGATATATTAGCATGGAAGATATATGACAGCGGCCGGCCTGCTCATATGTGAGCTCATACACGATATCGTACAAAATCCTACCTTCACTACCGTTCTGGATATGAATAAAAGCGAAATAGATCGGAAACCCTTCAATTGCTGCTTCCTCTATTGCCCTAGCTTGGCATTAGTGCCAGCAAACAACGGTGGGGTAGACAAAACACTCTCGTCAATCTCGGACCGAAGCTGACCTCTAAGCGCCACCAAAACTTTTCAATGTCTTCTACGTCGCAAAGTCTCACTGATGAGGAATGTAGATGGGTGATCGAGCGCGCTGGCCGGCTCTCCGGTCTTACGGATAGGACAAACCAAGCTAAGGACAGAAGACGCCAGAAAGCTTGCCGGCGGGCTTGTCTACCATTCGGGCTATTTACGCCGCGATTTACGCCGATAGAAAGCACGTGCGCGAATGGTTTCATTTGCCGATCATGCAGAGGTTAGATGGCTGCTAATACCATTAAGCTATGTGTTAGCAGATCTGTCACTGCCGCAAGGACCTATGATTCTCCGAAAATTCTCCTGGGATTCCTCCGACAATTCTCCTGGCCATGCACGGGCGGCCCCCGTGGGGATGTTTTTGCGGGGGATGTGATGCCTGAGCTGCGTTGAAAGCGGAATTGGAAAAGCCACAGGGAGCGGCTTTGATTCGATGTGATTCGTGGACTGGGAAATGAACATATTCATTCGACGCCTTTGTAAGGGAGCCTTTGCTTCCTTGAGCCAAGGGCCCTTCTTTCTGCATCGACAGCTTCAAAATTGGGCCAAACACGGCTCTGTGGCTGACGCAAGCATTCCGCGTCCCGATGAGCATGGCTTTTCCGGAATGTATAAATATCAACAGTTAGACACCATGAATATGATATCCCATCTAGAAGACTTGCTTCATTGCCTTCAGCTGCACTTCCTCCTCTAGAAATTTTCCACTGATCAATTTGCTGAACCGACTTATCATGTCTGAAAAACCTGACCTCGCACATATCGAGGGGGCTCCTGGCGGTGATGCAGCTCTGGTGAAGATGGGCAGTGAGGAAGTTTGGTCAAAGGACGCTCTCGTAGCTACAGCAGAGGACATCGAGCACGAGGAGAAGACCATGACTGTCAGAGAGGCAATCCGAAACTATAAAAAGGCTATATGCTGGAGCTTGGCGATTTCTACATGTGTGATTATGGAAGGATATGATACAAATCTCATGGGGAACTTCTATGCCTATCGTGAGTTTGGTCTTTCGAGCTCGAGACCGTGCAATCGGCAAGTCTGACGAATGGCGAAGCATCTTTCCAGAGGAAATACGGCGACCCGGTTGCGATTACTTCGCAAACAACCAGCGGTTACTCCATCCCAGCCCGCTGGCAAACAGGCCTGGGACAAGGTGGAAGTAAGCAAGTTCTATAATCTTAACTGGAAGCACACGCTAACAGGAAGTGCACCAAAGGTGTCGGTTCTATCTGCGGCACTCTCCTGAACGGTTGGCTTGTTGCGGCCTACGGCCCCCGGAAAACAGTGCTATGCACCCTTTTAGTCATGACTTGCTTCTTGTTCATCCTCTTCTTTGCACAAAACAAGACGACGCTGTTGATTGGCGAAATATTACTTGGTTTTGAATGGGGAATTGTAAGTGAAGAGGATCTAATTTCTCTGTTTACTCTGTTGATATCATGAGTTGTTGACTTGGCTCGGGCCTAGTTTGCGACGACTGCACCAGCATACGCATCCGAAGTTCTTCCTCTCCAACTCCGGATCTATTTCACCTCCTACACAAACATGTGCTTCATTATGGGACAGTTGATTTCGGCCGGCGTGCTCAAGGGACTTGTCTCTCGAACCGATGAATGGGGCTACCGTATTCCCTTTGCCATTCAGTGGATTTGGCCTGTCATTCTTGTGCCTCTCATCTGGTTTGCACCGGAATCGCCGTGGCACTTGGTGCGACAGGACAGGCTCCGCGAGGCGGAACAAGCTCTCCGACGTCTCCAGAGCCCCAAGATTGATTGCAAAAGGACCCTGGCACAGATTGTCTACACCAACAACCTTGAAAAACGATTCTCCATTGGAACTTCATATTATGATTGTTTCCGAGGGTTGGAAGTCCGACGTACGGAAATTGCAATGGTTGTTTTTGGCGGGCAACTTGTGTGTGGTCTGTGTTTCGCCTACGCTAGCACCTATTTCTTCCAGCAAGTTGGACTCGACACCTCGGCCACCTATTCCCTCGGTCTGGGAGCCAATGCCTTGGCTTTAGTTGCCTGCTTTGGTTGTTGGTTCTTTGTAATGCCGTAAGTGAACCTGCTGCGTGGTATGGTTCTGGATGGAGCTAAACTACTATAGATACGTTGGTCGCCGAACTGCATATGTGTCCGGCATGGCAGCAATGGCTATTCAGCTCTGTCTTATCGGCATCTTGAATGTTTGGACCGACACTAACAAAGCCGTTCCTTGGGTCCAGGCAGTCTTGACTCTGACCTGGACAGTTACCTTTCAGCTCACTGCTGGACAACTCGGTGAGTGCTTTAGAATTCAGGCGTTGAATTACGAACTAAACTGACATACGGTTGGAAATAGGATGGGCGCTCCCCGCCGAAGTTGGCTCGACTCGTTTAAGACAAAAGACTGTCTGCCTTGCCCGAAACCTTTACAACGTGGCCGGTGTGGTTGGCGGTACTCTTGAGAATTACTTTATGAATCCCGAGGCTTGGAATTTGAAAGGCTACACTGGGTATACATTCCTACTTTAACTGAACCATCCATTGCTGGGACTTCTCCACTGACATCGAAAATAGATTCGTCTGGGGCGGCTGCGCCTGGGTCATTTTCGTTTGGGCCTATTTCCGTCTCCCCGAGACCAAAGGGCGGACTTTTGATGAACTTGATACTCTCTTTGCTAAGCAAGTTCCTGCCCGGAAGTTTGCTACTACTGATGTAGACGCCTTCAATCAGGAAGCCACGCAGGAACTTGCTGAGAAGTATGCTCGTCACTAAACGTTGTATACAATTAAATCAAACATTCTGCTCAATAGCGACACATGAAAACGATATGTCGCGTCGTACATATTACGGTATAGCCAGTTATCTTTTTCATAGTCAGAATCTTTGGTAATTTTGCCGGTTATTTGAATTAGCTACGATATGAAATGAATGTACTGATGGTTGGGGTACTATTGGCTAGTACAACAGAACCGAAATGAAATATGAAGTTGTTCAACCTTTGGCTAAATTGTTATGAATTACTAAGTACAGTTGTTTGATCCACGTAAAAAATTATGCTACGAATTTAAGAAATCACAGTTGCTAGGTAAGCAGTTTAAAACCAGTCGGTGCTTGAAACATATGGCTACCTTTATTTCGACTCTATGGCCGAACTTATAGGTCTCTTACTCTCGAACTGATAAAAGTTCTTTGACATTACTGATATATTTTCGCGTGCCATTCT
This sequence comes from Eurotiales sp. R13A2, assembly GCA_023625935.1. Taxonomy (NCBI): domain Eukaryota; kingdom Fungi; phylum Ascomycota; class Eurotiomycetes; order Eurotiales; species Eurotiales sp. R13A2. The sequence continues at coordinate 538,316 of JAMAFV010000003.1, forward strand.
GTTATAAATTGCTCTCTTAAAATTTGGATGCTTTTTTCTCTCCATTGAGATCCGATACAATTGAACGATCAAGCTTGGACAGACTATTAAATCTAAACAACGACGATGCTTACGTAGAGGTAGAGCAACAAAAGAATACTAGCCTAGACATATAGAGGAGTATAATCTATAAATGGCTGCTAGTAATTTAAAGTCTATCTCTCGGAACTTACTATCAAATAACCATCCTCATCTTCAACTTGTCTCCCAGAACAATCTCATCTTTTCGAGCAAACAACTCTGGCATATCCCAGTTCATGCTGATATACCGGCCATTGAGCCACTGCTGTTGCTCCTGAGTCAACCACACCACAGTATCAGCAGCCAATTCCGGCGTGTCTGTAAACATCGCCTGCATGAAATCTGGCATGTTGGCCGACAGCTCCGTTGGCACGGCGCCGGGATGAATACCGTACGCCACGACGCCTCTGTCCTCATACTCTAATAGAATGTGTTCGGTGAAAGGTAGCAAAGCAAGCTTCGCAGTGTCGTAGGCTGAGCCACCTGAGAGGAATATGTGGGCCCCAATAGAGCTGACATTGATGATGGTTTTCACGGTGCTCTGCAGAATCAACGGCAGGAATGCGCGGGTCACCATGTATGTGCCTTTCACGCTAACTTCCCATGTTTTCCACCACTCTATGGGGTCGGACTCGATTATTGTGGCAGATTTAGGCAGATACCCTGCGTTGTTCACGAGAATGTCGACCTTCCCGAAAGCTTGTTGCACCTCGGCGGCAGCAGCTGTGACTCCACTCTGATCCGTCACATCGAGGTTTAGTTTCAGCACATGGGGTGATGTCCCGGTTGTCTTTGCTGCTGCGAAGATCTCCGTTTCGACCTTATCGAGACTGCTCCTTGCAGCAATAATAATAGCATCTGCGCCGGCTTTGGCGAATGCAATTGCTGTTGCCCGCCCGATCCCCCTTGATGCCCCGGTTACAAAGACGACGTGCCCTCCATGAGCGGCATTGGCGATGGCAGGATAGGTGTCATGATGAGTGGTTGAGGTGAAGGCTATTGCTTCAGGTGCGGGGGCCGACGGGGGCATTTTTCTTTGGGATTCGAATTCTACAGAATTTCTGTCAGCACTCTGAATAGAAAACACCACGAGTTCCGTTACACTAAGTGACAGAAGTGATGGGAAAAGAGAGTCAAACAAGAATATGCTCATGGAAATATATACCTTTAAAATGTGCCTACGTACCTGGCTAGGCAGCGGAGAGGAGTACGCTCTCCCCGGCACCGAGAGTAGCCGTTTTCCCCCACCGCTGGCGGCTGGGCAGCACGACGCTATTCGGAATGCATCACAAAAGACCAGAATAGGGCGGGTCTTTCTCAAAACGTGTGTGCATCGTGTAGTAGATCAAGAATATGACAGGCAATTTTTGATTCATCGCGTTATCCGGTGCCGAGATTGCCTGTGTAGACGAGACTTCATATTGGCAGGCTTGATATCCATATCCTGCATCCCATGTGTAGCGACGCTTCGGCGGGGAAGCTCGCAGTTTGCGTCACAATAACTGGCGGAGAAGAGGATAAACGGAGGCAGTCAAGTATTCGGCATCCAATTATACGCTCTATAATGGGGAGGCTCAAGGCATGTGTGAGTAGCACTTGCACGACCACAAACGAGAAGCCTCAGATGACCCATAGCGAGCCCGCAAAACAAGCAGACCATCACTTAAAGCGGCATTCCACCAGACTAAGCGGTCAAATTCGACGTCGGGGTCCAAGAATAGGAAACTGCATTGGTATTTGTCTCTGGAATAGATTTAAAATGTTGAAAAAAAAAGTCGCGATGGTATTTGTCATTAGAAACAATAGCAACCCACGTAATTAAGCAACTATCCTTGCTAGGGTTCGATTGGAGTATAAATAGGTTCGTGAGAGTTTGGCCAAGGTTAAAGAGCGGGAAGTAAGCTCAGGCATCGGTCTTTGCTGTGTGGGTCACACGAGCATCTCTCGGGATGTCTCCAGGGCTGATAGGGTAGCTTAAGCGTTCAACAGCCCTTCGTTCGTACCTTGTCGTACTGCGAGCAAGCAAGCGGAAACATAGTATCACTACCACAACCTCAACCTATATAGCAGACGAAATACGCAGTCATGCGTGTATATACCGTCTAAGTGAACATGTGCTCTCGCCGACGCTCTGCCCCGGCTATTACAGGTTTTACGTTTTACTCATACCAACAGTCAGCTCATCGCCTCGTAATCAGTTGCCAGAAGTTGCCATCGCACGTTGTTGCACTGTGGAAGATCCAAAAGGACTATTTTCATCGCGCTAACCCGCATTGGGTAAGGCCCGGGCGACAAATCGATTCTCTGTGCTGATTGGCTGATACTACTCACAGAGAGCACGCTCTCATTGGTCTGCTCGCTTTATGACATCATATCTTCGTAAGCTAATCCCATTATGGAAGGCGCTTGCCGGATCAGGCAAGGCGCATCAGCGCGTTTTCATGCCCTAATTTGAATCTGTTCTCTTTTGTCTCTGTTCCTTTTTTCAGCATCGTAACGTTGTCGTTTTCCCCCCTTCCATTCCAGTTCCCAGCCTGCTTCTGCATTGGACATTGGCCACACACGTCTTGGCGCCCCGTCTCGCGTGTAGCTTATCCATGTACCTTGTGGCTCGGTTCTGTCTTGATTGGATCTTGACGGGTCCAGCCCTCGCAAATGCTGCGTGGGTGAAACAACAAGTGGGAAGGAATGTAGAATCTGTGGCTTGACTTGGCCGCAGCGGTAGCCTGACAGGAGCAGGGCAGTCTCTCTGGCAGAGCGTGGATTAATAATAGATAAATAGATAAATACCACCTGAATCCCACCCAGTCTTCTGAACCTGCGTATTTTTACCTCTCTTCCTCTTTTATTCCCCTTGGAGACTTTTTACGTTGGCTATACTACTACTGGTGCTAGTATATACACTCTTTTACGGAAAACCACAATCGTTAGACGCAGACACCTTTTTTTCCTATACCTACAAGGCAACTCGCCATCGTTCCTATTCGTCATTGCCCTTTCGTTCATCACACGATATCCTCAACAAGGCAATCATACTACTTCTCTTACTCCAGTATCCTTCATAGACTCATCAAACCTCCTACTCGCGGTTCCTTCACCTCAAAGTAACGGATCATCTAAAAGCAGCACCACTCATCGCCAACTTCCGTCAGCTACTTGCTCAAAGCAACAGGACGCTTCCACCGTTTCCCTCGTGGACTTTCATAAATCAATCCAGAAGGCTATCTAATCAAACCAAAACGCTATCTTACCAAGCGCGAACATAAAATTATACACAAAGCATACGACTTCCTTTGAAGCATAAGACTCAGAAAGAAGAAACAAGAAACAAGAGATACGGACGCAACATCTCTCAGCCACTCCGACGCTAATCAAAAGTCAACCAGATATCAACAGCAAAGATGTCTGACAATGTGGGCGGTCTCAGCGTTGGCATGATCAATTTGATCGTGATCCTAGTTATTCTCGGAGCTGGGTTTCTTGTCTCCATGGGCTGGGGCTTTGCTCGTCTCTTCAATGGTGATGGAATGAACTTCCCTGGACCGGGTGAACCAGGCCATGACCAGTTACAATATATGCGGCAAGTACGCTACCGAACCAGGCTAGGCATGTTCGTTGCCGGCCGAGACGCCGTGAAGGGGCATAGGGACTCTAGAGCAACAGAAGAGGGCTCCACAGCCTATGCATGATGTCCATATCTTCCATCAGGTTACCTCTTGAGAAGAGATGGTGATGACTTCTTCCACTTTGAATACGCCAGCGAATATGACTTGTCCGATCATGCTGCCCGGATTAGGACATGGAGTTTGGGAGTTTATGTAACGGACAAATGGGATAGTTAAGCCGATGCATTGGTCGAGTTCATCGAAGTGGCGAAATGGCATGCGCCTATGTATTTAGATGGATCGAAATTTATCTGTACTTGCCACTCGAGCATTTCTCATTCAATATAGACTTAGGTGCATATACTTGAATATATGCAGCCGCTCGGGGTCACTCTTCTCAAATCCTTATCGCTATTAGATGACATGCGATAAATCATGCAATCCCTGCCCCATGCTGAGCAAAGGCAGAGTGGTTAGACCCTCGATATCAACAATACAGAGCTAACACTACAGCTGGGAAAATTAAAATCCCAAAGTAGTGATATTGGGTAATTCGTCTTCAGTCATGACAAGCTTTTTCTACATATTGATATCAAAGAGTATAGCTTTTTATTGCTATAACTTCATGCAGGCATCAAGCTGATGATGCCTCATCCCATGTCATCATTCACAAGATCCCGATTCTCGCTCATCTCTAAATCATGCTGAATTGAGTCGACCCTGGGGCTTTGTATCATTCTTGCCCGAGAAGGATCACTAGATGAAGGGTTCCGTGGATCTGCGTCGCTCCGCTGAAAGAATCGAGCGAAGAATTGTGGTGCATGATGTCGGAAGAACTGGCGGAGGTATGGAAGACAACCACATAAGATGATAAAATTGGCCTCGATGATGCTATTTTTTACCGCTGTATTTAACGATAATTTCCATGGCATTTCTCGCATGAAGATTAGAGGGAACGATTAAAACTTACCCGAGTAAAAAAACGAGGGCCAGTTCGTATGAAAAGTCTTTTGAAGTTATCAGTGGCCAGAGACTTGCCAGCCGCACTATACTCGTGATAATGGTTCTTGGGAGAATTCAAGTCAGCAAAAGTGGCACTCGAGTAATTATTATACAACAACTTGGTAATAAGCTAGTATCTTGTGGGTAGAAGGGGTGTCATTTCTTACAGGCCGCCAATGCCAAATACCATGATTGCGCCCAATTTCTCAGCAAAACGCATACGGAGGTTCCATAAAATTCGGATAGGGATTATTATCAATATTATATCGCTCACAGTATTTGTAGCTGCTGTTGAAAGGTATAATGCCGGCTGATTGATGCAATAACCTCCTTGAATGGGACTCCAGACTTTTGCGATAGGATGGCAGGCAAAAATAAGCGCGATCGTTAGAGCTATAGTATACCCAAAAATCACAAATCCGATAAGATAGATTGCGTATACCCATGCCCTGAATGAACTGAGTAGTCTGTAGTACATCATAAGCAAGGCGAGCTTTGTGAATGCGAGACAAGGAACGTAAATAATTGCGGCAGCTAGGACGACCTACAGCAGGCATAATCAATTCCTTCTGACGCTTTTCATTTACTAGGAAAAAAAAAATGAAAAATAAAAAGGCGAATTGGATAGTTTCTGTACCTTTTGTAGGGTCGCAATAGTTGACATGGATAATTCTGCGTAATGAATCCCAACTCCAGCATGGCTAAATGAATCTGACAGAGCCTCAATAGTCTGGTTTGTTTTGACGAGCAAAGTGTACTCACAAAGGAATACTGCTTGAATACCAATAGAGAGTATCTTTTTTGAAATCCAGGCTAATAAGTCAATTGATCCATTAGATTTGTTAAATAGGATGATTTACCCAGGCGAAAATAATAAAGACTGCTCATGAATTTTACGTTAGTTAACCATCGGAAATAGTAGCATTTCAATCAATGAAGCTATCTTACCATCATCCCACCAGAACATCTTCATTATAAAGGTCTTTGTATAGATTCTCATGATGAGGCTACTGGTGCTGAATGCCGATCCGACCCCGACCAGAACAGAATTAGCTGTTCGTAACCATGCCATGGAACTCCCCGAGTATGAAGACGGCCCAACTTGTATGAAATTAGACTGCATATCTGACACCATTATGGATCGGATGTTTGGTTGGATTTTAAGCTCCGCAATGTTGAAATGTGTGTGTGGCCGAATTTAACCGCGATGGCGAAAACATGAATCATCGACTACTTATTTCGGGGTCTGACCACAGACTCCCATGATGGATCTCTCTCCATGCCGATAATTTCAACCTTTTCGATTTAGATATCACAGTAACTGTTGAATTTCTATTTAAAATTACTACCATTAATTGTCTATATTTTCCTATTTCAAATATTAGAGGAAAAGCACCTTACGTAATGTTTAGACAATTAAGACAGCTGTTTACTAACATTTCAAAAAATTATTTGCCATAAACATGTTTGCAGTGCTTCCTTACTTTATCTTCTAAAGGCTAAATCATTGAATTCATTCCTTTATCACAGGACATACCTATTTGAACTTTAACTTTTGATTGCCCAGAATATGAATTCTAGATTATGAAGCGAAAGCTTCTATAAAAACAAAAACAAAAACAAAAACAAAAGAAAAAAGACCTTCTGCGCTCCAAATTTTGCTATGATTCATGATTTTAACACCTGATGAGGAGCCTAATGAAGGGTCTTTCAAAATTAAGAGCCGTCTTCTTTGACAGCTTCGGGATATCCGGCGATAGGGCTACTGATGGCGGAGCAGGTTTGGAATAGCTTCAAGCAATCCCGAAGTGAGAAGTTCGTATGTACCGCACCACGTGGCTGGATTGACAACTCGGACTGCCATATAAGCCAATGCCATTAGATTGCCATGAATGAAAAAAGATGAAGCCATCCTATGTCGACCTCATTATAGTCTCAAATTCATGGCTCAGTAATATGCTAAGCTGTTCCTGTACAATCCCCTCAGCTCCTGCCAAGAAACGTCTTCCTCAGGGACCGGATCGCCGCTGTTTCCATCCTTTCTCCTTTACAAATCCAATAAAATTACTTGATCGAACCTTCAAGAACACCGGAAAACCCATTCCATGGTGAATGAATCCATCATTATCTGTTGTAATTGCAGTAAGTCAATGTACGGTACGGAGAGATCAAGCTTCTTGCAGACAAGTCTACTCCAATGCAGAAATGTTTCACACAGTATACTCACTTGTTTTCAAAGATTCGAAGAATTGGAAATTAAGAAGATTGGTCGGCCCGCAATTCCCTCCGAGTGATCCATTAGAAATAGATACCTTCGTGGAAGAGAACCGCTTCTCAGCTGCCTTCATATAATCGTGCGACCTAGATGCCAGGCAGACGTTTTCTTCATCATTAAAAACTCCAATTTACAACACTGGTCTTGAATTTCAACATTCTATACCAGCATTGTGTCTGGAAAAGTAGGTAGTATTATTATTCTATTTGTCCTTCAACGTAAACTAAGAGGAGATACAGCAGATTAAGCACTAAAAGCCAGGTATCTGACGACACGAAAAGAAAGTTCCTATTATATTAATCACTTTTTGCCCGGAAGCTCAACGTCATGGTTGTCGATGATTTGGTACAATCCTCAAAATCGATTGGGAATAACAAATTTCCATCCAAGATCTTTCCGACATGTGTTTTGCCGATTTCCTGGCCGTCTTTTCTCATTTGAGATATGAGTATCCTTAGACATTTGAGCGGACTTTTCGTGAATTTTCTCGTTGATGGCTTGTTCATCGCCATGATGAAGCCGTCTGCACCAACGACGTAGCCATCGGGGGTCGCTGAGGATAAAACGCCGAGGAAGTCACACAATTGACGATATTCGTCATACGATGACATATACAATTGACCTGCAAATAGGTTCAGCTGTATCTTGAGGACTGTGGGTACGTGAAATGCCGTCACAGTCTTTGAAACAGAATAAAGATTCAGGTCGTCCAGAGAAAGAAGGCTTCGATTCTGCCGTGGTGCGTAGATGTGCATCATGACCACTTCGGACATTTGAACCTCAGAATGCAGTTTGTTTGCCTCGAAAGGGCTAACAATCAGCATATGTTTTACAACCAAGGAACTGGGATCATGACTGGTCAGGATCCACTCGACCGGGCGTTGGTAATCATCCATGCGTGAACGGTCCTTGGATCTCAACACGGTATCAGCGAAGTCGCTGGTAACAAGGAGTCCAGGAGGAAATTCGGAAAGATCCAGATGGTCGGCGGCCGATGTATGCCGAAGAACCTCAAACGCAGGTCGGAAGGCTGCAGTTGCCGCCAGAACCCCGGTAGATACAAACGAGATAACATGCTTATCAAGGTGATGATCTCTAGGTCTTGCTGGCAATGGCCTTTGAATCTCCCGCTCTCTCTCGATCTCCGGTGAGAGTTCCCGCTCCTGTTCCTCTTGGAGTTGTGCCGTGGTAGTATTCAGATCACTGAATAGACGGCACCTTTGTCGAATAAGTTGTAAGTTCCCTTTTTGTTGAGATACATTTTCAGTCTTGGAGTCGGATGACCGGCGCGGCCTGTATCGTTGTTCAAGGGTTTGAGACTCTTCTTCGAGAAAAGCTTTTGCCCGTTCGGATGGTATCTCTCTTTGATCATGATACATATTCCATAGCGCATGCTGGCGCTCAAATCGCTCTCCCTGAACTGCCCAGAGGGGTACGCTGCGATATATGTCACCCCATGTTTCTGTAAGGGCCCAGCGTATTACGTCTGCTACACTAATGGATCCAGTCGATGTTCCAGGCAAAGAGGAGATCTTGGTCCTAATTTCTTCTGAAATACAGAAAACGACGGATTGTCCCTTACCCAACTTCCGCATTCTCATGCATGCTTTTGATATGATCAGTAGGTGTTACGTGGATGAGGATAAACGTTTTGCTTACCCTGTACTAACTTGTCTTTTGTCATACCAGCCCCCAGAGTTACTGCTGCCCGATAGTATGGCGGCAACCGCAGATCAATACCCCTCGTGTGGGCTTCATCCAAAAATACATAGCATGCGTCAAGCTGCTTTGCGAATGGTGAGATCTGTAGTTGTTCGATGGTTCCAGCGCGATCCACTACGCAGATAACGTCGAAGTCATTGACAAAGACGACGGCCTGCTTTTTCTTATCGTCCGACGTCATGCTTAGCCAGGCCTGCGCAACCTCCAGGTTGGTGAGTTCTAATATCTGGGCGCCCACATCGAGAATAACTTGAGTTGGCGGGTCGAGAGTCATGACCATGTCTAGCAGCACTTGGGCGTCCGATCCAGACTTGTTGGCTTGCGTTGGGGTAAATGCAACCGAATTCTCAGGTTGTAGGAGGTACTCCAGGACCAACGCGTTCGTGTGATTCTGCTCTGGAAGGTCCAATTGCGTTACACTCAGAGGGAGTGTCTCGCGGGAGTCATTAGTGCCACTGAAACCAACTGTCGGATTCGCCTTGAGCTCGCCGATATCCCAACCGGATGCGGACAATTTACTCGGAAACTGCTTGATCTCTTTGGGAAACACAATATGGCTTAGAAAATAATCGATAGTGCTTTTGGAAAACTTGAAGTGAGGGAAAACATGAGTCACACAGTGAAGTCGATCCTGGAGATTGATACCGCCTAATTGACGGTATTCCTGTAGGAGATTCGGCGCATCCTTCACCCAGGCGTTAAATTCAATTTCCTTTTGATCTGATTTGATTAGATGTTCGAATGCGAGAAGTACCTCGTCATCATCTAGGCCTCCATAGTAATAGTTCAGGCATGTGAGGATGATGACGACTTCAGGGTGACTGAATTCCGATCGTGGAGCCGGGTTGTCCTTCGCACGATACGGAACCGAAAGCCTGCTTGCTGGTTGTCTTATACGGTCGGAACCGTAGTTGACTCTCCAGCGCTTCTGTCCAAAGCAGAAAGCTAGGACACCACCAGCAAAAAGGCCTCTCAAGAGAAGAAGCGCGTCTTTCGTGTTTTCGGTCCAAAAGCTGGAGGGACCCTCGTTTTCAACTGCGTCAATCTCTTGTTTCGACAATTCTTGGCTGAGGATATATTTCAGAATGGCTCTCCTCGATTTCGGAGTCTGCCGTGAGATAGCTAAGGAGTCAATGCCTTTCCCGCAGACGCGTTGGGCAACCCGTCGGAGAAGCTCTTGAGTAGCACGATCATGCAGCAATCGTATCCGAGGGAATCTCCCTGGCCGGTGCTGATCCACTTCGATAGAGCGAGCAAATTCTTCCTTCATGTCTACAGCATACTCCCTCACTAGTTCCAATACTTGTTGGACCACAATCCATCTCTCTGGGCTGAATTCCAAGGGCTGCTGAGCACCCATTGTATAGATAAGCTCAAATTTGACGCTAAAATTCTCGTCACTCTCATCCACTACGTCGCGCGACGCATTACGGAATAATTGAAGCGTTCGAAAAATGGATCTCCCAATCTCAATCTTTCCGATAACGAAGGATTCGAGGCACATAAGCTTCAGAGATAGTATGTGTTCCGGTTGAACTAGGAGAATCCCTCCATTTTTCATGCATTCGCAACACATACGTTCAATCTCATCCGCCTCCGACACCCCTATTCGGAGTGACCGCGACACAGGCATTTGATAGATTCGCCGACCCAGAAGGCCCCCAAGCTTTGAAACTAGCATCTGAAGCATCTGACGTGACTGTGGCTTGGCGACGAGGACGCGGACTAAACGAGATCCGTCGGCCAGCGCAGCTGCAACAATGGGCACGATGACCGAGGATTTGCCTTCACCCATGTTCAGCTGCATGACTGCATTAGAGTCCGGTTGTAACGATCTCATTTTTCGAGCTATCTCTTCCTGGACGTCTCGAATTAAAATTCCATTTTCAATTTCCAGCAGCAGCGACTCCGGATAATCGTATGGGTCCCAATTGAGATGGCCCTGGTTCTGGCATTCCTGAATAAGTTCCTCGGGTCGATCTATCAAACTTAATAAACGCTTTGCGCGCTGCACTGCCGTGATTGAACGTCCGTAAGCGATAAAGCAGCGTTTCCATTTCTCAGGTACCTGTGGCCATCTTTTCCGTGTTAATTGTTGGAGCAGAAGGTCTGGGGATAGTCTCGGCCATGTATGCCCCTTTGACAAAGCTTGCCAAACTTTAAGAGAAGTTTTCGAAGGTGCATTCCTCATGCTCGCCGCTGTGGATGAGATAGAGATTCGCGAATAGATGGCCTTGTAGACTCCTTGTAAGTGATCCCTACATCGTTTGTCGTAAGATTGAATAACATCTCTGAGGCTGATATCAGTCGATAATGTAATTTGATATTTCTGCCTCTTTTGAAAAGATCTGATGCTTTCTTGCAGCCTTTCAAGGTATTGCGATTCATATTTCGATCTGGGTTGCGACTCTAAAGTATTAATTATTGACATTAAACTCAGCACTTTCGGATCAGAACTAGAAGAGGTGTGTAAAAGGCCATCTAAGGGTGGCGGATCCAACTCGAAAACAGGAACTGGACCAAGGTCATCGCTGAGAATATCGTCAACTGAAACCGATCCGCGGCGTGAAGTGGCAGGGTTTACAATGCGTCCGAAAAGAAGTAATGGCATGTCTAGAGATTGCACTGGTTGGCCAACAATGACATTTACTATGTCCAGAAGATAGTTCCTCAGCTGCCTGTTGTCGAACCAAATGGCAAATCTCTCCGTCACCTGGTCCATAGCTTTGTTGACATCGAAGTAGTCAGCAAAAGTGAGATTGCCCTTGGCCGGAGGAACGATTGGGGAAGAAGAGGGCCACTGAAGACGCAAGTCTCCCACAAAATCATCCAATACTTGTCTCCGATTCTCTTTTCTGAGGTTCTTTATCCGCAATTTAAATGCCGAATAACTTTCCCCTCGTTTGGGAGACAATTGAGATTCTGGGGTCGTGGATAGAATGGCGTCGTTGATACTAGATCGTAAACCCTGCTCATTCAACTCAAATCCTTTTTTCGGCTGAAATCTTGGTCTGGGGGGCGGCAATAAAACCGCCGTATCAACTATAGTATACAACGTCGCCAGGACTCTCAGGGTCACCATGTCCGATTGCTTGGAAAACGCCAAGGTGGAAAGCCAAATCATGACTTGGTACTTATTCGGGCGAGAGAGGTCAGTGCAGAATAAGCGATGAATACCACACCAATTTGTGGCAATAACTTTAACTGGATCCAGTATGTAGCTGGCATCGTATCGGATATTGGTCGAATCCATCAAAACTTCAGGGCCGTTTGTACTGTCATACTTAGAAAGAAGATTCCATACATGAGAGACGACAGTTCCAGATTCTATCCCTCCCAGGAATTCAAAATTATGAAAAAGAGTTTTACAAATAGTATAGACTCGATTGCACTTATCAGACCGGTAATCTCTGTCGCGACCAGGATAGAAAAGATCGTGCATGACTGTGTGGTCTTCGGCTCCAAAATCCGAGGCCCTGAACGTCGATGAACGAATTCGAGCCCGTTGCAGCAATTGGGGGGCTGAGTCTGGTAATGCAGGCAGATCTACCGGGATGTTGGGATAGAAAATTCTCAGCCGGCGGTCCTGCTCGAATATTTCCACCACCTCTTTGCGAAAATCCTCATGATGGGCCAAACAACTAAGATTCTTCTGCCACTCAATATTCTGCATCACCTTTATATTGGCGGGATAGTACTGCCTTTGTGGAGTGAGTTCTGCTAATCTTTTCAGAATCGTGATATCATCTGGCTGCAGATGTGTAAAAGAACGCAGTGACGCGGATCGAAGAATACACAATGCTTGTTCAGTTCCTGTCTTCCCAGTAAGAGGGTCTGGAATACAGAAAGAAGTGACAGCATGTAAATAACACAGAAGGAGCTTGCTCTGTAGGCTTCCATTGTCGACCAGACGGCCCAGTTGACTGTCTACTGAGTATGAATGGAGACAGCTGACTGGCTGCCAGCCAATATCGACTGCAACGTGGCCTACTACCCGTTTCCATGTCACAAGACCCTCAGGGATAAGCACGATGCGATCACCAGTGATTTCATTTTTCAGAATCAGCCTGTTGCACAGGCCAACGAGCGTTCCAAGCGATTGGTCCTCAGCGATAACCATGCCAGGGTATTGGCGAGATCGGATGGAAGAGTGTCCTACCTGAAGAGTAAAATTAATTCTCAGACGGGGTATCTCAATCTCCACGATGGAGGAGTTTACAAGAATACATTGCAATTTAGAGGCATTCTCCACAGGGCTTAAGATGTCGGAGATCCGTTTTGCCGTCTCGCTTTGCAAGCAAAGCAAAATGCTGCTACCTTTCACAAGGCACCAATGGCGCCGTATTTCACTCCTTTGAAGCTTCCAGCTGCGATTTGAACTCAGCCACGGCTGTTTGATGGGTCGAAATTCCAGGTATCCTTGATCCACGTTATACCAGTGAGCGTAATCCTCCACGAATGCGTCAGGGAACCACCCTGTGAATAATCTTGATGGAATAAATTCCCAGGCCTCTCCTTCGTTTATCGCACGAACGTAGAGGTCAGATAAGCTCGATCCAGCAACCTTCTTTGTTCCAAAATGTATAGTATAGCCCATGTGTCTCCGCTGTCCGGAGAACTGCATTCCGGGAAGGTCGCTGGGCATCACCTCAACAAGTGACCGCCCAAACAATGATTTATATGTATTATGACATTCGTATTTAGAAGGCAGCGAAGCAAGCGGGCGACCATCAATCAGAAGTTCTCCTGTCAGAATGTTATAATGTACACGCAAGCCGTTAGTTTGTGAGGATTCGCAAGTCATCTGAGTGACTAGCCAGTAGTCACTTTCTCTTGATGCCACAGACCACGGAGAGCCTCTGCGGTACGCAGCCCACGTCCGCGCAATAGCCTCATCAAGGGCTGCGAATTGTTCAAGAAAATTAGTACCGTTCTCGAATAAGAGTCGATAGTAACGATAGGACAAAGACTTCCATCGAAACAATAGGATTGGAAGCAAGGCGTTGGCAGGCATGTCGAGAATACCTTTCCTATCGTGAATCATCATACAGCATTGAAAGAGAATTGTTACCGCCGATGGGCTCTCTATAATCCGAGAAAGATGTGCTCCGTCGGTATCAAAGGTACATGCACAGATCAGGGCTATGTGAGCGCTGTGTGCCATCAATGCGGTACGATGGCTATCTTCACCTGTGCTGTTTGCCTTGTCCCTGACAATGCTAACCCAACGGAATGCAACATCACGTACGTATGACAAATGATCAAAACAGAGATTGTGTATTTCGGTGGAATATGAAAGAGAAAGCACTCTCTGGATAATCAGAATCAGTGCCAACAGCTCCTGAGCAGATTCCCAATTCTCTTGTATCCGTTCTGCCGACTTTCTGATCTCGGTCAACATTGCTACCGCAAATCGATCATCTTTGAGTATCACATGTCCTCTTCGCAAAAAAAAATCTCCGGCTGGGCCAGCCTGACCAATTATTTGTAAGAGAAAAAGGCATGTTTCGGTCTTATTCCAAATGACACTTGGCATGGCTAACTGCCGGAGGATGTTTTGCCACTGTATGTGAATACCAAGTGGCATTGCACAGAGCGCCCTATATTCTGCAAGCGTCATGATGTCCTGCGGACACGCATTTAGAGAGGCAATGACCGTATTAGGAGGTGGCCCGTCACTGCTATCTGCTGGTCTAAATAAAAACTTCTGTAGCGAAGAACTTCTGTCAGGCAGCCGATAGGTGCACATTGTTGCAGTTTTCTTGTTTCCAATGTCAAAGTCGGCCACGAAACAGTGAGCGGAATCATCATAATACTGGAATAACATCCCGTTGTTGACACACACATCTTCATTGGTCACGTGGATAATCTTCTTATCCTTCCTATGCGTGCCAAGGTTGGGTTTGACCTGTGAAAGAAGGTGGATTCTCCCAGTGTCTTCGATATGCGTATAAAATGGCGATAATCCGCGGTATGATTGAGGCCGGTAATCAGCTTGTGGTCGGTTATTGACAAAGTACTCAACTTGCAGAATACTAAGAAAACAGAGCGTAGCTTCACGCCACCAGGCAAATGGCCGTGGTCTCCTCAATTCGAAAACAGTTGACTTCGCCTGGAGGACATTAGATGACAAAGGCCATTCGTGAACCTCGATGCGAATTGCCTTTGCCTGCTGTTCATAACCACAACGTCTGCACGATGGGCTATGGCGGGATTCATGGATATCAAACCGATGATCCACTATAGTATCGACGTATGTGCACCCCATTTCATTCACTAGGGCGTACAGATCTTCATAATTCTTTTGCTTCAGCTCAAGCTCTGACCGCTTAGCTGCTCTCTCTTTTGTCGCGCGCTCTTCGATTGCTGCCATTAAGCTCTGATGATCTGCAGATGTATCAAAATACCGTACCGAGAAACATGTAGGAGTACCGAAATCTGTGAAGATTCCTGGCCCCCGATACAGTACGCGCGATCGCCGCTGCTCCATATATTCCTCTGCATGTTGCAATCGTATCATCTGAGATTGATATGGTAACACGAGCGACGAATACATGGTTACCGGAATACTACAATCATATTCCCTGAGCATGGGATGGAGGTGAATTGCGGACTTGTCACAAGCGATCCACAGCTCCAAAACTGTAAGAAGCATGGTTGAAACGGGTTCTGGATTGGTGGAATACACTGGCAGAGCAACTTTATGGTAACGATCGATCAGATTTCTCAGCTGCTGACAGGTCTTTCCGTGGGCTAAATGAATCCGAAGCCAGCTCTCAAGATGGGACTCAACCCAGCTCTCGACGGCGGCGAGATTAAAGAGGTCATACTCAGGGTCATCAAAGTCAAGGTAGGAGGGGAGCTCCGTCACCTGATAATGTCGCAGTTTCGGCAGCGGCTGAAACTCTGTAGAGGCAGAAATGCGTTGACGTTGGTGAATACTTTGAAGCCATTCATCTAGACCTGGCGGCGAACAATAGATGTCGTCCTCATAGTTCATGTTTTCCAAGCGATATGACCCAATATTCAGTCTGGTTGATGACACAACTATATCCCAAGCCTGTTGGATGCTGCTGTTGGCTTCTCCAAGGGCATCTTCAACGATGTGAAACCAAGCGGGAGCAATGGCCAGATCAAGCTTCCGCAGTCGGCGAGCGATTTTAGCTGTCATGATGTATTTTTCTTCGGCTTTTATCCTCTCACTGGAATCCTGGAGAATCAGGCTCATGTAGAACACCATAAAATGCTTGTAAAGTTCTGCTGTCAAACCTTCGTGCACGCAAAGTCTTTGAAGCATTAGTTGAAGAGCCACCCGAATCAGAAGCCACAAAGAAGATCGCCGCCAGGGCAATCTGGTCTTTGACCATAGCACTTCTTCGCGAGTGTTCTTCTGTATTTGTATATTCTCCAAGACGCGACATTGGGGTCGTAAAAAGGTGAGGAAGAGTTCAGTCACCATGGTTGGTTTGGTTGTATCCCTCTCCTCTTCATGTGACTGGCCAGCCTTTCTCACCTTTGGCGTGGTCTCAGCAACGGACTGGTAGCTCATTCTGGAGAGAGTCTGCGCAATGGTATGTTGTAGAGTCGATTCCTCAAAGGTGTCCCGGTCCAAGGCAAACGATGGGCCGGGGAACTGACGCTGTAGCCGGCCCACGGTGCTGTAAACAGATTTATTACGAGGTGATAATTCGAATGCCTCGATCTGAATCTCGCTCTTTTCCGCAGTCATTAGAACCGCAGCGTTTTGACTGTGAACATAGATGGGTAGAAAGCCCCCTGGAAAAGAAATCAGAATATTGCTGGGTAAAATTCTGTGAAACAGCTTACCGTAGTGATTTAGTTTCTGCAGATTTTGCAACAGTTTACCTTCACTCACATCTCCATGCATTCCAGCTTGGTCTTTCAAACGAGCAACCATCTCAATGATAGAACCCAGGATTCCATCTTGCTGCTCGATTGCGTAGGTTTTAAACCTCTCCAGAGCTTGGATCACGCTATCAAGAAGCGCAAGCTCGTATTCGGGATCATAGTCATCCTCTTGTGGGAGCTTGGGAGGAAGAAACACATGATGAAACATATATTTTATTGCCCCAAGGGACAAATTGAAATGCGTAAAAGATGTAGACATGACTCTAGGAATATTTTTGCGTATGATTGTTGATACAGAGCTAACTGAACTTGAGAAATGCTCGATATTTGAAGAAGTGACAATTGGAATGGTCTGGACACCCATTGACTGAGTCAGCCTTGTCAGCCTTGCAGCAGAATCTGACGTGTTTGCTGCTAATAAAAGATCGGCCAACGTCCTTCAATTGTGTCGAGTCAGGTTCCCAAGTCATCCCTGTCACTGTCTGGCACGTAGCAGCTTGTGTGACGACAAGGCGACAAGCGTGTTTCGTGAATTATCCATTTCCAGCTACTTTGAGCTGCACCCACAGAGTACGTACTTAACAAATGATACGCAAAGCCAATGACAGGCCCAGTATCCGATATGTTGGAGGCAACCTTTGGAAGTCATGTAGGTTGATTCATCTTAGGAAACCATAACTCATGCACTGCCAGCCAATTTTACGTCCCTTGTTGATGGCTAAAGAGCTATGGCTAAAGAGCTCTAAGGCATGAGTCCTGCATCTGTATCTTGCTTAGTCTGTTGTTCGACATCGTTGTTCTGTGATAAGAAATGGATTTTGATTGGTCCCTCAGTCCTACGCCGCATACATTTGTGTCAAATGGTCGCTAGCCGCATTCACTGAAACAAATCACATTTCGTACGACGAATTTCAGCCTTGTCGAGGCTGGATACAAGACGGTGCAAACTCGGGCGCGCAGTTTCTCATTGGACGTTGGACTTAGGTCACGTCTATCATTCAGGGTTGTCAAGCTCATAGAACCGAGAACCCCTGTCGAGCCGAGTGTGGTAGGCAGAAACGTCGTTGAGAATGTATCTTATCTCGCATTCTAGTCCTGTTCGACAGCCATACCTTAAGCGAGAATGCTGATGCAAAAGGTTTCTGCGAATGAACGTCAACACCGCCACGGCTGATTCAGTACAATGGGACTTAGGGTACCGAGTGCTACCATTGTGTGGGTGTCAGTCCATAGCGCCCAACCTTACCCTGTTGGAATTCTTACGGCTCCTCCACCACTTCTTATATCACCCGCGGCTTCTATACTTTGCTCGCGCATTTAACCAACATACCGGCTTAGCAGAACATACCATCCACTTTCCATCTTCGGAAAGCGAACGAATCGTATCAACAATCGGACATGGTTATAGTTCTCAATTAGGATATTTCAAAGGTACCGGTTCTTAAACTCCATATCGAGCTTAGTGAATTACTCCCACCTCGAGGGTGACTGCAAGCATATGTAAGGGATTGTGACACGATACATGAGAATTCGCAGCCTTTGACTGGCATGTCTTGGATGAAATAGCGGTCCGCATTTATGTTATAGATTCAGCATCGAAGATCCTGGGTCTATAAGCAAAGGCAGCTTTATAATTTATCAAAAGATAGATGCTGCATTATAGGCACAGTACAAACACTCTGCTCTTGATGATAGCTTCTGCACCTTGCAACACTGTAGACATCCAGAGAGTGTGTGATCCATCGCCAATCCACAGACTCTATAGTGAACGTGATTTCTGCGGTAATCAAGGAGTGCAAAGGTGTCACTGCAGTCACTTGTTGAACCACCGGAACGTAGACAAGCGGGCATCATATAAAACATAAAATTCAGGACTATTCACTATATATCGAATATTGGTTAACACTGATGGCTCGTCCGCCATGGGAAAACGTTCAATCTGTCGGGGCTTTGCCGCACTCCTAGTTGCCCTAAATTCTGGAACATCCCTGTCACGAAGAAATACACCACAAGGTCTGGTAGGTTTTCATCTTTTATGAATGATCATTCCTAATGGCAGTGATCATCCTAGTGAACGAAGCCGAAGCTCGAACGTGGTCTATGTATCCAGAGCTCCATGGTAATGTCTCGGGCTTGCTTGAAGCTGACTGTCTTTTCAATGGATTCAATAACGTCGACGAGGGAAAACATTACACAAGAAGCTACGACACAAACATTACGGGTCGGTTCAAATGCTCCAATACTTCATGTAAAACTGATGGGTGGTCCAGCATGGTTATTGCTTGTTGCAATCACCATCCGAACGTACCCTGGCCCAAAGTACAATGCACGAGTCTATCACCAACGTTGTGAAAGGTGCGACAGCCTGAGTCGTCCTATACTGAGAAAGTTGTTTGCGGAAAGGATTGCATACCGGCTTAAAAGTGGAACGGAATACAGGTAGTCCAACCTGTTTATTCAACCAAGAAGAGCGGGCCTCATTACAGTGACTTATGCGAAGGTTGCAAAGCCAGCCATTATAATGCAGGAGGCGAGGGATTACCGTGAAAATCATGGTCATAGAAGCTAAATAATCTAATGTGCAGGTCCAAGCGTCTGTCAAGTAGTACAGCAACTAGGTTTTTCGGTTTTCTTTCCCTTTTTCTTGTTTTCAAAAATAAAAAAAGTTGAGAATATAAAAATCGCAGTCAATCTACTTTTAATTTTGTTTCACTTAACATTTGGGCGGCGAGCGTATAGGTAATTGCTTGACAATGGATTTTTTCCGCTTCCAAAAGTTGTCATCTGTAATGAAGTCAGGCAGATCAGATGTTCCTTCTTCGATTTCCTGGATCTGTATCATTAAATTTGCCGTAATTGGAATATCGTAGTCTGTCAGAAAGACAATGGTTTCTTTCCAAAAAGGTTTAATGGTGCCACGCCTATCATAAGGATTTGCACGTTGCATCCACTGTGACCAAAGGTGAACGGTCAAGCTTGCGACCTCAAAATCTATCTGAAACCATTCAATGTGTGCTCGTTTATGAAATTTGCACCATCTGAGGTCATGCCGAAATATTGAAAGTTCGAAGTGGACGAGTTGCTCGACTTTTTCAGGGTATCTAACATCCTTGTAGGATTTTAGAAGAACCGGATTTCCATGGCCACATTCAGCCCAGTCATTTAGTCGATCATCAATCTTTGGCCGACCAGTAAAGCCTACCTTGACGAAACCAGAGAATGCGTCTTCCGTGTGCGTAAACAAGTAGACAGATCCGTTCTTCGTAGATGTAGAATCAATAGGCTCCATCAGCTTGGAAAGTAACGTCTCGCCCTTCCAATCCTCGTGCTTTGCAAACATGACTGCTCTCTCTGTAGAAATGGCAAGTCCAGTGTTTCTCGAGGGTAGATGTTCCAACCGTGTTTGGTCAACAGTGTCTTTTTCTTGTTTAAAAATAGGAGTCTCCGAACCTTCGCTTGGCTTCCTCAAACTCGAAGAATAGGAATATTCTTTGAAAGAAATTTCACTCTGCCACCGTCTCGCTAACTGCAAACTTAGACCAGAACCCCAGATTTTATTGCGATGGTGACGCCCACAACAACATTTCTCTGCTATATCGGCCAGAAGCAAAAGCTCTTTTTCTGTCGAAAGGGTGGTGTCTAAAATGGTCTTTACCAGGTCAAGGGCGGCCTCATTATATTCATTGTTGATGCCAACAAGGCAGCATCTCTCTTTATTGGGAAGATACCAAATGCATTGGCACGCTTCTTTCATCAGCCACGACTTTGTATCGGCAAAACTTGGAAACTGATCGACTGTGGGCATAAGCGTCATTTTTCTTCAAACGAGTAGTAGTACTTCCCACCCTCTACCGTACAGCTTAGGCTTTGAATGTATTTGAGGTCGCTTCACAACGTCACTATACTGTCTGTATTTGAGGAATAGGTGGCAGATTACCCCGCAAGCCGTTACACATGACTGAGAAACGAAGTCACCCGAGAAAACACACTAGCCTACCTACGTGATTGAATTAAGTACGACCTTGTTAAGCATTAAAGTATATCTGCAAAGGACCTTTGCGAAATCAATGTGCGACTGGCGTATTTTATTACTTGATATATAAAAAGCAACCAACATTGGAAATTTTGAATGCAGCTAATTATCCTGTTACCATGTGCATCTACTTTAGCTTCAAGCACACATTTTGAGAACAAAGAATTTATCCAAATGACAACTTAATTATCTTTCAATTTATCTAGTAATTCAGTCTATCCTCAGTACCTATAGTGAAGTCAGGTTATGACATCCTTTAAAAGAAAAGCATAAGGATACACGCTTCACTGGGCCAGTACTTTAAGTATTAAGATAGATGGGTTGTATTGAAAAGTCTATTGGCGGTATCTGTCGAACCTCGGCCAGTGAACTGATTTCTGGAGAGACGAAGGGTGACCACCTCAATCGGCCTTTCTCGTAAGAGTTTACTATAAGAGCCTGTGGTGGAAATATCCTTTTCTTGCAACATCACAACGCGGATTGTCGCATGGAGATTTCGAATATGTTGTAGAAAATTCGTCACAGTCTCACTGCTATTGATGACGGAGTCAAGAAGAATTACCGTAATGATTCCTTCAAGATGCTGTCGGCAAACGTCCGCAGGCTGACGAACGTGCAGAAACAAAGCTGCTGGAAAGACGCCATTGGCCCCTGAGGCCATTGGCTTGCCTCCACGCATGAGCGCTACAATCAACGGGCGGTGCTCATGAACAGCCGATATCTATCTGTATCATATCCTTGCACATGTCGGATAAGATAAATCTCAAAACCCCAGAGATTGGTTAGATTCTCAATCGCCAGATATGTCACAACACTTCGACGCACTCCCCGAACCAATGGTCCATTATACCTCGAGTCACACATATTATTCATGAATAATCTCGTAGCAGATTTTGCCGTGGCATAAATTGCCTTAATTGGGGCAGATGACTACTACGAACCAGAATTTGGGCGACGAATTCACGCTGCGTCAGTAGTGCCTGAGGTAGTTAATCAGAGCTAAACGGTTCCGCTGCATCATTGGCAAGGACTGCTTGATAAGCACGAAGGCCCTCACTCTTGAATGCACTAGCCAACGCATCTTTCATGCTCTGACTTCTCGTTTAAGCCTCCAGGGACAGCAGAAGCGATGACCTGTGAGCCGTCGTAGAAAGCAATAGGTGTCTTATCGTCGCGAAATTCTGTCTTCAGTTCAACAGAAAAAATGTCTTTCCGCAACCGGAAACTCCGTAGAGGCCAATTATTATCGCACGCATTGCAGACTAAAAGAATGATTCCATGCCGGAAAGCATGCAGCATGGGGAGAAGGCGTAGCGTGGGAACAAATACTGCATGATGAAAGAAGGCTCAACATTCAATTTTTGGAGATACTGATCAGAATTCAAAGTGAAGCTTGATTCCGCTCATGACAGAAAAGAAATCGTAGTTGCTGCCCCAAGCTATATAAATATTCCAGAGGATGTCAGGGCCATGAGTCCAATCAGCCAGAGAAACGTAACGATGAAGAAAGAAGGGGCCATATGTGGCATCAGCCACGGCTGATAGCTCTAAACCGGTTTCTGTTTATTCCGTAACGCCTCAGCAACTTCATCAAGGTTATGCTCTCTTGCAGGGTGCATAACCTCCCGCACGGCACAGATAATTCTGCTGAGGACTCCCGCAGCCCTGTAGAATGCACAACGCGACGGGAATTTGGGCACCATGTAGGTGTACGGCAGGTTGTAGCGGTACTTGTTGAGACTGGGCCTTAACAAAGCGTGATGAGCTTGGTGACACTCTAGAAGCTTCTCTCTAATTCGATCACGTTGCCAGGGCATACTTCTTTGTCGCTGCAGGCGTAACCAGGGTAGCCACCGCTGCGTCAAGGAATCAAGCCGTACCTGGCCATAGCCATATTTCGTTGGATGGAAGATAATTAAATTGATGACGCGCGTAGAAATGCTATGGCCACACATAGGTCTAGGCTCTGTGTGCCTGTCAGGTATGTATACTTGATGCGGGAGTCTGATGTAGAAGCCCGATGCGGGAGGCTCACGAAAACTTCGTGTCAATTGTCTGAGTCATTATGCATGGAAAGTTTTCCATGGTGTAAAAGTTTTTGGCATTTTGGGCTTAGCCGAGCATTATGTAGGGTCTTGTGTAACACGAACGCATACAAGATACTCTAGTTATGCATTTGAATTTAAACGATATGCTTTCATCCCTTGCTTGCACAGAAATTCGAATGCAGCCAACCATGATACTATACCAGAATTGGAGGTTATGAGAAACCGGGCTCGAAAACTCCCAATTAAGTATTGCTGGACTTTACGACTTGAGATACAAATACTGGGCTCTCTAAAAGCGATCAAGTGCGCCTTAGCAAGTCTCGGGTTTTACCATAATCGATGCCACTTCTTATTCATAATCATGTCCACGCCAGCCAACAAAGCCATCATTGCGCTACGGATCGGGTATACATTTCAAAATGAGAGCCTGCTAGATCAAGCATTGACTGCAGCTGGTGCAAAAGAAGATGACTATGATGGCAATAGAACCCTTGCCCAAATTGGAAAAGCTTTTATTGATCTGGCATCTACGAGATTTGGATATACTGTCCGCACGAACCCTGGTATGCTATGATTCTTCAAATCATAATGGGTGCTAATAACAGTTTAGCAAATAGTGCAACCCTGAGATCTCATTTATCAAGTAACAAACGTTGTGCTGAAATTGCAGAAACGATAGGCATATCACAGTTCATGACTTTGAGCCCTCGGTCTGATCCTCATTCTGCCAAAACCCTAAACAAAGCCATAAACGCTTTGATAGGGGCAGTATATGTGGACTCAGACTGTAACAAGACAACTTTATCAGTGTTAGAGAATCTAAAATGGTTCTCTCCATCAACAGAAGTCGCCACACGTTTGGCGATACAAAATCGAGCGTCGCAATATACAAATACTTCAAATGTGTCTATTGCTGTTGAGGAGAGTCCTAACAACCAAGTCAATCCATTTCCATTCCCTCAAAATATACCTGGACAGGACATTCAATCACGTTTAGCCAGTCTCGAATCAGATACAGGCCTGCACTTACAAATTCTTTTCTCAAATATTGCAAGTCCTGGCACATTAGCTACGCTAAAAAGTCAAGTCCACTCTGTTGTGCACGCAGAGTATGAGTATCTTCATCCACTCACAACCGAGTTGTCTCCGTTCGAGAGGTATACTATCATACAGAACTTGGGTAAAAGGATCTGCTATCTAAACACGATTCGAAACTGTCATATCCTCCAGCTCTATCAACAATGTGGCGGCAATGAGTCGAGTCTCTTTATGAATACAAAGCAGTCCGCTTGGGGGACGAAGAAAGCTGGGAATCCTCTTCATCGACAAGATACTGAAATCACACTACGAATGATGAAGTCAATCTTTCCAGGAACAGAACCCGACAAAGCATCTTGCACATTCAATGAAGTCAAGCAGCTACGTAGGGTGGGTAAAAGATTGAATACTCTGGTTCAACATTTTGGCATTGGGATCCTTGGGTTGATGCATAATCCCGACGGGGCGACTGAAGGGGCGACGCGCGGAACTGAGTTGGCATATCTACTGTTGGTTCAAAAACTACTCTCACCAAATGATCATAGCTAATGCGGACCAGGAACCTTCATGTTACAGACCGTATCTTTGAGCAGGTCATATCGCTATTACAAGAAACCCAGGGCCCCTTAATATGTAACCTGTGCTCTTTAATAGGTCCGGTAGTTCAGAATTTGATAGATGGAAATGTGGCTCAATTATCAAGATGTTGGATTGATCTTTTTCCATCTGAGAATATTTGATAGTCAACTGGGTGTCTTCACGATTTGCTCGGTATAATAGACATCTAAGACTTTCGTGAACAATTATGCGCATACTACGTATCGATATATGCCTCATTTCGTCACTTTCTATGATATGCTACTTTTGGGTGTGTACCTCTGGACTTGTTTACAAGATTGACATGTTTGAGAAGAGTTCCCTGCAATGGTTAGCATTGGAGTTTTTTTGGGCCGATCTTGGACCTAAAGCTACATTCATTTCTAACGTTGACCGCATTGAAGTGGATACTGTATAGACGCAAGCTGTTGACTTTTTCAAGGCTGGAGAAAATCTAATTGTAAAGATTCTTGTGCTCAATTTCCAATGGACACCAAAAAAAAGCCACGACAATGGTGTCGTAACTCAGTCTTCACAATGGGAGATGCGAAATGCAAGATCCGACGCGGAACAGATGTCGAATGGCTATACAGATGACCAATGTTCGACCTAATATCATAGCTGCAAAGTATTCAGTAAGCCTCAAATCAATATTGTAGATCTTCCAGTGCAAATCAAGATTACAGTACGGATGACTCCTTTGTCCGGCTCTGGTGGCACCCATCAGGCCGTGCACGTTTTCCCATAAATGATATAGCCTCAGTGCGAGTTAAGCAGGGATCATTCGATGGGTAACAATTCACAAAGTATGCTGTGCTGAACTGCTTTGTTCTAACTCTCAAATCATTTACTGATTGTGAGTCGATGAGACAAGGTGATGCATACATCAATCACACCAACATAACCGTAGGTAGGAAATCTAAGATCTCTTTGGTCCCTCTTTGGTCCCACATACAATCGAGAATTCTTGGGCTCAATTCTTTTATTCACATCTAACTACTGTTTCGATTCAACAATGCTTACTTGATTTATGAGAGAAGTAGAAAATGATATTCATTGTACCAAAGGGCTAAAATCCAAGACTACTGATGATATACAGTCAAGTTGAAGATAAAAAAAAAGGTAGATTTGTGTAAACTTCAGAAGTTATGATGCTCGGTGAGTACCACCAGTAAGTGCCACTGGGAGCTTCATTTCAGCCTTGCCATGTCCACTGAGCCGGGCCCTTAAGTAGTGCGATTCTGAGCAATTTGGTGTACAGTATATCATTTATGCACGGAGTAGATATGAGATAAATACCTGGCTTTCTTAGTCTCTAGATGGCCGCATGATGTAGACCAATCAGCTCCTCCTATAGCACAGGCCATGGGTTTTGATCTACAATCTAGAACAGTGAAAATGCATTGTTATTCGCTGCTCTCTGATTTCAAAGCATATCGACAAATAAGGTGGGCAAGACACTCGGGATGGCGACATTGCCTGAGCGGATCACCACATATGCCCCCTCATCTGTATGTTGCGCATGTTATAAAGGCAATAGTATTCTGCAACACCAAGAAATAAACGGTGTTCCTCCCACCTACTTAGATACGCAGGAAAGCAGTTGACATGTCTGCCACCGTAGTAGAGCCGACCGAGGTAGATCTCCTTCACCAATACGACTACAGTCGTCTCAAGCCCTATCAACACCCGCCAGAGACGACGGCAGACCTGCCATGGTCCGAGCTAGTCACTCTTGATCTCGAAGACTATCACCGGCCAGGTGGAAAGCAACGACTTGCAAAACAGCTCGAACACGCCGTCCACCATGTTGGCTTCTTTTACGTTAAAAACTTCGGCTTGACCCAAGAGCAAGTTGACCAGCAATTCACGCTTGCACATAATTTTTTCGAGCTGCCTGTCGAGGAGAAGGCAAAATACGAAGTAAATTATGCTGCTGCTGACTACAATGGCTGGCGTCGACCAGGCCGATCTTTGCAAGGTAGCGCGAAGGATAACATTGAAATGTATAACTTTGCCAAGTTCACAAAGGACTTTGAGGGCAAATACCAACACCCAGATCTGCTGAAGGCTCACCTCCCGGAAATCGAGACTTTTCATCGCGCTTTGCATTCGAACGTTGTCTTGCCACTCTTGCGACTGTTCGCTATCATCCTGCAATTGCCCGATGAGGAAAATCTTTCTAAGCAACATACCTATGAGAAAAAGAGTGAGGACCACTTTCGGTACATGCTATATCATCCGCGGACTAAGGAGGAATGGGAAGCGAGTAACTATGGCAAGGGTGGCGGTCATACTGATCTCGGGACAGTCACCCTGCTGTTCCGTCAACCTGTTGCCGGTCTGCAAATCCTTGGCGAAGACAACAACTGGACATATGTCTCAGCTCAGCCAGGCACTATTACAGTCAATCTCGCAGATACCATCTCCCACTTAACCGGCGGGTGGTTGAAGAGCTCCGTTCATCGTGTCGTTGCACCACCCGATGATCAGCTGCATTACAAGCGAACTGGGTTGCTTTACTTCGCACGGCCACACAATGATACGGTATTAGTGCCTATAACCGATTCTCCAGTGCTTGAGAAGGCCGGAGTGAAACCCAGATTCGATCAACTCGTTACGATGGAGGAGTGGGTTAGGGCTAAGCAGACGCTGCAGCTTAACCCGGAAATTGCAAAGAAGCGTTGGGCCGAGAAGGGTGATGGGACTGTAGAGGTTCTTGCGGGCTTTCACGATAGGAAATATAAAGAATAGGTTATATCGCTATCTAAATATTCGTCTGATATGATTGTCTCTGCGGTTCAAACTAGCTTCCACGCATGCATACTTTACCTAGATTCTTCATCTGTCGCGTACGTGCGTTGAAAAAAGCAAATGGTGTACCTCCAGAGAGGGTCTTACTTGAAATTAGCAAGACCGAGCACTACCATACGGGAAACGAGATCCTTATAGTAATTTTATGATCTTTCCGTGACCATCACGCCAGTCGGTGTTCCAGCAAATTTGATCGACTCTGGAGGCCAAGGATTTTTTTTTAGCATTACTTTGCAGGTTTTAGTCGGTTCTAGGCTTAATGTCTCAATCATGTCTAGCACGATCAAGTGCCGACCGATTACGGAGTGCATTGCAGTAGTCTTGTAGCAGAGAGTTGTTAGTTGGAGGAATCGACGGTACATTCAAGGTTTGAGTAAGGGCACAATCATCTTCGGGATTATCAAAACGACCAAAAGACTCTTATGATTTTCCAAGTACATCCTAGAAGCTGTCAAACATCTAAATGGTGTTGCAACCAGCACCCGTACAGTAGACCCCACCAACGACTCCTAACATGATTATTTTTATGTGCCTCAAAATAAGCTAATACTATGCCAATATTAAGTCTATGCTTCACAAAAAGGAAATAATCATGAGTGCTCCACTTCAACAGTCCGACTTGTGGGTTTCTCCTCTGGATCAGCAGGCTGAAATGCCCCGGGGATAATGTATGCTATACAATTTTGTTAACGCTGGCACTAGATTAATGGAAATGGGTAAAGCTCACATTTGAATTTACGTGCGGGAACATGGTTTGCAAAAAGGATCTGGATCTCCTCTAGAGAGCGTCCAGATGTCTCAGGCAGATAGATGAAAATCCACACTGTTGCTCCAGCCATCAAACCAGCATAGATGAAGCCCACACGGGCACCAAGGTTCGCCGCGTCACTATCGTACAAGTACGGGAATGTAAAGGTAACAAGCCAGGTGCAGAGCCAATTTACAGCGGTGGAGGAAGCCATAAGTTTGTTGCGGTTATGGCCGGTAGAGATCTCCGACGTAACTACCCAGACTGCTGGGCCGAGGGAAAGATTGAAAACTACCATGAAAATATACACCATTGCGACGATTGTACGGTCCAAAGTGAGAGATTTGGTTGGTGCCACTCCGCATGCGCCAACAATGAGGAGAACCGCTACTACGGTGACTGCGGATAGAAGAAGCATGGGTCGGCGGCCGAAGCGCTCGATTGCATACTGATTTGCCCAAACTGCTGGCATTGCACAAAGGTATAGGCCGATTTGAATTAGGAAGGAGTTCGTGATTCCGATTGTTTCGAAAAACACAATACCGTAGCTTGTGATGAAATTGATACCGGATGCTTGTTGCCATGCTGTATAATAGATTAGTAACGTGTGACAAATTTAAGCATGCAATGAAAGATAAAACAACAACAAGTGTAAGGGGAAAAGAATTTCATTACCTTGAAGGGCCATGCCAAGGTACGCCTTCCGACCTTCTGGTCCCCAGGTCAGAATTTCAAGCCAGGAACTATCATGGCGCTGCTCCTCCTCGATGGTCTTCATAATGTACTCGATGTCCTCCTCAATAAGTTCTGGCCGGTTGCCGTGTAAACGTTGCAGAGCATTCCGAGCCTCTTCAACTCGGCCTTTGGTCAACAACCACCGTGGCGACTCGGGAGTAAATAAGATCAATCCGGGAACGAGTATGATTGGGAAAACCAGTTGCACTGCCATAGGAATGCGGTAAGAGCCGCTGTCTTTGCGGCCCTTGGTAGAATTGTCTACAATTACACCAAGCAAGAGACCAAGACCAACGCAAAATTGGTACATGGACACCAGTGCTCCCCGAAACCGCGCGGGAGCACAGTCCGCCACATACAAGGGGATCAAGCAAGATATTAAGCCGACGGCGTATCCTAGATATCGTCATAAATAAAACAAGGGTTTTCTTATTTGATAAATCGAGGGTCGTATTTACCTAGAAGCAATCGACCAACGATGAGCATCCCAAGGTACTGGCTTGCAGTCTGGAAAATGACTCCCAGCACAACAAAGAAGCTGGAAACGAACAATCCTCCGCGACGCCCAAGATGATCACCGACTATATAGGATGAGAGGGCCCCGATAAGTTCGCCAACATTAATGATGCTAGTGGTTAAGGATTGAATCTTTGAAGACAGGATATAAGTCCCCGTTGAAGAGTCATAACGCCCATATGCCTTTATGAACGGTTCCATTGCGAGGATCCCTTTTCTCAGTCAGTTTCATTACGTACACAAGGTAGGAAAAGAAGAAAAATTAGCATGCCTGAATAGTAGGAGGAGTCGAAGCCAAACTGAAAGGCGCCAATGGTGATAAAGATACAGATACCAATGGCACGCCATTCGGCACGCATAGCAGCCCAAGCGGAGGTGTGAGACTGCATTTTGGCAATTCTCAATCCAAAAGGGAAAAACAAGAAAGAAGTCTGGAGTGTGAAATCTCAAAAGAAGACGGGGTAATAAGCAGCATTTATAGACATGAAGATCCCGGGGGACAAATTCTGGGGTTTGTTCCTGCCGAACGCCACCCGCTCAATTCTCCGATCAAAGTTCTGATAGCGAGATTGCGCTAAGATTGTTTGCGAAACTAGGTAGTTTAATGCGTCTAGACTTGTTTATTAAACAAGAACCCGGCAGTCTTGCTCGGCATTCTTGCTCTATTTTTCTTTCACTCCCCTGTTACGTTTGTATCCTAAACACAATGCTCGGCAGAGTGTCAGTGTCGCTTCCCACAGGGACGCAACCGCCCATCACACAAACAGTCATCGGCAAAAGCGCGTCTATCGACGGCATTGAAGAGTTTCGAGGAATTCCGTATGGTAAGGTTCCGGGAAGATGGCAGCACGCCGTCCTTCTTGATCGGTTGCCCCAAGATATTTTCGACGCAACTCACAATGGGTACGTATGCCTACCATATTAACAATTGTTGGCACGAAGATGTTGACTGACGTAGAGGTTAAAATTTCCCCAGATCTCGCTGTCCACAGCCGCAGGAGCCGAACACGAGTGATTTTTACCAGTCACATCTGGAGTTCCCTGATGACGTGGCGGAATCCGAATTCGACTGCCTGAATCTATTCATCACTAGACCAAGTAGGGCATCACCTGAAGCGCAATTGCTGCCTGTCTATTTTTACATTCATGGCGGTGCCTATGCCTTTGGCGCCGGAACAGATCCAATGTGGAGTATGTAAGAGAAATTCTGAAATCCCCGTGCTTTGAATTGACTTTGTGATTGTAGATCCTGCCCGCCTAGTTTCCAAATCAGTGGAACTAGGAACACCGATCATTGTTGTTACAATTAACTACCGCCTTAACGTGTTTGGATTCGCAGCTTCTTCTGAAATCACCGAATCTCAACCAGTCGGGCAGGCACGGGGATGCAATTTCGGGCTGGGCGACCAGAATATCGCGCTGCAATGGGTAAAACGCAACATTGGGGCTTTCGGTGGTGACTCGAGTAAAATAACGCTCGGCGGTCAGTCAGCTGGAGGGAGTTCAGCGCATGCACATCTTCTGGAAGCCATTCTAGGGCCTAACCCTGCTTTGGTGCGGCGGGCAATAATTCAGTCCGGAGTAGTGGGTGTTCTTGGGCCGCTCTCTATGGAAGGTGCAGATGCACGATGGGCTGTATTGTGCGAAAAGTTGGGAGCTCCTGCTCAGGGAAACGCTGCTCGCTTGGAGTTCATGAGAGATGTTCCACCTGATACGATACTTGAGGCAGGCAGAGAGTTGGGGTGGGCAGTTTGGCCCTTGGTTCAGGACGACTTGACCATTTCACGAAGGGCTGGACCTGGGAATCACTGGAGCGTACATTTCCTGCCTGCGGCAAAGGATGTTCGGCTATGTGAAAAATCGGCACTGGATGTTTTCATCGGAGATACAGATCTTGAGGTCAGTCAAACGTGGAGAACCTCGAAATATAATGAAGCCTCAAATTGACAGTATTAACCTTTGGGTATAGGGAACAATGCATCGCTCCAAGGTAACACAAATAAGGAGCTTTGAAGATCTGAAAGATCGTATGACCGCTAGGGGCCTGCTGGAGAACGCCTTTTGGGAGGACTTTTGTGGTGCATATAAGCTTAAAGCTAGTATGCCGGTGGCATCCTTACACGAGCACATTTTCCGTTTTCTGTCCGATATTCAGTTTGGATACCCCGTACAAGAAGCGCGCAAAGAGTTAACGGCCTGGGAAACTTCTGCAAACGATCGCTCCGTCCATGTACACTCGTATCGGGTGGAATTCGGCAATCCGTTCCCAGGACCCAACCACGGAGTGGCTCATCACTGTGTTGATCTCATTTATATCTATGATGCTTTCCACGATGCACTACGCGCAGTCGATGTTCCGACCGATGACGTGAGTAATGCTGAACTTGTGGATCGCATACAGACCGATTGGATCAAGTTTATTGCTGCTCCAAGTATAAATAAGGCTAAAGGCCTTGCAACTGTATACGCTTCTGACCGCAAGACAAAAGTGGTTAATATGTCCTCTGACAAGGATTGGTTGGATCGGACGAGTAGGTTCAAACTTATCAGTCAGTACACAGTTGCCGCACGACAAGCGGCAAAAGTGATCATCGGAT
The DNA here is from genome assembly GCA_023625935.1 of Eurotiales sp. R13A2. Taxonomy (NCBI): domain Eukaryota; kingdom Fungi; phylum Ascomycota; class Eurotiomycetes; order Eurotiales; species Eurotiales sp. R13A2. The sequence goes on from JAMAFV010000003.1 coordinate 569,975, forward strand.
TTGACGGCGATATTTTGTAGACATAGCTTTGGAGATAATTGATTCTGCTTTTTTCTTCGTGCAAAAAGACAGCGACAGTCGGTTAAAATAGTCATAGATTTGACTGGCATCAAAAAATACAATAAATAAATGATTATTCTGTTCGGGCTGAGTTGGGTAGCAAGCCTCTAAAGCCAGGTATCCAGCGATAACGAAGCATTTCCGGGTCCAGTGAGGAGGATTGGGTTGCTTCTACCACACCGTTGTCTTCTGAGACCGGATCTTGAATAAGGTCAGAGAGAACTTTGCGTAGAAGTTTCGCAAAATCATGTTGATAGTCCATGTTGGTTGTTAGGATGAACTTGTCCAGCACTTCGAGATTGATAGCACAGTTGCTAATAATCAAACTGTCTGATTGTCGGCCTAGTTTCTGCCCAAGGATAAGGAACATGAAACAGGACTGGAGGAAATAAGTCCCGTAGTACCTATACATAAGGGATAGATGAGGATCAACCCTCAGTATAAGCTGCGCCATCTAACGTCTCCATCAGTAAATCTCTAATCCAGTTCGAATAGTGTCTCGCTCACCTTGGCACAGGCATTTGCATGCTCACACGCTATTACAAATTCAGAAGATGCTTGCCATTCCAGGTCCTCGTACATAACCACGATGTCCATTGGACCATACAACAAAATATGCATGCAATGATATAGATGCAGTGCGTAATAGGCAATGCGCGGCTCACGGCGCACGGCTGAAGCCTCGCTTTGCACTTCCGCGAGCTGAGTAAAATCAGGCTCAACTAGGGACTTAAATGAATTATACCACAGGCCAAGATTGGCCTCAATATTTCGTTTGATAGATGTCAGATAATCGTTAGTCTGATTGAAAGTTGCGCTACGGCAAAGAAAACGGTGTTCAAGTATTTCGCCTAATATTCTGTTCGCTTTTTAGCGCCTTACTTTTAACAATTTAGCAGTAGAAGGCTTACCTTGAGAGAGGGATAAAAACGCCAAACATGTCTAGACTGCGGACAGCATAATCAAAGGCATCAATTCTGTGGTTTAGGCCTGCCGATAGTTGGCCTGTCTGTTCCCAAATACTATCAGGGCAGGGCGTAGGGAGTTGATGGCACTCCTGGTCAGTGAGTAGGGGGCGAGTATTGAATGACAAAGAAGAGTGACGGTCAATAATATACACTGCCCACCATAGCCTACAAGCTCTTATTAGCGGAATGAACGACTATGAATATGTTCAATAATACCTTCGTCTCTCCTCCTTCTCTTCCTCGCCCAAATGCGGGCTATCTATATGCAGGTCCAGTTTTTGGACAATAAACTTAAGGAATATGAGCCAATATTGAAGACTGGACTCAACGGACTTCTCGCTAGGGGCAATGGACGTAATCATAAATGCAGTCAGGGCGTCATCGAAGGTATGATGGCTATCCGGCAGAGTTCTAGGGTGAAATTGTCGGATCAGTTCTTCAAATAGATTTCGCCTCAAAACTGTGTGCTCTTTTAAGTTCCTTCCTGGCAGAATGGCCCCCTGGTCAAGACGTGGCATGAACATAGCAGAGCCTAGTAGGATTCTGTTAAGATTAAATGCACTATTGCGATCGATCGGTTTTCACGACCTACACAGTATAGACAAAACCAACAACGACGATGTCGGCCGTGGGGTACGTTCATTGAGTAATCTATGCCTTCGTATGAGCCTTGTGTTGAATTCTTGATTCGGCGACTCATAAAAATGCTCAAGCAGTCGACAAGCTTCGGCACGTGAGAGTTCAGGTCCGGCGCAGCTTGTGGCAATTAGTTTGAAAAAAGCCAGAATAAGTAATTTAAACGGAGCTCACGGGATTGCTGTCGAAGCACCCAGTCCTTCGACGCAATCTAAAATTGGATAATCGGGTGCATCCTAGGCCAACATCAGCTCACACTTCCACCGGCTTCCAATGTTCCTTAGAGGTCAATGAACGTACACAGGCAGAGCCCAAGATGGGCAATCCTTTCTCCTGTTTGGGTTTTTGGCCTCTCTTTTTGATCGGACGATTCGATGTGCATCGAATGCCCAGTCCTGACGTACAGTAAATAACCTTGCCGATGAACATATAAACCTTTACCTACGGTTACAGCGGAGGCATCCCTGAGATAGCGGTGTACATCTGATTTTATGACCATGACATTGGTCGCACGCTAAAATTGTTTTGCGTTCCATTTATACAGATCGGAACATCTCAACGTGGAGGATGTAGAAGAAGAATTTGGTCAAGAAAGTCCGGGGTAATGTCTCCATTCATCGGAGCGGACCAATGATAATCCAGGCTATGGACGCGTACACGAGAGCCTAATAATCAGAAGCACACTTGAAACAGGTTGATTTGATCTACATAGTACAAGCTAGGCTGGAATGTCTGATTTAGAAAACGCCATTATCAACATATAAAGCACATGTCTTAGGGCTTAGGGCTTAGGGTCGGGCCTGCCGTCAACTTACGTCATGCAGACGACAGTTGCTGTCAACATGGAATGTGCCTACTTTTTCTCCATATAATAATAGGTCTCCTCTGACATATTTGTTAATAATAATCACATATCTAAAAAATTATTCATTCCCAATCCAATATGTCCGCTCCAATCGCGACCAGCTCCGGTAGCAAGCCTATCGATCCATACAAGGCCCAAAACTATGACGCCGAGGCATCAACGAAAGAGAAGGTCGAGGACCTTGTCAAATTCATGACGGACACCAAGTATGCAATGCTCACGACCAAGGCTTCCGACAGTGAGCTTCTCTCGTCGCGGGCAATGTCCCTTGCCGGCACGGTATGTACCATTGATATCAATCTTCTCTGGGGTTAGGAACTAATGACCAAGCGGGTTCCCCGACATAGGAGAGAGGTGGCGTCGATTTGATCTTCCACACAAATCTCTTCTCTGGGAAGACGATGGATATTACCGCGCACCCAACACAAACAAACGTTTCGTTTCTTGACATAAAGTCTGGCGCATGGGCTTCCATCTCCGGAACAGCAACGATCCTTTCTAACGAGGAGGTTGTTGGAAAGTTCTATTCTCCTGCGCTAAAGGCAAGTCTGGGTGACTTGGGCGATGGGGTGCACGACGGTGGACCTTCCGATCCGCGCATCGGCATCATTAAAGTGGAAGCCAAGTCGGCTTTCCACGTCTCCCCTCGCAAAGGAATGATTGGCAGAGCGGTGGAGACAGGAAAGGCGGTTGCATCGGGTGATGTTCCTCCAACGAATAAAATACGCGAAATCCAGACGGAAGAGCTGGCGGAGTGTAAGTGACCTATTTCTGCTGTTTGTAAGTTTCGATGATATGCTAAACAGTCTCAAGGGCGTCGCACTCACCCGGAGTAAACATCCCGATAGCTTAGCATAGTGAATCCAGTATCTTGAAAATATATCCAAACCAGCGTGGTAAGGTAGCCCCGAACGGTAGATGTAGTCTCAAAAGCGTTCGAAATGCGACTATATTAGGCGAATGGGGAAACGCGCTGGGACACGTCCATCATGAAGAAGCATAGCCACAGCCTTCTGTGGAGTTGCTTGGAGTTTACGGAAGGCTTCCCGGATATGTCGAGGTTCAATTGGCGTACGACCTTCTTCCGGGGGATCGAACAAGCCTGTCTCGCGCTTGCGCTTCTTCTGATTTTCACCCGAGTCGGAATCAGCACCACCGCGACCTTTCTTCTCACGGTCTTCGCGTTCCTTCACTTTCAATGCTTCTTCCGTCAAAGTCTGCACGATCTCAAATGTGAGAAAACCGAGAATATCAACAATATCGTCGTTAGGCTTAGACTCGGTAACAATACCAAACCCAGCCCACTCACGGAATCGTTTGCCCTTGCGGAATGTGAATGAAGCTTGACGACAGTCGGACCAAAACACGTACTCCTCTTTAGTCATATTCTTTGTGCGTTCGTCTGCGGTTGCGAGTCGTTGGAGAGTGGCGTAGTTTTGCTCTTCCTCCTCCTCGTCCTCTTCATCTTCTCGCTCCGGTGCCTGGATGGAGTAAAAGCTATTCACATCCCACGGCAGCCCGACCTTGGCGCGCTTATTCTTCGGTTTAGCTGCCATATCTTGTGGTCCAGCCACACCAGCACCGGCTAGGGGATCATCGCCAGCTGCAAAATCCGCGGCATCAGCTCCTGCCTTGTCGTCCGAATCTTTCACGTTTTTGCGGACATCTTTCCAGGATAAGAATGTTCTCAAGCGGGAGACTTTGGCTTTATCGTGGCGAATTAAGAATATAAGATCATCGGTAGAGATCGAACGGTTACCACGGCGCGTAGCTAAGGCAGTGCTGCGAGTGAGCTGTGATCCAATTAGCCGCCAAAGTTAAGATGAAAATAGAAACGAAGCAAAAGCAGCTACATACCATTTCAACGACTTGTTGTCGTACAATTTCCTCGATAAGGGTTGTGGTCTCCTGGGACGGCTCGGCGGTTTCTCCAGAAACAAACATCATCTGCCATGTGCCATTAGTTTGTACTTATCTCATAATGTAGAGAGCCTCTGTCATATAAAGCTGTTCACTGGTCTGCAATACCGGACATTATGTAGAATGTACATTTATCCAATCCTCGCCGCGATGATATAGAAGTGAATAGTGCCTTACCTGCTGGATTTCCTGCCTGTATTTGGGAGCACGTTCAGATGCCATGATATAAGTCTCTGGCAATCGCCAGCGAGTAATAAAAGACGATATATAAAAATGATAACCAAAATCACGAACGATTCCGCAGACTCCCAAAAGCAAAACGCTTTATTGATGATGGCAGACAGGACGAAGCGGCTGCGAGCATCAAGAGGTGGAACCGCGGAATGCGCCGGCTAATTGTTGTTCCCGGCCGCGCATTGGAGCTTCTTGAGGATTTCTTTTTTGGCGGGGGCGGGGATTTTGTAAGAAGCCATGAAATTTACTATTGGAGTCTTGTATTGATACAGATCTCAATATGCTTTACCTTGTGGGACTTGGTCTCGCAGATGAGAAAGACATTACTGTCCGGGGTCTCGAAGTCGTCAAGGCTGCGTCCAGAGTTTACCTGGAAGCTTACACGAGTATACTGCTTATCGAGAAGGAAAAGCTAGTGGGTCATCAGCAATTGACAGGGGAAAACCTTATATGGAGAAACATTTGGCTAATTGGCACTGTGATGTATTAGTAGGAGGCTTACTATGGACGCCCTGTCATTGTCGCGGACCGCGAACTAGTTGAAAGTGGGAGCGATGAAATCCTTGAAAACGCCAAAGATGTTGATGTAGCTTTTCTGGTTGTTGGGGATCCATTTGGGTATGTTTGTCTCTATGAAAGGACTTTTCATGGTTCATGTTGCTTACAGGACATGCGCAGCGCTACCACACATACAGACCTAGTACTTCGCGCACGCGAACTCGGAATCGCGACGAAGACAATCCCCAATGCGTCCATCATGTCTGCCATCGGATGTACAGGCCTGCAATTGTATAACTTCGGCCAGACTGTCAGCATGGTTTTTTTCACAGAAACCTGGAAACCGTCTTCGTATTACGATCGAGTCAAGGAGAATGCGACTTTGGGTCTACACACTCTCGTGCTTCTAGACATTAAGGTGAAGGAGCAATCACTAGAAAACATGGCGCGAGGGCGGAAGATTTATGAACCTCCGCGTTACATGACTGTTGCTCAGTGCGCGAGCCAAATGCTGGAGACCGAGGAGGAAAGAAAAGAAGGGGTATATGGGCCGGATAGTCTCGCCATAGGTGCCGCCCGTGTTGGTGCTCCGGATCAGGAGCTTGTTGCCGGGACGCTGAAAGAATTGACAGAAGTCGATATGGGACGGCCTCTGCATAGTCTGGTCTTGCTCGGTAAAAGAGCCCATGATCTGGAGAAAGATTATATCGAACAGTTTGCGGTGAACAAGGAAACGTTTAATGCTGCCTGGAAGAGTGGGTATGGTGAGAGCTAGAGTTTCGGGTGCATAATAAAATAATACAGGTGGAGTAATCGATACATTTACTATATTGTGCATGTATGCGACCTTGAATAAAAATTCTCAAGCACTTATTTTAAACAAATAACGGATGATATTTCCAAGCTACCATTGTCCGACGCCCAAACTCCAAACATGCCCTGTTTCATGCTTTCATAAACAATGCTCTTATATACAAGGCAAACCAGACAGCCCAACGAGAGAAAATACAAATGCTTCACTCTGATTTCAGCCGAGCCGGAGCCATACATTGTCTACTCCAGCTTATCCAGATGCTCGAGCCTTGTTAGAACAACTTGCTTGCTAGTCTCTTCGATTTCACCAGCCAAAAAGACTTCGTCCAAAATCGCATAAACCTATTTAGAGCAATTAATTAAAGGCTCCAACCCTTTCGCCCTCCCCAAGTGGCATACCTTGTAGAAATTGAATACCAAATCCAACTCGCACACGTTTCCAAAAAACTGATCCAAAACCTCGACGAAGAAATGAATCGCCTCGAGATATGCTAGTTCATTATCATTCGCATCCACGCAGACACAGAAAAAGAGACCGGCGTATCGACGATAGACGATTTTCGTGCTACGTTTAAATTCGACGAAGTTGGATTGATATTTTTGGTCACGTGGGGCGACGAGGCGGTGGACCTAGTAAAAGCTTCCTGTTAGCTGTTGCTAGGATTGAGGCGAGATGTTTGATCGTGAAAAAAAAACAAATAGTGTTTCCCTTTGGAGAGAGTTGCACCCACCTCGCCCTTGAGCTTTATTTTCTCATCGTCCTGCACCCGTCAGATCAGTAATGGGTTTAGTCTTCTTTGTTGGCAAATTCGGTATTAGAACGTACACTGTATGGCGCGTACCATTTCGCCAACCTGGTCTTGCCCCTAACAGCGATGTCTGATGTTAGTAACAATGCGCTGGCCCCTGGAACATGACAACCAAACATACTGGCGATTTTGAATGAGAATGAACGAGAGAACCATCCCGTCAATGTGTGGGAGGAGGGCTCTTTAGCTCCTCGACCATTCAACTATCTGTTGCGAAAGTCGTTGTTTTTGGCGATCTTATTTAAAGCGGAGTTCCAACCATTCACCATAAGCTCGAGTCGTCGAAGCAGTGTTATACTGCCATCTGTGACCGCCTTCCGGGATCTGCATAGGCCAATCAGTGTTGAGCATCGCCCAAACACATCAAAGCTCTATTTACTCTGCATGATATCTCGGCGCTTACTCGATGGTAATGACTCGATGCTCAAGTCTGCGCACCAGCGACTTGCACTATACCAGCAATTCATCCATGGAACCCCACCATACAATGTGAAAAGCAGAGCTCAAATCGTGAATCGATGTCTGCCCCGCACTGAGAAAGTCCAAACGCGCTGATCCATCATTCTAATGCGCTGCGCTCACCAATGCGTATATAATCCATATACATACATACATACATATATACGTATATATCAATTTATAGCACAATGCCGGTCTACAAAATCCGCGGCTTCAAATGGCCCCGGGGCGGCATACCCAGCATACGAGTATTCATCGTGCTGGAGAACCTCGACGACGCAGCGGCAGAATACATTCAGCAAAAGCGAACATCAGACTTGATTCTGAACGCCATTAAGAAAAATCATCCACAGGCCGTGCAGCACCTGCCCGATCTACAACTGATTGAGCAGTATGATCCGCTAGACATGACCGACGCCGCTGTCAGTCAGCCGCATGCATTCGTTGCAGACAGCGTTACCATCCTGCCGGACACTGCGAGACCTGTGCATGGCCTCGGCGTGAGCATCGACCAGCGCTTGCTGGACGATGCGATACCACCAGAACGACACGCAGCGCTCGCTGAGATCAGAGACGCGATTGCTCCCGGTCAGAAAATCGGATGGTGGATAGTCTACAACGGCGATCCCGAGAGATACTACCCCGGGATGGAGGACGATGAGATGGAAGACGAAACTGGCCGTACTGATGATGGCGTCAGTCGTAGTGAAATTGCCAGTTTCCGGAGTTCTGAGACTGGGCAGTCGTCTCCTGTTCCTCCTGAAATTCCGGTATGTTATCATCTTTATTATGTACGCTGCGCGTATTTTGATGCTAACACTCTGCAGCCTGAATCGCCTAAATCGCCTGGATTGAAGAAGAAGCGGTCATTTTGGCGACGGAAAGCAACCTAGAGCATGAGATTATTCACATATAATTAGAAGACAGGCATCGAAGTTTCTCTCGGGTTTTCGGGGATCACGAGGATTGGGTTAACGAAAAGTAATGTGATGATGTATGTCATGAAGCGAGGTTTATGTTTGGATTCATCTATTTAACAAATATTCTGGAAATTAGTCAGGGGACAGCACTAATGTAGTAATGGAAATGGCAAGTATGTGATCAATCGACCTTCGCATTCCTGTACAATCCTCTCGAAACAAGCCATCTCTCATGGTTGACAAAGGTGTAAAAACTATTTCGTGAACTATTTGAATATCACGTATCCATGCTGTTCCCTAATCGACATTCAACCCTGGCGTATATACAAACTCACTTCTTCAGCGCAGCAAATCTCTTTGATAACTCATCCAAATCAGGAATACCCTTACTATCCTTCCTCTGCAGCCCAGCACCTGGTCTACTGTTGGCATTTTTCTTGTCTGCATCAATATCGACCTGCCCTGGAATCTTAACTCGCGGCTCGGGGTTATCGCTACTTGGCCCCGGCTTCGTAACACTTACGGGACTCTTGCCCGTCGCATCGTGAGTTCCAATATCTCTCGGCGGCGTAGCCCGCACCAGTTCATCCGTCTCAGACGCACGACGCATATCAGCCAGATTCCTTTGCGGCGTCTGCGGCGACACCGAAACGTCTCCCGTGCCATCATCATAACCGGGCGGCGGCGATTGGTCCGACGACGATTGATCTCTCATCACCATCCCCTCCGGCACCTCGCCATCCACCACCTCATCTGCCGCAGCCGGCCATGCAACATTATATGCTTTCGCAATCTCTCTCAAATAGCTCTCCACCAACTCGACCGAAGGCGGCTTGACGCGGAGCTTCTTCACCAGCCGCTCGGGTAATTTGCGTGCTGTTTTATTATCCTGCGCAAGAGTCGCAAATTCCTTACCCCAGCGCTCCATCAGCAACATGCGTAGCGTCGTCAGCTCTTTCACTTCGCGCGGAAACCGAGGGCAGGAATAAAATATTGCGGCTGCGGCTTCATCGAGGCCGGCATTGATATAGCTATTGGCTTCTTCGTCGAGTTCGTCACTCTCATTTCCAACCGGTGGTTCTTCTTGTTGCTGCTGGTGATGCTCTTGTCGATGATCAACCGCCGACCCGGTTTTACCGCTCGAGAACCAGCCCAAACCAAATCTCCCTGCTCCTCCCCCTTCTTCTTTCCGCTGCGGTTGAGGCTGATGCTCTGTAGAAGCGGCCGAGGGAACACCACTCTTCCTCTCCAGACTCCGCTTCAGCTCCTCCTTCGCTCTATTCCGTGCTTCAACGCCTTTGTCCGAGAAAGCGATCTGGTCCAAAACCGCGGCGCGCGCCAGGAGCAACTCGCAATACAACTCTATGATCTCCATAACCTCCACGCCAATATCGGCGGCAATGACATTCTCCACTCTGTACCGCGCCGAGGCCTCGCGTCCATTCTCGAGGAGTTGCGCTAGTTCGCGGCGCTGGGCAACTGAGGACGCGGTGTCTTTTTTCTGTAGAAGGCGGAGGCGAGGGATGAGGAGGCGGAGGGTGGATTGGAGTTTTGCCTTGGTATCATATCGTGTTAGTATGTATCACAGTTTGCGAGTCAAGGACATCCGGTTAGGTGGAATGCGGGGTGACGACAGTAAAGAACACGGTAACAAGGCTTACAGTTTGGGCCGAAGGAGGCATGCTTCCAATGCGATAGGACGACTCTTTAGCACACAAGATCACGCTGGCAAATTCGATATACTCGAGTAAGGTTCAAGTTCCCAGTGTCCTAGGTTGGTTGTTGCGACAGTTCGGACTCTGGAAGTCCGTAGATGGCCCCACGCGGCTTCCACCCACCTTAAAGTGACGTAGAGTCATCAATTGGAACCCAAGAATGTTAACAACTAAAAAAGCATGGTCCATACATTTTCAGACTACATGAAACGAGGAATAATTATGTTTTACAACGAACCCATAGATATTTAAATTCTTGCTTGGCTACTACGGAAAACAGACAGAACTAGAAGTGTGATAAGTCATATTGAATATAAATCATGTTCGGCCAAGCTGCATACCCCGAACAGGACATGTTTTGTACGCGTTCTTTTGGAAATACACATCTGACCGCCGCCATGCCAGGACCCGTGATAGTGTATACAGCGAAGTAAGAATGGAAGATTAAGTAAGTAAATGTAGATGGAAAGAATGGGAAAACCAAGGCCCAAGACGTTGTCGCCAGATCCACAAAGAATTGAAAGACCAAAAATCGAGGGGTATCAATTAGATCGTCAGATCAAGAAGTAGTTGAAAGTAAGAAAAGAAAAAGAAAGAGAAAATTTTCAAGGTTAGATGCCAAAGTCGTAGAAGAAGAGAAATCAAGCGCACGTGGTCTCGTGGAAGGATCCTGGCAGGCAGAGGCCGACGATTATACGGATTAAAAGTTCATCATAATGCCTGCTACCAAGCACAGAGCTAAGCCGGCCATAGAGCTAGACATGGGGGATGCACCAGAAGTAGTGGTGGCAGATGCAGAAGCCGCAGCCGAACCGGAAGCAGTGGCTGAGGCCGCAATGCCTTGGGTAGACGACGTTTCAACGAAAACGTGCGGCGCATAGCTGTAGCCAGAAGGAGTCGTTGAGGCTGACGCCGATGGGGTCGACGAAGTGGCTTCAGTTGAAGATAATGTCTGAGATGAAGGAGTGCTTGAAACGGATGTAGACGAGCTTGAGCTCAGACTGGCTAAGCTATGAGATGTGGATGTAGATGTAGATGTGGATGTGGATGTGGGAGAGGTAGTTGATGTTGGTGGGGTCGAGCTGGAGCTGACGATGGTGCTGCTACTGGCGCTTGTGGCAGAACTGGAGCTACCGCTACTTCCAGCCTCGAAAACAACAATGTTTGCGTTCTTGCCGGGGGGAACAGTAACGACACAGAATGCAGCGCCGCCGGCTCCATCGGAGCTATCGTTAGAGGTGGCTTCATTTAACCCATTGACCGAAGGATCGATCTTGCAGGGCAGACCATTACAGCCAGCATCGTCGTCGCAAGTAATTTCAACACCAAAAGTCGCAGGTGTGTCACGGAACGGAGTAGTGGCTTCCTGAACGACGGGGTTGTAGCCGATCTTGACATAGGTGTTTCCGGTGGAATCGGTGTTCGCGCCCGCAACGAAGTAGGCCCAGTTGCCGATGGGATTCGCATTCGTTCCCCAAATGCAACCTTCAACTCCAGTTCCTGGGGGGTTGATGTAGTAACTGGAGGGATAAGTTAGCCATTGTCATCAAAGCCCAGCTTGAAGAAGTACATACTGAGCAGCAGTCGAGCACCAATATGATGTTCCGGGAACGGCCAGGGTCGCCGTATCTTCCACCAGAGTTGGGATAAGCATAGCTTCGTTACCAGGCAAAACTGTCTGGCAAAACGAAAGGGCGTCTCCTGCATTGTTGACAGCGGTGACGGTTCCAGTCCCATCGACACAGTAATCGTTGTCCGGAAAAGGCTTTTGCATGGTACCGTTCTCGTCGCAGTACAATCCACCGTCCTGCAGTCCACATGTCAGCTGCACATATATCAAGGCACTCAGGAGAGATACATACCATGGAGAGCGGATAGGTGTACGAGGTAGCATCAGGATTCCACTGCATCGAAACCTGGCCGGGAGGGCAAGCATAGGGACACCAGGTGCCCGGAGTGCATGTCTGATCGGGGCTCATGGCCCATCCTGCGTTATCAGAATCCGGGGTGACGGCAACCAAGCCCGCATCGGTAGGGAATTCACATTGGCCGGATCGTTTTTGGACGTGGTTGTGTTGGGCCTTGTGCTGGTGGGCGTGGCCATGGGGGTGCGAGGCTTCAGCGAGAGCTAAAAAGCCGAATAGGCATGCCATGGAGTGGGATTTCATTATGAATTTGGTTGCCTGGGTTGGTGCAATGATAGTGGTCTGGTTGGAGTTGCGATCGGTCAAATGGCGCTTGAATGAGTGGATGAGTGAGTGAATGATGACTGAATGAATGAATGAATGGATGGATTTGAAGGAGAGGACGACCGCGAGGTCCAAATAGCGTTGACAAACGAAAGACTGAGGTCAGCAGAATCGAAACACGACGCACGGCGCGGAAGCACGTCAGGAGAGAGGTAGAGACTGCAAGAGCAGAGCAGAGAGGAGGAGAGAAGGAGAGAAAAGAGAGAGAAGAGAAGAGCCCATGGCAGGCAGGCACTAGTTTCCAGGTTCCAAGGAAGGCGCGGTCCGGCACAGGTCCTTCCCCAGTGGGCAAGTCGAGAGCACAGCAGGAAAGAGCGAACCTTGCTGGGTCTCATTTGGCTATTTTAGGGCTCGCCAGGCGAGGCACACGCTGATTGGGCCGGGCAGTATCCCGCCGCAGCCTTGGCAGGTCCTAGCGCCGTCCAAAACGGGAAAGCGCCAGGGGCTCTGCGACTAGTGGCGGCGATCGAACGTCTGCCTTCTGTCGCATTTGTTCAAATGTTACAAAATGTAGTGCATATATAATTCTTTAAGAGTATATACTGGATGGTATATCATGCGAATAGTAGCCTGACTGTTAACAGAAGAGCCGTGTTGGTTGTGTTGTGGAAACATTATTAAACATAAACACTAACTTGAGCCTTAATGACTCCGCGGCTCCCTACTATGCCGTTTCCGGTTAGGCGTCAGCCTCACGTGGACCTGTTCGGTAGTCTATCTCCAACCGAACCATACAGAGTCATGGCACACATCGCAAAGCGCTGCGTGATTTATTTTGGTGGCCGTGAAGTGACAGTGTCCACCAAAGAAGAGGCATTGCGTGCTTAAAATAATTCATATATCTCGAAAATAAGCTTCTGGCACTACACTACAGCCCGAGCATACCGCCATCAACAACAATACTCGCTCCAGACACAAAATCACTGGCACGACTGGACAGGAAAAGCAACGCGCCCCGAAGATCACTAGGATCTCCCCACCGCCCGGCCGGCGTTCTCTGCAGGATGAAACTGTTGTACTCCTCGTCTAACGCCAATGTCGTTGTCATAGGAGTCGTGAAATATCTGTGACACAGTAGAAGGTTCAGTCAGAATCCAGTTTCCATCGCATAAGAGGAACAGCGTTCTCTCTTAACAAAGCGTCTACCCCGATGGCATTTCTGGGCAAATTAGAAGGGAATATCTCGCTTACCCCGGGCATATACAATTGACTTGGATATTTCGACCAGCAAGCTCATTGCTAAACGCCTTTGTGAACTGCACAACCCCGGCTTTGGCTGCTGCATATGTGGACGTGTTCCAGGCAGCTTGATACGCGGTCATTGATCCGATGTTTATTAGTTTTCCAGGCCGTTGAAGTCGAAGCAGCTGTTTGGCTACTTCCTGAGCTGCGACAAAACTGCCCTTGAGATTGACGTCCAGTACCTATATATGTGCCAAGCCGCGTCAGTGTTGGATAAATGCACACCTCCATTTGGTTTTTTCTTACATGGCTGATGTCTTCATCAGTCAGCGTTTCCAACGGCCCATGTCGATTGGTCCCAGCGCAATTGAGCAAGATATCAGGCACTATGCCCGCCGACCAGATATCAGTAAAGCACTTGCGCAGCGCTACCGAGTCTCCAATATCACAGTCAAATTGATAAAACTCTCTGCCCATAGAGCGCACTTCTCGTTGCAAAGCACTCAACTCCGGATCACCGGGCAGCTGCATTGAGACGATATTGGCTCCTGCTTCGGCAAGTGCGAGACCGAGAGGTTTTCCCAGCCCTCCCGTTATGCCAGTGCAGATCGCCGTCTTGTCCCGAATGGAGAACAGCTCGACCAGGGGCGTGGGCGTGGTATTGACGCACTTGTTTCCCAGTCCATTTGTGACGTAGGGTTGTGGACGACGAAATTTGGATAGAGAAGAATTGTTGCGAATCCCACCTATTCCTACTAACCTAGTAGAAGCGTAACATCTTGGTGGTTGTCTGTAGAGGGCAGTTGAACACAGCCGGAGACCCAGACGAATACCTTTCATGCGCATTCTTAGTTTGAACCCTTGCCTATTCTAGACATAAGATACTTGTCTCATCATTCTCTAGAGTAGAACCCCGAGCTTCATATACTACATTACCAGCTACACACCTACGTACCAATACAAAGCCTTCCGACGGCGTGATTTATTTAACCTTCAGTCTTTGTGCTGTTTGTGGTCATCTGATCACTGCACAAATCCCCGACTCCGATTCCATATGTCCATACCTTTGATATCTCCAAATCGTGTTGAAGAGAGTGGACTTTACCCCACAATGTCCCACGTATGTCCATCGGATTACGTTGCTTCCGGCGGGATTGTCCTTCGGAAACAACACAACCAACGTATCATTCTCCACAACTGAGGCCATGATTTGCCAGGGAAATAAAAATTGGGCAAAATATCGAAATTAACACGCCAATTATACTTTTGTGGGCCACCATGAGCTCATACCGTTTGCCTTGCTGGGCCTTCCGAGAGCCATTTATAAGTGTATCGGGGAATGGGTCTGGGTAATTAGTTAAGTCAGTGGCCAGATAACTACCTGACTTACCTCTTGGTGGCTTATTTAGATTCTGTCAAGTAAGTATTTTAGATTAAATAGAAACAAACATGTCACTGTCAAGAGTGCATTTTCGTCCATTTTTCTTACTCTCGTGCAGCCATTATTCGCGACTGTCTTTAAGCACAAAAACTACCTGCCAATTAGCCGGGTACTCATCGATCGCGAACAACACAATGAGCCCACCGACAAAGACACGGCAGTGGCTGCTCCGCGAGAAACCCTATGGAGAACCAGTACTGAATGGCGGAAAGCCGACTTTCACATTGGCCACAGCCGATCTCCCAGCCCTCAAAGACGGACAGTTGCTATTAAAAACATTATATTTAAGCAACGACCCTGCGCAACGGTCATGGATTTCGCCACTTGCGCAAGCAGAGCGCCTGTACCTGCCGCCAGTGCAAGTAGGCGAGCCCATGAAATCGATGGGAATAGCCCGAGTTGTCGAGTCACGCAGCTCAGACATCCCAATTGGCACTCTGGTGACAGGCAATCCAGGCTGGACCGAGTATTCGATTGACGAGGCTAAAAATGTAGATCCTATAACACCTCAGCCGGGATTGACTGAGACGCATTTCCTGGGTGCTCTTGGACTACCGGGTTTTACAGCTTATTACGCGCTCACGCAAATTGTCAAAGCGACGAAGAATGATGCTATTGTCGTCAGCGGTGCAGCTGGGGCGGTTGGCACGATGGTCGTTCAGATTGCCAAGAAGATGATTGGATGTCGAAAAGTTGGTCCTGAATTGATTCTTCATTTTACGTTGTTTTATGGTTTCTAAGTGTGTACCATCTCATATTCTAGGTTATTGGTATTGCTGGCACAGACTCCAAATGCAGATGGGTGGAGAAACTTGGAGCAGATGTCTGTGTGAATTACAAGTCTCCATCTTTCAAGGAAGACCTTACCAAGGAAACGGATGGGTTTGTTGAGATCTACTTTGGTGAGTAATTAATTTTGAGGAATCGGTTCTGAGCTGATTGTGGTTACAAGATAACGTCGGCGGAGAAATCCTTGACTTCATGTTGACTAGACTGGCCAAGTTCGGTCGTGTTGCGGCGAGGTAAGAAATGCTCACGACTTTCATATGGACTTATGAAGGCACTAATGGTGAATTCCCAGCGGCACTATCTCCAATTACAACAAAGACGGCGAGATTACTCCCTTGAAAAACTTCTATGTAAGTAGTCTTTTCTCTAAGGGCCTCGCCAGCCTACACCAGCCTAGAGTTTGAGCTGTCTCGGCGACTAATACCTCTCAACAACATAGGAAGTCATAACCATGCGTCTCCAGATCCTGGGATTCATCAACCTCGACTGGATCGATCATCTCGCCGAAGTACGCGCGATTTTGGTCGATGAGTGGAAGAAAGGAAATCTGATCATCGGCGACGAGAGTGAGATGGTTGTGGACACTGATTTCGCCGATATTCCCAAGACGTGGATGATGCTCTACTCGGGTGCGAATACGGGCAAGCTGGTTACGAAGGTGAAGGAGTAGATAGAGTAGTCAGGAATGTTTGGTCAGTTTGAGACATTAATTAAACATCTTCGTCACATCCAATAGACGGAAGACAACCTTATTTAGAGATCGATTGAAAAGGGTGAAGAAACTCAAGGGTACTCTAATGCATATATTTTGTAAAAGAATCAAAGTCACCCATGGCACAACACAACTAACCACTTAGAACAAAAGATGTATTTCGCCGGCTCATTAAACGAAAATATGATGCTGCATGATCATGTCTGATCCCTGAAATTGTTGTTTGGAATGAGAACTTCCCTTCAGGCATGTATTAACAGGGAATCAAAGTCGGTGATATCAATGCAGCCACCAAGAATGGCGATGTCTCCCAGAAAATACTCGAACTTTAAAGAGGTATCTGAAGACTTTATTTGCAAAATCTGTAATATCTAATCGCACACAATTTTCTACGCACAGGCCCTTGGCCTTCATCTGTACTACTTACGCACATTGATACTCTGACTATGCTCCACCTAACATAGTTTAAGAGACACGCGCATTCTCGACTTCAACCGAAGTCGAGCCCTCCTTATCAATTCGAGAATCACCACCAACATTCCCATTCTCAGCATCCATTTGTAGGTGAGTTGGGTGCAACCCTTCAATGGCAGCGGCCCCCTTAACACTTTCACGGACACCTTGCGTAAGACAACTCCATCCATGACCTTTGCCTTCAAAGATATGGTCTATCTGTTCCAGAGACAAATTTCTTGTTTCCGGATAGAGAAAATACACCATTGGAATGAAAGATGCGTTGAAGACGGCCCCTATTTACCTGTTAGAGTAGTAATGAGAAAGAGCAACCCGGGGAGCTTACAAATAACGTAATATTTCCAACCGATAGCCGCCAGGCTGGAAGGCGTGATCGTTACGACAATGCCGTTGACTGTTGGATACTATTAGCTTTGCAAAAGTTTTTTTTTTTTCTCAATAAAAACACTCACAGAGCCAATTAGATGCCGAAGCTATTGCCATGCCCTTTGATCGCATATTCAAAGAGTTGATTTCCTTGGCACATTAGCCGCCGAACAAAAGACCAACCTTCATAAAGGACAAATTGCTTACCGGAGCATACATCCACGGCACGTTCAAATAGCTATATTGATGTGCATTAGCCATCGGGAAGCGCCCCTAACATACGAGATTCATTTCATACCTCATGCCAAAAGCATCGTAGAAAAGACAATACATGACCACAGTCATGATAGCACCTCCTTGACCGGGGACGTTGAATCCAACTGCAATCAAACTAGACAGGATCATCATAGCCACGGCACCACAAAGCATAATTGTCCGTCTATTGATTTTCTCAATGAACAATATCGGCACAAACGAGAAAACCACGTATTGAGTTGCAGCTATGGCAGCGATAATGTGACTCATGGTCGTTTTGACAGGGAGATATTCAGTTAACACTATAGGAAGATAATAGGCAATGGAGCTGGTGAACCAGAGAAGCAAGAGTCAGTTGATCACTTTTTTTTTCTTCTCACGCATTCGGTTGACTTACTTGATTCCCGTCATCTGCTGCATATATAGCGCTCCAAACCCCAACAGCAAGCGACGAAAATTCTGCTGGCCTCCATTCTTGAAAAGGTCAAGCCAAGATGTCTTCCCTTCCTCTTCTAAAGCTGCACAAATCTCGTCCCGAATTTTGAGAACTTGCACATCGTTCTCGTCACAGTCTTTCAGTCGAGCAATGATCTTGGTGGCTTCCGCTACCGATTTATGGTTTGCGACCCATCGGGGTGATTCAACCAGGAATGGGAGACAGAGAAGAAGATAGATGGCAAAAAGCAGCTGTACACAAATGGGGAAAATCCATTGGAATTCTGAGTTTGCGTATGACGCTCCTAGGGTGAGCCAGTTTGAGAGCACGAAGCCGGTGTTTATATTGCCGCTCTGAATGGTGAGATAGATGCCTCGATTTGCCGCATCGGAAACTTCCGATTGCCACTGTTTTAAATTAGACGCATTTAGCAAATACTGCGCAAAAAGGTGGAGATGATAGGGTATAAACTTGCGGTAGGTACGATTGAGGTCATAATTCCTACCCCCATGCCGGTCACAACTCGACCGACCATCAGATGCGGAATCACTCTAGCTGTGGCTTGAAGAATGGTTCCCACCATGACTATTCCACATCCAATATACTGGCTGATTTTAGCAATTTGAGTCGATTATTCAGAATGTAGAATGTACCACTTACAATCGACTTCCTTCTCCCCAGTTGCTCTCCAACCAAAAATATCAAAATCGAGCCGACAAGACAACCAATGTCATAGAGACCGGTGATCAGTCCTTGCTGTAGTGCCTATATGATGACATCAGCCTGTGCCACAATCAATATATAACACAAGTCCCTATTTAACTTACTGAAGGATCATTGAATTGTTTCACAAACGAAGTAGAGTTGATTATACCGCCCATAACACCTTGGTCATCTGTCAACGAATTAGTAAAACATAACGATGGAGAGTTTGGGGAGGAGGAAGCTGAGATGTTCCTACAGCCAAACAGCAAAAACCCCATACTACAGGCAGTGCTGATCAAGATGTTCAGCGTCCTCCCCCTCGGTTGATACATGGTGTTTTGACTAGAGCAAGAATGAATCCTGAGAAGAACAGAGAAAAAGATGGCAACGATACGTTGAGTTGCATACAGTCTTTCCCCTTCACCACATCCTGACTTCGGAGAGAAGCACGGAAGATAAGCTCCATATTATATACCACGCGAATCTACTGTTAAGAAATGACGGCATCGCATCCACCCTTTCTTCAGGCAGCCAACAAACTTCACAAGTCTAGGAGATGTGCAGGTTAGGGCTAGAAGCGGAACACGGGGCCCCGCGAATTCAAGCAAGCCACCCCCGGACTTGTCAATTGAGGGGAAGAAAGAATCCCCGCATGCACTGGTGGAGCACATCGCTCAATGAAACGACAAATAAGAACATAATCTACGACGTTGTACAATGTATACAGCTGTACGTATCATGTTAGCGAATGATGAATGGATGTGGTTTCTCATGTGCCGCGATCCGGCGAGTGTTCCGGCGAGTGTTCCGGCGGCACCAGTCGGAATGCAGTTTGAGGGAAGGATCGCCAGCTCTCCCCACTCCGCAGTAGTAAGAGTGGACTACTTCGTATATACTCAGCAGGTAACACAGGAATAACGAATAATTCATTTTATTTTTAAAGCGCAACATGAGTCAGTTTCAAACTCTACGAAGGCTCGGATTTTACAAAATCTACTTCGTAGTAGAACACGCTGATCAAGTTTATTCCACGCACTCAGCGTGCGGAGGTGGAGAGAGATGCCCCCTTCAATAACGCCATGCCAGATGACTAATTTATCCTTCAATGCTAATACCGAACCATGATCCTGAAAGCCAAATATGCAGATGCCCCTTAATGTAAGAGAAAACTCAACTTGAAAGATTGCCAACTCCCCACATAGCTCGTCTACAGCCCGATGAAGCAGACGCCAACCGCAGCGAGGAGCATCAGCAATGCCATGTTCGCAAAAGACCTTGCGCCCGTCGCTGCAGTTGCAGTGTTGCTTGTGGTCGTACTTGTACTTGTGCTTGTGGCAGATGACGCAACAGCAGAGCTACTTTTAGCTGCTACTGCGACGGCACTAGATGAAGCTGCTGCTTTTGTGGTGTTGGCTGTCGCGAGGGCGCGGGACTGGAATGCACTGAAGGAAGAGCTTCCGTTTGTCGCTCTTGATAGACCATTAGTATTGTGAACCGATTGCATCAGGTACAGACACTGTCCTGAAGATTTCAACTGCATCATGACGAAAGGGGGAAACATACGCATTGATAGCAACCACCATGCCCTTGGCGCAGTGGCCGACTTGGCTGCAAAACGCATAGATGGGCTCCGAGTTGTTCACCTTGAGTGAAAATACGGACGCACTGTTGTTGACAGGCCTGAAGCCCGAGGAGAAGCCGGTGACATTAGTCATGGTGGTGTCAATCGCCTCGCAAGGGGAGGCAAAAGTGGATTGGACGACAGAATGGTTCTGGAAGACAAGACCGATTCATGTCAGTGTGTTTGGTGTAAGATAATGCTTTTCGAGGAAGACATACTCCTGACACGAACTGAAACTGAATAATCTCTCCTGCCTTTGCATTGACGTTGCTAGGCGAGAAGGTAAGTGATGAGTTCAATCCCACTTTAACAACGTGCACTGTGGCATTGCTTGAGGCGGTGGACCGGGCCATTGCTGCTGAACAGAGCAATAAAAGGGACGAGAGGATATTTATCATGTTCATCGTGAAGAGAACCTAAAACAGGATACGGTGTACTATTGGTTTCGTGAATATCGATCTTAATAACGTCTGCGTAGATAGTCGACCGGCGATATCTAGTGAACGGAGGCAGCAGAAAGCAATATCAAAAATGATTTAATTGAAAATTAAACAAATGGAATGGACGTTTTCGAGGAATATAACCGTGCCATATATAAGAATTGGATCAATTTCTCCAGCCCGCGCTAAAATTCCTGTAACAAGATATCCAACAGAAATACGTCGCATTTTAAGGCGCACGGTTCCGCATGTTGCTGTCTAGATGAGGCGTAGATGTTGCGGGTGTATTGACCGGAGGCTGAGGCTGATGATACTTTCCCCTTCTGGCCAATCGAGACACCAAAAGTCAGCCGCCTGCTGGCGACCAGGAAGGTGACGAATATTCTTGTCGGAAATATGTCTCATCATTAAAAAGTGAAAGATGGATTTTCCGGTTCACAAATAGCGAGTAGAATAAGAATTGATCTGCCTAAGAAGAAGCTACTCGTTTAGTGTGTTTGCGGTAAAGACTGTCTCGCCGTCAAGCCCCCTGTTTCGGCCAGGTTTGATGCTCATCTTAGCACTGTGCCCACATGTCGATGAAGCAACGCTAACCATTGCTATTATGTATGAAATAAGGTTTGTACCTCATTTAAGATAAATAGCGATCGAGATGACCATTTTTAAAGTTGGATGGTGCTGAAGACCCGGAGCTGAAGTTAGCGTATAGACATCTTAAACACGTATATCGAGGAGAACTGCATCATTTAAACAAAATTGGTATCTTGTGCACATGCCCCGCGCCATAACGCCTTGCTTTCTCAAAAATCATCCATGCAGCCAATTCCTAAAAATCAAATAGCATTTGCGGAGCCAACTTTTCCAAATCCTCGACCTACAAATCCCATACGTTAGCGCCCAACATCACAGCCTCGCCCGTAGAACAATCGCACAAAGAGAAAAAGAGCAACGTACCTCTAGAAAACCATCTGCTACCGATCTTACACCTCCATCTTTATTCGTGGCATTGTCCTCTGCTCTCTCATATGCAGCTCGAGCCAGCGCCTCCCTGACAAAGATATCCATATATTTTGCAACAACCTCGTTTGCGTCCTTGGTAATCTTCGTTTTTGAATTTTGAAAGTGATGGTGTAAAAGCGTGGTCAAGAGTTTTGGCGGTATTCCTGGCTCGCCCGACTCGATATCACGCGGTCGGGTGTTTGTGACGATTTCTGCGAGTATATAATCTGGTTCTCCGAGTGGAGAGCCACTTCGGCTAGAGGCAGGGGTATCAGCATCATTATTGCGGCGAGAAAAGTTGCTTTGGTTTTCGCTGTTGCCTTCTGAGGTAGCGTCGGAATCCGAATCGGGTGGTGGGGATTGAGCCTTTCTTTTTCGGGAATTTGTTGTTGTTGCTGCTGCCGTCTTCGAAGACAACGAGGTTCGAGCTTTGGTCTGCTTAGACTTCGATGCTGTAGTCGAAGCTGCCCCTTTCCTGGAGCCTGGCTTGGATGTTGTTTTGTTGACGGCGGATGACGAGCCTTGTATACTGGCGGATTGTTTTCGAGGAGGCTTAAAGGGCAATCGATTGCGCTTGGCCTGGGCGGCATCGATACTATGGGCCGGCATGATGAGTTTGACCAGGTTGCTCACTGTGAAATGGAATTCGTAAATTTGTTTCTGGAGTTGGTAAGACGCGTGGGTCGCGTTGATATCTGGATAATGAGATATGCTCAATCAGGGATCTAAACCTTGTCTGGACTAGCGGGGTTTGTCACGCCGCCAGCCTCGACTCTTTTGATCCATTGTTGAACTGAAGACCTGGTCGGAGGCCTGGTAAGTAGCAATGCGACATAATTAAATATACTCAGTCGATATTTTCATCCTCACAAGTCGTTGATTTGTCTTACACTTCTGCGTCACCGGTTAATGACGGCCGCCTGGCGGGGTATTTTCACGCCGCGTTAGGTCGCGTCTCCGCGTTGATTACATGCGACAAACATCTCCGAAATTTTTCTAGACGAATACGGAGTGTTTATGACGGTGGTATATCTATGAAACAGACTTACCGCCAAGATGAGTGACGCTGTCACATCTCTCTTGACTGAGCACTTCAGTTATACGCCATTGGCAAGTAAACAAAGCCAATATATCCTATATGAAACGGACAGCTGACTTTCTCATTCCGTGCGTCTAGTCGCTAATCGACGATATCATCAACTCAATCAATAACCTCATCTACCAAGCGATCTCGAGTCTGGAAACTGGCCTCCTCAATACTCCTCCCGAGCGACTCGGATTTGGTCATGCCAACAACGCGTCGTCAGCGATCCCCGACACGGATGCCGACGGCAATGTCGAGTACCCAGAAGCAAGCCTAGAAATTGAAAATGGACTACATCAGCTGGAGACGCTGTTTGAATCTACGGTGGACAAGTCGTTTGATAAGCTCGAGATCTATGTTTTGAGAAATATTTTCACTGTGCCAGAGGACTTGGTGAATTATATGAGACTGGGGCACTACGAGGTAAGTCTCTAGCACACTGCTCCTAATAGCCAGTGGCATATTATACGGGCTCAGATATCTGACGAAGCGAATTCACAATCAGAACCTGTCGTTTTCTAATCAAGATTCCAACGTCCCCACGCCGGAATCCATAAACCTGCAGCGAAGAAAGCTCCGAGAAACCCGCAAACTTAATCAAGTGCTTCAGCAAGAATGCGCTCGCAACGACGCCGTAATTGCGCAACTACGGGCGATCCTGTCAGCGGCGCAAGATACAGCGACGACGGCTGACCCAAATCCAACGTCGCAATCAGGCATCTCGGGACTTCCAAATCTGTCCTTCTTAACGTCAAACCCCACCGCGGCCATGCTACGCGTCGGGCAGAATAACTCATTGACTACCAACACCGACTTTGTCCTGTCGCAACTCCCTGCCCTGCACGCCGTGACGGAGAAACTGCGAGCGAAACTATCGACGCTTCCCAGCACAACCCCTGCAGACGCTAGGACGCGGAACGAGAGACAGGAATATATTGATAGCAGGATCAAAATCCATCTCGAGCGCTCAGGCGAGCCAGCGCTAGGTGAAGGCAATACGGTGATTGCCGGCAGGAAAGTCACCAGTGGTGAAGTCCAGTCGCTCGAAGCGGTGGGGAATATCCTCAGCGAGAAGAAGTAATAAGCACAAGCAAGGGTGTGAAACGATATAATCTGCCACCGTTATTTGCCAGGAGTATGGACATGTATTCAGGCTGGGAACTGGACGGAAGGCGTTTTGGGAAGGAGGTAGCTTTGATACTTAATTTGAATGAGCGCATGTCGAACACTGTTATATTAGGTTGTATACTATGTCTATATGCATCGGGAGGTATCCTATACCTCAGTAGCTCAGCAGCAGACATAGAGAATGGTAGAATGTGATGAGGTATGAGTTTCATGTTCGGCAGCACGATGAGTGTCGTTGGCAGCTGTTGCTCGCTCGTATTGACCTGCTGCCAACCAGATGGCCACAGCGGCGCCACCAATGCACGTCGGGTATAATATGATGCGAAAGGGTGGTTGTAAATGTGTTTGAGTTGTTGATTGATGTGATTGATGTGACTGATGTGATGAGCGACGTACAATGCCGCGCGTTGATTGGTCCAAGCGGGGTAGAAAATACCTTTCCCGATGCGGCTAGAGCTGCCCGCTCGCACTTACTTTGATTGCCGCAGAAATCAGGCTCTCAACGCGAACTATATATAACCAGCCAATGGCAGCCCCAAACAGCCAGTCGGCAGCCAAATCTGCTGCTGTAGCAAGCGCCCGCCCAAAACGAAGCCAGCCAATACAAGCTGCTACCTGCATCTTCCCCAAGCTTTGTATTCGCTCCCCAAAGCCCCAGCGCTTCCATGCATGAGCCGCCGTCCAGTGGCAGGCCTTAATGGCCTCTGTGAGGCCGCGGCCTTTCCCCTCGGAAAGTAGGCTACCTGTGCATCTTTCTCTCTTCGGGTGCCTGGATGCCTTTGCCCGACTTTGTGATGCCTATTTCAGGCTCTTCAAGACTCCATTATTCTAAATTTAGGTCTGCAAAGATATGATTCGGTGCCACGTCCATTTCATCTGTCGTCTTTCTTCGCTTGGAGGCTGACTGGAAGGGCAAGTGACTCAATCGGAATGGCCAACTGAGTCAAATGCCTAGACAGAGAAAGTTATTGTGAAGAAATCCGACTTTATAATGAGAAGGCATTCCTCTCGACACGCTTTGTTTTCTTACCTCTGCTGCATTGTTTGATTGGAGTTGTTTTGTGTCCTTCTTTTTTACACTCTGTGTTGCTTTCTTCTCTGCGTCTTTGCTCTGGTTAGCAACTTCAGTTCACCTTCGTTTGCTTTAATTGACATTGTCTGTTTCTATATCTGTACAAAGAAACAACTACCATTGTTATTGTGCATTGGTAATCCTGTCTATCTGTTGGCTGTCTTCTTCCTTAGGCAACATAATACCTTCCGCAACTTGATAATCCTTATCCCGTCCAGTCAATCCGCAATGGCTTCTCTATCGTCCGTCTCTGTGACCATCTCCCACCCCTCCAATGCCGCCGATGACCAAGAGGTGGCATATCTCTCCCGAGCTCGTGTCTTACACTGGACTCGCATGGCCATCGCCGTGTCGATTGTCGGTGTTGCAACGGGCATCGTCGGCTCCGAGGGTGATGCTCTTCACTATTACAACAAGACGGTCTCCTACGCGCGCGTAGGACTAGCCCTTTGGCCTCTGAATCTAGACATCCGAGACACCAAGGCTCTGCTGTCTTGCGGTGCCGTCATTCTTTTCCAGGTCATCATCTTCATCGTCGTCGCAATGTTGCCTTCTGTTCGTAACCGTCTATCCTTCATATCAAGTGATGCTTACGCATACTGACTGACATTATTTACAGCCTCGCTCTCGCACTCGGCTGCTCAACTTGCTCTCATCCGCCATTGGCCTGGCCAGCCTCGTCACAGCCATTGCCGGTTTGGCCTTCGCTGTCTACCGGCCCTCTGCTAGCTATCCCACCGGCTTCACCAACGGAGAGACAATCCACAGCTGGACTTGCAAGTGGGAGTCCCTAAAAGGCGTGAACAACACCACAACTGACTTGGAGGCTCCGTCCGACTTTTCTCGGATTTGCACCGATACCCATGCGGGGTTCATCTTGATGGCGGTGCTTATTGGACTTGAGGTTCTCATGGCCGCCGCCGGTGCTGCTGGGTTCTTGCTTGAACTAACTGTGACGAGGCAGCGTAAGCTGTCCAACGCTGAAGTGGGAGAGTTTGTCATGGAGACGAAACAGTAAGGATAGCATGTCTCTACAAGCCGTCTGTTTGTTATTTGTTACACATATTTGTTTAAATATTTCTAGGTCTGTGCTTGAAGGCAAAATCGCACAAGTACCCCATTGAGTCTGTTGGGTTATTGAGTTTTCGGTTTGGCAAGTGGCTGTTTGTTTTGTTAATGTTGGCGTTCGTGTGACTTCCTCTTCTTTTATCGAGCATTTTCGTCGTCAAGTGATGTGATGTGATGTTTACTATTCGGACAGATTTTCATACTATAATAAAACAGTCGTGTTCTCATGCTTAACGAATTGACTATTGCCACAGGCAGCTCCAAGGAACTTATAGCATGCGTCTACTGGCCCGCACGCCGTACTTAGGGTTAGCGGCCTGGCTATGCTTCACTGAAAGGTCTGACTGTGGGCACAGAATCATGAATGATTCATTCAATAGTACGGGGAATTTTCATTCTGCGCCCTGTATATTCCTTTGTAAAATACTTTCAGCGAAACGGTCAAAAAAGTTGATGGATTCGTGGATCCTTGGATCCAACTAAGACCGACACGTGATTGGCACGGGTACCGGCGCCCAAACCGACCCAACCGACCGGAGCAACTGGAGATGGAAACCATCCATTGAATGGCTTATGGCAACAGACTTTCCACTTTCTTGTCGGCTTGATTGTCTTGAACATACGATTGAGACTTTTTGGCTCTGATTTGGCCCTCGTACAGTCGCGACTGTATTAGACACTTCGAGGAAGCCAAGTATCCGGGCAATCGGACATCATGAGCGGCTTTCGCGGGGTGATGAAGGATGGGTGGCATCCCAAAGGCAAGGACGGCAGCAGCAAAGAGAGCTGGCGGGGTGATTTCAAAGGGATAAACCAAGTGGTGCGTTAAGAGCATGCGATTTTCTGGGTGTTATTTGGCTTTATTCTATCCTACTGACAATCTGAATAACCCAGGCCGGCTGGATGGGAAAGGGCAAGGATCCGCATGCAGAAGACCGAGCGGAACACGTCTCGCGACCCTTGTCGTCGCTCAAGGATCCATCATCGTTTGGTCCACCACCAAGACGTGTAGGAACCGGAGGACAACCAGTGGGCTCCCCTTCGAGCCCAGCGGCACCTGCCCGACGAGGTCTCGGGGCTGCGCTGTCCCCAGACCAAACCTCGCAACAGCCCAATCAACTGGACGAAGAGCAAGACGGGCCTGCTCGTCCGCCTCTGCCATACCGTGCAAACCGGACTGGCATCAATACAGATAATCTTCCCCCGCCCCCCGTCCGACGTACGGATTCTCCTCTACATGCCGCCGCTCCTTCGCCGTCTAGACCCAACCTCCCTCCGCGCTTACCTGCTCGAAATGCTGCCTCTAACTCGCCTTCACCACCGCCTCCGCCCTACTCGGAATCGGATAGTTCGATACAGACTAGTCGGGATTCTGTATCGCGCTTAGAGAATGCCGGTGTGTCTGTGCCTGCGCTAGGGATTGGCCGAAGAGACAGCGACCAGTCTGTCACGGCCCAGAGGAGTATGAACAACCAAGTGAACGAGCTGCAGTCGCGCTTCGCAAGAATGTCCACACCAGGATCGCAAACTCCACAAGATGGACAAAGTCCCACTGAAAGCACTCGAACCAGGAACTCGTCCGTTGAGCAGCTCCCCCCACCGACTAGACGCGATACATATAACAATGATAACTACTCAACAACAGCGGCGCGGAGAGACTCTCGCAGCGCGGCGCCGTTGCCTACGAACAATTTTCGACAGCGCAGTAACGAACATATCGAGACTGGCAAACAGAAGTTGGCGGCGTTCAATCAAAAACACAGAATCACCGAGCGCATCCATGCGTATTTTGAAGAGCAACCTGCGGAGACACCTGCCCAGCAAGCCCCGGGCGGCGTGGCGCCTCCACCCCCGCCACATCCCAATCTGAGCAGGCAGGGCTCGAACATTGATATGGAAGCTCTGAATCGCAGGAAGGCGCCGCCGCCGCCTCCACCAGCGAAGAAGGCATCTTTAAAGTCGACACCTGTAAGCAATGGCGGCAATAACAATGGCAATGCCAATAGTAACGACAGCGCGCCGCCTCCTTTGCCTCTGGGCACTAAACCCCGATAAATCGTCCTCCTCTCACGTGAAATCTTGCCCCCCATATGCATGTCCCACTAGTGTCTTGTGTTTGTCGGGGAGGGCGGCGAGGGGGAGGGAGAGGGATTTGTTGGGATGACGGTGTGACGCACGTTAGGCGCCTCGACTGTACTGCGATGAAGATCATGACTGATGAACAATGTACCGTATCAGAATATACACATGATGTGCAAAAGTCCAGCCGAGGCAAAGGCCACTCTTATCTCTTATCGGCATGGGCTTATCAGTTTATCGGCTTATCGATAGCCCGTGGGCGGCCCAACGGCGCCGCGCAAAAAAAAGGGCGTATTGTTGGGGCGTTTCGCCGGTACCTCACGTGACCGCTGGCAGAGGCAATGCCTCGCGTGAGCCAGACGCAGACGCAGACGCTTCACAGCAAAAGCACCTGGCCTGGCACGTACGCGTCATGGCGGTTTTTACAGCTCCAGCTCCAGCTTCAGCTTATGTCTCCCTTCGCTCCGTCTGGACTTCAACGACACAGATGACAAGACCGACGGAAGCACGTCAGGGCAAAGCCGAGGTTTCTCCCCCCCTTTCCCAACAAATGCCCGCGGTGGATACGGTTCCGGCCTATCCGCAGCCTGCATTGGTGCAAGCTACGACGATGTGACGGTATTGTATTGATTACGTCGATACCGAAATATTTTAACGTTGAGCTCGTCTTTTTTCTTCCCCTTCTTCTCTGTCCCGCGAATAACTTCACGCACACGAAAGTTGCGACATTGTTCTACACGTCGACGTGAAATCCTCCAACATGCTCGACTCGCTACAATTCAGTGAGGCTGGCCCGACGCTGGGCTTCAAACTCCCTCCATCTGCTTTCTTCAAGCTGCCCGGCCCGCTGCCAATGAGTCTCGCTCCCCCACAGAACGAGCCGTCTCTCTTGCAGCCCTTCCAGATCCCACCAGCCCTTTATGCACAACTCCTCGACTACCGAGTCCCGCTCACAATTGGCACCGTCTATGCGACCACTGTCATTCTCCTCAACCGAGTCAACAAGGCTCGTGCATACAGGCCCTGGGCCATCAGCAAGACGAGCTGGTTCAAGCTCCTTGTCATCCTTCACAATGTGTTCCTAGCTGTCTACTCGGCATGGACATGTGTGGGCACGTGGATAGCACTGCGCAGCTCTATCCCTCGCTTCAATAACGAGTTCGGCGCCGTTGGCGTTATCGACGGGTTCTGCCGACTTGCCGGTCCTCGCGGTCTTGGAAACGGTGCCACATACAACGCGACTACCGACCAGTGGATTATGACCAATCCCGAATATCATTTAGCCGCCAATGGACTGCCAGATCCCACCGACGCCGGCCGCCTCTGGAATCAAGGGCTTGCCTACTATGGCTGGATCTTCTACTTGTCCAAGTTTTACGAAGTGATTGATACAGCTATCATCCTGGCCAAGGGCAAGAGGAGCTCAACACTGCAAACCTATCACCATACCGGCGCGATGCTGTGCATGTGGGCTGGCATTCGCTACATGGGGCAACCGATCTGGATCTTCGTCTTGGTTAATTCATTCATCCACGCGATGATGTACACCTACTACACCCTGACTGCGCTGCACGTCCGTGTGCCAAACGCGATCAAGCGTTCTCTCACGTCCATGCAGATCACTCAATTTATCTTTGGCACTTTCTCCGCCAGCTCATACATGTTTATCAAGTACTCGATTCCTGTCACCGTATCCCGGTCTCTGTCTTGGGAGCAAGTGTCCGGAGCCATCCCATCAGCAGTATCAGCAGCCGAGTCTGGAATCGCGGCAGCCACTGCCTCGGCGGGACTGATCCCGTGGATGAAGAAGTTCGCATTCCGAGCCGCAGGCGCAGAAGGAATTGCCGAAAACGTGCTTAACGCCGAGGGCCAGCACTTTGGCGCCGACGCTCTCAACGCCGCTCGCTTCTCGCAGGCAAAGCAGCTCTCCGAGAATGCCGTTCTCTACGAAACAATCGACTGCGTGGACAACAGCGGCCAGGCATTCGCTATCTGGCTGAACGTCCTGTACCTGCTGCCATTGACCTACCTTTTCGCCCGCTTCTTTGTCAAGTCCTACCTTCGCCGCAAGGAGCCCGTCGAGAAGCAGAAGCCCGCCACTCAGATCCAGCAAGTCGAGAAAGCCGGTCTCGATGCGTTCAAGGGCGTCAGCCGCGAGATCCGCAAGGCCGCTTTGGAGCAGAATGGCGACAGCGGCGACACGTCGGCAACGGACGAGGAACCCTCGCAGCAGCAGCAGCAAAATGAGCGGGCAAAATCGCTCCGATCCACCGCGCAGAAAGCTTCTTCTTGAGTGAAGCAGCTGGTGATACCGAGGCAATCCCATGGACTTCAGCACCGTGCCGAGCGACGTGCAGCGCTTCGTTTAACCGCGTTAGCGACTGCTCGTTGTGTCTACGGAAGCACCGCAGGGAAAATACCCAGACCGACTCTGGCTCTGGCTCTGGCTCTGTACTTTTGATTCGCAGATTTCGAAGATCCTCCGTGTTTTTCTCCAAAAAAGGCGTTCTATTCCCACTCTTGTTTCCCTCCTTTTTATGGAACGCAGGCATGGTATGTAGGTATACGATTTGGGTTTTTTGAGTTTATGTTCATTTTTCCTCCTCTTTACTGTTCGGCGCCTTGTCTTGTCTTGCCACGCATGCGTTCTTAGCACGCTTATAAACTTATGTGTACATATTGAATAACTCGGTTTAATAGCCTCGCTATGATAATGTTGCTATTTTCATATTCACACCTGGCTGAGACTTGTAGCAGTGATAATATGTCTGGTAGTCTGAGTGCTAATCCGGAAAGGAGGGTACGGCACGGTAGAACCAAGTTTATGGAATTGCATACAGACCAAAAAATACAAAGGGGTAAGTAATAAATTAACTACAAGAGTGCGATGACTAGAAGTGAGCACAACATATCCTGAAGGGCGAAAATGAATGACTCGAACATTTGGCCAAATGCTCCAATCATATCACATAGACAGTGTAAATACAGCTCCCCACAGCACGGGGGCGGAACGGGAGCCCCTGTCAGGGTTCGGGTTTGGTACTTTTAAGCTGTGGGCCGTGCATGTATGTGTAAAGGTTTCCGGGGGGGGGGGGTCTCGGAAACCTTTCCCCCTGCCTTTGAACTCCATGCTCCATGCTCCATCCTCACCACCAAGTCTACTCGCAAATTGGCCCACCGCTACTCCGTACTACCGTACTACGACTGGAAATAAAATTCTCATCAGCTGACGATGACAATGACAATGACAATGACGATTCAAACTCAATTCCCACGCTCAGTTGAAAATACAAACTCATCTGAATGGCATCAAACGGCCACAAAAACAGAGAAGAAAAATGGGAGTAAGGAAAGAGATGAGGGACCAAAGAGAGATGACAACGAAAACGAGAGAAGGAAAAGCGCCACAGTTATTCTGACTTTACATCCAAACCACGAAGAGACGAGAATTGTAAAAGAGAGAGAGACATACTCAAAAATAAAATGATACATGAGAAAAGAAGAAAAATCAACAGCCTAGTCTCTCCGAAGCAGGCAGAAAAAAGATGAAAAAGACAACGAGATGACAACGCTCCAAAATGTAAAGAAACAAGATACATAGATGACCACAAGGGGGTGCTGTGATGTGCTGTGATGTGCTGCAGGGAACCTTCCGTTCCATTCTGCGAGTTAAGAAAAAAAAAAGCATGTGCAAGCTAGATATGTAATGAAAAGAGAGTATCATTAATGCCACGACCACCCTAACACCGATAATGATCGTAAAATCACGACGGAGAGCTGAAAAGAGTCGGAGAGCAGATTAGCAGAGATATAATCAGGCTGAGAAGACTGCGCAGACAGTGCGGAGGTTTTGAAAACTGAGGTTTAATGACGTTAAGAAACGGGTCGATTCGCTCATGTCAAGGTAATCAGTCGCAATTTATCGAGGAATTGAAATTTACATGTCGGTCTAATTTCAGCCTGCTCATGCGAGAGAAGGCATGAAATGATGCAATGTTCCAAAGCGATGCTGAATAAACGCCAAATGGAATGCCGCTAGAGGAATTGCGTGTAAATCTTAGAGGTTTCGTGAACTTCCATTTCCTGTAATTTTTTTTAGCACTACTCCATACATAATCGAGCTTAATCGGCTTACCATTTTGAAAGTATTCAGCTCCTCTTTGATCTGTTGCGCCAGCAGCGGAGTCAACTTGTTACAAGTTGCGGTATCTCCGCGCCGGTCATACTCCCCACTCGGCCAAGTCTCATAAAATTGAATACGTGGGCTGAAGACAATGCTCTTAGTAGCCACGGGTGCAGGGGTGACTGGTACGCTTTTCGATTCCGAGGCAAACTTTCCTTGTGAGAGGAAATAGTCTTCGCCTTCGATTTTGACCGTATCCGTTCGTCGGTGCCCGAGTCGTTGTGCGTGTTCTTCAGGAGTGCTAGGTGCGCTCGAATTCGGCGAGTCGGGAAGATGCGGAAGGTTCGGTTCCATCGGTTTTCCAACTGGGGAAGCACTTCCAGAGCCTGTCGGAGAAAAAAGTTAGATTTTGTGTAGGAACAGAAAAAAGATGGAATAGACTAACGTTTCAAGATCCCCTTCTTAACCGCCGCTAGCACTTCAGCCCGCTCTCGTTCTCCGCCAACAATGCTCTTGCGAGAGTTGTTAGGCTCCGGTAAATTGTGGCTGGGCTCCTCCATTACTACCACCGCAGGAACCTTGGACTTGTCCTTTGTTGTCGGCTGCACCTTGGGGAAAACGGTACCACCTCCGCTTTGCTCGCGGGGATTGGGGTTTGCAGCAACTGTCTTGCGCTCGGCTTCAATGTTGACGACCGACAACTGGGGTGCAGTGGGTTCCACAGATGCTGGCTCGGTGCTCATATTAGAGATCGACTTTGGACGGAAAAGCCCAACAAGAGATCGAGTGGACTTCTTCATTCCTCTTCCCATCTTCCGTAGCATGATAGACGCAGAAGACGCTGTCGAGGATATAGAAAGGTTGTCCGTAGAACCCAGTTGATGCGAGTAAATGCTATTGCCTAGTCCGTTGGCTTCTTGCTGCGCAGCGATAGCAGCTTGTTCCGGGTCCAGCTCGTCGCTCGGATTCTCCATCTGATCTCCCTGTCTACCCATGGCATTTTGGGCAGAAACCTTTCGAAGCTCAGCAGCGCTGCCAAAGGAGAATGCTCTCCGCAGACGTGACTTGCCCGGCTTTTTTCCAGTTGCTCTGCTGATGTCAGCTAACCGCTGTGCAGCAGGACTGGGTGCTGACTCCGGCGTAGCTTGCGGGGCGGAAGATGGGGATGGCGAAGGGCTGCTTGTCTGTTGAGATAGCGGAGACGGATTCTGGGATGCAGTTGAATACTTTGAGTCCAGGCTTGCGGGTGCTGCGCTCTTAGTCTCAGTTTGACCACCTTCCCTAGGTTTTTCTGAATGCGAAGACGCAGGGCGAGTGGCTTCTGGAGCAGTGATTTTCAAATCCGGTAAAGGCGCGAATAAATTATCCAAGGAGGTTTCCTGAGAAAACGCATCCATATTGGCCCAGCTACGGCGCCTATATCGCTTTGCGACCTCGGGATTTGGTTGCTTTGCGAGGCGGCTGTCATCTGCACTGGGCGTTCTGCCATGTACTACGACAGACGGACGTGCCGGTTGTGGAAGAATAACGGCCGTGGCAGACAAATCGTAGGAGGAAGACCGGGTAGGGATTGGGACAGCAGGTTGGGTGGCAGTGTTGTCTTCCGTGTTGCGCTTTCCCCGTCGATAGCGGTCGGGTAATGGTTTAGTTGTCGAGGTTGAGGGAGCGGGCGAGGAAGTGGTGGGAGTGGAGAGGTTCAAGAGATGAGAGTCGGTAGACAGGTTGATTGTCGACAAAGGTCGCGGGGTGATGTCTGTCGTTCGGCGTCGGGAGGACAAGATGCTATCATCTTGAGATATGTAGGAAGGTCGAGAAGAATTTGTAGATGCTGAGGAAGTTACAGAACCAGCTGTGAACGGAGATAAGGAGTGTTGAAGAGCACTATTCTGAGAGGTGGATGTGGATGAATATGGGCTTTCCGGTCGAGCCTGGGTCCAGGACATCTGGCGTTGCTGTTGTGAAGTGCCCGCCAGCAGACCTGGGGTACTGGTAAAAGCGTACGGAGCAACCGAGGTCCTGTTGGGGGCGGAATTGTTCACGCCATTGTAGGTGCTGAACGACATGGTGTGTCCACGAGGCACGTGAGGCTGGCTAATCTGAGAAGCCGAAGCAAAGGAATTCTGTCCAGGTGTTGATGATGCTGGACGAGTTTGAAGTAGCGTTACGGTACCGTTCTGTTGAGGGATCGTTTGGACCAAAGCTGCCATGGTGGCTCCTCTCACGGACAAAACCAGCTGTTCTTTGTTCCTTTGATTATACCAGTGGTTCACCAAAGAGTTGATCCCTGCTCCCGCTTCTTCAAACTTATTCCTTCGATTGCCTCTGGTTCAGTCGTAACCCAGGTGAGAACGACGAATGAGCTGGGTCGGGTGGAAAGTACGAATTATAGACGATGCCTGATGAATTCAATGGCAGGTGGTTAGCAGCCGAAAATAAAAAAGAAAGACGGGAACCCGTGAGCTAGTTTCAACGACAAGAAGGGCTTTCGCAAGGCAACGGGTTGGCGCGAGGAGCGGCTAGAGAATGACTTGGGTGAAGAGTGAGGCAGTAGCGACCTACTTGCTTGCTAGGAACAGTTGTACGACGGCAAGACCAGTCGGACCAACAAAAGCAAATGTGGAAACAAGGCACGCACGAGAAACGCCAGTAGGGATGCAAGAAAGCGAATAGATGCAAAAAATGAAAGACAGACTGTTGCTGAGAACCGACTCGCTGACTCACTGGGATGGGGGTTTCCGGCAAATAGGGGAGAGAACGCTGTTGGATGTCGACAAGGGCCACGGAAACACGTAGGTTCCCGGTAGCAGGCGTTCCACAGGAGATTTCAATCCATGTACGCGAAACAAGGAGTCCACCGGTCGAGGAGAAGGACTAGTCGGTACAAAGGAACGGACAATGGAGCCAAGAAGAAAAGTGAGATAACCAGATCCGGGTGAAATAGAATATTGTATGGTGATCGATGACGACTTGCACCGGCAGTCAGTCAGCAAGCGATGAGGAGAGACTGGGGTGGGCCGTTTGCCTGCTGAGCGAAAGGGAGGTTCGCAGTGAGGGCGGGCGGAGGTGGCGGAGGGATAGGAGGCGAGGGCAGGCAGGGGCGGGGGACAGCAAAAAGAAGAGCAGCAGCAGCAGCAGCAGCAACAGCAACAGCAACGACAAAACGAATCAATAAAATGAAAAGGGAGATGCTGGATGAGAGGACGAAATGGGAGGGAGGTCGAGAGAGCGAGCGAGCGAGCGAGAGAGAGAGACAGAGTGGTAAGAGCAGGAGAGCCAGGGGACGCCAGGAGTGGTCAGGGCCGGCCGCGGTGGGGTAAGACAGCGCTAGCCGCGCGTGGCCTATCAGCGCGCCCGCCGCCCGGTGTTAGCGATTACGACGTCGTATGCCAGAGGTATACATCTATGCTGCACATATATATACACACGCCTGCTTCAAGACAGTCGGCAGCGAGTGCCGCTTCTCCTTGGGACTACCCTGCCGCAGACTCACAGTCCCTCGGCGGTGGTGACTGCTGTTGTTCAGAAGCTGTTGGCCTTTTGAAGGGACCAAAGCTCGCCTATGCCCGATGCAGCCTAGCGCCGCGACGTCGACGTGCGGCGTTTCCAATCGGGCTAGTGTACGGCGCTAAGGTTGTTTGCGGACTAGCGCGTGGGCGCCCCTATTACTAATCGGTCATCGTGTGTTTCTTAACGTACCTCCCTCGCTCTCATCTAACTTGACTGTTGTTCATCATTCATTCATTCATTCATCGTCTCTTCGACCTCCTATATACATTGCTTGAGTATCCTGCTGCCATTGCATATCGGCTCTCAAAATCTCCCAGCTCGCGGTCGATCATGGCGCAGCACCTTCCATCTGGACGACGATCGCCGGAAAGCGTCGCGGCCGATACTAGACACGACACGCCCGTAGCTGTATTATGTAGCCTAGGCATGCTACGGCAGCTGGTAAACCAGTCATGTACGCACTCCTAAACCATTCCCCATACTTCGAGTCCTTGACACGAACTACTGCTGGTGGTCCGAGTGTCAAGCCATCGCTAGTATCGCTCTCGCATATCCCAGACGTCTTCTGCAGACACGCCCATTGGCTGCTGTGCCAACCGGTCGCCGCGGGCACGAGTCGTCGTCTGTCACCGACTGCACGCTGATTCGCCCCGCCCCTGCATGCCATAAATGTTCTCTGAACGATCATGGTTTGAAACCATTGCAGCAGCAATATTTTGGTCGGCATTTCTTGCTGAGACGAAATATCGGCTTTCGATTTACCAGTCCCTAAGGATCCCCTCTTATTATGCCCACGCCGACTCCTGGGCATTGCCAGGACTTTGATGTGGCGTCGAGAGAAACCCTGCTTTCTGCCCCCGTAGTGCTGATAAGCCCGGCGCCACGGCGTACTTAACACGCCTCGCACGTTCCATTGACTCGCCGAGGTCGTCCCTTCATTCAATTTCACAGGCATGTTGCTTACATAGTACTACGGAGTATGGGCTTACAGCCATCTGGGGCAGTAACCAGCACACGTGGTCCGCATTCCAGAGCAGAACGAACCAATTTCTTCAGCATTCGGGCTCTACTATACTTTAATTATTCGTCAATCAGGATATACGTATCAATACAGTCAACTGCGCCAAAATCGAAGAAGAAATAAAATTGAGGGGCTCCGATGATTTTTGTCAATCCGTAAATTGTCAATTTACCAGACGGTGCTAGTAAACATGCTAGTACTGTTCTTACGAATCAGCTCATTCCCGGAATAAATTGTACAAGCATTTAGTGCGCACCCAAGTAATTATACCGAGTAATAATCTACGACTCCGCGTCAAGCGGCAAGGAATAGGGGCTGGCTTAGTGCGAAGATCTCGGGCAACGATGACGATCCTGCGAAAATCATCAAAATTTATATTAACTCATTTCCTCGCAGATTAATTGCATACAGTTTCAGAAATACGCTCTTCATCTATTAGCACTAGACGGCAGTGTTCTCCTATGATTGACAGAGCATTGTTTTATCAACAAAGACACAGTATTCGTCCAAAACTAATTCGTTCGCCTAGTGCACGTCAGTAGGCTGCAGCCTATGAAGGGCTTCAAAACGAGTGCACCATCGCGGAGATAGTTGAAGCTTTCCCAAATTCTAAACCCATCCCTCTCCTTCTTGGTTTTCAATCAGTTGTTCCATCTTCGGAAAGAGTTATATAAATGTCAATATTCACGACGCTGATGTCAATGATCAACGTAGGCATTTATACAAAGTTATATTTTAAGTTAGTAAAAGGGCTGTGATGCAAATCATGGTGTGAGCAGCCTGTTCTTATTCCAAGTAATTTATTGGCAAATCCATTCCTCAGCCGCACTGAATATAGGGTTAGTGTTCTTTTGTCCGTCCACCTGCCTTTTGTTCAAAGATTACATGCATGCATTGCTTAGATTCCGTACAGATCCCTGTAGGCTCTATACAGGCGTTTTGGTATGCGCGAAGCTTTCCTGTGGCCAAGAAGCTAGAAGCTCTTGTCGACTAAGTTTTCGAGGCCCACCATGGCCAGTCATAACCCGTCCCAAAGTGACGCTTATCTGTTCCCTGAATAAACATTATCTTCAATATACCTAAGCGAATGGTAAATGAGAATCTACCTTGTCTTTGGGCCAGCTCTTGCATGTACCTTTGGAAATCACTTAAGAGACGATTTGGCAGCTTATTAACTTTCCCTTTACAGGAACAGAACTGGATATCTATATAAAGGACTTGCAGCACTAGCCCATCAAAAGCTAACGGTCAGATTATACTGTTCTTGCCCGCCAGGTTTATCTAGCCACTGGTTTGCCGCTCGCCTTGCGTCCCCAGATCGGCATAGCAACAGAACGGCGCTGGTCTCGCACTGCAGCTACGTTTGGTGAACTACCAAATTTCAGCTTCAGCCAGGAACAGGTGTACCCAAGTAATAAATGAAAATACTGCCTCGAACCCTTCTCCACACCCATTGAGGTGGGTACGACCCAAATAATGCCCTCCTACAGCATCCCAATGGGCACCAAGTACGAGGAAACGGGCTTTACTTGCAACACAGGGGTTATATCAGGGCATTTCCCGGATGGAATAGGCTTTTAGTGAAGCTGTCTCGCCGTATTTGCGCTTCATAGTGTTTATCGGCCTTGTATTGTGTCAACAAATATTTAGCGCTGCTACATGCCGGCATTTGCCATGGTTATGTCTTACTGACAACAAGTTAATTCTCTTGTACGGAATTTATTTCTATATTAGGTCTCACATTTAAAGTTGCCTTTTAGAATGTGGAAAAACTCACGGACCTTGCTGCAAACATCTCGCCGTGTAGGAGAACATGCCGGCTGTAAATAGGGTGGAGCCACCAGGTCGCCACATCAACATCATACTTCCGAGAAAGACTGTACACATGTGCATCTGATACGCACCAAACATCCTTGAAAGTGTGTTGAGTTATAGCGCACAATGAGAAATTCTGTCTTTGTACTAGGAAACTTGACCATCCGCTAATGGCCTCACCACGTGCCGGCTTTGCCCTAATTACGCCTGCGTCTCGCGGCATCGGCTTCGCTCTGGCAAAACAAATCCTCACTCACACCAATCTCCCAGTATGCATCACGGCGCGCAAAGACTGTGGCAAGCTGCACGATAAACTCGTCAAATCTATCCGTCCAGACACGGATATTAGCAACAGGCTGATTGTGGTTGAAGTGGATGTCGAAAGTAGGTTTCACTCAACCCTCAAACCTTATTCCAACATCACTGGTGCTTCACGCTCTCTCCGCTTTATCACTTTTTTCGCAGCAGTCCGGATATACATATTAAAAACACATAAATTACACAGATGAATCGAGTATATCAGCACTAGCTTCTCGACTCCGCACAGAATTCAAAAACACTCCACTACGCCTAGGCCTGACCGTCCCCGGGATACTGCATGTAGAAAAGTCGCCTAGCCAGATAAACTACCAGGATGCCCTGCAGAGCTTCAAGGTCAACTCTTTAGGACCAATGATGCTTATGAAGCACCTCCACACTTTCCTCCCCACTAAATCAGCCGCTGCATTCTCCGATTCTGCGTGTTCTGTCACCGGCGCACAAACACCGCCGTTCACACTGCCACCGCACGCCATATACGGCATCATGGCAGCTCGCGTCGGCTCAATATCCGACAATGCGCTAGGTGGATGGTACTCGTACCGCGCCAGCAAGTCAGCTGTTTTCCAGCTCGCGAAAACATTTGACTTGTATCTAAGGACGCGGAGTGGTGAGCGAGCACTTGCCGTGGCCATGCATCCCGGTACAGTACGCACGGATTTTACGCGGGATTATTGGAAGTCTAGCAGGAATGTGTTGGAGCCGGATGATGCGGCTTTGAGGCTGCTGCAGGTTCTGTGTGGGATCCCGCCTGGATTGGGCGATGGGAGAGGCCGGTGCTGGGACTGGAAGGGGGAAGAGGTGTTTCCATAGACTATAATGCTGTGTTCTATTGATCTGGGTATTCAGGGCTAGACAATTGAGCGCTGGCGATATCTAATTTTCGGTCTCATCGTGCTGGGGAATTCAGTGAGATGGTTCTTAATTACTGTTTGCTGCTTGGGCAAATTGCGTTCCTATAATCTCCTCGGGTTGAGGCCGCAGCATCATAGTAGTAAAGATAATTGCGCGACTCCCGCGTATGCCCTGATGGCTACGTATTGTTAGTGGGTGAGTTCATCCTGTTGCCATATGCATTATCTTAAAACCTTGATTTAATTCTCGTAGCTTTACACACATCTGTTATAATAACATATCTTACCTCCTAACCAAGTGTTTAGTCTGGAAGCCTCAAACTATTTCATCCAATTAATTCAATAGCGTCTTACATAAAAACAGACATATTTTTAACATAATATACTAGGATCCTTGAAGTAATATGCAAGGTGTTACCCCGCCGTGGCACACCCATAAGTGGTATCGCGTTGTGGACGTGGCAATGTGGCAGGCTGAAATAGAAACGGGTATATAGATGCTTTCAAAGTTAACGCTGCAACAAGATCATTCTAGTATCTTGAACTTTCATACGTTTTTTTCCACCTTCCCCATGGCGGATCCACTCAGCATCACTGCAAGCGTTATTGGCGTCGCCGGCCTTGCTTATTCTAATACTAAGGCGCTCTACCAGACCATTTCTAATATTCGTGATGCCCCAGAAGTTTTCGACCACTTGAAGACTGACATTGAAACTCTCAACGAAATTATCCACGCCTTGCGCGAAGCGCTGGAGAAAAAAGACGCCGATGTGGCCCTCTCCGACGCGCAAAAGTCAAACATGCGTGAGATAAAGCCCACCTTGGAAGCATGTCATAGTGCTTGCGATGCGTTCAAGAACAAAATCGATAGATTGATGCGTCATTCAACGGACACCCACACTAGTTGGCGAGACAGGATCAAGCTTCAGTTTCAGGAAAAAGAGATCGGGGCATTTCAAGCCCGTCTGGCTAGCTACAAGTCAACACTTGCTATCGCTCTTGACTTCTCCACATTGTAAGATATCAACCCTCCTAGCTCACATTATGTCTAATCAATCCAAGAGACACCATGTCCGAGAACCTTGATGCCACCCAGAGCCTCGAAAAGAAAATCGAGGACGCAACCGCCCTCCTTACAGGTCAAATGCAAGGCCTTCAAATCGGGTTGCAAGCGATTCTTGATGCAAGCTCTGAAAAAGAAGAGCTCGGCAAGGCTGATGCGCAGTATCAGCTTACGGAAGCCCAGCAATCTGAAGTCCTATATGCGGTAGAGCAGCAGACTATTGCACTCAGCCACTGCTACCGAGCTTGCATAGCAGCATTTAGAGAGACGACCAAGGTAACAGGACATGAGTATAAGTATGTGAAGGCTTCCAAGAATGCGAGGCTACTCATGGGCAACTTGGGGAATGTACAAGGGGGTGCGCTGAATAAATACAGCAATATTGAGGTTGAAGGAGGATACGTAGTGGCTGGAAACATGGAAGGCCAATTTGCGAAGGATTTCTTTAAATGAGCTGAGACTTCGGATGTTCTGCTGCATAGAACACCAAGCTAGGTTGTCTAAATTAATCGCATATACGGGCGGCTACAAGGCAACTATCTTCTTCTGAAGCATGAGCTAAAGAGCGTTTGATAAGTAGTGGCCTGCTGACATGATCCTCTACATCACTTCCTGACAACATTTCATTCCATAAATCTACTTAGGTATGGAACAGCCATGTGGAAATGTGGTCAATGTAGCCGATACGATAACAATCTAGCCAGCCGCTAGGGTAGTCAACCACAAAAGGAAGACGAGGCTGAACGAGAATCGGGAGGAGCGGCATGCGTCGCTGCCCAAGCTGCGCATGTGGCTGAATCCGAGTACGACGTTGGCGGCAGCGGAAATTCGCCTACTCGCGTAGTAAATTCAGTTACGCAAGCAAAAGCCTCTAATACATGCTCAAATAATATATCTTCCATCTACGAGATCAAGCAAGGGACAGGCAAAAATCACGGAATGGAGGGAAATGACAGTATGACTCACTCCCATACTCCGTAGTCATCATGGTCTCGCCTCCTCAAAAGGCATCCGGGAATAGCTATAACAATATACGCATTGGACCATACGCCAAGGTCCATCTTGGGGACAGCTACCTCGTCAGTAAGTTGGTCTTGCACGGCTGCGATTGTTGAGTTACTGACCTTGAGACTCAAGAGCAAGAGAATCCCCTGGATTATTTGCCATGCGCCGCGCAAGTGTCGTTCAACTCTTCCGGGAAAGATCACGACGCAGAATGCCTTCCAGGAACCCGCACGAGCGTCCTTTGTCAAATCGAAGAATGGGCCTCTGGTCCATCCCCGGCGTGCATCTTCTGGCTCAATGGCTTGGCTGGGACGGGCAAGTCAACCGTCGCCCGCACGATTGCCCGCGCCTATTACAATAAGAAACAGCTCGGTGCCAGCTTCTTCTTCTCCAGAGGCGCCGGTGACGCGAGCAAGGCCACCAAGTTCTTCACTACCATCGCTACCCAACTTTCCGACGCTTGCCCGCCGCTCAAGCTTGCCATAACTCGTGTAGCCGAGGAGAATAAGAACGTTGCCAACGAAAAACTCCGCGACCAGTGGAGCAAGCTGATACTGCAGCCTCTGGAGAGCATTAGCCTCGCCGCGCCGCTTGTCTTTGTGATTGATGCACTGGACGAGTGCGACAGTG
Organism: Eurotiales sp. R13A2; assembly: GCA_023625935.1. NCBI lineage: Eukaryota > Fungi > Ascomycota > Eurotiomycetes > Eurotiales > Eurotiales sp. R13A2. The sequence continues at coordinate 612,308 of JAMAFV010000003.1, forward strand.
ACCAAACTATCGTAGAGATTCTCCGACTCTTGGCTGAGGCCAAGGCTGTGCAGCTTCGGATCCTCATCACAAGCCGACCAGAGATACCCATCTTTCGTGGCTTCCGGGCTATGCCCAAGGGTGTATACGAGAATTTAGCCCTGGGCGATGTTCCCCGAGCCATTGTAGATGAGGACATGTCCCTTTTCTTCCGAGACCGGTTCAGGGACATCAGACTTGGGTTTGAGCACCTCGCTGCTGACTGGCCCGGTGAGGCGGCTATAAAATATCTTGTCCAGACTGCCGCAGGGCTATTTATCTACGCCGCAACAGTCTGTCGCTTTATACAGAGAAACGAGTACTTCTCTCCCAAGCAGCTCCTCGCTATGTTCGTCCCTGACGAGCAGAACAAGGTCTCGCGAACCCGAATGCGAAGACTGCCGTCAACATCCCCAACTATGGAGCTTGACATCGTCTATACGACAGTCCTGGAACAATCGATGAAAAACATTGAGACGACCCAAGACGAAGAGGAGCATCTTCTAGATTTTAAGCTTGTCATCGGCTCGCTGGCCCTCCTCTTTGAACCACTTTCCACTGTGACGCTAGCTAGCTTGTTAAATTCTGACCAGGAGACGATCTACGCAATTCTACGTCGGCTACGGTCTGTCCTCTACGTGAACGCGGACTTGGATCAGCCCATTCGCCTCCTTCATCCATCGTTCCGCGAGTTCCTCGTAAGCAAGGAGAGGTGCCTTAACCCTAAATTTTGGATCGATCAAACCACGGCGCATCAGCTACTTACCAACCATTGCCTCGAGCGGCTCACATGTGGCGACATGGGACTGAAAAAAGACATCTGTAATCTGCGGGCGCCGGGTACCTTGGCGGAGGACATCGATGCGTCTCTAGTGGCGCGTCATATCGGTCCAGACATGCAGTATGCTTGTCTGCATTGGGTCCGGCACCTCACATTAGGCGGCCATCTGGAGGATGCTGGCCCCTCTCATTGCTTCTTGACGAAGCATCTACTTCACTGGCTCGAAGCTCTAAGCCTAATCAGACGATTTTCCGATGGCGTTATGGCTATTATCTCGTTAGGCTCCTTTATTACAGTAAGTAAATGGGGGTGTATAATATTCTCACTTCCAGGAGTATATCTATTGAAATAATGATAATAATACGAAAAAGGTCTCCCAAAGTCCGCAAATGTATGCACTCGTCAATGATGCAAAACGATTCGTTCTTCACAGCCGTTTCATCATTGAGAAGGCGCCATTGCAGGTATACAGCGGTGCACTTGTATTTAGCCCTGCAAAAAGCATTGTTAGGAATCAATTCCATAAGCAGGCCCCTGCTTGGATCAAGGGTTTGCCGTTAATGGAACGAGATTGGGATCCATCCCTGCAAGTCCTGCTGGATCACAAGCGTGAGGTCGCCGACGTGGAATTCTCGCCCAACGGTCAAATCCTAGCGTCTGGATCCTGGGACAATAATGTCAAACTCTGGGATCCGGTGACAGGCACACTACATTTAACTCTCAGGGGCCATTCATCATTCGTGAGTGGGGTGACTTTCTCGCCCAGCGGCCAAGTCCTCGCCTCTGCGTCCTGGGATGGAACCATCAAGCTCTGGAATTCCGCAGATGGGACTATGAACGACACGATTATGGCAAGCTCAAAACCAGTCTTGGCTGTATGTTTCTCACCGGATGGTGAGATACTTGCGTCTGCTTCCGATGTGACAATTACATTCTGGGACCCAAAGTCAGGAACGTCGTATCGATCTCTCGAGGGCCATTCCCAATCGATCTGGTCACTGTCATTCTCTCCGAACGGGCAGCTCCTCGCCTCGGCATCTCGAGACCACACAGTCATGCTCTGGGATTGCGCAACAGGATCCCTTCGCGGTAATCTCCCGCACGCAAACTGGCTTGACGATGTAGCATTCTCTCCCGTAGATAACGAGGTGCTTGCTTCTGCATGCTACGATGGAACAGTCAGCATATGGGATATCGAGCAAGGCTCCAGACGCCACACCCTGAGACATTCATCTGATTGGGTCAGTGCTGTGGCATATTCGAGAAACGGGAGCTTGCTTGCTTCTGGGACTTACGATCACACAGTCACTCTCTGGGATCCCATCTTGGGAACATCACTTGCCGTTTTTAATGGTCATAATAGCTATGTGTACGCCGTGGCGTTTTCTGCTGATTCCAAACTGCTTGCTTCTGCTTCACGCGACATGACAATCAGGCTCTGGGAACTTGTGGCTGGCGTTGACGCGTCGAGCTCTCTGGATAGCCATTCAAAGCATGTTTCTGACGTAGCCTTCTCACCAGATGGTCAGACACTTGCTTCCGGGTCATTTGATGGTACAATAAAGCTCTGGAATCCAACAACCGGGAAGTGCTTTGCGACCTTGAAAGACCACTCCAGCTATGTCCGGGCAATTGCATTCTCGCCAGACGGACAGTTCCTTGCTTCAGGATCCAACGATAAATCCGTTAAATTGTGGGAAATAGTGACGGGGACAGTACATCGCACGTTGATCGGCCACCCGGGTAACATCCAGGATGTTTCCTTCTCACCAAATGGCCAGCTCCTGGCCTCCACCGGTTTTGACTCGACAGTTCGTTTGTGGGATTCTGTGACGGGAACCTCATTGCGCATTCTGCAGTGCCATTGGCCCTGTGTTTATCCCGTCGCATTCTCTCCAGATTCCCAAATGGTCGTCGCTGGATCATACGACGCGTCTACCGCGGCCGATGGTACCGCTCGTCCTTCGAATATTCGGCTTTGGGACATTCAGACGGGAGAAAAGCTTCAAGAGTTAGAGGCAGATGGCACCATATATGAACTCTCATTTGATCGGGAAGGGTCGAATCTCGAGACGAACCGTGGAATTATTGAATTCCCGCTGCCTGTCCTCTGCGAGCAACCTAACTGTGCCCTCCCCGCGCCGTCAGCTATAGACGCTACTCATGATTGGGTGACGTACGAGAAGCAGCCAGTCTTGTGGCTCCCACCAAGCTACCGTAGAACATGTTCGAGTTCCACAGATGATACTATAGCTCTTGGCCACGAGTCGGGCCGAGTCACTTTTATAAGGCTCGATGGCAAAGCTATACCCCGCAGTAAGTTACTCTGTGAGTTTCAATTTTTCTGGGGCCTGACATTCGGACAGAATCGATTCAGTTCCTATCACGAGCCGGACTTGACTCCTTTCCGCCCATTGCCAAGTTTCTGACTTCTGTTAAGGGCCGAGGGGTTGTAGCATCGTCGATCCTCAGGCAAAGGGTCTAAGGCAGTGTATGTCATATGGAAAGGAAATGCAGCATAAGACCGTCCTATCCGTCGTTCCCTGGAAAGACACGGGAAAGAGAATTACCATCCTGTGTATGTGCTGGCAAGACTCGATATGGCTGCTCGTGTTGAGAATGAGATATCTTGACAGGGATATTCAAGGCAGTGACCATCACGTCTGCGTTGCGGGGCTGAACCTAACCTGTCAATCTCCAAGTTATGTCGAGATAACATATGATAGATTAGATCATAAAAACATCTGAAGCCTCAACTTAGTGGGCTAGAAGAACCCTTTGGTTAACTATAATGATATGTATTTCAGAGTACAATGGCTTGCTGGCCGTCTTGCTAAATTAAATTTAGAGTGGCTGATTTGATATAGTTACTTGCTGTAAATAACAAATAACTAGATATAGTGTGGGTAATCAGTGTCAAACTATGGACGCTGGAAGGTACGACTATGAAATTATTGAGATTTTGTGGATAGGGAATGCTCCACCGTAGATAGATACAGGCTATCGGAGGCACTTGAGAAGGTTGATCTCTGTCTATACTTCAACTCATTGCCTAAATATAAATATTCCCCTGGTAAATAGAGCAAACTCTTCCTGTTAAATTACCTAGTAAGATACACAAATCCTTGGATACCTCAACGACGGTACGGTGGGTTCACTTATATGTTCCAGAACAAGCGGGAGGTAATTAGGGTTACTGCCACAGGCTAAGAGTATAGCTTAAACACTTTGGCATGTTCAGTAACGGCATAGATTCATTGCCATACGAATTTATCACGAAAGAACATTTCCTTTAAAATCCCAGATCTGCACCACCTTCGTCGAACTTCCTTCCGACCTCATTCAAGTCATCATCCTCATCCAGGCTCATTCCCTCGTCGCCAGCGTCAGTGTCGAGACCCTCGAAAACCATGAACTTCTCGTTCTTAGCGTCGGTTTCATCCGGAACCGCATTGCCGTCTTGCACTTCGCAATCCTTAAGTACACATTCGCGGCCAATCTTACTACGTCTCCCAACGATGCATCCCGTTAATTGACAGCGTGGGCCTACGACAGCACCATCCATGACGAGACAACGAGTGAGGCGCGCCCCAGATGCAATCTGGCAATTTGCTCCAATAACAGTTTCTTTGATCACGCATTTTTCTTCTACTGTCACGTTCTCCGCGATAAGGCTGTCGTGTTTGGTGACCGTGCAGCGCTGGGCAATGCCGGCTGGGTATGCGATTTTTGCCGCATGAGCAAATGGAGACGCTGCCGCGCGCCCGACCTCCTCGATCGATTCGAGCTTGGCCAGTCTTAGGGAAACAGAAAGCAAAAGTGCGGAACTATCCACACGCCGCACCAATGGTGCTGAAGGTAAAGAAGAGTGCAGGTAGGCGAACATGGGCGGTATAGTCAACTTCGACTTCTTAGCTACCGCCGCACCGTCCGCATCCAATTCAGAGGCCATTGTGTTAACTCGCGAGGCTAATTGCAGCTCGGCCAACTGTCCCGAAAAATTTAATTGTGTACTTTCTCTTTGACCAGCTTTTGTCGTGCTCATAGCTTGTAGGTCAACTTCATCCTCAATCGCATCACCGTCATGACTGGCGTTGTCTGCGGCGGGGCTGTGGTGATCACCTTCGAGAATGTCCCTCAGGCCTAATTTGTCGCCCAAGCCTTCCTGCCATTCTGCTTTTGCCCACCAACCAACTAAGTCTTCGCTAATACTCTGAAATTTCTCATTCCTCCTCGCGTAATCCTTGGCCCAATAAGGGAACAAGTAGATATGTGTATCGCGATATGTGGTCAAGAGTTTGACTCGTGCGTGCTTGTTTACCAGCGAATGCCTAATAAGCAACCCCTTATCATCTTCCATCTTGTTCTTCAGCGAATCCATTGGCATAGAATAGACCAACTTCGACAGATTATATCGCATGGATCCGTGGCCATCGACTGGTGGGTATACAACTGAAGCCTCATTCTGGTCCAGCGCAGCTGTCGCAACAAAGTCGGCTACTTCGCCCTTGACACTTTCTTCTTTATCTTGTGTTTGATACCACACTCCAAGACCGCCTCTGCGCCCTGCTTTTTCGCCGCCCCAGTCAGAAAGCTTAGAGTTACCGTGCTTCGAGACCTGCTCCTCCGCTGATCCACTGAGGGCAGCCTGGGCCACCATCCAAGAGTCAAGGAGAGCCTCGCCAGGCAAATCGCAAATGAGATCGCATGGCAGAAGGATGAAGTCGGATTTGATAGCTGCTTGAACCTCAGGTAGTCGCAGCAACTCTGCAGTGCCTGTTGTGAGAGTCAAGTCACTCGGCGCGAGCACAGATGGCGAAGGCGCCGGAAGAGATGTCAGGTGAGGGTTTTGGGAAAGAGCCGCTTCGAGAGGAGCTTTGCTTGCAGGAGGGGTCACCAATAGGATGTCTAACAAGGAGAAGAATTAGTATAAGTTCAAAAAAGTTGGAAGCTTGAAAGATTGAATGAGCAAACATACTTGTTATCCCCGCCCGATAGCACCAATCTAGTGCATAGAAGACCATCGGACGATTCGCGATTGGGACAAGGCATTTGGGGTATTCTTCCGGATTTGATGTGAAAGTGTTGAGAGAGACACCCGGGCCACACAGGATAAGCGCCTGGAAGCCGGAGAATGGGACAGGAACGGAGTGAGGCATGGCTGCCTCGATTCTAGAATGAGCCTCAAAATAACTCCAGTCAATATGAGTATTTCAACACCAAGAAAGGCTCAAATTGAGAGACAAGTCTGCCAGAGGGCAGCTCTTGGAAGAGATGATTCGGAATGTGCAGTACCCCGCTTCAGTGTTTTGGCGTTTGCGAAGGGTTGAACTGCCGAAAGAATGAGCTTTGCAAGCAGTAAGTATTAGTTGCAAGGCTTCTTCTATTGGAAATTCGAGCGAGAGCGTAAAGCAAACCCAGGATTTTGAGCAAGGATATTGATTGGTTGTTGTTCAGAAGAAAAAAAGCTGAAATATGACGCCGAAACGCCCTCCCCGAGGCTGACCGCCTTTGGCAATAAATTAATCAGTTGCGCCTGCCGCTTCGACGCGACGCCTACTACGCCTACTTCGGATGGCTGGCAGCTGCGACAAGCATCTAATTTGCCTCGCCTTGTCGGTTTAAATATTACGAATCAAGCCGGCGCTTCGTATCCATAATGGCTAATAAACTCGAAGACGACCCCTCCGCGGCGGCTCTCGACCTTGATGCCAACGATAACTACGACTCCGCGGAGGATTCAGACTTTCAGCTCGATGATGAGGCTGAACTTGCAGGCGACGATTCGGGTCTCTCGTCCTCGGAAGAAGAAGAGGAAGCTGAAGCGGATGGTGGCAGACCGACTAAGAAGCGGAAAATTGATGCGTCTCAAAAACAAAGGGGATCTAGAAAAAGGAAAGCACGACGTGATGGAGGTCATGATATGGAGCTGGATTCTGGCGACGAGGCTACGATTCTCAAAGCAAAGGGCAGAAAAAATAAAAAGACGACGGAAGACAGAGATCACGACGAAGATACTGATGTCATGTTCTCCGATGAGGGGGAAGGCGGATTCGTTAAGACGAGGTCAATGAGGATGAAGATGTGAGTTTGCTGTGTTTAGCCTGGTTGCTATGAAACAGGTAGAGAATAGTTGCTCATGTTTTTTGTACAGGGTGGAAGATCAAAGACCCCTCGCCAGGATAGACGGTGCAACTATCGATGTTGACGAAATATGGGCCAAAATGAATGCGCCGGACACGGACACGGGGTTATTACCAAGCCAGAAACCCACCGCGACGGACGAACCGGAAAATGAACAACGGCTCGATGAGAAGGAGAAAGAAAATGCTATAGAGGGTGGTGCTACAACGCAGACCAAACTGCCTTCCGAAGACTTAATAAAGATTAAACGAACATACAAGTTTGCTGGAGAAATTCACACAGAGGAGAAGATGGTACCACGGGATTCCGCGGAGGCAAAACTTTATCTAGCCGAGACAACAGGAGAGAAGCTACCGGACCCGGCAGAAGGAATCCAGTCTGATATAGCTGTTATAAAACTGCGTCGACCGCTCCGGAAAGTGTCACGCTTCGACCCCAACCCTACAGGAATTATCAAGAAGAGCTGGGAAAAGCAGCCGCTGCGAGCCAATTTGGGCGATGCAGAGGACCAGAAGGGAACCAAACTCAATACTGTTGAGAAATCACGACTGGACTGGGCGCAATATGTGGATGAAGCAGGCATCAAAGATGAGCTCAACGTGCACAGCAAGGCCAAAGAAGGATACATGGGCCGGATGGACTTCTTGGGCAGAGTGGATGCGAAGAGAGAAGAAGAGAGGCGGAATATCCGGCTTAAGGGATTGTAGAGCAGTAGTATGTTTAGGACATGACGTGACCTGAGATTCCGTATAGAACGAAGTGTACATATATACCCACTTATTGACTTCCAAGCCTAATCCCATTTTTTTTTAATTTTTTCAACGTTTACTTCATATCTCGATCGTGATTTCATTGGCAAACTTGTGATAATGTTTGGTTTTGATCAAGTAGAGACGCAGAGGTATTCCACTTCTGCCAGAGTCTTTCTGTTCATACCACCAGTAAATGAGAAAGTAGCCCTCCAAACGCCGGTTAATTAGATCTCTTCTTGCTGCTGGATGAGTCCTTCACAGGATATTTAACGCCTTTGGACGGACAATTGGAACTGTCGGCTGTATTTGAAAGCAGAGTTAGCAAACCAATCAATCACATACGAAAATCATTGGAAAATCTTTGGACTAAGAAGAAACAGCAGCAAACATACGAGACGCGGCCGCGGTGTAGTTTCCGTTGATAGCATTGCCCGAAATGTAGAAGTAGTAGTAGACTGCAGAGAGCGTGTCGTCATCGCAATCGAAATAAGGAGTTATACCGCTGTGGATAGCAGCAGCGGCGCTCTGGATATCTGCCAGTTCGTATGTGGCATCGTTATCAGGAGTGATACCGGCAGCTTCAAGGGCCTACTCAGCATTGGTTATTAACTTGATACTCACTCGTTCGCAGAGAAAGTAACGAGATAGAGGTGATCAGAAAAAGGCAAAAGCGTACAGAGTAAGTATCTAAAGTCTGAAACAAGTCAACAACCTTCTGGAAGAAGTCAACAGCCCTAAAAAGGTTTAGTATCAATCTCTCTGGATACCAGTACCCGACAGTCTTACTCGTCGCCAGTCTCATAATCACTGTAGCATGAGGGGTCGATGGTGTTGATGCAAGTGCCGTGCTCGGCCCACTCGTTCTCCCAGAATTTCTCGCTGGACTCATCATTACTCTGCCAGTAGGTTTCCATGTAGTCGAGCAGCTCGGTCTTGCCAGCATTTGTGAGCAAGGTGGTGATATCCGTGTATTCGCGAGATGTGTCACAGTCTTCCTGGTAACTGCCGTTGCACTCGTCCGGCCTATAAGTAGATTCATTAGGGCACTGTAGGGAGTATAGCGCAACCAAGCCCAATGTTATAGCGAAGTCAAACACACCAAAGTCCGTGGATTCCCCAGGAGTCCGAGGGGCCAATTGCAGGGTCGTAGTCCCAGAACTGGGTCTGCAGCAAGAGACCGCCGGGAGACTCGTAGCAGCAACTGGCAGAAGTGCTGTCACTGCTGCAACTCAAGGGGGAGCTGGCAGGGCAAGTCTCAATGGAGGCGAGGGCGACAGCGCCCAATGCAAGAATAGCGAAGGCGCGAGACATGGTTCTCAGACTCTGAGAGGGCTCGATAGCGTAGTCAAAATAAAAATGGGCAGGTGAGTGAGTGAGCAAGATCCAAAATGTCGTAGTTCTCCGCATTTTATACATCTGCCAGCTTCCTTCCACCTGCCATTTTCGGACACATATCGGTGTCGTAACTGGCGTCAACAAAAGCAAGCCAAGACGGCATAGCGTCATGCATCACAAACAACGTTGATCAAAGCATGGCCGAATCACGGTGCTAGAACGCATCAGCTCCCGCCGCGACACGGGAAACCACAATCACAGTGTCGCATTGTACATGCTCATTCGCTGGCGCCATCTTGAAGATTTACCTGCATGGCTAGCAGTGATGATTGGGCCGGTGCCTGTTTACGGTTGCACGGCCAGGAACACGGCCAGCCATCATACAATGCACGCCTCCATCGCTCTGCATTGGACGCGAACCGGGTTGGAGATTGAGTTTGTATCACTCCATCGCAATACGGCGATCGCCGAGAGAGGAGATAACCTACGAAGAAAGAGAGGCTCTGGATCTACCGTCTGTTGCCGATTGGCGTAGAAGATTATACTCTATAGAGATGCGCCACACCGTCGATCTGGCGTCGAAGCCAAAATTCCCGGCTGCTAATGGGCCCGCGTGGGAGATAGCGCCTGTGACCCTGCGGGATAGCTCATTATTTGGATAAGAACAACGTTGCATCCTGCCCTAACTAGTGGCACTCTATCAATGCTGATATGATATATGAGACGCCCCATACGAGTTTCTCCGTTAATAACCGAGGATAAAAGGGCTGTTGGCTGCTGCCATTGTTGCATTGCATTGTGTTAGCTGCATTGGAAAGGTTGCTTAGCACCATAACTATTATTATTGTCGGTATAACAGCTGGTTCTGGGTTAGACGGGCAGCGCTGACCTGCGGCAAGCTAAGCTAAGGGTGATTTCCGCCGTTGTTTCCCTAGCGGTATGTTCCCGATTCACTCAAGAGAGTATTTGTCAAAGTAGCGATCTGAGAACTAGATGAATCCCTGTCCCAAAAAAGGGGGTTCTCCATGAGAATGGAGGAAAAAACAAAAGAGGTCCCTGGGGGAATCGAACCCCCAGCCTGGGAGTCAGAGGCCCAAGTGTTACCGTTACACCAAGGAACCATGTTAGCATATATGCCTAATTAAGTATTATATTGGAATATGAGCGCGAACAGTTGCCCAACATAAAATACATGCTAAATACACCAAAACCACGGAGCTGAATTGCTTGTGTTTCTTTGCGGTAAAGTCTTAGTGAGGTACCAGCCTATATAGGTGAGGATTTACATACGTCCTACGAACCAGATGGCTACATAGCTAGCGACCTTGTCTTGAAAAAAGAAGCGTTCAAGGTGGTAAGGCGTGTGGGTCGAAATTCTATACTATGTGGTCAACCACGCTACTCTTGGGCCTCGATCGAGCCTACTTGGCGAGGAAAGTGATCAACAGAAAAGTACAAGAAGAAAAATTGAAGGAAAAAAAAGAAGACAGGTCCCTGGGGGAATCGAACCCCCAGCCTGGGAGTCAGAGGCCCAAGTGTTACCGTTACACCAAGGAACCGCGTATGTAATTGCTCGTGGGGATTTTAAGCATTCATATACTCCAACATACCAATAGAACTATCAATATGCGAAAATTATTGAGAATATCATAAGTAATTAGTTGAACAAGGACAAGTAACGTAATCCACGTCTAACTTTCTACATTTAATGCGCTAATATGTTATTCATTTACATCACATAAAATTTTATTGCCCACGTTGAACACGCTTATGTACTAAATGAGACTCACATGCCGCCGCCTGACTTGTAGGTGCTCATATCACCACTCCAATTGAAACGTGATGGCCATCAGCATAAACACGCATGCCCTTCAGTAAGTTACGGATGGTGGATGTGTGAACTGCTTGCATGAATAATAATAGCAGCCCACCCGATGCTCTTGAAACGACTACGGCCGGCTGTTTGACTCGTTTGCATTCTCCGGCCAGCTTTGTGAAGCTCAACACGAAGTCTTTTGTTTTCGAATCGTTGACTGCAAAGACTGACTACTCATATCCATGATGCCTGGATTTACTTCACTGGTCAACAGCTAGACAATAATTTTGTCTCATCAATCTCCAGCCTTCTCGATCAAGCTGGTGTACCTAATATTCTTTGGGGCAACTATTGATTAACCCTCTACGGAGTTCCACGACTGTTGACGTGACTATTTCTCTCTAGACGGGCACATTTGGTTCCGAACGTCACTGATCCTGTGGTAGGTTGTTGCCTTTGTCGTGCCAGATACACATTCCAATATTCCTGCGCCTCCCTTTTGGAAGCTGGATTTCTTCCCTGCACGGAGAAATTGGATTGTCCCCATTCAACCACACTGCGATGCCCTTCACCTGCTACACACCTACATATCAACAACGAACTTACGCTATCATTATATCGCAAGTATGATGTGCTTCAGGAGTGTCCAGACTTTGCGCTTACATCCAAGGATAGCTGCGCGGATATTATAAGTGCTTCCGACACTCGTCTTCCGCCAGCAAGTCTAGGTCGCGGTCAAGGCCGTTTCTCTGCAGACCTTAGCTCTGTACAAATTCCAAGTCTCCTGAGATACTGCGAAGCTATCATATTTTTACTTTGTCGGGATTACGGCAGTGTCTGTGAGAATTACTGGATGTCAATTTTAGCCTACATAGTCGAGTTCGTGAATGGAATAGGTTTAATGGACGAGGATGGCCTGGGAGAAGGTTATAAACAATTCTATCAAGCTACGAAACTCGGAGATTCAAACATGTATCTAGTCTTGGATGGGCTCCGTCGCAACTTGAAAAAGAGAGGCAACTTCTCCCTGCGTCGCAACTTTGACAGACTGGAATTGTCACATGTTAAGTTGGCCGCTGATTGAAGATGACCTACTGAAGGAGCGGACATTCACGATGAGCAGTCTGCTCGATTTCATTCGATATGAGTGTGGCATTTCGCCATTGGGCGAGCACTAAAGAAAGAATGACAGGGTCTTCGTCCCTGCATGAATGGAGACCATTCTGAAGCGAAGGCCGGCTCTCCTTGGGCTTGAGGGATGGGTCAGAACTGACGTAGCCTCAAACGCCACGACATAGCAGCAAATGCTGCACCAGATGTAGCCGTCGAACGGCGCATTTTGCGAGTGAGGTGACCACCTGAAGCGGAAACTAACCCTTAAGTATTAAGGGCTGTGCAGATTGGAATCGCGACTGAAACCAGCATAGCCAGCATCCTCAAACGCTATCTCTCGTTATTGTCACAAGCTGAACCCACTGCTCACTATCACTCCACCCTGTCCATCCCTGATAGTACATGCACGACCAGCAACACTTCGGTCACACGGGAGGTGGTTGAGATTTTGGTTTCATTCACAACAGACGCCACCCCAATATCGCGTCGTTCTCATAGGAATCAATTCCAAGGCTGTGTAGGATCTTAATAATTTATTAAGCTCTTGATTTTGTGCAAGAATTAAGATTATTGGTTCTTTCCCATTTGTTAATGGGTAAAAACTGAATTTTTTTTCCTCCCCTCAAGAAAAAGAATGTCGTACTGATATAAAATCAGGTCTATTGGATGATCACCAGGCACCGCCTACGAATAGGTCCAGTCATGATTTGTGCATAAGTAACCGAGACGTAGAATGGGCTTTAGAGAGGCTATAAAAAAAGAGGGTGTTACAAAGAAAGGAGAAATTCCTCTTTATATAATTTTAAGGAGTATTCTTGATAATTAGCCTGCCCAACACAGTGATTTTGAGTCTCTACTGCTCGAATCACCAGAGTCATCTCCTTGCTCAGAATTTCCCGGCGTTGTTGGGAACCCCCCATGGTCTGGCGAGGCGATTTCAGTACCAAGTCGAGATACTATTGCCCCAAGGAAACGCGTAGAGAGATGGCAAGAAAAAAGCAATAATAAGCGCGCAGCTAATAAGCTAGAATGTTTAAGCTTTCAGAATCTCCATACACCTAATAGATAGGACGATAGGTGCCCAGGACCTGGGTTACAAGGTTAATGGAGGAAGAAGCTGAAACATATGTATTAATGATCATTCGATTCCTTAATGTCTACTTAAGAACGCCGCGCCCGGTTTAAATGTCATTATATTAAAAGAAACGTAAACGGTCCAGCCGTTGTCTCTAAAGTATATGCTAATGCTGACGGATTTAACATGAAATAAGGATGCTTGTTTATCAATTCTCTCGTGCACTCGGCACTCTCATGCAAAACAATGGGATCAAAGTTACCATGAGAATGAGCGACCCGACCGCAAATGGCAACCCAGACCATTGCAGTCCCAAGCGCATCCCCACGCCATAGAGGGCTGCAAATATCGGCCCTGAAGACATATTCCCAACTGACCTCGCCACCGACATGGCCGCGTACAGAGTTGCAACCTGATTCTTCGATCCGACGAACGATGTCGCCAAGCTTATGACGCAATAAACGAATGGAATTGAGAAAGTCATGAACACCAAACCCGCAAGGAATAATGACGCCGAGGATGCAATAAAAACCAGAAAATATCCTACGACTCCTGCCGCTGCGGCAACCCGAGCGATGCACATATCTTTTTTGATAGCATCATAGTGGAGACTGCGTGCCAAAAACGCAGAAAACGTGGGGACGACAACAAGCATGGTTGTGAGCGACATGAACGCTCGGAATGAGATCAAATAGCTGGCCTTTAGATGAAATCATAATAGTTAGCTAAATATGAATATGTCTCGAGGTGGAACAATGAATGAACTAGGAGAGGCATTGGTCGTACCCGAGAAATACTCATATGAAATTTCGCCGCGATGTATTGGATGAATAAGTACCAGGAAGCTTTGTCCATGCTACCGGCAAACACAGCAAACACGCAAACAAGCACACGCGGTTGTTTCCAGATGAATCTTGAAGACGAGACAAAATCCTGTGCTTTGCTGATGACCATATCCCAAACGGACGCATCCTTTATGGCTGACAGCTGTGAAGTCTCGTCTACATCTCTCAAATCATCCTCCGCTGATTCGTCCTCATGAACATGTTGTCTCACGCCGCGCTGTTCAAGTGTCTCCGGCATGAAAAAAGCGAATGTTGCACTGCCAGCCATAATAGTCACACCAAGTATGTATGGGGTCCACGCCCCATATTTCTCCAACATCCAACCACTGAGTGGAGTTCCTAACATTTCAGCCAAGTATGCCATGGAAGACAACTGGAACAGTATGGTGCTCCTATAAAGCTATAAGTATACGTATACGCATGCACATTTACTTGTTTCGAGTGCGGAGAGAAGCAAGTGTCCTTGACTTACCTCTGTTCTGGTGAGAACACATCTGCCACTATGGCCAAAAGCATTGATATTATCATCAGCTCGCCGCCTCCCAGGAGTTGAAAAACCCCGCCAATCCACATCATGCGTATGGGCATGTCGAACCAGCCTGTAAAATCAACCATTTTAGTACGTTGATAGCATCGTTTCACGACATATGGAGAAACTCACAGACAATTCTAGTCCAGATCTCGCAGTTAATGGTCGAGTAAAGCGCCATTATCAATATTGGTTTCCGCCCGCGTCTGTCAGCTAATATGCCAAAAGGCAAGGCCATAGCGACAGCTGTACGTGATTGTCAATACAAGAATACATGCCAATTGACCCTAGGTTATGATGGGGGTGGGGGGTCGTCGAACTTACATGGTAGCGTGCTAAAGGTGTACATCCACCCATTAACGAACGCAAGTTCGCTTTGTACGACAGGCGATTTGCAAACATTTTCGTACATGGTGGGTATCCCACTGGTCAGGTCAACGGTCGGATGAAGGGATCTCAAATGGTTTTTGCAAATAATATCTTCAAGGATCTGAAGTTGTGAGGGTGTTCCCACGTAATTCCCGAAATTGATGAAAAGCATTATCAGCCCGGCCACAATCACCACACGTCGTTGAGTCGGCGTCCATTGAGGCAGGATCTTGAATGGCATTGAAGCCGGCTCTCTGATTGCTTCTCCGGACTCATGATGTTCGGATTGGGGGACAGCCGCAAGAAGAGGCGATGTTTCGTCGTGTTCCATTTTGAGATGTATTGTTTATGTACCTATAATCGACCGAGATTGCATCTGGATGCAATTGCAAAGTAGAGATTGAACAACGCTCTTCAATGAGTGGAGTTGACAAGCCCAATCTCTTCGAGTTCATGAAGGCGTAAATAAATAGGAAAGCAATTGGAGATGATAGAACTAGAAATCAACAAAAGAAAAAGTTGGCATCTAGGAGGAATTAAGAATGGGAAATACCTGGCAGGTATTCCGAACGCGATGATGAGATGACGGAGTACTTGATCATGCCAAAAGTCACTGAGAAAGCGCCATTACCAATGAGACTGAGTCTTGCCCTTAAGAGCTGAGATAACTAACTGTTGTTAGTCGGCAGCTAGCCGTTAGCCTCAGGCTCCCGCGTTTTTGTGGGAGACTCCGAGTCCGAAGTTTCGCGCATCGGAGTTCAAGGGAGGAATGTTCCAACTCCGAGCGCACTGATAAGCTGACTTTAGCTTGATGACGCTGGCAGGCAGCAGCTTTTGCTGGAATAACAGATAGGGCAGCTAGGGTTAGGGCTATTACACTCAGGCGCTGGCCCGGGCTTGGCACGCGCGCAACCCTAACCACCTCTGTTACTGCGAGGCAAGGGAGACGCAATGAAACGATCAATAATGAAGAGTCCTGGTCCCAGCGGCTTGGGTCCCAGTCATCGAAATATATTGAAATTTTTATGCAGATTCTTGATTACAGGCGCATAAGACGCTTGGCTGTGTTTCAATATATTGGGGCTTTGATGAGGATAGGTATTCATTTGACTAAAGTCTTCGTGTTCCAGTGTTTTTGTGTTTTTAAATTAGTACGCACGTATATGTGCCAATAGACAACACTAGCAATGCAATGCGACAGTTGGTAGTACAAGATGGCAAAAAGAAAAGACACACAAAAAGACATTAGCGTATAGATTCGCGATAGAAAAGCAAAAAAAGTACATCAAATTTCCGCCCAACCCATATCTCCAATTCCAGGATGCGAGGATAACGAAAAGAAAAAGCTCAAACAGAAATAACGATACCAAACAATGAAAACGAAAGAAAAAAAGAAATTGACAGCTTGTCCCGGCCCTGAGAAATATGTAGAATAGTTTCTCGGAAGTCGGGTTTTTCCCCTTTCCCACGGCAGTAATTGTACAAGATGGCGCTGCGAAGCGTTGACAAGACCGGCACTTAAACGGCTTGTATGGTATATAGATTAAAAAATAGCAAAGAGAAATTAACCCGGTTTTGAATCCTCCGCATGGGTATAGAACCTGTAGTGCTCACTCGACCCAGGCTTACTCATCCCAAGATTCCGCGTCTAGGTCATTGTCCATTGGAATTGGATCATCTAACTTTGATCCGTAGATAGGACGACCGTCAGGTGTCAATTGGCCTCGGAATTCGGGATCATAGTCCGGACTGGTCTCGTCAAGTGTAGCAACGTAGCGGTTGCGGCCTCCACGCTTGCTGTGAGTCTTGGTATAATGGGCGTTGAGATTGTCACTGCGTGAGAAGGCTCGGTTGCAGCCCGGAACCCAGCAGACATGTGGTTTCTCCTTGGAGTGGCTCTTCATATGCCGTTTGAGGTGTTCTTGTCTCTTGAACCGTCCTTTGCAGCCGGGTTCTTTGCATCGGAATTGTACTTGTTTGATGATGGAAGGCAGATTTTCTAATTTCAAGCTTTGCTTCGATAGCGACTTCTTAAGCGACTTCTTGGAGAGTTGTCGTTGCGGCTGTCTGTGCCGTAGACTCTCTCGCATTCCCGGAGAAATCCATTCCTCGTCTGTCTGGTCGCTGGGACCGCCGGAAAGGCGCGTCATGGGCGTCTCGGTTCCCGAACCCATCGAGCAGGATCGGACCGGTGTAACTGGTGTGTGAGTTCGTAGAGTGTGTGCTGAGCCGGGGAAGCCTGAGTATGATGACGGCGGCGTCATCGGGACTTGGGGGACTTGAGGAAATGCCTGAGCTGGAGTTATCGTTTGTGGCTGGATCATGTCGGCCGACGGCATCCACTGAGCCATATTCGTCATTGACATTGAGCTATGTAGCCGCTCATTTTGCTGGAATATTGGACGGGAGAGGCATGGATTAGAAGCTGATTCTGGTAGATAGCTGGGTTGGTTATTACGGTAGTAGTTTCGTGACATTTGAGGATATTGTGGCGCCATTGTAGGCTGGCAGGAAAAGTTGTTTGTTTGCTCGAAGCTCTTTGACATATCCTGGGGGATCCAAAATTGCTCGGCATTGTCAGCATACCCTGGGATATAATCAAAGAGTGGAACGCGTTCATGTCCATCAGCATTATCGTAATGTGGAATCATCCCATCACCGGCTGTTATATCAGCCATGCGGAAGCTACTTCGCAATGGAGTCAGGTTTCTAGGAGCATCTAGGCCATGAGAGTAACCATGGCCCTCATGCCAGCCCGGCGAAGCCAGTGATCCTTGGCTATAAAGTGAGGTAGGTGTTGGGGTGGGCGAATCCATGGGTGAGAAGCTGGAACATGTACTGGTGCCCAACGGTGGGCAATCAACGTCGATGGTAAGACGGTCAGCCATGTTGTATTCTGACCGCATGTCTTCACTGCCTGGTGTTGGGTAGTCGAAATGCTGAAGAGTGGGGTCGATATTGACCTCTGTTACTAGGAAAAAGGAAAGATGAGTATCGGAGCGGTCTGTCCCTTGTGTGTGCGTAAGATAAACGAAGGACAGGCGAGGAGAGAGATGTGGAAGAAAGACAGTTGAACAAAACAATTCTTCTTCTTCTTTCTTTGCTCGTGCTAAAAGAGTGAACGTGGGTGGGATAAAAGTAGAATACACAGGGAGGATAAAGAATGTCAAGTGTATTGGAAAAAGAGATGATCGGGAACGAGGGTGGCAGCGAGATCAAATATCAGAATTCCTGGTAATGAAGAGACACCAGACCGGAACAGGAAGATCGCACTTACCCTGAAACGCCATGGCTTCGTGGGATTGAAAATAGGTAAAGCAGAAGGACTACAGACAGCGCGACGCGTGCCTGCGATGCAGATGCAAGGCCTGGAATGTGGGTTATGAGTGCCTTGGTAACCGCCACTGCAGACAAGACCGCTCAGTGCTACCTCGTTGAGCAGCGAAAACTGGTTCGTTCCTCTCCCCCCTCAAAAAGGGCTGGCCTGCTCTCACGAGGGAATCGAGATAGTTAAAGATCAGAAGCAATGGCCCGAAAAACCTCGTGTGTATGTATGTGTATTGCTGTATGTAAGAATCTCCCTTCAACGCGCGCACCGAATCGGGACGGGAAGGTCGTTGCTGTATTAACCAGGAGTCTCAGCAAGGGGAGGCTTGAATATAGATGTGTGAACCTCGAAGCAAAGAGATTATGTCTTCCCGCACTGAGCAGAAGGAGGGTGGATTTGGTTTATAGCTCTTTGGGAAGTTTCAATTTTTTGCAGCTCTTACCTTGCAGCCGCGTGCGGTTCGCAAGCAAGCACTACCTGGATTCAGCGTTTATCGGCAGCTTCCAATCAATACTCTTTTAGATAAGTTCAAGAGACAGCCTGTGAAGTGGATCGATGTCAATGCCGGTAATCACTAGACCGTTAGTGACTCCATAGGGTACGCTGCGGGTGGCCTAATTGGGATACAACTCCCAGTCAGATTGAAATCTACTGGGAAAGAGGAGGTTATCGCCTCAAGAATGGGCATCAAATGGAATGCTCCAGGCCAAACCAGAGTCATAGAGTGGATGGCGGTTCACTGATCTCCCAGTATGCTGGAAACCTTCAGGGACAGTTTCCCCTAACTCGTCCCATCTTTCAAGGACAATCTCGGACAATTGCCCACTAAGCCTTGTCTAACTCTGTCGTCTGTGCTACTTCAGTGGCATTTGACAGTCTAGCTTAGCGTATACCCCAATCTTACTGTTCCGGATCGACGGCTGGGACCTGCGTTTGGACCAAGTGAGCAGGGGTTGAGCTGATCGACCCATTGCTATCGATGCGCTTGAAATTGTGGGAACCGATCTCAACTTCTTCTAGCCCGCCACCAGGTACACTCTAAGCCATAATAAGAACCAACGGAATATGATCTATGGGTCTTGTGCGAATTCTTCCGCCACCGTGAACCCAGTCACTTAGGTGAAGATAGGGCGAGTGTGCCACTGAAGTTGGTAAAGATTCTTTCAGAGTAATTCCATATACAGCTATGGACTAGCCATGCAATGCGAGACACTTCGCTTCCCTGTACTCTTTTTACTTTTTGTATGGGTGCGTGCGTGTGAGTGCAGTCGTCTCGTTGAAAATTTTCGAACTGTTCGCATTGCTACCAATGCCCGTGTGTACAAATCACTTTTCGATGTACGTATCAATCAGATACGGCTGTCTTGTCATTTGAGCTCGACTCCATCGAGTCATGTCTGGACAAGTGGGTCGCAGCAACAAGGAATGGGCAAAGACCTGAGAGTGATCTGGGTCACAAATAGAATCAATGGCCCGTGCGGATCTCCCATCCCGGCCAAGAGTCGAGGCGACTTAGTAGCATAGCAGATGACGAGGTGGACCGCAAATAGGTACATAGAAAGTAAAAAATAGCAGCCGTATTAGCAGTTGTACCGAGCATTTGACCTGATCGACGCACGGCCACTGGGCCGTGCGTTGAAGGTACACATATTGAATGTAGTCGTATTACCATTCCATGGTAAAGCTGGCACTACCAGTCGTAGTTTCACAGAGGTCAATTGTGAGTTGTAGAAGGCAAATACGAAAGTCGCTCGATGGCATATGGCATAGCCCGGGTTGTTTCCGTCTTGTGTTCAGCTTCACTTTGTATATCTGCTTTGTTCGTTTTCATTTCTGCCGGCCTCCGCCAGAGCCCATCCAGTGAACTACACCAGCCACCCTCTCAATTTCTCCGGCGCAGAAGACCGGCGTGGTTGGCTGGCCATGGCTACCGCAACCTGGTGGTACGGGCTAAGAGCCCAAGAATATTATGCTTTGCCGGGGGTCTGGGCATGGATTAGCGGCAATTGTATGTAGAATGGCATCAATGGCACTCCGCTGCCTCGATCTTCCTTCCGATGAAACGCCCTGGCGGCTGGATTGGGAAAAGTAAACTGTTGTGCAGGGCCTGTAGGCTTAAACAGAAAGAGAGAATGGATACGTCGTGGCAGCCCCGGCTGCTCCTTGGCGCACTGTACCGTACAATACGTAAATTACTGCATAGTCCGCAGCCCAACTGACCAGTGCCACGTACGGAGCCGTACGTGGCACTTCATTACGCTGATCCATCTTGGTCTGCCTCAGCATTCTCTCCCTCGCCCGGTCTCTTGATCCGAGCAGGACTGACTGACTGACTGACTGACTGACCGACTCATGTTCGCCTCTTTGCCAGCAGGCATGTATACCAGTTTGTTCTCGTCTCATCCCGTCCTTTCCTTTCCTTTCTTTTTTCTCTATTTCGTTTAGTCGCGTTTCATGTCGTCATGCTAGCCCCGCTGCATGCACACTGTTCAATGTCGTACATGCTCCAGTCGTCGTCTATTCGCCTGTTCATCTGTGCATGCGTGGTGTGGAATGTGGCTAGACGCAAGTTGCAGATGCCTCGAGACATTGAGATATCGTCCGCATAGCCGTCCCAGCCTGGGACGCTAGTCTCAACCGTTGGCGTCTGTGACTCTACGGACGGCATGGATGATGGGTGTAACATGTTCTCAGTCACCTCGACGCGGTCACAGCTCGCTTACATTCGCTTGTTATGGCGTTCCTCTATTGCCCACCGTCCGCACGCCTCAGGCATGACATAGCCAAGCCAGATTACTCAGTGAGGTAAGTGCTCGGATCAGTGCGAGACCTTTAACTGAGCCTCATTCCTCTGAATGTGATTCCGCCCTCCGGAGCACAGATGGCGTGAGGATTATGCTTTCCTTGCTACAGCCACTGAGTTCCAATTGCCTAACTAGTTCGTTGTTCAATCAACCATCGCCCCAGCGAGCTATTTGGCCTCATCGTAGCCCAAGTCATTGGTTCCGGCGAACCCGCGGCCGTGCCCACAGCCCAGGGAGTGAAAGACTACATAGTACGGCTAACGACGCCGGTGGGGACAAGTACAAGTGCGTATCCAGCGGCAACTAATCCAAGCCAACGGTTTTTGTCTTGTATTCGTTCAATTTAGCACTGACAACAGTATTTTGTGATCTGTCAGGTTGCACAGCTGCACGTCTAATATTTGAGCAGCTCGCGCCAAACAGCGCCATACACGGAGGAATGCAAAGCCACAGATTCCTCAACGCCCGGCCCTAATTGGATCGCGGCATTTATCTCTCCAAACATGCCAAGCACCAGACCCATCAGTCTGTATCTGAGCGTTTAGCGTTAGTAAACTGCCTCGACTCCATCTGCAAGCATTTCAGACGCAGTCAATGCTACGACCAAATTGGCTAGCTCCGCTACTGGCCTTCTCAGTGGTGGGAAATGGTAAGATGGGGAAATTTAGATCCCGCGGAATAAGTCACTGACATCCGGATCATTCGAGTGGAGTTACATACGATACTGCATCGACGTAAACTTGGCAATTCACAACAGGTCTCATTTTCGTACTATTATGTGTCATGAAACATGTTTAGTGCGTTGGAGAGTCCACGATGAAGCTTGTTAGTTGCAGCAATCTAGGCTATACACAATTGGTCTCGATTGCGTTCGCCTTTCAAAGTCTCTGCGATCTATGAGAGGTGGCTGAGACGGCACAACCCGCCGTGATCCAGCCTGACTCGGGTCTCGATGCCTCGATTTGCTTCTGGCAAAACCAGCTCTCAACCAATCTGGTGGCAATGACGGAGTACACAATGTACTGCCACAGTATTATCGAGAAGTTATGCATAAAGGTCTCGAATACTCCCCACATTCCAGACCAGATCACTGCCTGCATTTGCAGACGGCCCGTTGTATCCGAATAAGAAGCTGAATAAAACCATGGGCTTCTCGGCTGGCGTCTGTCTGAAATGTCCTCTTCCCCATATCAGTATTCGCCACCGACTTGTAAGTATCCACTTCTGTATGTATATGCAGGACGATACAAGGGTTCCCAATGCTATTATATGCCGTAATATGCCGTAATAATAGATTGGTACTACTGTAGTGAGTACAAATACCAAAGCGGGCTCAAGAGGGAGCATCAACTAATTCCATAACTAGAATCAGAGAATAAACTTGATTGTTTATGATTCATTCGAAGTATGTTCTTGCCAATCAAAATACGACCTCGATCTTATCCACCATAACAATCTAAAGAAACTGAAAGTCAACAGCGCGCCGGCCGAGCACAGGCTTATCAATTATCCGATTAGGACCCTGCAGAGCCTACTCCTTCTGCCAGCTTTTCGTCACCAAAAGAAAGTTGTTCTACAACCAGAAACAATTTGGCAGGCTGATGATCATCAAGTATGAAATCTCTTTACTGAGACAAAACAAACTTGGTTCGCATGATTCAAGGACGATCCGATCATGAAATGCACGAACCTTTGATAGTCAACATTCGGTATGGAATGACCTTTTTACTAGTTGGTGCTAGTATCGTCGCGAAGTGGGTTTGTGGTTAGCCTTTCTTGGTCGGCACCATTTTTATCTTCCAAGTCTATTGAGAGATGCCGCTCTATTACTTCCATCAGGTTATTCATTTGGGTCACTAATAACGAAAATGGCAAGATCTCGATGAGGAAGAATCTAATTACACGTTTAAGGCAATAGACTGCAAGACACAGATGCATACAAAATTTCTTGGGAACGACATCAAAACTAACACATACCGTCTGGCAACGATGATGAGTTCCGGTGCAGGATTTGCTACTTACATACGCATATACATGAAAATACAAACATTTGAAGATGAATACAAGAGGTTACAAACGAGTACTTACCCCGCGTCAAGATTCGCGATCTGGTGAAGTACCTCATCTTTTTACTTTCTCCTTAGGTCCTGACGCGAAGATCAGACTAAGTAACCCGCAGCAAGGGGGCTTTATCGCCTATACAGAAAAGGATACGTTTTAAATTTTACGACGGTCCCTGCATTCCGCCAAGAAAATACTTCAAGTCCTTTCCTCACATAGTTTGGGGTTCGCGTCAGTCAGGAACTTGGTGGTATCTGCTCTCTAAGTTTAAACTGCGGGCACTCGTACTCCCATGGGTAAAAATAGGGCTGTGATGATATCATCGTTCGGGCTTTATTCAATACCAAGGTTGCACCGATCTCTAAGGAGTCTTGGTATTAAGTAGATCCTATCGTTCCCTATGTCTTTCCTCATGGCCTTGCAGTATCACCACAAGAACACCGCGAGGACACTTCATGTATTATTGCATTCCGTTTCGTAAAGCTACTGAGACCGTGCACCCAGAGACGCGTTGAATGATCACCTAGCTACTCACCTCTCGCAGACTATAATACAAGGCTTTTAAAGACCATTAACTTTGACCATTACTTTGTCAGTGCCATGCCTAAGATTCTTAGAAGAGCTTATTCGACGCCCAACATTTCACTTTTCCAATAGTGGCCTTATCCTCCAAGTGCCAGAACCGGGGCAAACTTACTTCAGGGACATAGCTATTCTCTCTGAGGGCAAACCGAGATCCATTCTCCTGAGGCTGTGCAACGCAAATGTCGAGATCGGCTCCATGTGACAGATAGTACTTACATTTTCACGCTCACCTTCAGCTGTCAACGATCAGATAACAGCGAAACTATTAGAACTCTATTCAGTTCGGTACCTGGAATTATTTTAGTGTGAAAAGCAGATCAAACCCTATACACAAGTTCCTGCATACCTGAATGTCAAAGCTCGATAGATGGGATCACGATGTAGTATTACATGCGAACATGAAACATGCCATAAGCCCCCAAAATCCACAGCCGTCGTTCTAAAGCGTTAATCAACAAAAAAAAGGCATTTTCGAGCGATCTTAACCTCATTTCTCAGAGTTCTTATGAGTCATTAATTCCTATTGACTTTAGGTTTTTTTTACTCTCTAGTAATTTCTTATAGGGATATTCTCAGCCTAAGGAGAAATTTTCCACCCTATACCCAATCACTCTATCAATTATCTCTCAGCTCGATCCACACTGTCCGTGACATATCTGCAAGCCATATCTGACACACCCGATAACCAAGTCTGGCGAGGAGCATAATGCAAAGATTGACTTTCGATCTAATTGTTAGTACGGGATTCAAATCAAGACTTCGTCGCATTGGCATTTCAGCCCTAAAGGAACTGAGGGAAAATCTCTGATAGTGCGGCGAACTCCGATACTAGTTTTACTACTATCTAGTGCTAAAATAGTTCGGACAGTCAGATGTTGAGGTTGTTCCCTAATCGAGACTTATACATTAGCCCTAAAGCTGCCTGCATGATAAGCTTTCGTTCCTCCCCACCACTCGAGTCTCCTCTCTCTGTCTCTCTCTTTCTCTCACAGCTTCTCTAGGTTTGTAGAGCAAACCAACTTTTGACCTCGGTATTTCTATCTAGACATAGACACTTCCATCCCTTACATTTTGAAGAATAGGGTCTGTACATCTCCAGATACTTAGATAACTACAAAAGTCAGCAAATTTTCAAGATAGCCTCGCCAAGACGGCGACCATTGTTAGATATACAGGGTTTGGAAATCAATTATTGAAAAGTTTCTCCTCTGATCAGCTGAAATGCAACGAATGATTTGGGTGCGCGCACTTTGAAGAGAAGTTGGCAAGGGTTTGAGTTGCTGTCGTTGAACCAGTTGTCCCCGAAATCCCCATCTTAGAGAAGGCCGATTACTATCTGTCTTGAACCAACTTTGAGAGCGTGCTGGGTAGAGGCGAGCAATTGTCAGCTTAAGAGTCCGGGTTTGAATGTGATTCTCTTGCAATTCCTCAGCTTTAGGGATCGTCAGTCCATTTCTCGCTTGAAGGTGAGTGATGCATGGGTTTGTGCTTGACCTGGAGGCAGGATGATCTATGCTAACACGTCCTCAGCTATCAAAAAACTTGCTATTTTCCTCGCCGTCTTATTCAGAAAGATACCTGTTTCTTAACAGACGAAAAGAAACCCCCAGAATAATTTCTGCTTAAAATCAATCAGTCTTGTCGTTTCTTGTGCCTTTATTCGAATTGATTGACGGCAAATAGTCATAGCAATTTACAACTGAACAGGTTGTGTCTTCGGAAGGGAGGGATTCCAGAGGCCATATACCACTAAAAGTTCTTATGGCTAATATTTTACTGTTGGAACAGGACAAGCAAGCATTCGCTTAAGAACTGACTATCAGGCTACGTGATTCTCATGGGAACGCTCGTATCGCTCCGAAGACACAGAAAGCGAACAACATTACCAGTCCACGCCGAGATTTTTGATTAGTTATACGAGGTATGTCTTGATGTATTGTGTGATCAATAATCTCAAGGATTTCAGTTCCTTCTTGGACCTTTCGTATTTGTTGGCTGGATTCATCTTGTTGATAAGAATGGTCCATGTAAAGTCAGACAATAACTTAATCACAGAATCGATTTATTTGGCCCGTTGCATGCTTAGATAGACATTTCACAGAATTTTCGCCGCATACCTAATGTTCACTTGTCTCCAAAGAGAACAGCATACTCTTTCTTCGCCAAACATCACTTGTGCCGGCTGGTGCGTGGTTTTAAACAAAGAGATCCTCCCGTGGGAACATTAAAGGCACATTTTGGTTGTGGCGCATGCAAATGAAAGACACCTAAGGCCTTGCTTGGATCGATTCCTTAGCCAGTCGATGCCGGCTGTGTATGGACTTGATTAACTCCCTGATCTTCCTCGGCTAACATGTACTGCTTGGTGAGCGACGGGTAATTACTCCTCAGCAGCGAGACAAATTCGGTAATTCTTATTTGTTACACCTAGAACTTCGATATCTGAGTGTATCAAGTGCCAAATTGGACAAGCAGGACTTAACTTGTCCAAAAGTGAGGCCTGTGATACATTGGCACTTCATCGTTGTCTAAAAAGAAAAGGGAAGAAGCTTCCTTTTCCCTTTGCAAAGTGGTGTTTTCTGAAGAAAAATTCTGTTACTGAAATCAACTATCGGACATGTTACATGTAGTGCAACCTGCACACTTGGCTCCTTGTGGCCAGAGTGATTAGGGTTAGGCATTTACTTACCCCAAGATATGATATATGCACACTGACCTGGTACCCAACTTGCAGAATAAGCTTTGGCGAATTTTCTTCTTTTCAGCTAAAATACATTTCTGATCGCTCCTTTACTTCTATCCATTGTACTCCCTCTCCACTGGCATCTCGTATCAGTAAAAGCCTAAAGCCATGGCTGTCACACGTCGCTCAGCCTTCATTTCAATCAATGAACACTTAATCTCACTATTACTGTTTTCTCCCGGGTGCGTCGTACACGATTCCCCATAGTATGTAGTCCAAAGTCCATGAGTCCCAGGCATGTGGGTTTTATTGTGTGATTTCTCTCACGGCGTCTTCTGGAACACAGCGTGCTCGATAGATCACATCAGCCTCGTTTTGCGCGGGTAAATTCACGGATAATACTCTTTAATGTTCTGTAATTAGAATAATATACGACTGTTAATACTTGCGCTACTATAATGCCATAACGATATGCTTTTGTGAGAATTGACTGTCTTTTTGCTTTAGGAAAGTTTAAATGTATATGCATCCATGAACATAGCGAATTTGCATATATTGAGTTTGGTGTGTACCTAGAAACACGTCGCCCACCGGGAAAATGTCCCATTCGGATGCTCAGTATCATTGAACGTTACCCACAGAGAAGGTAATTTATGACATGTCCACAGCAGTCCAAAGCGATTGATTATCGTACATGTATGATTGAAGCAATATAAAATTTAATAGCCAACTTTTCAATCTAAGGTTCTGCATGCGTGCTTTACATGCTAGACAAAGAATATGGGCCACTATTTACTCATTAATATTCAGTATAAGTCAACCCCTAAATTAAATCTCGACAGCCCGAGATGCTGGAAGGTATGAAAACTTTTGGTCGTTCATTCATTAGTATTCGTGAGCTAGCAACTAACTAGCAGTGTTTGGATGACAAAAAGGCTTGGGTAACGTATATACCCCAGAGACATATATAAAAAAAAATCTAAGTGGGCGAAATGACTATTAATAAGAAGTTAATCCAAGGCTGCGGACTCCTTAATCGATCCTACTTTTCCACTACCTGCCCAAGCAACTCCTCCATGAATGCGTCTGATTCTGAGGCATAGCGGCATCGCTTTCGAATCACTGCGCCATATCGATAGATCAGGAATGGTAGGGGCACACATGCGAGTGAAAGGAAAGCGGGAACGGATGAGGCCCAGTGGATGCCCAGGTTTTGGTACATGTACGTGGTAAATAGTGGAAAAGTTGCCCCGAAGATCGATCGCATAGCCGCGTTGGCCGCCAGGACTGACGCAGCGTAGAGAGTATAAGCGTCGACGAGATAATTCAAAACAGGAAGAAAAACTGCCAGCATGCCGAAGCCAAAAGGAACTCCGGCTGCAATTGAAACCATCCAATGTACCGAAGGGGAGTTCGTCCACTAGCAGTTATGATGATTCGAATTAGATTGTGTATGAGCAAATATAAGAAATCGGAAAGGAGACCTACTGCGAACCAGAAAAGACCAACAGGCAAAGCGATCGCTCCTATAAAAGCGGGAGGAAGTCGTGCCTCGGGGGCAATTCGACCGCTCTTTGGCATATTCTTCTTGAACCTGAAATACGCAGGGACAGTCGCTATCACCATCAACAGGATGCCCACCAAGATTCCTAGAAATGAGAGGCCTCCAAGGCCCTCATTCCAGCCTCGAGTTTCTTGATAGACAATGGGCATGGCTGCGAAGAAAAGATAGAGACTGAGATACATGTTAATTTCCGCGGGTCAGAGTAGGTACGTTCAAAGACTGTCAAGTAAACTTACATGCCGTAGATAATTGAAAGGTAAATTGATAGCAGGAGAACAATAGGTTCCCTAAATAGGAGCAACCATGGACGCACGAAGGCCAATTTGAGAACTGTCGATAAGGGTGTCTCTCCTTGTGCAATGTCGAGCTTGCTGCAATAGACTTGGCCAGTGATGGTGGAGAGACGTTCTGCCCGCTTTCTTAGGAGGACTGGACCGTAAGTTTCAGGCAAAGCAATGATTGTGATGATTCCCATAAATCCTGCAAATGCTGCTACTAGGCCCTCCACCCAGCGCCAACCAGCAGATTCTGACAAGAAGCCGCCGACAATAGGGCCCAGTGTTGGGCCCAGAAAGGGTGCAGCAGCAAACAAACCGCTGGCCAGACCACGCTCAACAATAGAAAAGGAATCTGCAATAACACCGCCCGACACTGCTAGTGGTGCTGACCCTGAGATTCCAGCTAAAAGCCGAAGAATGATCAACGTCCAAATGTTTTGTGATCCAGCGGAGGCCGCGGTGAACGCCGTGAGAAGAGTGGCGCTGGCAATGAAAATGTATCGACGTCCATATACCTCGCTCAATGGTGCCCAGAGAAGAGGCCCCACGGAAAATCCCAGGACGAAAAGCGATATTCCCAAAATGGCGACTTCTTTACTGATATCAAAATCAAGGAGAATTTCCACGACGCCGCCTGTATACGCCGAAGACACCAGCGCAACGGCCATTGTATCGAGGCTTACTAGGAGTGTAATAAGCCATTTCGACACCTTGGAGAACTGCATTGGATTGAACGGATCATTCTCCAACCAGGAGACTTGATATGGATCTTCTTTAGTACCGGAGCCTTCATACTCATGGGCAAGGACCGAATTGCCAATGCATCCTTGGTCGAAGATGCGACGCCAAAAAGATGGAGTTTTCAGCGGCACAAAGGCTTTATAGGAGATCTCGGAGTCGGTTTCCATGAGTGTGGTCTTCTGACAGCTCCTTGAAAGGGAGAAGGAAAGGAGGGCAGCAACACGTATTGAGAAAATTAATTGGGTAATTCCCATTCAATCCGGGGGCGGAAAAATTTGCCTGACGCCTGATTTGGTCGAGTTTGAGGTCAAAGTATGAATACTTGCAAAAAAGATCGCAGAGTTATTTAGCAACATCGTGTCTTCCTGGGGTGTTGCCCACTTATATTTAAACAGATGAAGTGGCACACTTAGATGATACTGTGAACTCATAGAATTCTCTAATCGAAAACATAGTACAGCCAGCCCTACGTTAGGGCTTCGAATTTTTTAAGCCTCCTACCTATTTAAGTAAGAAGTGCGAAACGATTGCGAACTCTCTCATCGCCACCAACCACGAGTGACAGTAATAGCCGAAAGTTGGATATCTCATGGGCTTCTTCTGAGCAAGACTGAGCGAGCTGCTTCAGTCTGTACAGTCACAGCTGACCGCTCGCTTAATATTGTTTGGTTTTCTGCCTACTAGTGTCGCAAAACTTCACCTAGATTTAGTGAGATGGCACTAAAAGCCGCGACGCGTATAACGGTATGAATTACCGAGATAATCTGCACCAATAGTTACGGTTTATTATTCCGCATGAGAGATCCACGGCCAATCAATAATTTAAACATTCACACGATAGGCTTCATTGGGCATCTATAGCCAGTGATTCAGCTTCCGTTGTTGTTAGGTGGATTAAATTTAGTCACGGCAAGTCCGAGATGCATTAATCATTGATAAATGCCATGAACTCATGGAAAAGGTTCTCATCGTGTTTGAAGCTTACTGGTGTATAGGCACATTTTGCCACGACTCTTTGTTGTTGTTTTAGCATGTAAAAAAATCGTTTTGCGCGACGTGGACTTCTTTGCCGAATCGCTAGATGATGTTACCCGACGCCCAGTATCTCAATATAGGTCCAACACGATAGTCACGATATCTGCTAGAAGTAACATACCAAAATTCCATTTTTAATGGCTTGACATATACCCACGGGACAGAAAAAGATATAAGCAAAGAAGAGTGATGGTTTGTCCAGCGTAAGGGGTTTGGGGCAAGCGTCGTAGTACAAAGAGATATATACATGACTCGGTTGAGTAAGTACGGGATCACTGAAAAACGAAAAGACGCTTCAACAATAACACCAAGGCCTCCGTACAACACACAGAGAGGTAGTACAGCAAAGGAACTACCTAGATGGTAATAAACTGATTATCAGCCCATACAAGCCATCAAAGCTGACAGTTCCCCAAGCAAGGCTCGAATCGAAGCTTTGACCATTGTGAATGCGGAGAATAAAAAGCGATTCGCGGAAGACGCAGACAAGTATCATAATACCATGATCAGTTTTTAAAGTAAAAAAAGAAAAAGAGCTAAATCAGAAACTCAATACTAAAGAAAAGATCATTGCTCAGTTATAAAAAGCCCACGCCGACCAGTCTCAGAAGGAGGGAACAAAGAGAGACAGGGAGGCCGATCTCAAAACCAGCTGGATAAGGAAATGAAAGACCTAAAAACCTTCGAAGCCGCGCTTGAAGCTCAACTACAAGAAAAGCAACAACTAGGACAAGAAATCCAGGCAATGAAATCTAACTTGGAACAGCAAAGCCGCGCGTCGTCAGAAAGAAGGTGTTTCATATGTTGAAAAGCCCTGGCCTGGTAATATCAAAGGACTTTTTCGGCGCCTAATCCTTGATGAAGGACATACTGATGGTGGATTGTCTACAGCTGTGCGTTGGGTTCAAGCTGATTTTCACCTTCTACACTCTCGATCTCCGTTCCTTCTTTAGTATGCTCGGCTATTGACTCGGGGTTAAGAAATTCGTTCAGTTCTCCGATCAAATAAGAAATTCCGATTTATGGTATATCTCTTCGCAAGAAGTTATTCCCTGTAGGGTCATATATTGCACATCTGGCGTCTTGTTGCCATCCCCATGGTACCATGCAACTCTCAATCTCGGTGATGCATCAGCTGATCCGTTCTCTTGCCTCAATCCATTATTTCTTTTCTGAGGCTTGCCTGTTTTTGCTTCTTATTGTGTCTATCCGTTTATTTAAACCGTTCCTCAACCGACTTACCAATCTGCACCTGCAAGTCTTTGTTCAAAGACAGGAGCATTCCCTTTTCTGGATCTGTTGATTGGGCCTCCTTACTTTCCCATTGTCGTTTGGCTGGAGGACCGTGGTGACTTCAGGAGATATTATAACTGGTCACTATGACATGATTTGATCGAGAAAATAACCCGTCGAAGAACCGGTGTGACGAGGTTAAGGGTTCCTTGAGAACCTGAGCATGTTTGAAAGTTCCAGCTTTGACGGTTTTGGGGAGAAGGAAGATTTGAGGATGCCAGAAGAGCATCTTTGATTTGTCTTAAGCCTACAAACCGAGATATTTTGACGTGCTGATATAGAATGTTCCTGGGTATCGGTGATTTTGAGATTGAGTGAGCAATGCATATAAAAATGAAATTCGAACATCTCGACCTGCTTCAGGAGAGATAAATATAGCTAAGCCAATTGTGGATTAGCCTGCGCTCTTGGCGAGTTACATAAGCATCAGTAACTTAACTAAGTTATGTTTCCTGTGGCATTCCCATAGCTCAATACCTTACGAATTTTGGCAGGGTTGTATCTACTACGTAGTATAGGCTGCCGGAACCGCCCCTCATCCTCCCGCGACAACTTTCTTATCGGGCTCTACTACGTAGCATGGTGTGTGGCGGGGTCCAGATCTCGTAGCAGGCCAATATCAATCCCCGCCAGGGGCACATTGGGGGCTTGTCCGCCGGCCAATCATGAGCTTCGGATGCCCCCGTCAAAACCTGTGAAAACGAAAATTATCCCAAGCTTGCAATTTCCAATTTTCAAAAAAACCCATCCATCTCAACACAATTGCTTCCGCCATGGACAGGGACGAAGTTGTCGAGTCGCCGCGGAAGCGATTGAAAGTGGCAGATACCCACACCGAGGACAATGGCCAGGTCGCTGCAATTCCCTCTACTCCGCCGTCGACGGGGGTAGCGAGGGAGCCTGATGTCGGCATCACGGAATTCGTCAGCACAGACATTTCGGGGTTTGAGGGCATACTCAAGAAGAGGTTCTTTCCCTTTTATCCAGCTTAGCAAAGTGTATGGGTTGCACAATACTAATGAATGTATTGAATGCAGGTATACGGACTTTTTAGTGAACGAAATCTCTCTGTCTGGCGAGGTGCTTCATTTGCAAAACCTCACAGTCCCAGCGCCGCTATTGTCTCGACCTGTGAAGGGTGGCAAGGCAAACGAAAAAGATGAGGCGGCTCGCACCGACAAACGCGAAGAAGCTGCCACATCTACTCTCAACGATGCCCCCGAAACAACAGCCGAGGCTCCCGCCGAATTCAAACTCTCAGAAGACGACCGAGTACAGCTGGAGTCGCTCTTCGGGGCTGAGACATGTTTGAAAATTACAGAGTTCCACGCCAAAGTCCTCGCATCACCCACCTTGCAACCGCACAGGCTCGGCCAGCTTGAAGCCGGCGTTGTCGACGACAAAGACGTGCGTACCAAGATGCATATAACGCTGCGGCGCATTTTCAATTCACTTTTGGAGTCCAAGACGGATAACAATAACAACATGATCATCACTGCCGCACCGAATAGGCACAAGAAATCCTCACAGGGTTTCCGTGGTGAATATGGCACTCGCTCCGATAGGTCTGCCTGGGAAGAACGAGGCGGCTTATATCTCCACTTTACAATCTACAAAGAGAACAAAGATACTATGGAAGTCATTTCGTTCCTTGCGCGCCAACTGAAAATGAATGCCAAAAGCTTCAAGTTTGCTGGCACGAAAGATCGCCGGGGCGTCACTGTCCAGAGAGCCTGCGTCTACAAAGTTGTGGCGGAGCGTCTAGCCAGTGTGAACAGAACTCTTAGGAGTGCCGCACTAGGCGATTTTGCGTACAACAAAACCGGCATGGAACTTGGAGACCTCCAGGGCAATGAGTTTGTTATTACGCTTCGGGAGTGCCAATTCCCCAAAGGCACGGTTTCGTCTATCAGTCAAGCTGAACAGATTGTGGGCCAAGCTATGCACAACCTGCGTCAACGTGGATATCTAAACTACTATGGATTACAACGATTTGGTACTTTCTCAACAGGGACGCACGAGGTAGGTATTAAGATGTTACAGGGCGATTTCCAGGCCGCCGTGGATGCCATTTTGAGCGTCTCACCTGAAACACTCGCGGCAACGCAGAATCCCGAATCTGACAAAGGAGGCCCTCTGATCGGGTCGGATGACAAGTTGCGCGCTGAAGCAATTCAAATCTTCCGGACGACCGGAAATACAAAGGATGCCCTTGAAAAATTGCCGAGAAAATTCTCCGCTGAGGCGTGCCTCATTCGTTATCTTGGCCGCTCAAGCAACGACTACCTCGGTGCCCTGCACGCTATTCCTCGCAATTTACGCTTGATGTATGTGCATGCTTACCAGTCCTTGGTTTGGAATTTCGCCGCAAGTGAACGCTGGCGTCTCTATGGCGACAAAGTCGTGGAGGGGGATCTGGTGATCTCCAATCAGCAAAAGAGCGCGGCTCCAGAAGAAGAAGACGCTGTCGATGCTGATGGTGAGATCGTGATTGTACCGCAAGCTGAGGATAGTTCTGCAACGGTAGATGATGCTATCACCCGCGCACGCCCGCTTTCGGCTGAAGAGGCTGCTAGCGGAGAATACACAATCTTTGATGTCGTGCTTACACTGCCCGGCCATGATGTCGTGTACCCGGCAAACCAAATGACAGAGTTTTACAAGAGTTTCATGGGCAGTCCGCAAGGGGGAGGCTTGGATCCTTTTGATATGCGTCGCAAATGGAAGGATGTCAGTCTTCATGGCGGCTATCGCAAGCTGCTAAATCGGCCCGGCTCAACATACTCCTACGAAGTGAAGGCCTACTCACAGGAGGATCAGCAATTCGTGCAAACAGATTTGGACCGCCTGAAAGAGAAGGCAGATGCGAAGAGCGATAAAAAAGACAGCGAAGTAACAGTGTCTGAGGAAACGCCGAAAACCGCTGAGGACAA
The DNA here is from genome assembly GCA_023625935.1 of Eurotiales sp. R13A2. Taxonomy (NCBI): domain Eukaryota; kingdom Fungi; phylum Ascomycota; class Eurotiomycetes; order Eurotiales; species Eurotiales sp. R13A2. Next base: position 646,390 of record JAMAFV010000003.1, read on the forward strand.
AATTGCTGTTGTTCTGAAGTTTCAGTTGGGGTCTGGAGAATATGCGACTATGGCGTTGAGAGAGTTGATGAAGTCTGGCGGTGTGAAAGAGTACAAGCCTGACTTTGGCGGACGCTGACGGCTTCTCCATTCTCTAGCTAATTATCAAGTGTATCCAATCCCTATATATATCCATGTATAGACGTATAATGTAACGCGTGCTGGAATGAACATATCCAACAATATTAGTAATTCTTGGGCCAGTAAAGGTGAGTGCGCGCCCACAACACTATGAAAGGCTGTACAAGACCCAAGCTCATACCAACCCGATTTAATCTTTACAGCATACATGCACAATTCTATTATCAGGGCCAGCAAAACACAGCTCAGGATGTAGTTTATTGTATACAGGCAACAGAGACATTAGGGCACGGATGACTCAGCACCCAGCCACCGAATAACGAAGACAAACACAGCAAACACGGGCATTGCCAGGTGAACTGCGGCGCTCCAGCCACATGTTTTGGCTCGTCACTTCCGAGGTCCCTCTCGCTGCCACCCGCTTCTCGGTTGATTTACACTCTAGACGCCAACGTTCTCTGAGACCTGCGGCTCGCTCACACGTGTGTTTGAGATGAGCCAGCTTCTTCGTCCGATTCGCACCGATCAAAATCAAACAGCTTGTTGAAGGAGCCTTGCATAGGATATGTCTTTCCCTCAAGACCGCCGGCGCCGAGGGCCCGGCGGAATGGGGTTCAGCTCAACAGGCAGGCGGACGTTTATGGGCTACTGGGTGCCATTGGCAGTGACTGTTGGTGTCGCGACAATCAGCGTAGCAGCTTGGATATGGAGCGAGAGACAGGAACATGACGACGACGACGACGACGATGGCCACGGTCGCGATTATCCAGACAACTTTTCCCAGCCTCCTCCAGGCTATGAAGGTGCTCCGCCAGGCGCAGACTTTGCGAGATCGGCGGGTCCTGATGCGCACGCGGAAGATGGCAGTGTTATTGCGCGTATGCAAGGCGCATTACGTCGAACACCTAGTCCTCAGCAGATCTTGGATGGCGCAAGCAGACGGGTCGCTGCTGGAATGGCTGCTGCGGGAGCTATGGTGGGAGGCGCGTTGAGCTCTATCCGAGAGGAACGCGGCGATTTCGAAGACCATTCGCGTTGGTCTGAAGAAGCCGATCTGCGGAATAGAAGTGTAACCGGAGCTGGTGCCTCAGGGACTCCTGGAAAATCGAAGAAGACAGTCGCCCTGGTTGTTTCGTCGGTACCCTTGTCTGAGGATCCAGATGATATTACGTTGTCTGAACACGCGGTACGTTCTTGTCCCGCTGCACTTGTAGCGAAGTAACTGGCTGACATCCCTAATTCTATAGTCTATTCTTTCTCATCTTCCTTCGCACGTTGATTTGGATGTTGCTCGCGTCTTTGTTCTTATCTACGCCCCAGAGCTAAAACATACCATTGGTCTCCAATCGTCAACCCGGCCTACACCATCTGTGGACTCTTCATATTCCAATATTGCACCCGAAGAGGCCGCTGGCGCGACTGATACCCCCGGAAACGTGTTGACTGGCGTTGAGCCTCGCGCAGCTGCTGATGAACTCGAGTCTGCTGGCCGCCTTTTCAAGACTCTATATACCCAGGCCCAGACGCTTGCAGATAAGGAAAGTATGATTATGCCATTCAGCACTCCCAATGGCCACGTTCATATCTTGCGCCATCTGTCCCCAGACATTGTATACATTCAGGAATCATTATCAGGCAACGAAGGCGACGCCGTCAAACAGCTCTCCAACTGGGTGAGACATGTGGTCGTCGTTGTGGGCGATGAAGGCGGCCGCGGTGGCTTGGTTGATAGCGAGGACGAGTCGGCCCTTGCGGGCGAGCGCCGCGAGAAATGGTGGCAGAAGGAAGGCGTTACAGGCATTGGGAAGCACATTGATATCGTCGACAGTCTGAAAGCTGGCGACGACTGGAGGCGACGGGTCTCAGGTCACGATTAATGGGTTGATGATGATGACGGAGAGGGGTTGTTTTTCGCGCTGTGATTTATATATAGGATCTTTAGCAGTGATGTCTTCCTGCGGGTGGTGTGTACAATTTTGCGGCTTACTGTTTACTCTTTGATATCCAATATCTTGAATTCTCTATTCCCGTCTTATTCTTGTATGTAGCAGTGTTCCTCACTTTCAAATGAATATGATTATGTTTCCTGTTGCAGCTGCGTACTCCTTGTTTCAATATAATTATATTCGCTGTACATGCGAACCATGTATATACCGGCCAGGGCTCCGAGGCCAGGCACTAAGACCGATCCGTCGCGCGCCACGTGACCGGCTGGCACCCGCATCATGGAGAGAGACCGACCAGGCCCGGAGAACATCAGAGACGACGTGCCCTGTAAGTCTGCCAGTCGCCCAACCGCCATTCCTGGTCCACGACAACTCCCACGCGCTGATCAGCTGTGTCTGCTCCCCCACGCAGCACTGTCGCTTGCTCGTGCCTGGCTTGATCCCTCATTGGTGATGCACGCTTCGTGAAACGTCCTCTCCTCCGTCACCCACCCTATATCAGCCATCGTCCCGTTCCCCACATGTCTCGCGCGTCGGTGATAGCGTCGATTTTTGGAGCTTGGGGTTTTTATTCTACAACAGAAGTCGTGCCTCTGTGAGCGGGCACGCTGCTCGATTGCTGGCTGCGCGCGCGATTGGGGCCCGGCCAGCAACCTCCGCCCAACATGGCTACCGCCATCTCCAAGCCCGCTTCCCAGCAGCCTCCGAAAATGAAACGCCCTCCGCCCTCTTTCACGCAGCCTGCTGTCAACGGCATAAAGCAGTCTCCTTCCGCGTCGGCCTCGCCCTCCATTGCCTCGAAGCGTCTTCCCGGTGCCAATCCATCGCCCTCTGGGAGTTCCGTTGCCACCCCCATGGCTAATGGCGCAATGAACCGTCCGGTCAATCGGCCGCGAAAAGATGGCCAAAAACCCGGAGATATCTCAACACGACCGCAAAGGTCCACCACCAGGAACTCTGTGGTAGAAGCAGGCAGGACGGTGACAAAGATCCCTCCAGAGCCGTTTGGTTAGTCTTGCACCGTGCTATATCTTGACATCTAAAATGAAGCCACTGCTAATTGCCGTTGTATATGCAGTCAAAACTACGTCGTACATACTCCAGAAGTATTCCAAATCGCCGCCTTCTTTAATCCTCCATCTTCATCCTACCCACTTTCGCTTTGACCAGCAAGATGGAAGCTTCCCTTACAATTCGGAAATGAAGGTCATCATTGAACATATCCGGTCTCAGACTGTTCCCCATGACATGCTTGACGAACTTTTACGTGCCGACGTGAAGTTCTACGAAGGTAAATACAAAGTTGAATGACTTTTCTTCTAAAAATCAGTACTGATCTCATGTCCATGAAAAGGTTGCCTTATAGTCAAAGTTGTAGACCACAAATCGGTCTCAGCTCAGACGAGCAAGGCGACAGTTACGTCAACCGATGAGAAAAACACTCCATTTTCCATCCACAATTACAACCAGCACGTCACACCATCACCATACGTTCCGTATCCAAAACAGAATCAGATCAAACCCGAGAATGTTGATTTGCCAAAACCAGACACTTCTGAGAAGAAGCCGGATGTTGATGCGCCCGAAGATCCTGCCAATGGAACTACCACGACTGGAAATAGCGTTGCGCCGGCTAATAACGTGTCTGACAAACAGACTATCCCTAAACCCAAAGTTTTCACTACCGTCCTTCACCCAACGCCGCTTTCCATACAAGCGGAACTCACCTACTTATCTACGACACCGCATCCTCATGCTAACGGGAATTTGGCTGCAAATAAGAAGCAGGGGGCCACTGCTCAGTCACAACCGAAGACTCCGTCATTATCCACGGCAGGGCCTCCTCCAGCTAAGAGGCAGAAGATGTTAGTTGATCCGGAGGATCTCCCTAAGTTTGAAGCCACTTTGATTAGAGCTGTAGCTCCTCCGGTGTACCTGGATCCAGTGGACAATTTCCAGTCGGCACAGCAGCTCTTGCACCTCATGGAGAGCCCACTTCATTGCTCTAAGCCACCTTCACCCAAGATGAGGAAACGAACAGTTGCAGAGTTGGCTGCAGATGAAGCACTTGCTGCTGAAGAAGAGCGGTTTATGCTTATCATGGATGAAAGACTCGAACCTGCTACATCAGGCGCAACTGCTGGTGCTAAGATTGCCGTTGACGACACAGCAGGCGCAGTACCGTTTGAGCCGCGCTTTTCTAGATTCAAGACCATCGAAAATATTCGTATACAGCATGAAGAAAAGGCAAAACGAGAACATGAAAGGAAGCTTCAACAGGAGCAGGCCAAACGACAACAACAAGAGCAGGAAAGAGAGAGACGTCGTCTTCTGGAGCAAAGACAAGCAGAAGAACATGCGAAAGAGGAGCGACGCCAGCAATTGGCTGCTGCCCAACAAGCTCAAGCTCAAGCACAAGCACAGGCCCAAGCTCAGGCTCAAGCGCAGGCACAAGCACAAGCACAGGCTCAAGCACAGGCTCAAGCTCAAGCTCAAGCCCAGTTGGCCGCAGCACAACAACAGCAGAGGCTGGCGAATGGACTTGGTCAGGTTTCTCAAGGTCAAATGTCATCTCCCGTGGTACGAAATCAGACTCCTCACAATGCTTCTTCGCCATTAGTTGGCAGTGGTATGGGTACTCAAGGTGGCTTATCAATGAGCATGACAGCGTCTACTCAAGGAGCTGGCAGTCCGCCAAGACCCCCTACGACCATGCAGCATACCCATCCAGGAATAATGGGCCATCCAATGGCGCCTTCAAGGAGCCAACAAAGCCAGAGTCGAAACGGCACGCCTCAGATGACTCAAGGGACTCCCGCCATGTCACATGCGACCCCCATTATGCGAAATGTTACTCCAACGCAACGCATGGGCCACGGCAGTCCCCCAAATACGTCTATGGCGCAAACACCTGTTATGGGCCAGACGGTTATGGCTACACCACAAATGAATGGGCTTGGCTTGACACCTCAGCAGCAGCAATTGCTTCTTCATCAACGACAGCAACAAATTTTGGCGCAGCAGCAGGGACTCACACCGCAACAATTTGCTCAACTACACGCTCAACAAAACATACAGAATCATCAACAGCAAATGTTACAGCAACAGCAACAGCAACAAGTTCAGCAAAACCAGCACCCTCAGCAGCAGCAAATCCAGCAAATGCAATCACATCAAGCCTACCAAGCCCAACTATTGCGGAACCAGATGGCACAGATGCACATGGCGCAGCAAAAACAGAACCAGCCGCAAGGCCCTATTCAAATGACACCGCAGCAGCAACAGCAACAGCAGATGCTTTTGGCTGCTGCCCAAGCGAACGGTGGCCAGCTTCCTCAAAACCCGCAGAACGTCGTTGTGAACCAAACACGGTATCAGCAGTTGTATGCCCAACGACTTCATGCAATGCGACAAGACATGGTGAAACGCCTGCACCAGCAATATGGACCACCTCAGCAATATCCGCCGCATATTGCTCAACAGTATGGACCGGGTCTAGAGAAAACCGCAAAAGCTTGGGTTGTGGACGTGATGAAGCGGGATCGCGAATCCGCCCACCAACGTCAGGCTCAGGCTGCCGTCCTCCAACAGCAACAACAACATCAGCAGATGATGGCCAACGGGATGGGCAAACAATGAAAAAATTGAAAATTAAAAAAATCAACACAAACAAGAGAGACTACTTTTTCCGACGATCAAACTTATCTAAATGGATCCGATTGGTTGTCAATCATTATACACAACTTGGAGCATGGCGCACAGGATGGCAAATTGCCAAGTTTTATTCGTCGACTTTTTTTTACCTTGACCTGTTTTCCCTCACTTGACTTACGGAGGCGATGCAGATGAGCAATATGATGCTTACGACATTGGGGGACGGCAGTTTCTTTTTCTTTCGTATCTGGGTTTATGGAGTCAGTCTTTCTTCTTGGGGTAAGATTCATCATGATTATATTAATTTGGGTTTCTCACCGGGGGGCGGGGGAGTGATTCTGTGTATTCTTCTGTAATGTGTTTTTAACTTCTTTGCCGTTTCTTTCCATTTCTTCTTTTCCTTTCTTCGTTTTCCATTGGTCCACCTTGATTTGAGACGGAGATTCTTTTTTTGTTTCGTTATTGGAAAAAGGTATGCTATGCTTATGCCATCGAATACACAATTGATACCACCTTTTCTTTATTCGACTCTTGCATTTGGGTTTTTTGTGATCTAACCATCTCATCGATTTGTCATTATGGTTTTTTTTCGTCTTCTTTCTTTTTTCTTTCCGATGCGTCCTGCTCTCTCAATTTGTGAATTACCTTGCGTTTTGCTTTTCATCGCCAATAATGTATATGCGCTCCTGTTTTGTCGTTGGGCAGATAAGGCGAGAAGGGACAGGGCTGTATTTAACTTGGAATGCACACACTATTCTATTGCTAGTCCATTCATTTAAAGGGGGTAGAAAATTAAGCAAGTAAACTTATGTCCTGGACGCTTTGGGCAAGACTAGATAATTAATCCGGTGACCTGCCGCTACGTTCAGTCAAGCCTTGCCGTGTTCCGTTTCTCTTACTTTTCCTTCACCTTGTGAAAACGCTGGAATCTCGATAGTCAGGCTGTCTACTGTGACTGTCAAGAATTTATTCTCCGCGATGATGCGACGATTCATCGCAAAATTCTCCTCCAAACAAGACCATGAGCGCAGGGACAATATCGAGAAACATACTGCTTTTACTGCGTTGAACGTGATTTATGAGGGCAGCAGTTCCCGGCTGGAGTATGAGGTCCTGATTTCATTACTCCGAGATTCATTTGTGTATTTTCCAATCATAATAAATGGACACCTTCACCTAACCCAATGACTGGCGATCATGATTAGTATCGTGGCCATCCACGGCGACGGCGGACATTATGAGAAATCCTGGACACATCCCGAGAACAACGCCTTTTGGCTCGGAGATTTTCTCCCGGATATCGTCCCCGACGCGAGGATTATGTCCTTTGGCTACTCGGCGTCAAAGTCAAGTTTTCTTCCGGCCGAGGATATTTCGTTATCTTTGCTGAACGAGCTCTCGAGAGTGAGAGGGAAGTTGACTGTGGGTTGTCTCTCCTTACAAAAGCATATATCTATCTATGCCTTGTTCCATCGCTTGTCTAGCTGATCCAAGAGTGCTAGGACGGAAAAAGGCCAATACTATTCTTAGCGCATAGTTTCGGGGTCCTGCTATTGAAAGGGGTGCGTGATTTAAAATTTATCACAACATGCCATCCGTAACGATGTCTCTCTGACTAACTGAGATAAAATGCCAAGTGTCTTGCTATGGCTTCAAAAACACAAGTCGACGGAATTATGTCGTCAACAAATGGCATTGTTTTCTTTGGCTCGCCCCCGAATATCAGTCATCAGCTCCAGACACTTGTCGCTATGAACCAGCCCTCATGGTCAGAGACTACTGCCTTTATAGCCATGAAGCAGGATTTAATATGGCTTCAGGAGGCAGAGGTTAAATATGATGCCCTAGAGAAGGAAAGAAAATTCAAGGTCACGTATTTCCTGGAGAGTGCCAGTGAAAGAGGGTGTCACAATGATAGCAGAACAGCTGTATCGGCAGATTATGGCCCGAGGAAGTGTTTACGAATGAGCAAAACACATGGTATGATGATCAGGTTCTTTGATACTGCAGATGAAGATTTCGGTCAAGTCAGAACGTGCATTGAGGAAATGATGACACATTAGTCATAGACACAGAAGGATGCTTGCCATATACATAGCCACCTTTCAGGGCGAGGGGATGGCAATACTACAGTATTGGTGATGTTGGCACGGAAGACGCAATGAAAAGCGTTCAGAGAGAGAATTGTCCGACATGCTTAAAGTGGGAATCTGGCGAGGAAGGCCGAACGCTAACGTCCATGTAATATTAACACGTATGAGCGGCATGCTCTTTTGATGGTATAGAAATATCTTCATTAAGATGTCAAACGATCGAGGAAGACTCCTACCACGCAAATGTAGGACAAATGTTTATACGAGAATAATTTAAAACGAATTGACTCCGACTTTCTAGGAAATCAGTGATTGAATGTGTCTTATGCGCGAATCTCGGGCGTTTCCAAAGGTTGCATGTGCAGGCGCTCCAGCCCGAACGCAGTCAGTTTCTCTGTGTAGCTTTGCTTTGTGCTACGCGTGTCACATAAATTGTGACACGGAGAACTCCGTAAATAGGATTTGAATAGCGCGCGAAGGCTCCAAATTCCACACCAGTTGATCCAAAGAAAGAAAAAAAAAATGTTCTGGGCCCGGTGCTTGATCCCACTTATATCTACTCTTTTTTCTGGAGTGCCTGATCTTCATCACTAGAGGAATTTGTATACCCACAACAAACCCTTGACCTTCTTTGCAACTCGCCAAATAGCACTGACATTCAGATTGCAGAATGGAATAGCTAGTCTAGACATAAAGTTTGAGTTCAGCAAGCCACAGTTTACCGCCATTTCGAAGTTTGTTTGAACTAGACCAATCTCAAAGTTACTACACGATTAAGGTGCGCATAGCCACTGTATACAATACGTAAAGAAGAGGAATGATACCAGGATACACAGCAAAAAAGTGAGAAAGGCCGGTTAAATACAGCTTATCAGGCCAATTCTAAAGCGTAGTGTCTTTCCGGTGAACTATTTTACTTCTTGACGTGGCTAGCCCCCCGCGCTAGGGTTCTGACGCCTTTCCATCCAGCGCCACTCGTCACGATAGAGCTGATCCTCCCGTGGCGTTGCGACTACCAAGGCTTAGCTTCTACTCAGATCTCGAAAACCGAGATGTGGGAGCCAGTGGAACTCGGCTATCAGTACCTCATTCCTAATCCTTGGGTTGTTGTGCGGATTAGGTATCTAGGTAGAGCAGGCGACGATGGCTAGCTACGTACTTTTTTCGGTATATAAAAAACACATGCCCGTGTGGGAGGGGTGTGGTAGCCTTGTAGACCTCAATTATTTCATATTGACCAGGCGCTATCGGAATTGACTTTTGAGCTGTATTTGTGACATTCCTCTCGCTTTACCA